>CM035840.1:129041852-129641852 GCA_020510985.1 Pholidichthys leucotaenia | reverse complement strand
TCTTCATCAGAAGTTAGAAGTCTTCTGATGAAGACTGCAGTGAACAGTCAAAACATAAAGAAAAGAAGGTAAAAACATATTTCTATTTTCGTCTTTCAGTTCAATTCAACTTTATTTATATAGCACAATTTCACAACAACAGTCATCTCAAAGCACTTTCAACTGTTGGGGAAACCCCCACAATTGCAGAAAGACCCCAGCAATCAGGCGATTCCCTGTGAGCAAGCGCTTGGCATCGGTGGAGAGGAAAAACTCCCTTTAAACAGGAAGAAACCTCCAGCAAAATCAGGCTCAGGGAGGTGCAGTCATCTACTGCGACTGGCTGGGGAGTGAGGGAATAGAGAAGATGAAAAGAACAGATATGTAGAGAGCAAACAGCATGATGGGGACTCAATCTATGGGAGAGAACAAACAGATGTTAATGACCAGCAAAAAAAATATATTTCACTGGGAGTGAAGAAAGGAGTGAAGCCCAGTGCATTATTGGAGGTCCCCCGGCTGTCTTAACCTATTAGCAGCATAACTAAGGGAGGTTTCAGAGACACATGATCTCTCCCTAATTGTAGGCTATATCAAAAAGGAAGGTTTTAACCCTATTCTTAAAAACAAAGATCGAGTCTGACTCCCGAATCCAGATTGGCAGCTGGTTCCAAAGGAGAAGAGCTTGATAATTGAAGGCTCTGCCTCCCATTGTACTTTTGGAGATTATAATAATAATAATAATAATAATAATAATAATAATAATAATAATAATAAGTATATTTATAGAGCACCTTTCACAGACAGAGTCACAAAGTGCTTAACATGGTAAAAAACAAAATAAAAACACAGGCACATAAAACAGTAAAAAAAAAAAAAAAAAAAGTAGACAGTAAAAGCACATAAAAATACAATCGGCACATAGTTAAAAAGCCAGGCTAAAAAGGTGGGTCCTTAGTTGCTTCTTAAAAACACCAATGGAAGGTGCAGATCTAAGTTCAAAAGGCAAGGAGTTGTACAGTCTGGGAGCAACAGCAGCAAAGGCTCTATCGCCTTTGGTTCTGAGCCTAGTACTTGGGACTACCAATAGATTCTGATGAGAAGACCTGAGAGACCTGCTGGGCTGGTGTAGAGAGAGCAGGTCGCTAATATAAAAAGGTGCCTCTTCATGAATGGCTTTGTAAGTAAGAACAAGAACTTTAAAATCAATTCTATAATTTACAGGAAGCTAATGCAAGGAGGCCAAAACAGGAGTGATATGACAGAATCTACTGGACCTAGTTAGTAATCTTGCAGCAGCGTTCTGGACTAACTGTAGGTGGTGTAAAGAGGGTTTGCTAAGACATGTAAAAAGAGCATTACAATAGTCCAAACCTGAAGAAACAAAGGCATGAATAATGATTTCTAACTGAGTTTAGGAAACCAATGACCTAATTTTGGATATATTCCTAAGGTGGAAGATTCTAGGTACCGTATTACAAGTAATCCAGCATTTTGGGAGCGTAGTGCTCCGTTAGGAAAACAGGGTAGTATCAGATCTTTTAAATAAAAAGGGGCCTGATTGTTTAGAGCTTTGTAAGTGAGAAGAAGAATTTTAAACTTAATTCTAAACTCTATGGGAAGCCAATGAAGGGAGGCCAGAACTGGAGAGGTATGATCTCTCCTTCTAATACCTGTTAGAAACTCTTGCTTCAGCATTTTGGATCAACTGAAGACTTTTTAAAGGTGTTTTAGGGCAACCTGATAATAAAGAGTTACAATAATCTAATCTAGAGCTAACAAAAGCGTGGATCAGTTTCTCAGCATCACTCTGAGACAAGATGCTCCTAATATTGGCAATATTAGGCAAATGATAGAATGTGTTGGCCCTGCAACGGACTGGCGATCTGTCCAGGGTGTACCCTGCCTCTTGCCCAAAAATGCTGGGATAGACTCCAGCCCCCCCCCGCGACCCGAAAAGGATTAAGCGGAAGAAGCTGAAGGAATGAATGAATGAATGAATGATAGAAGACAGTAGAAACAAATTTAATATGTGAATTGAAAAACAGATCTTGATCAAAAATAACTCCAAGGCTCCCCGCAGAACTATTAAGAGAAAAAGTAACCGCATCCAAACTAAGAGTTTGATATGGAAAGGTATTTCTAAGGTTTTTTGGACCAAGAAGAATGACTTCAGTCTTATGTGAATTTAAAGCAGGAAATTACAAGTCATCCAAGATTTGATTTCCTTAAGACAGGCTTCCAACTTGGCTAATTGATAACTCTCATCTGGCTTCATTGACAGGTATAATTGTGTGTCATCTGCATAACTATGAAAATGTATACAGTGCCTTTTAATAATATTACCTAATGGAAGCATATACAGATGTGGACAAAATTGTTGGTACCCCTCTTTTAATGAAAGAAAAACCCGCAATGGTCACAGAAATAACTTGAATCTGACAAAAGTGGTAATAAACAAAAATTCTATGAAAATTAACCAATGAAAATCAGACAATGCTTTTGAATTGTGGTTCAACAGAATTATATAAAAAAAAAAAAAAACCTCATGAAAAAGGCCTTGACAAAAATGATGGTACCCTTAAATTAATATTTTGTTGCACAACATTTTGAGGCAATCACTGCAATGAAACAATTTCTGTAACTGTCAATGAGACTTCTGCACCTCTCAGCAGGTATTTTGGCCCACTCCTCATGAGCAAACTGCTCCAGTTGTCTCAGGTTTGAAGGGTGCCTTCTCCAGACGGCATGTTTTAGCTCCTTCCACAGATGTTCAATAGGATTTAGATCAGGACTCATAGAAGGCCACTTTAGAATAGTCCAGTGTTTCACTCTTCGCCATTCTTGGGTGTTTTTAGATGTGTGTTTTGGGTCATTATCCTGTTGCAAGACCCATGACCTGTGACTGAGACCAAGTTGTATGACACTGGGCAGCACATTTCTCTCTAGAATACCTTGATAGTCTTGAGATTTCATTGTACCCTGCACAGATTCAAGACACCCTGTGCCAGATGCAGCAAAGCAGCCCCAGAACATAACAGAACCTCCTCCATGTTTCACAGTAGGGACAGTGTTCTTTTCTTGGTATGCTTCATTTTTGCGTCTGTGAACATAGAGCTGATGTGCCTTACCAAAAAGTTGCAGTTTTGTCTCGTCTGCCCATAGGACATTCTCCCAGAAGCTTTGTGGCTTGTCAACATGCAGTTTGGCAAATTCCAATCTGGCTTTTTTATGATTTGTTTTCAACAGTGGTGTCCTCCTTGGTCGTCTCCCATGAAGTCCACTTTGGCTCAAACAATGACGGATGGTGCGATCTGACACTGATGTACCTTGACCTTGGAGTTCACCATGAATGTTTTTAGAAGTTGTTCTGGGCTCTTTTGTTACCATTCATATTATCCATCTCCTCCTGCAGCCACGTCCAGGGAGGTGGGCTACAGTCCCGTGGATCTTAAATTTCTGAATAATATGTGCAACTGTAGTCACAGAAACATCAAGCTGCTTGGAGATGGTCTTATAGCCTTTACCTTTAACATGCTTGTCTATAATTTTCTTTCTAACCTCCTGAGACAACTCTCTCTTTTGCTTCCTCTGGTCCATGTTTAGTGTGGTACACACCATGTCAACAAAAAGCACAGTGACTACTTGTCACCCTTTAAATAGGCCGGCTGACTGGTTACAAGTTTGTAAACACCTGTGATGTTAATTAGAGGACACATCTTGGTTGAACATGTCCCTATGGTCACATTATTTTCAATCTTTTCTAGGGGTACCATCATTTTTGTCCAGGCCTGTTTCATGAGTTTTTTTTTTTTTAAATAATTCTGTTGAACCTCAGTTCAAAAGCAGTCTGATTTTCATTGGTTAATTTTCATAGAATTTTTATTTACTACCACTTTTGTCAGATTCAGGTTATTTCTGTGACCATTGTGGGTTTTTCTTTCATTAACAGAGGGGTACCAACAATTTTGTCCATGTCTGTATAAAGTAAAAAGAGTAGGGCCCAGCACAGATCCCTGTGAGGCTCCATGACTGAGCTTTGAGTTGAAAGAAAACTCATTATTGACATGAACAAACTGGAACCGATCAGATAAATAAGATCTAAACCACTGCAACGAAGTTTCATTAAGTCCAACATAGTGTTCTAATCTATCAAGTAGAATATTATGATCAATAGTATCAAAAGCTGCACTAAGGTCTAAAAGGACAAGTACAGAAACAAGTCCATTATCAGGTGTGATCAGGAGGTCATTAGTTACCTTCACTAAGGCTGTTTCAGTACTATGATGGATTCTAAACCCAGATTGAAACTCTTCAAATAAACCATTTCCCTGCAAGTGGTCAAATAATTGCTTTGCAATAACTTTTTCTAAGATTTTTGAAATGAAAGGGACATTAGAGATTGGTCTATAGTTAGCTAAAACTCGTGGATCCAGTTTTGGCTTTTTTAGTAAGGGTAATTACAGCAGTTTTAAAAGCCTGCGGTAGATGGCCTAAAGTTAATGAAGAATTGATTATTTGAAGAATAAAGCTACCAATAAATGGGAAGACTTATTTTAATAACCTGGTAGGAATAGGGTCTAAAAGACAAGTTGAAGCCTTGGATGAGGAAATTATTTTGTTTAACTCTAAAAGGTCAATTGGAGTAAACTGATCCAAACAGATATCAATTGAAGGAGTTGTAGTAGTTACTGTATTTAAGTTAATGGTGGGAAGAATCTGACTAATTTTATCTCTGAGAGATGAAATTTTGTTATTGAAAAAGTTCATAAAGTCCTGACTAGTAAGCTCTAATGGAATGCTAGGATAGACAGAGTCCTGACTCTTTGTCAGCCTGGCTGCAGTGCTGAAAACAAACCTGGGATAATTCTTGTTCTCTTCTATTAATGCAGAATAATAGCTTGTTCTAGCTTTTCTAAGAGATTTTTTTTATAAATTAAAAGATGATTTCTCCAATCTAAATAGATTTCATCTAAATTAGTGGAATGTCATTTTCTTTCTAATTGATGAGTCTTCTGTTTTAAGCTCCGAGTTTCTGTGTTGAACCAAGGAGTTAGAAATCTCTGATTAGACTGTTTCTTTTTTAAAGGGGCCACCATGTCTAGAGTCTGATGAAGAGAAGCTGGAACACTATCTACCATTCTGTCAATTACAGAAGGAGCAAGCTGTCTATAGCTTATTTCTGTTGTGTTGACACATGGCGTAGAGGTGATAATCTGCATAAATTTGGTAACAACATCATCTGAGAGGCATCTACTGTAGTAATATTTTTCTTTAGTAGCCAAATAGTCAGAAATAGTTAAATCAAAGTTTGACAATGGTCTGACAGTACAGGGTTATGAGGAGACACTACCAGATTTTCTATTTCTATGCCATATGTCAGAACAAGGTCCAACGTATGGTGGAGATAATGGGTAGAATTTCTTACTTTCTGAGACAACCCCATCGAGTCTGGTATTGAATTAAATGCCATATTAAGACAATCACCATCTACATCTACATGTATATTAAAGTCCCCTACTATAATTATTATTCTTATTTCATCACAAAATCAGCTAAGAACTTCTTTAATAAGAACAAAAGGCAAATCAATGCTTCAGAGATTTAACATTTTAAGTTTTCACTTTCTTTTAAAGTTATGCTTGACTTTGTCTTTATTGTTAAAGCATATTTTCATTTAAAGTTTTAAATGTGTTAATATTTGTAGATTAGGAAACACAAGTGAATTGTTTTGTGTATTTTCAACAAGGATTTCTCGGTGTTAAAGCTAATGGTGATTTACTTACTCTTTATCTATAAAGTTTTTATTTACAGAATAATGTTTCCACCTTTTGACTTCTCTATTTTAAATCCTGAAGTAGGTAGGGAGTTGGTTAATGTTTTCCTTTTTCCTGTGTAGGAAAAAAAAAAAAAAAAAAAACATGAACCAAGAAGAGCACGGTGACTTTAAATAACACTTAGGGCTTTTAAGTGTTAATTGATTAATGATGTTTCCTATTTTTGGAAATTTTGCTAAATATTCAGTGAATCACTAAATCCTTTACCAGCATCCACAGGGTTAACACTACTTAAAGGTTACTTTCTTCTTCTTCTTCTTTTAGATTTGATTGGTGGTTGACAACCAGCCAACAGGTGCATTACAGCCACGTACAGTACTTCACTGTATATCATCACTCTATGCTCTTGTGCCCTATCCATGCACTATATACCTTCGCCACTTTTCTTCACTCTGTATCATCACGCTACATACATAATTCAAGAAATCTCTCCTAGGCTACTTTTCTTCTTCTTCTTCTTCTCTCGGATACTGGCGGATAGCAAACAACTGAAAAGTGCATACCGCCACCTACTGTACAAGAGTGTGTAACATTATGTCATCTGAGCCCGACCCATAAAGTCTATGACTTAATCCTGTGTTATTTAAAAAAGAGAAAAGAGCCCTTCTCGTGATTCTTAGTACCTGTCCATCTCCATCTGTTCCCAGAATCCCAGTTAAAATCCCATTCCCTACTAGTCTCTCAGACTTTATTTTTCATTCTTTCTCTTTTATTTCCATACTTGTGACAGTGTAATAAGATGTGCTCGACATTTTCTTAAATTATATTAAAGGTAAAATGTTGAAATCAATTGCAATACTACACAGAGTGAAATATTTGCTGAATCAACCCACATTATATACTTTGTATTATTCATTAATACTCCCATACATGAAATATTGTGCTGAAGTATGGGGAAATACATATAAAACAATCATATATCCAGTCTTTATGCTTCAGAAGAGAACTATTAGAATAATAAACAAAGCTGCTTACAGGGAACCAACAAACCCACTTTTTCTTAAATTTTAAAAGCTCTCAAGTTGAAAGATCTGGTTGACTTTAAAACTGCAGTAATCATGTATAAAGTGAAGAATCTATCACTGCCCGCAAATATCCAAAAGTTGTTCCAAATAAGGGAGAAACAATGTCATTTCAGAGGAACATGTATATTTCAAAAACCTTCAGTGAGAACTACCACCAAGCAACACTGTGTTTCAGTGCAGTCAGACTGTGGAACACTTTTGGACCTGAATTAAAATCATGTACAATGCTTGGACAATTTAAACAAAAACTAAAGGAAGAAATACTCCAAACATATATACAAAATGACATGTAAAATCACATAAGGATTATCATATCCAGTCTGTATTGTGCTGTTGCTTAGTTTTTTATTACATTTTGTCATAGCTTTGTTCTGAATTGTAATTACTCTTATTTTGTTTTTCTTTTGAATTCTTGGATGGAATATGGGTGGGCAATATAAGCTGCGGCTTCAGCCATCACCCATTTCGGATAACTTATGTTGAATCGAATGATCAGAGGAGTTACTGTTTAATTTGACCTTGTAAGATGTTTTTTTTTTCCCTTTGTTGTATTATTCTGTTCCTTTCTTTTAATCTTTATTTTTAATCTATCTGAAATAAAGATTCATTCATTCATTCATTCATTCATTCATTCATAATTATTGCCACCATCTCTGCTGTAAACACGGATGTATTTTTGGAAAGTCTTTTTGAGATCATCACTTTAAACTCTGGAATGTATAGTCCAACTCCAACAGAGCCCTCTTTGTTCTTTGAACTTTCAGTATAGAGCTGTAAGTAGTTATAGTAATTGTTCCTGAGGTAAATGCTTGTTATAACACCAACTTCACTCATATACCAATCTTTTTTTCCTCATTAGCAGACTAATATCTACTTCTTTTCCTGGAAACAGCCAAGGGGGAACATTACTCACTGGAGTGGTGTTAGCAATGTCAACAATATGTAGTCCATACATTCTAGCTTTTCTATCAATTGTCCACCCAAACCCATGTCCCTGGAAGTTAGAATATTCCCAGCAGTCTTGTAGTGGTGTTTTTTGAAATATTTGCTTCCTCACTTCCTTTCAGCTTGACCCAGTATGGTAATGTGAGTTTATCTCTTCTCAAATCCATTAGCATTTCTCTTGCTTCTATTAAAACTGCATTGTTTGGTGTTGTTTTGATGGCTCCAATGCACAGGTGAAGTGCTTTATGCTGCATTCTTTTTTTTCCAGAGTCGTCTTTGCTGCTGCTTCATAAATCATGCATCCATAGTCTATTGTTGATCTCATTAGTGCTCTGTAAATGTCAATTAATGCCTGTTTATCTGCACCCCATTCATGTCCAGCTACAGCTTTTATGAGATTAATGACTTTTTTGCACTTTGTCTCCAGATTTTCAACATGAACTCTCTATGTGTATGCACTATCAAACCACAATCCTAGATATTTGAACTCACTGACTTTCTCTATTAGTTGATTATACAATGTTAATGGTTCTGTACCAGTTTTGCGGGGGGTTTTTTGTTTTTGTTTTTTTTGTGAAAATCGTATAGCAGGTTTTACTGTTTGAAAATTTAAATCCCCACTCATATGACCACTTTTCCACTTTCCCCATTGCTTTCCTGATGTTTTTGAACACAAATTTCTCATTTCTTCCCCTCGTCCAAATGGCTCCATCATCTGCATGTAGTGCTGTTTTGATGGATCCCTCTTGATTCTCAAACATGTCATTAATCATTATGTTGAACAAAACTGGGCTTATCACACTCCCCTGAGGAACATCGTTTTAAATTTCAAAGTCATTACAAACTTATCATCCTACTTTAACCCTAATTGTCCTTTGTGTTCAAAAAATCCATTATTGAATTATACATCCTACCACCAATGCCCATTTTATTCAATTTGATAAGTTCATCCCTCCACAGTGAGTCATAAGCCTTTTTCAATATCCAGATAAACTATAACCATTAATTCTTTAATTTTGAGAGTCTTTTCAATACCATTTCATTTTTTTTATTACTTATTTTTTACCCGTAGGTAGATTTGTTTTGCAGTCTGGTGACAAGCCACCAGCTGCTGGTCGCTGCATGCGCAAGCGCCCCGTATCCCTAACCTGCATGTTTTTGGCATGTGGGAGGAAACCGGAGAAATCCCGGAGTAAACCCATGCAACACGGGGAGAACATGCAAACTCCACACAGATCACTGTTGGTCGGGGGCAGGGATCGAACCCACGATCTCGCGATCCCCACGATCCCCCGGCCGAGGGTAAACTGTGCTGCCACAGTGCTAACCACTGCACCACCGTGCAGCCCATTACTTACCCAAACTAGAGCATCCATTGTGGATCTTTCTCTTCTAATACCATTCTCATAGTTGCTTATTAGTCATCTTTGCTCTAGTACATATGAGAGTCTGTAAACTAACACTATCTCCATCCATTTCCCCAAGTGTGACAATAGTGCTTTTGGCCTGTAGTTGCCTGGATAAGCTGGATCTTTCCGTGGCTTATTAAATGGTAAAATTACAGCCTTTTTCCACCCACTTGGGATAACCCCATCCTTCCATATTCTGTTAACCAATTTCAGTACCAGGTCCATTGATTGCTTAGGCAACTGCCGAAACATAGCATAGCTTAACTGATCATATTCTGGAGCTGTGTATCCACTAGCTTGCAAAGCTCTCTTAAGCTCTGACACTGTGAGCTCGAGGTCTAAAGCAGTCATATCTTCTTTCACTTCCCTTTTTAAGTTTGCATTTTCTCTGAGTTTACAATCCCTTTGCTGTCTTTGACTCTCACCAAGATGTTCTCCTCTATGCACTGCTGCAAATGCTCTACCTAGGACCTCTTCCTTTTCTTTCTCTGATACAGCCATCTTGTCCCCATCCATTAGAGCTGGGACTTTAACTGATACCCTTTTCCCACTATTTTTTTTTAAACGTACCCCAAACATCACCTAATTTTGTTTTCCTACAAACGGTGGAACAAAATTCTGTCCATGTTGACCTTTTCCTGTTTTTAATAATCCTTCGAGCTACTGCCCTGTTCTTTACATACAGTAATCTATTAAGTTTGCACTATTCATATTCTTTCTCAGCTCTCTGAATGCCTTGTTTTGCTCTTTTACTGCAATACTACATTCCTCATTCCACCAGGGTGCAACCTTCTTCCTACTCTGTGTTGTTTTCTTAGGTATACTTGCTATTGCAGCATTCAGAATATGATTGTTTACCTGACTTGATTACTCTTCTATGCCACCTTGTAATGTTACCAAATGACATGATTGTACACATTATGTCCTAAATTTTCCCCAATCTGCCTTGTCAAAACACTATTTTGTAAAACATCTTTCCTCTTGTATACATACTTCAGTTTTAATGACTGTAAGTAATGGGAAGTGATCACTTCTCATAGGTGTACTGTTCATAACCATCCATTCACAGGCTCTCACTAAAGAATCAGATACCAGAGTCAGGTCAATACATGATGATGGTACCTTCACCACTGTTGAGACAAATTAACGATCTTTCATCTAACATCTCTTCCACAACATTTCAGCTGTCATCTGTATGTGTGCTTCCCCACAAGCTATTATGGGCATTAAAGTCTCCACACCATACATCTTTCATATGCCCTTCCCTTGCCATAACACTGAAAGTATCTGCTGTTAACTTCCTACATGGGTTGTAATTATTAATCAGCTTAATATTTCCTAGTCCATTTGGCCTACGTATTTCAATAATATTACACTCTATATCCTCAGGGGAGGGAATCACCCTATATGCCAGGCCATTTTTAATGAAAGTGGCACATCCTCTTCCATTTACAGTGCTAATTCTATCCTGTCTGATTGAACTATATCCTGGAATGACAAAGTCTAAGTGAGGTTGAAGCCATGTCTCCTGTACACACACTTAATCTGGAACAACTTGTAGCTTGTAAAGATACTTCTTGGGTTTGTGTCCGTTTGCTATAAGACTCCTCACATTCCACTGTAGTATGTGTAGTACCATATTCAGATATTAAGTTTCAACATTTGGCTCCCCATTTTCAGCTGTCAATAAACCATGAATCTGGTGGGCTTTGATATCTTTCACCTATAGCTGCTTCCACAATGGTTTTGATCCTGTCACTTTTCTTCTTTAGCTGTGCTGCAACATTAATGGTGTGGCAGATTAAAGCTACAAAGTTTGTCCTCTTAAGTATCAATGTGTCATCATCCATTTTGCATTTGTGAACACAAAAATTCCTTGCAGCGGCATGATCTTATGCTTGTGTGGGATTTGTTGATGGCTGTGCTTCCCTTTGAACTGGACATCTTTACGGAAGGCCAGTTCTGTTTCTAACCATTCCTGCCTCTCTAACTGTCTTTAGAGCTTCCGCATACAAGATTTTCTTACTTACTCTGATTTACTGGGCTTGTCTGGCTTCTATCTGTACAACATGTCCTCCATATGCAGCATTGTGGTCACCCCTGCAGTTGCAACACTTTACTTTAGCATCCTTTTCACATTTACCATATTTGTGCTCCTCTCCACATCTAGCACATCTTAACTTTCCCTTACATTGCTGAGCAGTGTCACCCATCCTTTGACATTTATAGCACCTGAGTGGCTTTGGGACATATTCTCTGACACTGTAATACAGATATCCTATTTGGACTGATTTAGGGAGTGTTTCCTCAAACTGAATCATTACAGACAGTGTATCCTGTAGTGAACCTTCTCTTTTACTGTTTAGCCTTTTCACATACTTCACCTTTCCTTCTTGGATCTCTTTTTTCACTTCTTCCATAGACATGCTCAAAGGGACACCTGATATAAATCCCCTCAAATTTGTTGTTGCGCCAGGAACATGCACCTTCATTTGTTCTCCGTTTAGACATGTCATTGCCAGTATTGTCTCTTGCTGTTGTTTACTTGATGCATGAATTAACAGCCAGTTATTATTCAAGAGCTGATAAACATTGGACTTGCTGATAAACACTGGACTTCAACAAAAGTCTGCTGTTACAGCAGTTTTTGAGAACACACAAAACATATCGGAGGCTATCTGTAGACCAGCAGGATCACCATGGATTGTTGTCGGTCCTGGGAAGCAACACAGACAGAGGGGGGAGAGAAAGAAAAAGCAGGATGCCGGTCGGGCCTGTTAGCGAGGCTAAAGTGACAGCCGCATAGACCTCCACTACCCAGCATTTTTCTCTCTAACGCCAGAAGCATCGTCCACAAGATGGATGATCTAGAGCTACAGCTGGCAACTAGTAAAACTGTGAGAGACTGCTGTGTGCTGTTGTTAACGGAAAGCTGGCTCCACCCGCTGATCACTGATGCTGCAGCGCAGCTACCAGGGCACACACTTCACCATATGGACCGAACAGTGGAATCCGGGAAACGGAGAGGGGGAGGTCTCTGCATCTTTCTTCACAACACTTGGACTAACCACAGTCGTATTATTAACACTTACTGTTCTCCTGATCTAGAGACAATGTCAGTTTTATGTCGGCCTTTTGTTTTTTTTATCTTCCAAGAGAGCTGATGGTGGTTATTATAAAATCGGTCTATATTTCTCCTCATGCAAATACTACAGCGGCCCTTAGTCATTTGTACAGTGTAATAAATAAACAGCAGCAGGCCTATCCCGAGGGTGTTCACATCATAGCTGGTGATTTTAATCAAGCATGCTTGAAAATTGTGCTGCCTAATTTCACACAGTATGTGAAATGTGCCACCAGGGGAAAGAATTGTCTTGATCGGGTGTATTCGATCCTGAAGCATGCCTACAGAGCTGTGTTGTGTCCACATCTTGGCCTGTCAGACCATCTATCATTGCTCCTCATCCCAGCATACACCCCCCTCAGGAGAACTGCTAGACCTACTATAAAGAACATCACAACATGGCCTGAGGGAGCTCTTTCTCAGCTGCAGGACTGTTTTTCAAACACTCTATGGGATTTATTCAAGAATAAGGATCTGGAAATGTACACACAGACTGTATTATGCTACATCACCTACTGTATCAACCAGGTGACTGTGGAAAAACGCATCAGGGTTTTTCCTAACCAGAAGCCTTGGATGACCAAAGAAGTCCAGGCACTCCTCAGAGCTCGTGATACAGCCTTCAGGTCAGGGGATACAGATCTGTATAGCACCGCCCAGGCTAATCTGAAGAAAGACATTAAGGAGGTTAAACAGGCCTATAAGAAGAAAGTTGAGGACCATTTTTCTGATAATGATCCGAGATGAGTATGGCAAGGCTTTCACCATATCACAAACTATAAGGGCAGCAGCATCATTTCCAGTGACATCAGCGCCTCACCGCCAGAAGAATTGAACTGCTTTTTCGCACGGTTTGAGGCAAATACACCTCGCCCAGACCCACTGACATTATTGAATGCCAGCTCTGATGTGCTTACCCTGCAGGATCATGAGGTGAGACAGACACTGAGAGCAGTTCACCCGAGAAAGGCTACTGGTCCTGATGGAGTGCCAGGAAAGGTGCTCAGAGCATGTGCAGATCAGCTATACTCTGTTTTGACTGACATTTTTAATTTGTCTCTCAAGGCAGCCGCTGTTCCACAGTGTTTAAAATCTGCAGTCATTATTCCTGTGCCTAAAAAAACATATTATTAGCAGTCTGAATGACTATTGACCAGTAGCATTAACACCCATTATTATGAAGTGCTTTGAGAAAATGGTATTGAAACATCTTTTGCCTAGTCTCCCCCCAGACTTTGATCGGTACCAGTTTGCCTACAGGCGGAGCAGATCCACTGAAGATGCTATTGCTATAGCTCTCCACTCGGCATTCAGCCATTTAGAAGACAAGGGGAGCTATGTAAGAATGTTGTTTGTGGATTATAGCTCGGCATTTAATACAATTATTCCCAACATTCTCATCACCAAATTGTTTCAGCTTGGTCTGCCTACTCACACCTGCAGCTGGATTAAGGACTTCTTAACAAACCGAACACAGACTGTTAGACTCGGACCCCATTCCTCCCCTACAGTCATGCTTAACACAGGCTCGCCACAGGGTTGTGTGTTGAGCCCCACTTTGTATTCATTGTGCACATATGACTGCATACCTGTTCATCCCACAAACAATATAGTGAAGTTTGCAGATGACACAACAGTAGTGGGGCTCATATCAGGAGGAGATGAGTCCACATACAGAGATGAGGTCCAGAAACTGGTGAGATGGTGCTCAGATAATAATCTGCTATTGAATACAAAAAAAAACAAAAGAACTCATTATTGATTTTAGGAAGCATAGCAGTGAGCCGCCTCCTCTATATATAGGCAAGGAGTGTGTGGAGAGGGTGGAGGCTTTTAAGTTTCTGGGTGTTCATATTTTTCACAGCCTTACCTGGGCAGTTAACACCATAGCTACGATAAAAAAGGCTCAACAATGTCTACACTTTCTGAGTCTCCTCAAGAAGAATGGCCTGAATGCACAGTTGCTGGTTTTATTTTATCCCTCTGCTATTGAGAGCATTTTGTCTAATGGCATCGCGGTTTGGTATGAGGGCTGTTCAGCCGCAGACCGCAAAGCCTTCCAGAGAGTGATCGAAACTGCGCAAAAAATCACTCGCTGTTATCTCCCTTCTCTGGAAGAGATTTCCAGGTCTTGGTACCTCAACAGAGTTTCTGCCATCATTAAAGACTGCACTTATCCAGGCCATGATTTCTTTCACTTGCTCCCCTCAGGAAATCGGTACAGATCCCATAAAATCCGGACTACCAGGTTTAATCATAGTTTTTTTTTTTCCCAGCAGCAGTACGTATTTTGAATGGATTTATGTAACACGTACAGACTGCTGATATTATTTTAGGTTATTTTAGGTTATTTTGTGGCAATAACACTGTGTGTATAAGCTGGTCTTATATATTTATCGCTCAGTATGTTTTTATTATTGCTATGTACATATTGTATTCAACTTTTAGGTAATATTGTTTCAAGCATTATTTATTGTTGTAATTATGAGAATGTTAAATGCATGAGTGAACTGTGAGTGTGATAGTTTGTTTTTAGGGAGCAGTATCTCAATTTTGTTGGATTGTTTATTAGCAATGGGATGACAATAAATGCACTTTGACTTTGACTTAACTTTGCAAACTTAACTCTTCCAATTTCTTTCTCAATTGCTTTTGGTAGCTTAACAGGGTGATAGTGCCCCCCACCCTGATTGAACTCAGAGACAACCCTCCACTCATTCCCTATATCATCAAACTGGCATCCATGTTGGCCAATTTGTGTTTTCTTCGCATTGTAACTTCCTCCCGCGTCACTCTCATCTGACCCGCTTCTAGGTCTTGGTGCCCCCCTAGCTATTCTTTTCCGCCTCCTAGACCTGGGTATTATCAATGCCATCCCATTTTTTTCGAACCTGTCAGAGCTAGATGCCATAATGTTACAGTCAGAATACAGTTTATGCTGTCCGCCACAAACAAATCACTCCTACTGCCTACTGAACACAGACATAAATGCCATCTCAACCTTCTACCTGTCGAAGTTCGTCCGCCGCCCCAGTGGTCCAATTGGTCTTTTCCTCTGTGCAAGGAATGTCTGGCTGTGGAGTGAGACTTTTCTTGTTCTTCTTCTTCTTCTTCTTTTAGATTTGATTGGCGGTTGGCAACCAGCATACAGGTGCATTACTGCCACGTACTTCACTCTATATCATCACTCTATCTGGTCAGGAGCTGTAATCCTTCTATCATCATTGCTGTATCCAATTGAACCTCAACTCTATCTTCAGAGATCACTCTTCTTTGTCTCCTCGTACTTCCCTCTATCTGGTCCCAATCGAAACTCAACTCTATCTTCAGACATCATTCTTCTTCGTCTCTTCGTACTTTACTCCATATCATCTTCAGATATCACTCTACATATCTTGTGCACTCTGTCCCCGCTTTCATTTTTCTTCTTCTTCTTTTAGATTTGATTGGTGGTTGGCAACCAGCTTACAGGTACATTACCGCCATCTACTCTATATATCACTCTATATCTTTCTTTCTTTCTTTCTTTCTTTCTTTCTTTCTTTCTTTCTTTCTTCTTCTTCTTCTTTTAGATTTGATTAGCGGTTGGCAACCAGCCCACAGGTGCATTGCCGCCACGTACTTTATCTATATCATCACTCTATGTATTTCTTTTGGCCATGATCACTCCATTTGAACTAGTGCATACCTGTGCATGTCCGTGCATTGCCAATCAAATATAAAAGACGAAGAAGGAGTAATGCTCCTGTAAGCTGGTTGCAAACCGCCAATCAAATCTAAAAGAAGAAGAAGAAGCCATCCCATCCCCCATCAGTGCAAATTAATTTCAGCTAGTTAAGTCCTTACTGATAGCATTTTAAAGGTCTGTGAATATCAGACTGAAACCACAAAGAACTCATGATGGGTAGAAGGAAAGAGCTCTCTCCAGACCTTCACAACCTTATTGTTGCAAAACATAATGATAGCATTGGTTACAGGTGCATTTCTAAACTGCTGAATGTTCCAGTCAGCACTGTTGGAGCCATTATTTGCAAGTGGAAAGAACATCATTTTACCATAAACTGGCAATGACCAGGAGCCCCTCGCAAGATTTCTGACAGAGGAATCAAAAGAAGAGTTATCCAAGAGCCAGAGACCACTCGTGGAGAGCTCCAGGAAGACCTGGAGTTTACAAGTACTGCTGTTTCAAAGAAACAATATGTAGTACATTCAATCAACATATGCCTGCTCACCTCACAAGATGCCACTGCTGAAGAAAAAGCATGTTGAAGCGCGTTTAAAATTTGCTGCACAACATTAGGGCACAACATTAGGGCAAGCCAGTAAAATACCGGGAGAATGTAATCTGGTCAGATGAGACCAAAATTGATCTTTCTTGATGCGACAACACACAGCATGTTTGGAGGGGAAATGGTACTGCATATCACATCATGGTGTGGGGGTGCTTTTTAGCACATGGTACAGGCAGACTTCATATAATTGAAGGAAATATGAATGGACAAATGTACAGAGACATCCTTGATAAGAACCTGTTGCCATCTACCAAAATGCTGAAGATGAAATGAGGGTGGACATTTCAGCAAGACTATGGTCCCAAACACACAGCCAAGAAAAGTCAACTTGCTCCAGAGAAGTAAAATAAAGATGCTAGAATGGCCCAGTCAGTCACCTGACCTGAATCCAATTGAAAATATATGGAAAAAACTGAAGATGAGAGTTTATAGAAGACACCCAAAGAGTCTTCAAGATTTGAAGACTGTTTGGAGCAGATTTACTAATGTGCTGTGTACTGTTGAGATTTACTAAAAGGCGCAGGGAAAAATAAGCAGTTAAACGGAGGGACTATGTTAATTTTGAGCCTGGCCTGCAAACAATGTGGGCTACATAGACAATTGGAACTCATTTTGGGGAAAACCTGGTCTTGTTAGACAATACGGGGTCCATCTAACTTTGGATGGTGCGTCTCATTTATCTAACAATCTGGCATCATTTTTATCCAAATTTCCAAAACCTTGACAACTCAGAGGTGAGACCAGGAAGCAGAGTCGCAGTCTTACACACCTCTCTGCAGCTCCTCTTCATCTGCCACCCCTCCACTTATCCCCTGTCTTCCCCATCAGAGAATCATTATTTGCTCCCTCCAAAGTAAATAAAAATATAATGTATAAGCATCCCAAAGTGATTTAACAAAAAGTTGGTAAAACTCAAATTAAACATGAAGCCTCTAAATTTAATGATTTGGCCTTTTTTCCTCCTCATAATTTAAAAATTAAATGTGGTTTGTTAAATATTAGGTCTCTAACTCCCAAGTCTCTGCTAGTCCATGATATGTTAATTGATCATCAGAATGATTTAATATCCCTTACAGAGACTTGGTTTGGGAAAGGGGATTATGTCGGTTTAAATTAATCAACTCCCTCTGGTTATTTAAACTGTCAAAATCCCAGAAGTTCAGGTCATGGAGGAGGAGTAGCAACAATTTACCATTCCAAATTACTAGTTAATATAAAGCAAAAAACATGTTATAATTTCTTTGAGGGCCTGGTCCTCAGTATTGGGCATTTAAGAAATTTTAGGCTAAACCCAATTTTATTTGCCATAGTTTATCTTCCTCCATCAACCTACTCAGAGTTTTTAATCCAAATTTGCAGAATTCTTAGCTGATTTAGAGTTGAAATCAGATTTATTACAGTAGGGGACTTTAGTATTCATATAGATGTAGATAGAGATTGCCTTAATTTGGAATTTAATTCAATATTAGACTTAATGGGGTTTTCTCAGAAAGTAGGAAATTCTACCAATTATCTTCACCATACGTTGGACCTTGTTCTGACATATAGCATAGAAATAGAAAATCTGGTAGTGTCTCCTCATAACCCTGTACTGTCAGACCATTGTCTGTTAACCTTTGATTTTACTATTTGTGACTATTTGGCTCCTAAGGAAAAATATTACTTCAGTAGATGCCTCTCAGGTGATGTTGTTTCCAAATTTATGCAGATTGTTTCCTCTATGCCATGTGTCAACACAACGGAAATAAGCTATAGACAGCTTGCTCCTTCTGTAGTTAATAGCATGGTAGATAGTGTTACAGCTTCTCTTCATCAGACTCTAGACATGGTAGCCCCTTTAATAAAGAAACAGTCTAATCAGAGATTTCTAACTCCTTGGTTCAGCACAGAAACTCATAGCTTAAAACAGAAGGCTCGTCATTTAGAAAGAAAATGGCACTCCACTAATATAGATGAAATGTATTTAGCTTGGAGAAATCATCTTTTAATTTATAAAAAAAATCTCTTAGAAAAGCTAGAACAAGCTATTATTCTGCATTAATAGAAGAGAACAAGAATAATCCCAGGTTTCTTTTCAGCACTGTAGCCAGGCTGACAAAGAGTCAGGACTTTATGAACTTTTTCAATAATAAAATTTCATCTTTCAGAGATAAAATCAGTCAGATTCTTTCCACGGTTAACTTAAATACAGTAACTACTACAACTCCTTCAATTGATATCTATTTGGGTCAGTTTACTCCAATTGACCTTTTAGAGACAGACAAAATAATTTCCACATCCAAGCCTTCAACTTGTCTTTTAGACCCTATTCCTACCAGGTTATTTAAAGAAGTCTTCCCATTTATTGGTAGCTTTATTCTTCAAATAATCAATTCTTCATTAACTTTAGGCCATGAACCGCAGGCTTTTAAAACTGCTGTAATTAAACCCTTACTCAAAAAGCCAACATTGGATCCAGGAGTTTTAGCTAACTATAGACCAATCTCTAATCTCCCTTTCATTTCAAAAATCTTACGAGTTATTGCTACGCAATTATTTGACCACTTGCAGGGATATGGTTTATCTGAAGACTTTCAATCTGGGTTTAGAACCATCATAGTAATGAAACAGCCTTAGTGAAGGTCACTAATGACCTCCTGATCGCATCTGATATTGGACTTGTTTCTGTACTTGTCCTTTTAGACCTTAGTGCAGCTTTTGAAACTATCTATCATAATATTCTACTTGATAGATTAGAACACTATGTTGGACTTAATGGAACTTTGTTGCCGTGGTTTAGATCTTATTTATCTGATAGGTTCCAGTTTGTTCATGTCAATAATGAGTTTTCTTTCAACTCAAAGCTCAGTCATAGATTTCCCTAGGGATCTGTGCTAGGCCCTACTCTTTTTAGTTTATATATGCTTCCGTTAGGCAACATTATTAGAAAGGACTTTATACAATTTCATTGTTATGCAGATGACACACAATTATACCTGTCAATGAAGCCAGATGATAGTAATCAATTAGCGAAGTTAGATGCCTGTCTTAAGGAAATCAAAGCTTGGATGACTTGTAATTCCCTGCTATTAAATTCAGATAATACTGAAGTCATTCTTGTTGGTCCAAAAAACCTTAGAAATACCTTTCCAAATCAAACTTTTATTTTGGATGCAGTTACTCTTTCTCTTAATAGCTCTGTGAGGAACCTTGGAGTTATTTTTGATCAAGATCTGTTTTTCAATTCAAATATTAAATTCATTTCTAAGACTGATTTCTATCATTTGCGTAATATTGCCAATATTAGGAGCTTCTTGTCTCAGAGTGATACTGAGAAACTGATCCACGCTTTTGTTAGCTCTAGATTATTGTAACTCTTTATTATCAGGTTGTCCTAAAACATCTTTAAAATTTCTTGAGTTGATCCAAAATGCTGAAGCAAGAGTTTTAACAGGTACTAGAAAGAGAGATCATATCTCTCCAGTTCTGGCCTCCCTTCATTGGCTTCCCATAGAGTTTAGAATTAAGTTTAAAATCATTCTTCTCACTTTCAAAGCTCTAAACAATTGGGCCCCTTTTTATTTAAAAGATCTGTTATTAGTACATGACCAGTTAGTGAAAACATGTCCACATTTAAGTTTGTCATGTGGAACATACGTGGAATTGGTACCAGGGAGAGGAGGCTAAAAGTTTTTAATCGACTGAACGATCTACAGGCAGACTTTGTCTTATTGCAGGAGACACATGTTTCTAAGTCATCTGTAGATGTGCACATCTCCCCGAAATCCCCCCACATGTACTCAGCCGGCTTTAATTCTAAACAAAGAGGGGTACCTATACTGGTAAACAGAAGAATATGCTTTGTTGTGAATAACATCATAACAGATCCGGAAGGTAGATTTGTAATACTAAAAATCTCAGTCCAAAATTTGGATCTATGTATTGTAAGCGTTTATGGCCCAAATGTTGACACCCCATCCTATTTTCACACTTTTTTCACTTCTCTTTCTGAGCACTTGGACACTACACTCATAATAGGAGGAGACTTCAATCTGGTATTAAACCCTGCAATCGACAGGCTCAGTACATCGGGGAATTACTGAAAATGGCAGGCTACTGACACTCTCAAACAGTAAGTGAATGATTTTGGTCTTTGCGATGAATGGCGTTCTCTTCACCCAACTCTTCGGGAATACACTTTTTTTCATCAGTTTATAGTTCACATTCACATCTAGATTTCTTTTTAGCCAGTAACTCTATTGTGAGGGACATCACAGACACTGAAATATGTTCAAATCAAGCTATTAGTGATCACCATCCAGTATCTCTTACACTAGTAAATAGGAAAGCTACAAGGGAAACTAGGAGCTGGAAATTTAATATATCACTACTGAAAGACAAAGACTTTATTAACTACTTTAATAAAGCGTGGGAATCATATCTGGAATATAATGATGTGCCAGAAATATCCCCAGGTGTTCTTTTGGAAGCAGCAAAAGCAGGCATGTGAGGTAAAATAATCTCTTACTGTTCAAATAAGAATAAAAACAAAAAAGCACTGGTACTGGACTTAGAATAGAAAATTAAATCACTGGAGACAACCTATGTCATTTCCCCACAGGACCAGACACTTAACAATCTGAGAAAATTAAAGTTGGAATTAAAAGAAATTACAAACAAAAGAGTACAGTTTTTAATACAAAGACTGCGTCTTGAGAAGTTTGAACATAGTAATAAATCGGGGCGATATCTTGCGAACCAGCTTAGATTGAATAAAGAAAAAACAACTATCCACTCTATCAAGGATGTGACTGGAAATATTACCCATGAGCCTCAAGAAATAAATAACTCCTTCAGAAAGTTTTATGAAAACCTCTACTCGTCTCAGGTTAATCCATCTGACTCAGAGATAAATAAATTTTTGGACGATATTAATTTACAACAATTAAATAATGAACAGATTGCAGCTCTGGATGCACCTCTTAAAGTGTCTGAACTCCAGGAGGCACTTTAGCACATCCCAAACAACAAAGCTCCTGGACCAGATGATTTTCCGGTAGAATTTCATAAAGAATTTTGGCCTGTGATGGCACCTACTTTTTTTTTAAAATAGTGAACCAAATTAAAGAAGATAATGAAATTCCTCCAAATATGAATTTGGCTAGTTTTATCCTGCTCCTTAAACCTGTAGAAGAACCTATGCTTCCATCCAGCTACCGTCCCATCTCACTTATGAATGCTGATCTTAAAATAATTTGCAAAGGTCTCGCCAAAAGACTGGAAAGGATAATTCCGTTTATTATACACCCAGATCAAACAGGTTTCATCAAGGGTAGGCACTTGGCTGATAATACAAGTAGGCTATTTAATTTAATAGACTACTGCAAGATCAGTAACATAGAAACTACAATCTTGTCCCTGGATGCAGAGAAAGGCTTTGACCGTGTTAACTGGAAATTTCGTTTTATGGCATTAAACAAGTTCAGGTTTGGTTCATCTTTCATAAACTGGATTAAAACGCTATATAGGTGTCCAGCTGTGTCTGTCTGAACAAATAATCAGGCTTCCCGAAGCTTTAATCTCCAGAGAGGTACTAGGCAGGGGTGTCCACTCTCTCCCTCACTTTTTACCATCTTTATTGAACCATTAGCAGCAGCCATATGACAAAATGTTGATATCAGAGGTATTCAAACTGGAGAAAAAGAACATAAGATAAGTCTTTATGCTGATGATGTATTGATTTTCCTTGAAAACTCAGAGGTCTCTTCTTCAGACAGTGGCACTCATTGATAAATTTTCATCATTATCAGACTACTCTATTAACTGGGTAAAATCAATAGTTCTACCTTTAAATTGCAATTTCTCAAATACATCTACTATTCCAATACAATCAGGTAATAT
The DNA here is from genome assembly GCA_020510985.1 of Pholidichthys leucotaenia. Classification (NCBI taxonomy): domain Eukaryota; kingdom Metazoa; phylum Chordata; class Actinopteri; order Cichliformes; family Pholidichthyidae; genus Pholidichthys; species Pholidichthys leucotaenia. Next base: position 129,619,361 of record CM035840.1, on the reverse strand, counting down.
TCAATATTTAGGAATAGATATTTCTCCCAGGCTCTCAGAGTTATTGCGACTAAATCACATTCCCCTTTTAAAAACAATACAAGATGACCTTACGCGCTGGAGGACACTACCTTTATCACTAATGGGAAGAGTCACAACCATTAAAATGATGGTCCTTCCTAAAATCAACTATTTGTTCACAATGATTCCTACCCAACCATCAATGGCCTGGTTTAAGTCTATAGACTCAAATATAAGTATTTTTTTTTTTTATGGAAGAATAAGCCATCACAGATTAGTTTAAAAACCTTCCAAAAAGTAAAAGAGTGCGAAGGCTTAGATCTACCATTTTTTTAAAATTACTTTTTTAGCCAATAGACTGCAGTTTGTTTCAAAATGGACAAAATCAACCCCACTAGGAAACCCATGGTTAGATACTGAACAGGCTCTCTGTGGGTCACTAAATATCTCTGACTTACCTTTTATAAGTCCCTGTATTAAACGCCATGACTGTTTTAAAAGTATTAATATCAGCTCCTCTCTGACAGCTTGGTGGACATTTTTAAAAATAACAGCATCTTCACTTGTCCCCTGTAAACTCACGCCCATTTGGAATAATCCTGATATCTTGCAACAAAAGAGGACATTAAAATTTCCACTATGGCAAGAGAAGGGAATACAGTAAATGACTTACAACATCTTTTTCAAGGTGGAAATTGTATCCAATTTCAAGAACTAGTGTCACAGTACGACATCAGTGATAAAAAGTATTTTGAATATCAACAGCTTAAATCTACAATAAAAGCAAGATTTAATCTTAATCAGACAGATTTAGAGGTACCAGTTAAAGTGGCAGAGTTTCTAAATCTTCATTCCCCTAAACTGATATCGAAAATACATGGACTATTATCAAAGCTGGATGAGTCCGTATCTCTTCCAATATCAAAATGAGAGACAAACTTATCGATTAATAAGGAGGAACGTTTCTGGACACAAATATGTTTAAATACTTTTAAGATGACTAGAAACTCTAACTTACAACTTATACAGTATAAAGTTCTACATAGAATCCATTACACAGGGCAAATGATGTTCAAAATGGGCCTAAGTCACACAAATACCTGCTCTCACTACACCAGCAATGTCCCGGATAGCTATATGCATGCCATGTGGTCCTGTGCACTGGTTCAAAAGTTCTGGCAGAAGACATGTGAAGACTTGTCGGCATGGCTTGGGTATAGTGTCCCACCCTCACCCACACTTTGCATATTAGGTGATTTAAGTGAAATAAATATAGATGCAAGGATGTCACACATGGTTCTCACTGCCTTATGCATCGCAAAGAAAACTATCCTCATGAATTGGAAATTAAGAAATAACTTATGCATAACATTATAATAACTTACTATTGGATTATATTAGCCTGGAGAGATTGTCAGCCTCCTCAAATAATCATTTGGCAGAATTCAATTCTCTCTGCTCCCCGCTTATTAGTTCTATAATCTGAGGGGTGGCGGGCGGTGGCTCGCTTTCCTTGGCACCTTTGGTGGCTGGCTGTGCCCCGACCGTGGTGTCCGGGGGGCCTGTTCCGGGGTTCCGCCGTTTGTCTGGCCCTGGGGGGGGAGTTGGTTGGGGGGGCTGCGGGGTGGGCCGGGGGGGTTGGGCTGTGGCCCCCAGCCGGCTGACCTCGCCTCTCGGGGGGGGGGGGTGGTCTGGCGTCCACCCCCTCCCCCGGGCCGGGGTGGGGTGTGCGCCAGTGGTGTGGGTTGGCCCCAGTGCATCCTTGCATGGCGGGGTCGTGTTTTCCCTGGGGCCCTGGCGGCACCCTGGGGTAGGTGCCTGCATCCTGGTTTGCCTTATGAAACAAGGGTGAATGAGGGGTGAGTTTGAATGGGTACAGGAGTGAAAGAGAATGGGTCGGTCTGGGTGAGTGAGAGGGAGTTAATGCATGTGGGTGCACATGGGAGCATGTGGATGTGAAGGTGTGGGGAGGGGTGTATCTGCGAGTCGGGAGGTGCTGGGTTAAAGGGGGTAGTGCATCTCGGCAACGTGGGCTCCCCTGGGCGGCGGGGACTTTTTTGGGCATGGCGGTCCCAGAGGTGTGTGACAAAGGCACTGGGGTGGGCCCGCTGTGGGGGTGCCTGGAGGGGGGTTGCACCGGGGGGCACGGGCCTGTCTCCACCCCGGGGTGTGGGGTCGCTGGCCTCCTGGTGCCTGGGACCTGGGGGCGGGCATTGGGCCTACTGGGGGGGGGGGGTCGGACAGGTCCGGGGGTGTGGGCTCGCCGCTCCGGCCACTGAGCAACCTAGCCTCCCTTGATTGTCTCTCCGGGGGCAGATGCCTGGCTTTCCTGGGGCTTGTTGACCTCAGACATTTGTGCCCTGTGGGGGTTGGTGGTGCTGCCTTGCCTGCTCGGGGTTCCCAGGGGGAGAGCTGCTGCGACCAGCTCTCCGCTTTGTATGTTTCCTGACAAACCACTCTCATGCACACACTTATTTTGTGCACGTTCTCATATATATGCACGTAGACATACACGCACAAGTGTCTCTCCTTTAACAGGTGCAGAAACCAGACTTGTGTTAAGACATCTTCGGTGGAAGAAGCAGTTTGCCTTTTGTTTGTTTTAGTTGTTGGTTTGTTTGTTTTTTTGTCTGTTCCCCTCCTTTTTTCTTTCCTCCCTCCACACACTTCTTTTCCCTGTTCCCCATCCTATTGGGTCTTCCATGGGTAAAATAATTAAAATATAGTATTAAAAGTTATTACAGGAGGAGTTTACAACAATATACAATGCACAGTTAGGTACTGTATAAGCTCCTCTTGGCAAAGTAAATCTGTTTTGGCACAATAAGGGTGACAGATCCCTGTTCTGTTTGCCTAGCTGCCTGACAGGACAAGGGGGAAAAATAAATAAAAATAAAAGATATTATATTACCCTATTATCCTAACAGAGCACTACACTCCCAAAATGCTGGATTACTTGTAATACCTAGAATCTCCAAAAGTACAATGGGCGGCAGAGCCTTCAGTTATCAAGCGCCTCTCCTGTGGAACCAGCTGCCAATCTGGATTCGGGAGTCAGACTCGATCTCTGTTTTTAAGAATAGGGTTAAAACCTTCCTTTTTGATATAGCCTACAATTACTGAGCGATCATGTGTCTCTGAACCCTCCCTTATTTATGCTGCTAATAGGTTTAGACAGCCGGGGGACCTCCAATAATTGCACTGGGCTTCACTCCTTTCTTCACTCTCAATGAAATATTTTTTTTTTGCTGGTCATTAACATTTGTTTGTTCTCTCCCATAGATTGAGTCCCCATCATGCTGTTTGCTTTGTACATGTCTGTTCTTTTTATCTTCTCTATCCCCTCACCCCCCAGCCAGTCGCAGCAGATGACTGCCCCTCCCTGAGCCTTGTTCTGCTGGAGGTTTCTTCCTGTTTAAAGGTAGTTTTTCCTCTCCACCGTCGCCAAGCGCTTGCTCACAGGGGATTGCCTTATTTGCTGGGGTCTTCTGCAATTGTGGGGGTTTCCCCTACAGTTGAAAGTGCTATGAGATGATTGTTGTTGTGAAATGTCGCTATATAAATAAAGTTGAATTGAACTGAATTGAATGTATATGTATTTGTAGCCGTTGTCATGTCAAAGTGCAAATTTGAGGGAGAAGAGTATTTAAATGACTGGCAGTGTAGAAGGACTACAGCTCCTGACCAGATAGAGTGATGATATAGAGTGAAGTACATGGTGGTAATGCATCTGTAAGCTGGTTGCCAACCGCCAATTAAATCTAAAAAAAGAAGCAGAAAAAGATGACTGGCGCAAGGTGATATACTAAGGTTTGCTGTTGAGTTCTTTTGCAAAAACAGATAAGTCCAACTGGTTTAATATTGAGAAAAACAACATTTTCCTCTTTTGGTTTATACGTAGGTGGTAGTATTTCCAGTTCAGCTTCTAAGACATGGTAACTTTAAATATGAGTATCTCAGACATAATAATGCAAAAAATCGAACATCAACTCAGATTTAATTTTTGGCAGTTTATTAGTACTTTTTTTTTCTTTCGCAAAAAGAGATAAGTCCACAAACCATTCTTTTGCAAAAACAGACATGTCCCAAAAACTATGCTAGTTTGTCTGGAACATACTTGAATGTCTATAAGCATCAATGTAGTATGATTGACACACTCATTTAGGCTTATCCACTCAGTAAAATTGTATAATATAGTTATAATAAAGCTATAATTCAAGATTCAAAAATTTTATTGTCAATATTTCTATACATACAGGACATACAGGAGAACTGAAATGGTGTTTTTCTCTCTCTTCATTGGTGTGTACAGTATAAAAAGAAAAGAAAAAGGCTGGAAAAAAGAAAACAACAACAGCAGTCTAATATACAATATGTACAATAATGCAACCCACGGTGCAAATGGCAACAAGAAAGACCCAGACGATTAATGATGATAAAACCCAGCAATCCTATATACAGACAACTAGAGATGTAATAGCAAAAGCTAGCAGTACTCAAATACTATGCAAGCAGTTTCATGAAATGGTCAGTCAGAAAGCAACTCATACCGGCTCGGACATCGTCTGGGTTAACAAGATCAGGAGCTCCTGGCAGCGGAGGGCAAAGGACAGAGCTGTGTGGAGGAATCTGATCAGACCTAAAGGAAATAGTCATTGTCGCTCCTGACAGACTGCTATGATGATGATGATGATGATGATGAATACCTTTAGTTGCAGTTCAATGTGGTAGTGTAGGTGCAGATAGTAACAGATAGGACTGAACGTGATCAGTATTGCAGTGACAGATGGGAGCTGATAAGGCATTTGTGCAAATGGTTGCGGTTAATGTTAATATGAAGAGACGAACAGCAGCCATGTAGTAAGAATTCTGATAGTAGAAGATAATAGTAGCAAGAATTCTGAATATTATTTGCTGTTTCAACCTTGTTTGCGCCCTACTGGTGAACCAATCACTGGTTCATCTGCTTCATCAAAATTATCTATATTTGACATAAAATGCAACAAAATTGTAACAAAAAAAAAAAAAACCGCCAGGGAAATCACTTACAGCAAGCAGGTGCTGTGTTCGAAATGCTCACTCCTTCCCCATATAGTGTATTATATAGTGAATGCGCAGCCAAAGGAGCAGTGAGAGAAGAGCTTCACATCAAAATATAAACTACCTTGAGGTATTTATATTTAATAATTCAGCAAAATTTGAGTTAATACATATTTACTACAAAATGCATGCAGTTATTCATTTTGGTTTTTTACCACCATTAGTCTGTTAAGTTTTACTGTCTCACTTGAATTTGTAGTGTCTATAACACAGGACATATCAGATTTTGAGAAAAAAAAACAACAACAATTTGAACTTCTATAAGTAGGTAATGTTAACAGTTGTTTGATGTAAAGAGGGAAATTTTCTTGGAAGTGGCGTTTATCGGTTTTTGCAAACAAACTCTTCAGTTGTCAGTCTCCTGGTAAATGCACCAAGATTTAACGCCCAAAAAGCATGTCTTAATTCATCTGTGCTTGACATTACAGCGATCGTTGGTGCCGAGACACCAGCAAAAACTGACATAATTACTGGCCCAGGGAACACACATGCAGGCTCAAGTGAGATTCAAAGGCTTTATTCAACAACAAGGAATGTATGAATGCGTGTATGCGGAATGTGAATGATCTGTGGGTGAACGAGGAGCGCCGGGGGCAGAATGGCACGCCGTGCAGCCAGGCAACCCTATGGAAAGAGCAGAGACAGGGGTATGAGTTCACCTTCACCATGCGGGGTTAATGTACTGAATCTTGCTTACTTGCAGATGGAACGGTGGCTGGCGTTGGCAAAGGATCTCTTGCCTGGGAGACAGTGCCCTGCTGCGCACACGACGAGGAGTGGAAGAGAGGGGAGAGGAGTTGGCGAGGACTGGAGAAATCCGCCGCCAGGGAATCCACCTGTGCACAGGGGAGAGACTGGAAGACAGGTGAGTGGAGGTACAGCTTACTTGCTGGTAGGAAAAACTGCAGGTCAGGAAGGAACGATCCTGCGGAGGGATTGAGAGCGTAGATTCACAGACGGCTCCAGACCGATGTTCTGGGCCGAGTGGCTTAAATAGCCCGTAATTGACGAGGCGCAGGTGTGCGCGCAGCTGAGGCAGATGACTGGGAGCAGCGAGTTGTGACAGTACTCCTCCCCCAAGCAGCGCCTTCTGGCGCTGGCTTATCCGGGTGCGCCCGGTGGAACTCTGTGATAAGATCATCATCCAGCACAAAGGAAGAGCGCACCCAGGATCTCCACTCCGGGCCATACCCCTCCCAATCCACCAGGTACTGCAGCCCACGACCTCAGCGCCGGGAGTCCAGGATGGAGGCAACCCCCCATGCCGGGTGTCCGTTGATCATCATGGGAGGGGGCGGTGCCCTAGGAGGAGGACAGAGTGGGTCGGAGATGATGGGTTTGACCTTGGAAACATGAAACGTGGGGCAAACACGGAGGGAGGGGGGGAGGGCCAAACGCACAGCCACCGGGTTGATTACCTTGGAGATGGTGAAGGGACCGATAAAGCGTGGCGCCAGCTTCTTCTTCTCGGCCTTGAGATTAACGTCCCGGGCCGAAAGCCAGACCTGTTGGCCCACCTGGTAACCGGGGGCCGGCTTCCTGTGGTGATTAGCCGTAGTGCTGTTGCGCACCGCCGTACGTAAGAGCGCCTCGCGCGTCCTGGTCCACAGGCTCCGGCAGCACCTCAGGTGTGCCTGGATGGATGGAACAGCTACCTCGCTCTCCTGCTAGGGGAACAAAGGGGGGTCATAGCCCAATGACGCCCAGAAGGGGGACATCCCGATAGCCGACAACAGTGTTGCATTGTGGGCATATTCCACCCAGGCCAGGTAAGAGCTCCAGGAGGATGGGTTGGAGGAGGTGATGCAGCGCAGGGCAGCTTCCAGCTCCTGGTTGGCACGCTCACACTGCCTGTTGGATTGGGGGTGGTGACCTGAGGAGAGACTCACCGTGGCCCCCAGGGCATTGCAAAAACACTTCCACACTTGGGACACGAACTGGGGCCCCCGATCAGATACGACGTCCATTGGGATCCCGTGCAGTCTGACCATATGTTGGACAAGGAGATCGGCCGTCTCCCATGCCGAAGGGAGACCATGGAGAGGCACAAAGTGAGCGGCCTTGGAGAATCGGTCCACAATAGTCAGGACGGTGTCGTATGAATTAGAAACGGGGAGGCCAGTAACGAAGTCCAGAGCGATATGAGACCAGTGTCTGCCCGGGACCGGCAGGGGACGGAGCAGCCCTGCAGGAGGGGAGTTCGGGGTCTTGCTCGTAGCACACTGGGGGCAGGCCCGGACGTAATTGGTGACATCCTTCTGTAGTCCGGGCCACCAGAAAGAGCGCTGAAGGAGGTCCACCAGCCGGGAGATGCCAGGATGACAGGCAAGCTTGGACGTGTGGGCCCAGTGAATGACATCCCCCCGAACCGCCGATGGCACGAAAAGCCTCCTTGCCGGGCCACCGCCAGGGTCCGGTTCGGTCTCCTGCGCCCTCTGGATCTTGTCCCTGATGGACCATGAAACCGCCCCCACAACACACGAGTCGGGCAGGACGGTGTGGTCCTGCTCCTCCGGGGTCTCAGGGGCAAACTTTCTGGACAGTGCGTCAGGTAACCCATTCTTGGAGCCTGGACAGTAGGTGATCGTGAACCGGAAGCGTGCGAAAAACAGAGACCAGCGCGCCTGGTGGGCATTCAGGTGCTTGGCCGACCTCAAATACTCCAGGTTCTTGTGGTCCGTCCAGACCACGAAAGGCTGCGCTGCCCCCTCCAGCCAGTGACGCCACTCCTGCAGCGTGAGCTTCACTGCCAGAAGCTCCCTGTCGCCAACGTCATAATTGCACTCAGCCGCAGACAGGCACCGGGAGAAGAAGGCGCAGGGGCGCTTTACCCCATCCGCCGGAGAACGTTGGGACAGAACCGTCCCCACCCCCGTATCAGACGCGTCCACTTCAACCAAGCACTGCAGTGCTGGGTCAACCTGGGTCAGGACCCGGGAGGAGGAGAACTCCATCTTCAAGGTTTCAAATGCTGCCGCTGCCTCCTCGGTCCACTGGAAGGGCACCTTGGGAGAGGTGAGGCGGGTCAGGGGGGTGACGATGGCACCGAAGTTAGGCACAAAACGGCGGTAAAAATTAGCAAAACCGATGAACTGCTGCACTTGTTTCCTGGAAGAGGGAGTGGGCCACTCGACCACCACTTTGACCTTGGCGTGGTCGGGGAGGATCTGATTGCGGGAGATGATAAAACCCAGGAAAGAGGTCGTTTTGGCGAAGAACTCACATTTCTCTGCTTTAACATACAGTCTGTTCTCTAAAAGCAGCCGCAGAACCCGCCTCACGTGGGCTTGGTGCTCCTCCCGAGACCTGGAGAAGATCAGGATGTCATCTAAGTATACAAATACGAAGACCCCCAGGAAGTCTCGCAGGACGTCGTTAATGAACCGTTGGAAGACGGCAGGGGCATTGGTGCACCCAAATGGCATAACCAGGTATTCGAAATGGCCGCAGGGCGTCCGGAATGCCGTCTTCCACTCATCGCCCTCCCGGATCCGAACGAGATGGTATGCGCTGCGGAGGTCCAGCTTGGTGAACCAGGTGGCCCCCTGGAGGGAGTGGAAGGCGGAGTCCATGAGTGGCAGGGTGTATCTGTCCTTCACCGTGATGTCGTTCAGGGCTCGGAAGTTGATGCACGGATGCAGGGATCCATCCTTCTTGGAGACAAAGAAAAACCCGGCTCCGAGTGGAGATGAGGAGGGGCGGATGATGCCGGTGCTGAGCGACTCCCTGATGTATGTGTCCATGGCCTCCCGCTCCGGGGCAGACAGGCTGTAGAGGCGACCGGATGGTAACGGCGCCCCCAGGTGGAGGTTTATGGCGCAGTCATACGTGCGGTGGGGAGGAAGAGACATCGCCTTGGACTTGCTAAAGACGAGCCCCAGATCGTGGAACTCCGGAGGCACCAGGGTAAGGTCCAGAGGAGATGAGACAGGACCAGGAAGAGGAGAGGATGGGGCACAAGCCGCAGACTGGAGGCAGGTACCCATGCAAAATGAGCTCCATGAGAGGACGCTTCCAGACTGCCAATCAAGCACAGGGTTGTGGAGGCGCAGCCACGGGTAGCCCAAGATGACGGGGGACGCCGAGGTGGACAGAACGAACAGGCTGAGGTCCTCTCGGTGGTTGTCTGAGACAATGACTGACACCGGCCCCCTACAGTGACTCGCCGACCCCCCTGTTTGGCTTGATTGGGCAATGCTCCACGGAGTGCTGGTCACCCCCGCAATACATACAGAGGCCCAGCTCCCGGCGACGCTGTCTCTCCGCTAGAGGGAGCTTGGTTCGCCCGACCAACATCTCCTCAGGCTCATCGACAGACTCCGGAGCGGGTAACATCAGGGGGCGAGACTGAGAGGCACGGGCGGGGATTCCGCGCGAGCGGCTGTAGGACTTCTGCTCGGCAGCCCGCTCTCGCAGCCTGTTATCTAAACTGATTGTCAGGGAGATTAATTCAGACAACCGCCCCGGAAGATCCCGGCTAGCCAACTCATCCCGCAGACTAGGACTGAGGCTGCAGAGGAAGATGCTGCAGAGAGACGCCTCTCCCCAGCCAACCTCCTCCCGCTGCCACCCGGAAGTCAACAGCGTAATCGGCCGCCAACCGGCTACCCTGGTGAAGGTTAAGGAGCCGATCGGCTAGGACGCTGTCACGACGCGAGTGGTCAAAAACCTTGAGGAAATCCCGTACGAATTGGGCATAGGAGAGGTTCGCGTAGCTGGGCTTCGCCATGACGGCGTATGCCCAAGCTAACGCTCACCCCTCCAAGAGGTTAGCCACGTACCCAATCCGGCTGTGGTCTGAGGGAAAATCCCCGGGAAAGTGCTGAAACACCGACTCGCACTGCAGGATGAACCCCCGCGCTTCACCGAGTCTCCCGTTAAAGCGTGCGGGAGTGGGGATTGGTGTGAGCCGGGTGGGCGCTCCCGAGCTAGGCTGGCTAGCCACAGGAATAGCGGAAGCTGATCCGCCACGATGAACCGGGGGGAACGCCTGCTGGGGGTCGAGGCGATCCAGCCGGTGAGTAATTGTTGTTAATTGGTTGAGTATCACTTGTTGTTGATGAGCGATCAAATCCACCCGAGCCTCGAGGGTGGAAAGACGGCGTGCGAGCCCGCTGTCCGCTGGGCCGCCCTGCTGGAGCTGTACTGACATAATTACTGGCCCAGGGAACATGCACGCAGGCTCAGGTGAGATTCAAAGGCTTTATTCAACAACAAGGAATGTATGAATGCGTGTATGTGGAATGTGAATGGTCTGTGGGTGAACGAGGAGTGCCGGGGGCAGAATGGCACTCCGTGCAGCCAGGCAACCCTATGGAAAGAGCAGAGACAGGGGTATGAGTTCACCTTCACCATGCGGGGTTAATGTACTGAATCTTGCTTACTTGCAGATGGAACGGTGGCTGGTGATGGCAAAGGATCTCTTGCTTGGGAGACAGCGCCCTGCTGCGCACACGACGAGGAGTGGAAGAGAGGGGAGAAGAGTTGGCGAGGACGGGAGAAATCCGGCACCAGGGAATCCACCTGTGCACAGGGGAGAGACTGGAAGACAGGTGAGTGGAGGTACAGCTTACTTGCTGGTAGGAGAAACTGCAGGTCAGGAAGGAACGATCCTGCGGAGGGATTGAGAGCGTAGATTCACAGACGGCTCCAGACCGATGTTCTGGGCTGAGTGGGTTAAATAGCCCGTGATTGACGAGGCGCAAGTGTGCGCACAGCTGAAGCAGATGACTGGGAGCGGTGAGTTGTGACAAAAACTGAGGGCACGTTTCTGAAGCGACAGAAGCTTCTCTCAGTGCCTGACTTTATTTTGCATGACAGAGCAGATTGATATGAATAGAAATGGTCTCACAGAAATCAGTGTTGTGCAAAACTGGACATTAGCCGACAGAGTATTTTTTTTTAAATTTAATTGTTTATATATAGCCTAATAATAATAATAATAATAATAATAATAATAATAATAATAATAATAATAAAATTATTATTATTATTATTATTATTATTATTATTATTATTATTATTATTATTATTATTATTATTATTATTTCATTTATAATGCACTTTACATTTCGGGGCAAAATCTCAAAATGCTACACAAATAGGAATAAGAACAAGAATCCAGGATTCTTGGGGCGACCATCCCCAACCCAGCAGGTCCCCAGGTGGCGTACAGGGGAAAAACCCCAGATATGAGGGCTAGCTGTGATATAAGTCAGGCACTCATGAAATCCCCCATGTGTCTTATGATTGGATCGTCATGCAAACAAGTGGCACATCATAACCTCTAGCCCCGGGGAAGGAAAACCCTGGAGAAACAAACCAGGGTAGAGGATGCTCATTAGCCTTGGTTGGCTAGTTGTCTACAAGAAGGAAACTGGACAAGAAAACCAGTGCTGAAGACAGTTGTACTGTTCCCATGGCACATAACAGCAGTACAATGCATTTATGTCATATGGATGGACAACCTCACTTTTTCTCATGATGCCGCTCTACCTGTGGTGTCTTGCCAGGCTAGTGGAGTGCCAGGCCCTGTGCCTTCGAAGGTCCCATACCATACGACCGGGGGTCACCCCATCCTGTTGTAAGGAGCCAGGCCCCGGAGGCAGAGGGAAAAACACTACTGGCCACAATACATTTGATCCTGGAGAAAGCCCTAGACCACTCAACATCCTCCAGTGGAATGCAGAGGGTGTCTACAACAAGAAGACCCCATTCACTGAGAGACTACATGCAGAAAACATTGATATGGCCTGTATCCAACAGATGCACCTGAATCCCAACCTCAGGTTCAATATCAGAGGGTATGAACCCTACAGGATGGACAGGGAGGGAAGACACAAAGGAGTGCTGATACTCGTCAAAAATCACAGTCGATAAGTCTGTCATTACCATCTTCAACCTGTACTGCCCTCAAGCCAGAGATCTGTCACTGCAGACTATGAACATTCCACAAGAGAACTTCTTGGGAGTTGGCAACTTTAACAGCCACTCCACCTGTTGGGACTATGATGAAAATGACCAAAGAGGAGATGAAGTGGAGGATTGCCAGACAGAGAACAGCCTGCTTCTGCTGAATGATCTAGAAGATCATCCAACCTTCTTCTCTTGTCTTTGGCTCACAACAGCTGCCCCAGATCTTGCCTTTGCAACTGGAGAACTTTTCCAAAAGACCAGCAGGAAGGTATTCAGTCAGTTGGGAGGCAGCAACCATAAGCCAGTGCTACTGGTCATCAACATGCAGTACAACTACAGCAACCCCAAGTCCTTTCCCAGATGGAACTACAAGAAGGCAATCTGCGAAATGTTCTCACGACTCTCTGACAAATACTGTAAATGCATCAAGGCGGATGACTACAACATCAATAGAGCCACCAAAAGTTTCAATAAGGCAGTCCTGAAAGCAGCCTCAGAAACAATTCCACGGGGTGCTCATAAGAATTATAGACCATACTGGACAGAGGAGCTAAAGGAGCTAGAAGATGAAGTGACTAGAACCAGAGAGGACATGGAAAACAACCCAACATTTGAGAATAACATTGCCCTTAAAGCCTACACCGCCAAATACTGAAAAGCCTACATCCAAGCTGCAAGAACAAGCTGGAGGGAAAAACCAGAAAAGTTGAACCTTGACAGAGATAGTTATAAACTTTGGAAACTCACCAAGGCCATGAACAATGAAGATACAAGGTCATCCCCTGTTATGACAGGAAAAGACCAGAAAATTGTGACAGGGAGAGAGGCAGCAAACTGTTTCATAGAAAGCTATGAGCAGATCAGCAATATCTTGGTGCCATATAATAGGAAGCACCAAGTCCATGATGAAATGAAGAACCACCAGGAAGGTCAGGATACACCCCGCTCAATGGACAAACCTGTCAATAAGAAGGAGCTTGAAAAAGCCCTGAAAACCCTTAAGGACAAGAAATCTCCTGGCCCTGACAAAATCTCCAAAGGCTCTTTTCCACAAGTATCACCTTAGCTTTACTTGCTTTTACTTTATTCACTTTCTCGCTCTTTCCACAGTACCTTACTTGCTTTAACCGATACGATTTTCGTGCCAGTTTAGGGGCCGGGGACAAGCGAGAAAAATCGAGGTGTGATTTGACGTCAATCGACTGCTAGCCGCTGATTGGTCAGCGCGTAACGTCACAGAGCGTCCGTTTTCAGTTTTCTGTTGAAGCTGCACGACCGCTGTTTGTAATTTCAGCGAGTAACCACGGTGAGCGGCTTCACAATTGTGTTAACGATGTCCACGCGCAAGTTTATTCCATGGACAAACCAGGAGGTGCGGACTTTTCTTTCCTTCGTAGCTGACGACCACATCCAGAGCGAGTTGGATGGGGCAACTCGCAATGAAAAAATATACCAGCAGTTGTCCGACCAAATGGCGGCCCAAGGGTTCATCCGGACTGCCAAACAGTGTCGTGAAAAACTAAAAAAAGTGAAGAGCGATTATCGGGCCATAAAGGGCCATAAAGGACCATAACGGACGCAGTGGTGCGAGTAGAAAGGAGTGGAAATGGTACGATCAGATGGACGCGATATATGGGCATCGGCCTGCTAGTGATGGCAGAGACAATGTGCTCGACACTGGCACGCAATTGGAAAACGTTGACGGTGAGTGTTTTTTTAATATTGTCTGTCTTTTCGTAGATTGGTCCTTTCGGTCAAAAGCTCACTTCTTTTAAGCAATAAAGAAAGTTTTTCGATTGTGGGCAATGGTTAGTGATGATGCTTAGCCAGTGATAATGGTTAGCCAGCTAATATCCGGCTACCTACGCAGCTTCACGCTTTTATTTCAGTATTCACTTAAACCAAACGCTGAAAGAAGCTTATTATTGTATTCTGTTTAAAAAGTTTGGTGTTTCCTCTACATGTTGCACTTTCTTGGTGAGCTTTAGTGTGTGCATTTTCCTTCTAGAATCACTTCTCACATGCCAGGGGTCCGCCTCACAGGACCGCCCGGACTCTCCGGCGTCTCTCTGGGGGCCAGAATCAGTGTCGACAGCTTTCTGCGCAATATCGGCAGGTCCATCACCATCCGTCATGTCCCGGGCAAGTTCTGGTAAGGCACAACTGAAAATGACCACCCGTTTTTTTTTATGTGATTATTGTTATTTTCTATAGACGCCTAATAAGGAATGTAAAATGTCTTTGTACTTAAAAAAAAAAAAAACACTAGATGCAGGGGTGTTTTCATAACAACCCAGTGCAGTTTTTATTAGGTGTGGTGGTGGTCAAAATACTGTTGTATTTTTTATAAAAAATAAAAGCACATGTTCCGACTTTCAAATCAACATGCTTCAGTGAACAGTATTAACCCCTTCTGATTTCTAAGGCCACAGTACAAAGAAATTTGTTTAAAAATTACCCATCCAATCAAAAAGTTTTTCAAATTATTCATTTTCGGAATGAATGGGATGTAGCCTAACCACAGCTACCCAGAAGATACACAATCCACTGTACTGAGGGACAGCAACATGACAGTTGATCTTAAATACAGCAAAGAAGCGTCCCACCACCGGCTTTCACAAGTTTAATTCCAATTATTTTTTTTTTGAGATGTTTTGCTCCAGCGTTATCTAAAAAAAAAATTCTGTCTTTCATCTAGCGAGGAGGAGAAGAAGCAACACCTTGGGCGACCTGGCATCAGTGATGTCCCAGAGTCATGCTGATGAGATGCTGGCCCATGATAGGATGCTGGTACAGCATGAACGGCTCCACGAACAGCGCGAAAGACACCATCAGGAGCTACGAATGCTTGCAGCAAACCTGCAGTCAGCCCAGGAGAAGGAAGAAGCATTCAGAAGGGATGAGCTGGCCGAGACGGCTTCTTTCAACAGAGCTTTCCTAAACCATTTTGGCAGTCTTGTGGAAGTATTGAAAAATCCCCGTGTTTAAACATGTTTTGGGAATATTTCTAATGTTATTAAATTACTTTTTTGGATAAAAGTGTGGTTTGTCTGTTATAACTAAATGAGAAAGGCAAAAAATTACATACACATTCCATTGCCTCATATTAGCCAAATGCCGCTGTTCATACATAAAGGTGTCACGATTTTTAAAGCTAATGTAATTGTTATTGTTAAAGTTAATAAAAATTATCACGGCTGTATTCATCTCTCTAAATTTTGTACAGTTTTCAAGTTAAATTGTAAGCAGTGGCACAGGTGTACTTTACATTCAGCAGTAGACACTGAAGGTAAAAGGTAAGTACATGTAAATTGAATGTTCTCTCGTCATTCCAAATTCATAGAATTTCAATACATAATGAGTCTAGTATAATTTAAAGGGAAAATACCCATACATGTAAACCCAAATATAACAGTTTTGTAGCTTAAAACGTTGACATGAATATGATAAACCTATGATTTTCTGATTCAATACATACAAAGTGTCATAGGTTTGAAAAATAAAATTATAATTTGGTGTTGGCCAGTCTGACAATGTCACAGTATTTAATAGGAATAACAAAAGTGTCATCAGAAAATTTCGTGGTACATTGGCAATTCCGTCAAAAACAAAGTGAGTTGTCTAGCTGCTGTTTTTTTTTTTTTTTTTCCGTGATTTTCTAAGGTGTTTTAACGTGTAATTACCCATCCCTGAACACATATCCCTTATAAATATCAATAGATTTGAAATTGATACTCAAATGACACTCTACATAAAAAAAGGGTGCTACAGTTTGATTGGCTTTCTTTAAATTTTTTAAATTTATTTTGTAAGACAAACTGGGCTAGGATTAAGTGGATATAACAATTTTCCACATATAATTCCACGGTCAATTTGCAATTCCATCCAACCAAAAGTGAGTTGTCTAGCTGCTGCCTTTTTTGTTGTAGTCATTTTTCTAAGGTGTTTTAACGTGTAATCAACCATCCCTGAATACATATGCCTTAGGAATATCAATAGATGGGAAAATGATACTCAAATGACACTCGACATACAAAACGGTGCTACAGTTGGATTGCCTTTCTTTAAAATTTTCAAAATTATTGTGTAAGTAAAAGTGGGCTAGGATTAACTTGAAATATAATAAGTTTCCACATATAATTCCAAGGTCAATTGGCAATTCAAGCAAACCAAAAGGGAGTTGTTCAGCTGCTGCATTTTTCTGCAGTCATTTTCTACGGTGTTTTAGAGTGTAATTTCCCATCCCTGAACACATATCCCTTAAAAATAACTATCAATGGGAAAATGAGACACAAAAACAAGAATTTTACTACAGTTGAATTGGCTTTTTTTTTTAAAGTAATTTCACTTATTTTGTAAGTAAAATAGGGCTATGATTAATTGGAAATATAACAAGTATCAACATATAATTCCAAGGTCAATTACAAGCTTTTAGCATTTAATTAGCTGTCCCTTAAGAGTTAACCGTTATGAACAACAGAGGAGACATAGATGAAAATTTCACCAAATTTTATTTAAAAAACAAAAGTTTGACAAATGTATGCACATGAATCATGACAAAAATGAAATGTCTTAATTATTGCTACACAAGTACTGCATCACAGCATCTCGTATATCTCCACCCGGCTCCTCTACTCCCTGTGACACTGCCACCACCACTTGTTCATCGGCTGCATCATCCAATGTAGTGTCAAAGGCCTCTCCATGACTCTCACACAGATTATGCAGTGCACAACAAGTCAACACAATCGATTTAACCAGTGCGATGTCACAGTCATTCCGTTTCAGAAGGCAGCGCCTGCCGAAAGCATTCTCCACAACCACCCGTACTCTACTGATGGTCTGGTTGAACGTCTGTTGTTCTTCAGTCAGTCGTCCGGTGTCACTGAATGTTTTCAAAAGCCAGTTTTGCAGTGGATAAGCAGAGTCTCCAAGGATGAAGTAGCCCACACTTACCGCACCAATGTTCCTGAGTTTAGGTGGGAAGAGGTTTCCCTGACTGGCTAAATCCCACAGTGTGGACAGTCTCAGCACCCTAGCATCGTGCATGCTCCCAGGCAGCCCTGCAAATACATTCCAGAACAACCCCCTTCCATCAACAACACCTTGAAGGAGTACAGAGTGCCAGCCTTTACGATTAAAGTAGTCGGTGTGATATTCTCTTGGTGCAATGATGGGTATGTGTGATCCATCTATGGCACCAACGCACATTGGTAGCCCCCACCGACTCTCGATGTAGGCCGACATTTCCGTGAACCTCACTTCATCAGGACAATGTATTTGATCTGGAACCAGCAATGATTCTGCTGCTGCACAAAAGTCATGTACACACCTGCACACCGTTGTGATGCTGACACCAAAAAAGATGTCCAATAGTGCGATACTCTGAACCGGTAGCAAGCCTCCACAGTGCAATGGCCACTCTCTTCCTCAGAGGCACACACTGGTGGAATGTCATGTCTTGAAGCTCCATGCATGGACGCAATTTGTGGCACAAGTAGGTGAAAGTGTCCTCGGACATCCGGAAGTTCTGCAACCACTGTGTGCTTGAGAAGCTGGGGACAATATTCTCCCACCACTGCGAGCTACGTTTTACTGCCCAGGTCCATGGTCTTCAGCGTTGATTTTGCAACAACACAGCCAACTAGAACACACACACAGCATACATATTAATACGACATCAAAATGCTGTACACAACAAAAAATGACAATAGAAAGCATTAAATTACCAACAACTGTTTCCTCGTGTGCTTGATGTCCCTGATGTGCTGGGCAATTAACCTCTCTGCTTCATATTCCGCTGCTTGGTATTCCCCAATGGCAACAATGAGTCTCTGGTACAGCTCCAACGTGTGTTCTTGCAATGCACGTCGTCTTCTCCTGTAAAACTGTCTTCTCCGCTTAAAAACTTTCATTGTGTTCAAAAGCCAGACAAGAACCAACGTGGAAATCCTCCGCTCGAAATCTGCCATTTTCTTTGTTGTGAATAAGTCGGTAGCCGGAGATGACGTCAGCAGAGTATGGGGCCGCCTCAATCCCGCCCACTACCGAGTTTACGCGGCTTTACAGGGTTGTAATGGGTCAACAACTGAGGGAGAAAGAAGTAGTGGAGAATTGAAACAAGTAAAAAAGAACTGTGACTATGGAAAAGAGCCACAACGAGATGCTAGGACACCTTGGCCCCAAATCAAAGAACAAATTGTTCGCTCTTGTCAACAGCAGCTGGAGGACGGGGCATGTTCCACAATGCTGGCAAGAAGCTGACATGATACCAATACACAAGAAGGGGAAGGACAGACCAAAAGTTGAGAGTTATCACCCCATCAGCCTCACCAGCTGTGTGGGCAAGCTCTTAGAACAAATGATCAACACCTGTCTAGTTTGGCACCTGGAGAAGAACAACATTATTACTCCAGAAAAGGCAGGCATTAGACAATACCACTCCACTGAGGACCAGGTGACATACATCACCTAGAAGATTTCCAGGACAAACAGCATATGTTGACTGTATGGATAGACATGGAAATGGCATTGGACAAGGTATGGAAGGATGGCCTCCGGAGGAAGCTCCAGAAGAGTGGTGTGACTGGGTGCATGTACCAGTGGATCTCACAGTATCTGAACAATAGGAAGGCTCAAGTTCACATCAACGGAGAACACAGCCAGAAGAAAACACTGAGAGAAGGGGTCAAGGGGCTGAATACACCCCTCAAGGGGGTGTACTCAGCCCTACCCTATTCCCTGTTTTCATTAATGACATTGTCAGAGACCTGCCACATAAGGTCCAGGGAGCCATATATGCAGACATTCTTGTCCTCTGGTGCTCTGGAGAATATCTCACCACTGCTAACTACAGGCTGCAGCAGGCACTCAATGTACTTGAACGTTGGACACAACAGTGGTTAGTAACTATCAACACCAAGAAGATCACATACAATGTCTTTAGCCTCTCACCAAAGATGTAGAAGGCTAATTTATACATCAATGGGAAAAATCTGCTAGCAGAGGACAACTCCACGTATCTTGGAGTCACATTTGACAAATGCCTGACATGCAAGAAACAAACACAGCAAGCAGAAACGAGCCAGGGTCCGACTCGCTTTCATGAAAATGTTGGCGGGAACAACCTGGGGCGCAGATACCATGACTGTCAAGAAGCTGTACGCTAGCAGAGTCAGGCCGGTGACTGAGTACAGCATGAAAGCATGAAAGCATGGGACACCACAGCAAAGTCCAACTTTCACTGGGTTAGCAAGATTCAGAACCAGGCTGCCTGTATCATCACAGGGGCCATGAAGTCAGAGCCAAAACATGAGCTTGAAACCATCACAGGGCTCAGACCGCTTGAGGACCATAGAGATGCTAAACTCCTTACCCAGGATGCCAAGTTCAGGAGGATGCAAGGTCACTCCATGAAATGCAGACTGTCCCAGCCCACAAAGGGGAGACTGAAGAGAGGGAATTTCATGCACCAGAGCAGAATACTTGAGCAACAGAATCACGATCTCCTTGATAATGATCCCAAGGAGATATCCCGTTGTTTGGTGGTCCCTTCCTGGAGTGAGGGAACTGTACCCCTCATACAATGCAGCATTCCTGGAGTTGGCCCCAAAGACTTCCATAGTGTCCCTGTAAAAAATTACCTTATACTTGAATACCTACACACCCACTACCCCAAAGATTCTTGGACTCATGTATATAAACATGGCTCTGCAGAGGATGCAGTTCGGAATGGAGGGGCAGGAGTCCACATACAATATCCGGGAGGCAGCGAAGATAGAATCTGCCTTGCTACCGGCCTGTACTCCACCAACTACAAAGCCAAAGCAGAAGCCCTGAAAATAGCCGCAAATCACATCAAAGTCAGCCTCCATTCCAGTCAGAATGTTGCTTTCCTGACTGATGCCCTGTCTATCCTACAGGCCTTGCAGTACAATAGAGACACTGACCTGAACAACCTGTCCATCTCTCTTGTCTCCCTCTGCGTGAGTCACAGTCGCCTTGCAGTGGATTCCTTCCCATAGCAGTGAGTTTGGTATTGAGACCACTGACTCCCTAGCAAAAGAGGGATCAACGTGGAAACAGGTGAACAGGTATACAAGTATCATAAGGGCCAAGAAGCAGACTAAGTGAAGGCAGCATCCAAGCCATAACGGAGATCCATACTTCTTGCTGACCCGGCGTGAACAAGTAGCCTTAGTCAGGCTTAGGACAGGCCACAACTGTCTGAACTATCAGTTATACACAAAATTCCATATTGGTAACACTTTGCAGTGTCCCTGTAGGTCAGGCAGTAAGACAGCAGAACATTTACTACAGTCCTGCCGACTGCACAAGGTGCTCAGAGAGAGGATCTGGCCCCCCACAATCCTAGTTGCCCGGAAGCTCTACGGCGAGTTGGGGGACCTGCAGCATACTGTCGCCTTCATTGAAGAGGCAGGAATGTCTATCTGATGAACGAGAAGAAGAACAAGAACAAGAACAAGAACAAGAATAAAAGTAAACATTAAGAGATAGTACATACGATGACACACCAGGACATTACAAAGCTTTCCTAAAAAATGAATTTGTATCCATTAAATTGGATAGGCTTTCCTACCTGGAGCGGACAAAAAGAGCACAGATCCATAACATCCCCCGAAATTGCAACATTGTAGTAACTCAATGACAGCAGTCTTGGCTGTGGCTGTCCTAAGAAAAAGTGAAATTGTGTGTGTTTAATTTTATTACGTTTTAGACTTCAGATAACATAAAATGCACATATTTATGAAAAGTCATGAACTGGGAGACCTGCAGATTTTGTTAAAACAAAGTCATTCACATTATAAAATACCAGAGTCTCCTCCAAACCATATTGACAGTCCTTGTGTTAATAAAATAAATACATTGGTAAAATAATCACTTTATTCATGAGTAGTCCTTTTTTATATTAGATACAAATACTTAATTTATACAGATTAAACAAAAGTGCGATGTTCGCCTCTACAAGGCAGAGAGAGACAGACCCAAATGCTAAATGGTGCTGTGTGTTTATTCAACAAAAAGAGCAAACAGTTCAAAAAGTGCCAAATCTAAAAAAAAAAAAACAACAAAAAAACAAGCCAAACAAGGACAAACTTACATGTAGTGCCTCAGAGCGGGGAAAAGCTCTGAAGGGGAAATCAGCACTTCAGTGGAATAAACAGGAGAACAAGAGGATGACGTTCAACGTTATGGCGAGGAGTAAGTGAACAGGTTGAACTTAAGCAGTGGGTGAAATGACAACATGAATGATAACAGGTGTGGGTTCACCTGAGCAGGAGAAGGAAAACAACAACTAATAATTGGACTCAGCTGATAGTAATAATGAGGGATGAGGGAATAGCGGCTGACAACTTAACAGGCAGTACCAACACAAACCCGGAAACACTGCCTGATAGCTGTCAACCCACAGCATGACTATAAACAAACCAAACTACAGAACATAATTACAAATGAAGCAAAACACTGCCAACACAAACTGAAACATAAATAGACAGAAGGCTGTGAAAACTCAAATAAGGCATTAAAAATAGAGTGGATAAATAAATCAAAATACAACGCATGCACATGGGCGCATGCGCACGCAGCGACTGGCAGCTGGTGAAAAAGTCTGTCGTCTGTGTGTTTTGTTTTTATGTACTTTAATGTGTTTTTACGAAATCCTCTGTGCCGTTTCTGTCCTGGAATGTTTGTGGACTGTATGGCGAAGAGCTCCCTGGTTCCATCAACATGGACTTCCTCCCCTTTTTTGTACTGCCGCTACTTTTCCTCTGGCTCTTTGTCTATGAGGTAAATGCGACCGGCATCATGGCGGGCAGAATACATTATTCCAGGGACATGTTGTTGCATTTAAACACGGTTGAAGCAGCGGCTGTGATTGAGCCTAAGCCGCAACTGCCGGACTTTATTTTGAGAGACAGACACAGCGGTGAAAAGAGAGAAGGGAGAGACGGGAGAAGGAAACGCGGAAAGCGTGGAGGTGTGAAATTGTGCCTGAGAAGACGTCAGTTTGGTAACATTCCTCTTCCTTCTATGATTTTTGGGAACGTACAGTCTCTGAGAAACAAGGTGGATGAAATTCAAGGGAATGTACGCTACCAGAAGGACTTTAAGAACTGCTGTGTCATGGCTTTCACCGAATCTTGGCTTAATGCGCATGACAGAGACACAGACCTGTGGATTGACGGCTTCGGAGCCCCACTGCACTCGGATCGGCAGGAAGAGGTAATGGGGAAACGTCAGGGGGGCGGGGTATGTTTATACATTAATAAGCAGTACTGCACATCTGTCACAGTCAGAGAGCGCATCTGTACATCCGATGTGGAGCTGCTGTCTGTGTCACGACGCCCCTTTTTATTTGCCTCGTGAGTTCCCCCAGCTTTTCATCACAACTGTGTACATTAACCCGAGGGCAGACGCTGACTCCGCCTCCAGCACCATCTTTGATGTGATCCAGCGGCTGGAATCAATTTCTCCAGAGGTGCCAAACTTCATTTTGGGGGATTTTAAGCATGTTTCTTTAAAGAAGACACTTAAAAACTTTTATCAGTATGTCTCCTGCACAACCAGGTGAAAAAAGACATTGGACCTGTACTATGGATCCATAGAAAGGGCCTATAAATCACTCCCCCCTTCCTCCTGTAGGATCCTCAGATCACAACTGTGTACATTTGCTGCCCACATATAAAACTGCTCTCAGAAGAGGCAAGGTGGAGACGAGAGACATTGATGTGTGGACAGAAGATTCAGTGCACAGCCTCCAGGAATGCTTAAACTGTACAGACTGGGAGATGTTCACACTGGCCTGCGGGGATGATTTGGACTCTTTGGTGGATGTCACATGCTCATACATGGCTTTCTGTAAAAATAAGATCATTTCACGTAAACGTGTCAAAATATATCCCAACAACAAACCATGGGTTACAAAATCAGTTAGAAAGAGGAAAGACAGAGACAGAGGAAAGCACTTGCCTTTAAACAGGGGTCTGTTTCTGAGCTACAGATTGCCACAAAAGAGCTGAAGGCCGAAATTTTAAGAGCAAAACAGAATTATAAATCAGAATTGGAAAGCAAGATGGCAACAAAGAAACTTGGTTCAGCCTGGGCCAGTATGGAAACTATTGCAGGCCTTCAGAGCACAGAGCGCAGTAATCGTGGGTTTTTAGATGGTTTTAATTCAGACGCAGAGCTGACTAATGCTCTTAATTGTTTTTATGGTCGTTTTGACTCCTTTGATTTTAGCACAGAAACCCAAGATTTGAAACAGAAACTCAAAGACAATCAGCACTTTAATATTGAGGTGCAGGATGTTAAAAGGGAGTTCTGCGCTGTAAAAGTGAACAAAAGTCAGGACCCTGATAATATATGTGGGTGCTTGGAAAAGTCCTGTGCACATGAACTGAGTCCTATATTTCATTACATTTTCAATAAGTCCTTACAGACACAACATGTGCCTAAGATCTGGAAAGAAGCCGTGGTTGTTCCCGTTCCAAAATCCAGCTGTCCTAAAACGGTAAACAACTTTAGACCAGTTGCTATGACTTCAATTTTAATGAAAATTTTTGAAAAACTGGTCAGATGTGAGGTCCTAAAGCAGACTGAGCCTGCATTGGATCCTCTGCAGTTTGCCTATAGGCCTCACAAAGGAGTGGAGGATGCCACTGTCACTCTGTTTAACATGCTTTTTAAACATCTGGATTTTAATGGGACGCACGCCAGACTTTTATTTGTGGACTTTTCCTCCGCCTTTAATACAATCCAACCTCATATCTTAGTTGAAAGGCTCCTGCAACAATTTGATTTGAGCAATAATCTGGTGGGTTGGATTCTGGATTTCTTAATCAACAGGACACAGAGAGTAAGGGTCAATGGTACATTGTCTGACCTAAAGTGCTCTTCTACTGGCTCTCCTCAGGGGTGTCTGTTGTCACCACTACTCTTCATCCTGTACACAAACATGTGTCGGAGCAGACATGACAACAGACACATTATAAAGTATGCTGATGACTCAGTTATTGTCAGTCTCCTCCAGGATGGTGAGAGTGGCCACGGCCCAGTAGTTGATGATTTTGTTCACTGGTGTGAGGATTCCTACCTGCAGCTGAATATGACAAAAACTAAAGACATGATTATTGACTTTAGGAGGAAAACCCCCAGGCACAAAGTCACCGTACTAAAAGGCCAGACCACCGAATGTGTACAATCCTACAAATATCTTGGGACAATTATTGATAGTAATTTAAACTTTGAAGAGAACTGTGAAAGGGTGTGCAAAAAGGGTCAGCAACATTTGCATTGCTTGAGAAAACTTGCACGCTTCCAAATTGACTGAACCATAATGACAATGTTTTATCGGGCTTTTATTGAATCTGTTTTATCCTTTTCTTTAGTGTCATGATTTGGTCAGATAAAACTGAAACAGAGGAAATCCTTGGATCAGGTAGTTAGATGGTCCAGTCGTTTGCTTGGTGAGCCACAGCTGAGCCTGACATCCCTGTACACCAGACAAGTACAGAGGATGGCTACCTCCATTTTAAATGATGACTCCCACCCTTTGCACTGCAACTTTCAGCTTCTTCCCTCAAGACGGAGGTTTGCTGTCCCAAAAAGTAGAACCCAGCGCTATAAAAACAGCTTTGTTCCTGCTGCTGTCAAAGAGTTGAACAAGTTGTAACAATATATTGCACATAATTCAGGTACCTATTTATTAACTCCATTTTATATTTACTTATTTTTGTAGGATGTTACTTGGGTTCTAAATATTTTATTGGCTTTTAGACCTTTGAGTTTTTAACCTCTTTAACTAATTTTTAACTTTTAATATGATCCTTCTCTCTTACCTCTGGTTTTTCTCCCATCTCTTTGTCTTTTTATACACTGATTGATGGAGCCTTGAGTATTTTTATCATGTTTATAGTCAGCTTCATGTATGCCTGTGTTTGTGTCTATGTTGAATGTAATTTGTGGCTTGTAAATATGGATGTCACCAGACTGCAAAACAAATCTACCTACGGGTACAAATAAAGTAACCTGAACCTGAACCTGAACCTGAATAAGAGAGCCATGATGCTGAGTCCGGCAGAACATCGGACCCAGCTCATGACAGAGCCCCCCACCCAAGGGGTGGAGTCCAGACACCCCAAAGTAACACCAAAACAAATAAAAGAAAAAACTGCCCCTTCCGGGCAGAGCGTAACAATAGCCCACCCAGAGCGGGTGGTGGGGGGAACAGGCTAGAAGGGCACAAAACAAAAAGCCCACACAGGACCCACACCAGAAAAATACAGAGCAACCCCCACCCCCCACCCCCCGACCTATTGAGCCCCAGAGTTCAGGGTGGCTGTCCAAAGTCCCAGGCCTGGCTGACAGCAAGGTGGAACAAGACAGGTGGCCTGCCGAAGTCCCAGGCAAACCAGACAGCCAGATGGAGCGAGTCGGGTGGCCTATTGGAGAAAAAGGGCCACCCAACCCTGAGGCTCAGTCTTTCAGAACATAATGATAAAAGAAGCAAAACACTGCCAACACAAACTGAAACATAACTAGACAGAAGGCTGTGAAAACTCAAATAAGGTATTAAAAATAGAGCAGATAAATAAATCAAAATACAACAAGAGAGCACAATGCTGAGTCCGGCAGAACATCGGAACCAGCTCGTGACAGAGCCCCCCCACCAAGGAGTGGAGTCCAGACACCCCAAAGTAACACCAAAACAAATAAAAGAAAAAACTGCACCCCCCCTTCCTGGCAGAGCATAATACTAACCCAACCAGAGAGGGTGGTGGGGGGAAAAGGCTAAAAGGGCATGAAACAAAAAGCCCACTCAGGACCCACATCAGAAAAACACAGAGTAACACCCCTCCCCCGACCCATGGAGCCCCAGAGTTCAGGAGGGCCAACCAAAGTCCCAGGCCCGGCTGACGGCAAGGTGGAACAAGACAAGTGGCCTGCCGAAGTCCCAGGCAAGCCGAACAGAGAGATGAAACAAGTCGGGTGGCCTGTTGGAGAAAAAGGGCCACCCAACCCGGAGGCTCAGTCTTTCAGGCAGCCAGCCCAAGGTCTTAAGCCACCTGAACAGAAGAGACGGCCCGGGAGGTGGCTACCCCAACTGGGAGACCCAGTGATGGAGGGGTGAGCCGGGGAAGGGTCACCACGACATCGTCTGGCTGATAAGAAGGGCAACCCTGACGGCGTCTGGTCTGAAGAGGAAGGGGAACCCCAACGGCATCAGGCTGAAGAGGAAGGGGGACCATGATGCCCTTGGTGGTCTTGGACTCAATTAAAGTTGCATCCACGGAGGTCCTGGTCCAGAATATTGTAGCAACAACGGCGGCTCAGGGCTGGAGCATAGCAGCACCCACAGCAGCTCCGAGCTGGAGCATATCAGAACCCGTGGCAGCTCTGGGCTGGAGCGTAGCAGCATCCGCGGTGGCTCCAGGCTGGAGCTTAGCAGTACCCACACTGGCTCTGGGCTGGAGCACTGCAGCACCCTCAGTGGACCACCGCTGGGCCAACACTGCACCCACAGAGGGCCTTGCCTGGGCTGCAGCTGCACCAACGGAGGTCCCGGGCTGGGACGGAAAGCCCGTGACAACCTCAACGGGAGAAGCTGGACCCCGGTCGACCTCCAGTGGTGAACCTGGATCCTCGGAGACATCTGGTGGTGTTGGATCCTCTACAGTGACCCTGGGAGAGAGCTCAGATACAGCATAAGGAGAAGAGGGGTCAGGGCCACCAGCAGCAGCAGAGCTGGTGGAAGGGAAGATGGATGAAGATGCTCTGCTGCATCAATCTCCTCCCTCTGTGAAGGAGGGGTTGCTGGTTGAGATGTGGTGATGTTCTTCTGCTGAGTCCTCCGGGATCGGCAGTGACTAGTGGGAGATGGAGCTGTGGGCTTGTCGTGGAGATGTGGAGGCTCCTAGGTCAGGGAACACTTGGTCATTGGCTCCAATTGAGGTTTCTTCGGAGAAAACTCCTCCAAATCCAAGGCCAGATCCAGGAGGAGCAACGGCTTCACTTCCAGGAGGAGGTCAGTCTCAGCCAACAACACCTGTATGTGCTCCTCCAGCTCCTCAGCCGATGGAGCGGGCCAGGGCTCAGGAGGAGGAGGTGGAGCTGCCACGGGAGAGCTGCGAGTGGCTGGAGGCTTCCTTCTGCGTGAGCGCATGCTCTTTGTTTGGGTCGGCTCAGGCGTCGGAGCGGCTTCTCCAGGCTCATCACTTGTACAAGGGAGGGTGTATATGGAGAGGAGTATATTGGTGGCCTCCGGCTGATTCCATAGACTGGGGCATGTCTCCATCACCCGTGCTGCGTCGCCCTGACCCTCTAGGACCATCTCAGGAGTACAGGAAGCCTGGATCCATGACAAAATGTCCTCCAGGACGCACACTGCATGCAGCTCCACATTGTCCAGGTTGGGCATATTGAGCTCCAAAAACAGGTGGGTGGAAAACACAAATGTGGTGAAAAAAAGAACACACACCACAGCTTGGTTCTGTTACTGGCTGCAACGCTCTGTCATGTTCGCCTCTATGAGGCAGAGAGAGACGAGCCCAAACGTTGAATGGTGTTGTGTGTTTATTCAACAAATAGACCAAACAGTTCAAAATGAGCAAATCCAAAAAATGCCAAACAAGGAAAAACTTACATATAGTGCCTCAGAGCGGGGAAAAGCTCTGGAGAGGAAATCAACACTTCAGTGGAATAAACAGGAGAACAAAAGGATGACGTTTAATGTCGCAGTGAGGAGTAAGTAAACAGGTTGAACTTAAGCAGTGGGTGAAATGACAACATGAATGATTACAGGTGTGGGTTCACCTGAGCAGGAGAAGGAAAACAACAACTAATAATTGGACTGAGTTGACAGTAATAATTGTCACGGCTGGCCCTCACGAGCCAGCATAAGACGCCTCAGTTCAGTAGATTGCAGTTCAGTTCTTTTATTTATAAAGCACAGGACTTAGGTGTACAACATAACTTTGCCACGCAGGCTTCGTTACACAACACAACATAAATTCACAATAGAGAGTTGAGGCAGTGACGAGGAGCTCTCGTCTGCCGTACATAGGAAGGAACGTCAGCGAGGGAGAAGACAGTTCCAAATAAATCACTTACATGCCGCGGGATACGTCGAGGAACCCAGGGAGCATGTGGTAAGGAGACAGGGGAAAGTCATAGGACTTCTGACGAGACAGCCGCGCCGTCCAGTTCACTCGCACTGACATTTAAAGCCAGCTGCTCATGATTGGAAACTCGGCACAGCTGCCCAGGTTCTGACAGCTGAGAGCTCCCGAGCGTCTGGCCAATCAGAGCCCGGGAAACCCGTGTGACGACACCAGCTGTCAAAAGCTGACAGGGATGAGGAATAACCCGAGCGCGGACAAAGCGCTCGGGATATGACAGGGCCCCTCCCTCTACGCGAACTCCTGGTCGCGCGCAACATCCAGACCCCCCCACCCCACCCCAGGGAGGGTGGAGGGGGAAGCAGGTGGAGGGAGAGCAGGGCCAACTCACAACAAGGGAACAAAAACATCGGGGAAGGGAGGGAGAGAGAAAAAAAAAAGGCAGAAACCGTACATAAACGGGGACAGAGATGAATAAAAATTAAAGTCAACGCTAGATTGACATCACTCACATAACCACAAAAAAGAAAGCCAAGATGAGGGTACAAGGAACACCAGTCAATACCACAAGGCAGGATCAAGGAAATAAAAGGACAAATAATACCCTCTTCTCCAAGTTAATGTGAACAGAAAACCGTCAAAACCAAAAGACAACACAGGTGCCAAAAAAAAGAGAACTAGACCCGAGTAAGGGAGTAACATAGGAAATAAACAACCACACCCTAAGGAAACATGCAATACCCATGATAGCCACGGCAAGAGAACATATGTCCATCCACGGAAAACAGTCACCTAAAACATGAAGTCCAACACCCAGTGGGGTATTTCAGTCACAAGTCAGTGGTGGGGCAAGAGAAGGAGAGAAAAAAAAAAAAACATTGGGGAATAGAGTAAAACAACTCCGCTCAGGAGGCCTTCCAGCACCCAGCATCCAGGCCGCCAGCAAAAGCAGCGGAACGTGCCCTAACGGCCCAGCCAAACACCGGGCTGAGGGAAACCATGTCTCCGGCGGGCGGACCAGGGCGCCAAAAGAACCATCCAGCTTGTCAGGAGGCCGGACCCGGACGCCAAAAGGAAAGAGCCGGTCACCGGGTGGTCGAGCAGTATCGGCCTGCCAACAGAATGGCTGGGGGAAGGTCGGCGAACCGGGCCAGCCGGAATTTACCCCCGCAGTCTCAAAGGTGGGGAAAAAGGGGCCACGGCGAGGACGGGGCATGGCCTGGAAAACGCTCAGCGGCGTGTCAGCTACACAGTCTCCAGAACCCACCTGGGTCAAAACGACCATGGTGCCGAGCTCCGATTGAGCGAGAGCGGCACCCGCGTCGGACCCCGATTGGGCCGGAACCCCCATGACGTCAAGCTCCGATCGAGCGAGAGCGGCACCCGCGTCGGACCCCGATTGGGCCGGAACCCCCATGACGTCAAGCTCCGATCGAGCGAGAGCGGCACCCGCGTCGGACCCCGATTGGGCCGGAACCCCCATGACGTCAAGCTCCGATCGGGCGAGAGCAGCACCCGCGTCGGACCCCGATTGGGCCGGAACCTCCATGACGTCAAGCTCCGCTTGAACCGGCGGAGCACTCCCGGTGGACCCCATGCCGAGAGCCGGACCCTCCAAGGTGGCACCAAGAGCAGGTTCGCCTCCAGTGACCCTGGGGAGAGGCTCAGAGGGACAAAAGGAACCGGGATCAGGATCACCGGCAGCGGCAGGGCCCGGCGAGACAGGCTCGAGCGCAGCAGATGGCTGCACCCGGCTCGCCCCCCCGAGAGACAGGCAATAATGCTCCAGAAAGAAGAGGAGGGATAGAAAATAGAGCACTTGCCTGATCTCGGGTTCTGCCGCCATCCAGGACTTTGATGCTCCGGGTTCAAACGGGAGGAGGTCGTCGTCCGGTTCCCACTCCGTCGCGACGTCATCCGCCCCTGGAAGAGGGGCTCTTGCAGCTCGAGGACCCCCCGACGTCATCGTCCACGCTGGCAGTTCATGCGGCGTGGAGGTGAGGGGCTCTCGGCCCGCTGGATCGGACTGTTCATCTGCGGAGTCCCGGGGACGCTCCGTCGTCGGCACAGGCTCCAACCAATCGTCCGACCTCCTCTGCCCAGAAAATGGCTGCGGGGCTGGGGTCTTCTGCCCGAGAGCCGCAGGCTCACTCCTCGTCTGGTGACGCTCCTCAGAGGTCGAAGCGTGCTCAGCAGGGGGAGACACAGAGGCAGCGGGTTTAATTAACATATCAGCAGGGAGTTGAGGCTCGGGGGGCTGCAAACCCCGAGCCTCACCCCCAGGAGTCAGACAGAACAAATCACTATTAGATGGAAAAAAGTGAACTTGAACTTGCCTGGCTCCCGGAGGAGCGGTGGAACCTGCCGTTGGGAACGTCATTCCATCCTCCTCCCACCGGGTGGTGGCCGGAGACTCTCTTGGAGGGGAGGGGGCCACTCGGGATGGTGCAGCCGCGCTGTCCACTGGAGCACAACTTCTCAAACTCCCAGCCGCTGGAGAAGGCGTCGAAGCGGAGGGGGCAACAGCCAAGTCAGGCCGGGCGTGACGCGCTGACAGCTCAGCGGGGAAAGCAGGCCCGGGGGGAAAGGCTGCTGGGGTCTCCTCCAGGTGAGACGCTGAAGAGACAGCAGTGGGATGAATGGGGTCAGCCCAGTGAACCGGAGCGGATTCCGGAGGGGAGTCACGCTGAGAACGTCTCTGGCCACGGTGTCGACGTCTACGACGGGCCCCGGATGGTGCGAACTCCAGGACTGGATCGAGGGAAGGATCCGGATTCCAGAGCGGGCAGCGGGAGCTCCGGTTACTCCGCCTTTGGCCTCGTTCCTCCTCGATCTCCTGGAGCGCCTCGCGGTGGACGGCGATCTCTTGTCTCCTCGCTTGGACGTCCAAGTGGTCGGTGTAGCGGGAAGACAACCGGTCGAGCGTTCTCTCAGCGCAGTCCAGGTAGTAGTGCGCTTCGGATGAGTCGTCAAGGCTGGCGGAAGCGCTGATGAAGTCATCCACCTCCTCCAGCGCCTCAGGCAGCTGGAGCCAGAGATCACTCCACCTTGCAGCCTCCTCCTCTTCGTACATCAGAATTGTCTGGCGTTGGGCAGCGATGTCGAGTCTCCTCGCGTCGACCTCGGGGTGACCGTTGTAGCGGGAAGGCAGACGGTCAAGCACCTCCTCAGCCCGGTCTAAATACCACTGTTCATTGGGCTGATAACCGAGGAGAGGAGGGGCGAGGGAGGTGTCTGGATACCCATCGAGGTCGGAGGCGATAATGAGGATTTCATCTACCTCCTCCAACGCCTTGGTCAGCAGGACGTGGGAACCCCGAGAATGACTCCGCTGGGATGGCATATTTCCAACGCCGCGTACCTGGACAGGAAGGACAAAGTTCCCAGAACGCAACTTACTGAGAACGGCGTCTCCTTCTGGCGGCTGTCTACTGTCACGGCTGGCCCTCACGAGCCAGCATAAGACGCCTCAGTTCAGTAGATTGCAGTTCAGTTCTTTTATTTATAAAGCACAGGACTTAGGTGTACAACATAACTTTGCCACGCAGGCTTCGTTACACAACACAACATAAATTCACAATAGAGAGTTGAGGCAGTGACGAGGAGCTCTCGTCTGCCGTACATAGGAAGGAACGTCAGCGAGGGAGAAGACAGTTCCAAATAAATCACTTACATGCCGCGGGATACGTCGAGGAACCCAGGGAGCATGTGGTAAGGAGACAGGGGAAAGTCATAGGACTTCTGACGAGACAGCCGCGCCGTCCAGTTCACTCGCACTGACATTTAAAGCCAGCTGCTCATGATTGGAAACTCGGCACAGCTGCCCAGGTTCTGACAGCTGAGAGCTCCCGAGCGTCTGGCCAATCAGAGCCCGGGAAACCCGTGTGACGACACCAGCTGTCAAAAGCTGACAGGGATGAGGAATAACCCGAGCGCGGACAAAGCGCTCGGGATATGACAATAATGAGGGATGAGGGAGGAGCGGCTGAAAGCTTGACAGGCAGTACCAACACAAACCCGGAAACACTGCCTGACAGTTGTCAACCCAGAACATGAATATAAACAAACCAAAATACAGAACATAATTACAAATGAAGCAAAACACTGCCAACACAAACTGAAACATAAATAGACACATAGAAGGCAGTGACAACTCAAATAAGGCACCAAAAAGAGAGCAGATAAGTAAATCAAAAAAACAATAAGAGAGCCACGAGGCTGAGTCCGGCAGAACATCAGACTCAGCTCGTGACAGAGCCCCCCCCCACCCCCCACCCAAAGAGTGGATTCCAGACACCCCAAAGTAACACCAAAAGAAATAAAAGAAAAAAACTGCCCCTTCCGGGCAGAGCAAAACAATAACCCACCCAGAGCGGGTGGGGGGACGAAAAGGGTAGAAGGGCACAAAACAAAAAGCCCACTCAGGACCCGCACCAGAAAAACACAGAAAAACACTTAGGCGCTCTGTCTAATTTGTGCACTCAGTAATTTGCACTGCCTTAGTAAATCTGCCCCTTGGTGTGGAAGAATGAGCTAAAATCACTCCTGAGCAATGCCTGTGCCTAGTTTCTCCATATAGGAGGTATCTGGAAGCTGTTTTTCTGTCATTACCAACAAAGGCTTTTCTATTAAATATTAAATGAAATTCACCAAGTGTGTTCAATACTTATTCCCTGTGTCATTCTACTTTATTAAATAAAACGTGTTTTGTGAAAAAAAATTGCCTTGATTTCTTTGTATGTATGGATTACTTGGGTTGTTACTGATATGTGGTGAAAATCTCAGGTCAATGGCTCCATCAGAAATATGTTTAATGAGAAAAATCTTGACGTGTTTAATACTTATTTTCCCCGTTGTGTGTGTGTGTGTGTGTGTGTGTGTGTGTGTGTGCGCGCGCGCGTGCGTGCGCGTGCGTGTGCGTGTGTGTGTGTGTGCTAAAAACAAGACTGACCTTCTTGGTTTTACTTTCATTCTGTGCTGAACTGTCAATTTCTTTAGGATTGTTGTAAACTTGAAAAATAGGAGAGACAATGTGAGAGACTGAACATGTCACACTATTATTCAGATACAAGCTGTATAACAACTGTTATTACATATTTCTGAAGGCTGTAAAAATCATATTGTTGACACCCAATGTGAACATGAAAACTGAAAAGGCTAGTGGGGATTTCATTCTCATTTGCAGTTCAAATAAACATCTTTTAAAACTAACTTAATAGCCCTGTGCTTTATTCCACATTCCATATTCCCTCTTATTCCATCCCGTCTCCCTCTTCTCTCCCTTGCTGATGCAGCATCTTAGCAACCCCCCTCCCTCCCTCTATTCACCTCCATCCCTTCATACCCTGTCTCTCCATCCATGCCAGCTCCTCTGACACTGTACATTATTCTAGCAGCAATGGGCACTGTTGCTGGACGGCTTCCCAGTGCAGAACGTCCTCCAAGGGGAGAATCAGAGTGTCAAAGCAGATTAATGCCTTGCTCACTGACTGATCAACTCCCGCTGGTCTAGAACCTGAGTATACTCTGGCATGGCCCAGATAGCGAGGTGATGCTATCCCGAATCATTTCCACTCAAGCGGTCCACCCTGGGATGCTGTGATCCATGCATTTAATCTTCCAGAAAATGTCACAATGAAACATCAGGATGATGTTTTGTACAAAAGGCTTTGACATGTCTGTGAAGAGTGGAGAGTTGTGAGTAGGAGGTAATCAAGCTAAGTGGCTCTTTATGATAAAGAAAATGGTGAGGTCACTAGTTCTGTGGCTATAAATGTAACAGACATTGTATCCATGTGCATGTACAGTGGGAATTTCTTAAACGTAATACAGCACACCTTTAAGTTCTGTCCTATTTTATTGTGCATGCTTCTCACAATATGAGCAGTTTAATGGCATTTAATGTGGAGGTGGGTGTAGGGAATTGGAGACAAACATATTGTCACACAAATAAATGCTTCTCTAATAATAACTATATAAGAGTGTCCACCTCTCTGTCCCATTTAGTCTCAATATATTATAGTTGTTGAAATAAATCAGATGTACACTATACCCTCTGTGGCCTAAGAACCCTGTAGCTTCTCCACTGGGCTCAAAGAGGCAAAGAACATGTCATTATACCATGGGCTTAAGGGGTTAAATCTGTTGCAAAATGACCAGATCAGCTATATTTGTCACTTCAATCCCTCCCTTAATAACTATACAAAGGGAAGTGACATAAAAAGCATGATTATTTTCCTATCAAAAAGGCTCCTACAATAATAAAATAATAGGGGGTCATCGATAATCGGCCCTCACCTCATGATGATGATGTCTTTTCAAACTCTATTACGCATATTAGCAGGACAGTTTCTTCCTTTATCTATCACACTTCATCAACTAGGCCTTGGCTGCATAATATATCCTCCTCATTAGCAATCGCTCCATCACTCACTAATAATGGCCTATCAACTCTGTCTTAGTGACCAAAGTTACAGCAGGGGAGAATGAGAAATTAACTTTCAGTGTTAACTGGGGGTCGTGTTTTAATGCTGTGGAAGTAGATCAAATTTTGCTGAAAATACCCATAAATCAAAATTATGAGGGGTGATTAAAATTTGAGTATTAGTCTAGAAGAAAATTTAAGAAAACAAAGAAAAGGAGTGTTTTGAAAACATGGATAAAATGAATGTAATCTGCAAGCAGAACTTTATTAACACTATAAAGAATTACCTAAAGTGGTTAACACAAATGTTGTAAGGGGGAGAAAAAAAACAGGAAATAGGCAGGGACCTTGGTTTATTTGCCCTAGCATTACCTTAAATGGATGCTGACTGCCTGCAGTCAAGACCAGTACACTATCTATAAGGGTTCATTTCTCTCAAATTTACTTTGCTGCTGGTGTGACGGATGATTGCTAGTCTTAGGAGCCTAAATCGGTTCACTTTCACATACGTAGCTCTTCAGGCATGCTCACACGCCCAGAGGTGCATGCAGTGAGTGTCACATCTCCACCCTCCCTTGTCCACTCCTATTACCTACACAGATGCCATGGCGAATGGTTGCCTTGAGGTTACAGACAAGGGGTCTACTATTTTATATTCATGTCAGGATAGTGAAGTATTGGGAGCATCCGTTCAATAGAGCTGCCGTGAGAGAAACATCTCCTTAGGCTGCTGTAATGACGATTATAAAATGAGGTGAGAACTCCGTGTCTCTATTGCACTATGAAACACACACACACACACACACACACACACACACACACACACACACACACATATGCACATAGCAAATGTCCACATCTGCCAAGAAAGCACTTAAGTAAGACTGGCATGGTGAATTTTGATACTCCTTGATTAGCACTTTGCATAAGTATTGCATTTTGTCTTAAGGGCCACAATCAATGTCAAATAGACACTTGAGAATCAACAGCCATTACCATGTCTCCTCACGTAAACCTATGGTTCATCGAACCACCAATTTGTCCTCATGGAACCACCTTGTTTTAGATCAACTTAATCTATGCCTTGGATTAATTTTATGATGTACAGTAAAATGTGACACCATCTTGTTGTGCA
The DNA here is from genome assembly GCA_020510985.1 of Pholidichthys leucotaenia. Taxonomy (NCBI): domain Eukaryota; kingdom Metazoa; phylum Chordata; class Actinopteri; order Cichliformes; family Pholidichthyidae; genus Pholidichthys; species Pholidichthys leucotaenia. The sequence goes on along the minus strand of CM035840.1, from coordinate 129,583,648 downwards.
GTTTCTTCGACTGAGTCATTATCTGTCTGACGAAGCACATATATTTTCTTGCAGAGTGGTCTGATGCTCAATAATGCAAATGAGTTCTTTAATCTAAACCTCCCTTAAACTGGTAATTAAATGAATGATTTATAGTTTTGTGAGAGGCAATAATACTTTGTATGCAAAATGTAACCCGATCCCTTGGATGTGATGTGTTTCTTCAATATATTATATCAAACTGATATCTCATGCTGCAGTCAGCTGGATAATCGGCATTAGTTCCGCAGTGCAGCATGGCACTGTTTTGTGAGTATTGAAAGTTTAACAGCAATGACAAATGTTTGATTTGAATTGTCTCACACACTCATCTGTGCTCCATCCGTATTCCCTGAACTCTGAGTTACCCATTGTCTGGGCTCACCTTGTACTCTATTATGAGGTTGAGGCCCTGCACCTGTTTCTCCAGGTGTGCAGGAAGACCTCAACTATGCACTCTTAATGACTTGCAAGACAGAGGGGGCACTACATGCTGCTGCATACTTTGCAAACACATAAAGGCTGGCCATTACCATTCATCTTTCTGTATACCAAGATTTAAGAGAGGATGGTTGTTGTAAGGCTTTCCTTCTTTGAAAAAAAAGTCACGCACACAATTTCTATTTGATCTGGATTGCATCTTGTGAGTCGGCATCCCTTAATCATTATTTATTTATTGGTATAAGGCACTATGTTTTACCTGTTGTTTGTTACAATATCAGTAACTACTGAACACATGCCTAGATCCAAATAATTTATGAATGCTTCTTGCATGAGTATGGAAAACCTCATTAGTGCAAGCCAATTTTGTGCAGATGCCATAAAAATGTTGCAAATTGTGATTTAGCACCACCGGCTAAAGGTGTTCCAATTTTCAATAATGTAGTTTTCAACTGAGTTATAAATTAGTGTGTTCATCAAACAGTTATAGATGTGAATTTTAACAATCTTTTGTACTCATTGCTGCTGAATTTCTCTCAAATATACCTACCCTGCCACTGAAAATACCTTTAATTTCTCTTACTTATAGCATGGTGAAAGGTATGTTAGCACTGTTGCCTCACAGCTAGAAGGTTCCAGGTTTTAATCTCCATGCTGTCACAGGTGGGAACCTTTCTGTGTGGAGTTTACATGGTCTCCCTGTACTGTGTGGGTTTACTCCGGGTGCTCTGATTTCCTCCCACAAGCCAAAGACATGCATGTTAGGTTAATTGGTGACTCTAAAATTGTCCCTAGTTACAGTATCAGTCTCCAACAGGCCCTTAGAATAGAGTGTTAGTGAAGCTATTAGTGAAGCACTTTGAATGATCTTTGAGACTTGAAAAAGCTCCATATAAATACATGTACTTACCCCTCTATTCCTTACTTACTAATGTCCCCCATCAGTGTTTGTTGACTTTCCTCATCTTAACATCTGGTAAGTCTGCCCTTCATTTCAGTCGACCTGATTCAGTTTTTTTGATCTTAATGTTCATCTTGTCTGTGTACCAAGTTTGTTCCAATGCTGTCATGCCACAGCCTATCAAAAACACTGCAACTGCACTAATCTCAGGCAAAAAAACAAAAGCCAATCCATGAATTAATCTGAAAGAATGTCTTGCAGATCAATTATTCACAAGTAAAGGAATAAACAAGAGGACACTGATGACGCCAGCATGTTTAGTTAACACAAGGATAAACTTTAAATGGCTTTAAAAGGTCAGAACTGTGTGACTAAATTCAAGATCACTGTGTGCCATTGATGTTTTTTAATTGCTGGAATTTATCATTAATTACACACCTGATTTACATACTTTCATTCTAAAGAATCAAATCAAATATTAAAGTTCTTCACTTAACTTCAAGCTTGATTTGTTGTTACCTCTGATTAAATTTCATGTATAGCAAAAGAAATAGAAAAACAAAGTCTTCTTCTTCTTTGTCATTTGGCTGCTCCCGTTTGGGGTCACCACAGCATATCTGATATGACAATGATCCATATGCTGATTTGGCAAGGATTTTTAATTTTTTATGCCGGATGCCCTTCCTGACACAACCCTATCCATTTATCCGGGCTTGGGACTAGCACAGAGAGTAACCTTGTGGCTGGGTAACCAACTTTCTTACCTCCATTCTATTGTGCTGAGCACCAAACTAGAAAGAAGAAAGTACAATTTTTATATAGTCTTTGGTATGACACGGCTGGGACTTGAACCCACAACCTCCTGGTTGTAACAAATTAAATTTAAAAAATAACTGGCTAATTAATCTGACATGTTTAAAAGTGCTGCATGTTGTTACCTCCGCCAAGGAGGTTATGTGATCATCGCTGTTTGTTTGTCTGTCTGTCTGTCTGTCTGTCTGTTTGTTTGTTTGTTTGTTTGTTTGTTTGTTTGTTTGTTAGCAAGATAACTCAAAAAGTTATAGACGGATTTTCATGATATTTTCACAGATTGTCAGAAATGGGGTATCCTACAGATGATTACATTTTGGTGGTGATCCGGATCACCGTTCAGAAGAAAACCGCCATTACGGAAAATGACATTTTCGTCAATAACTACTGAACCACTAATCCTATCATTGTGAATCCAATTTGTGAATCCAATTGCTAGTCATATGTTTTCATGGTCAAGGAATCTGAAAACATACACACAAACACTGTATGGGGGGAACTGTAGCACCAAACCGCCATTACAGAAAATGCCATTTTTGTCAATAACTACTGAACCACTAATCCTATCATTGTCAATCCAATTGCTAGTCATATATTTTCATGGTCAAGGAATCTGAAAACGTACACACAAACACTGTATGGGGGGAACTGTGGCCGCCATTACGGAAAATGCCATTTTCGTGAATAACTACTGAACCACTAATCCTATCATTGTCAGTCCAATTGCTAGTCACATGTTTTCATGGTCAAGGAAGCTGAAAACGTACACACAAACACTGTATGGGGGGAACTGTGGCCGCCATTACGGAAAATGTCATTTTCTTGAATAACTACTGAACCACTAATCCTATCATTGTCAATCCAATTGCTAGTCATATGTTTTCATGGTCAAGGAATCTGAAAATGTACACACAAACACTGTATGGGGGGAACTGTGGCGCTTGGCAGAGGTCTGCGCTCTCCGAGTGCTTTTCTAGTTTTTTTATGTGAAGCAGCTGGCTGAAATAGAGCTGCACAGCTCAGCACAGGGTGTCTTTCTGATGTGCAGGGTCTAGAGAATATGTTCATAGATAAAGTTTTATTTTTCACTACAACTTTCAGTTGCACCAATATTATGATTAAAGTTGCATTCAGAGGGCAGCCCCAGGCCAGTGGTGATGCTTCTTTGTGGAGTTTGCAGGTTCTCCTCGTTTCTGAGAGGGTTTTTTCAAGTACTCTGGTTTCCTCCCACAGGCCAAAGACATGCAAGTTAGGTTAATTGGCATCAACCTGGGACAAATTGTCCTCAGGTATGAATGTAAGAACAAATGATTGTCTGTCTCTCTGTATTTGCTCTGCAATGGACAGATCTGCCCAAAGATGCTGGGGAAGTCTCCAACCCCCATGATCCCAAAAGGATTAAGCTGTTAAAGATGAATGAATGACTGATGTGCATTCAGACCAAATGCAAAGCAGCATGATTACATATAAAGTATATGTAAAGAGAATTCACACCCCTCTACTTGTACAAGTTAAGCCTTACAGAGGGGCAGGGGTGCCTCCAAAACATATGTAGCTGCTTTACCTGCCCTGGAAATCCCCAAAACACCATCATGTTTAGATTTAAAAAGCTATTTAGCAGGGCACACAGTTGGGAAAATGTCACTGCCTCCTCCAGAAGCTGCACAAGGATTAGTGCTGATTCTGTTTTAGATAGATAGATAGATACATACTGTATTTTGAACAAAAAAGTTAAAAAAAAACAACAAAACAAATGACAAGTGCAATAAAGTGACAGTATACAGTGTTCGAAAGAGAGAAGGAAGAAGTGAACACTTATTAATTCCAACTCCTCTTTTCCATAAATACAACCCATGTGAAATATATACAAATTACCACATTTAAGACCCCAAGTAAACAATTAACTATATTTTGTACATATCAACATTAACACCCATCCATCCCAACATACATACAGTGCATACATCAAAACCAGCCCCAAACAACACAGATATACACAGTACTGTCCCACCCACCATTCCATAGTGTCCCAGAGCGAGCATAGTGAATCGTACATATAAATACCACCCTTCTAACATATACTGTATTCTTTCAGCAAATAATGTTTATACCTGTTTTTGAATTGATTTCTGTTTGTACATAGTTTCAGTTCCAGCTCCAGACTGTTCCACAAATCCACCCCACAGACAGATATGCACATACTTTTCTTAGCTGTTTGTATCTTAGGTTTTGTAAAGTTTAAGTCTCCTCTCAAATTATAATCATTGTCATTTTTTTGAATATTTTTTTGATATTAGTTGGGAGTTGATTATTAATTGCCCTGTACATGACTTGTGCTGTCTTAAATTTAACTAAATCCATGAACTTTATGACATGTGACTTTAAAAACAACGAACTGGTATGGTCTCTATATCCTACATTATTTATTATCCTTATAGCTTTTTTTTGTAATGTGCATATTGGCTGTAGGTTGGTCTTGTAGGTGTTTCCCCAGACCTCTGCACAGTAGTTAAGATATGGTAGAAACAGTGAATTGTACAGTAAGAACAATGATTTATAGTCCAAGATGTGTCTTGTCTTCCCCAGTATCCCTATACATTTTGCCAACTTGGCCCGGATGTGACTGATGTGAGGTTTCCAGCAGATTTTATTGTCTAGCGTCACCCCCAGAAACTTATTTTCCTGTACTGTTTCTATTCTGGTATCATCTATCGTTACCATTATTTCATGATTTATTTTATAATTTCCAAACAACATAATTTTTGTTTTTTCAGATTTAGAGATAATTTATTTTTGTTGAACCACTGCGTTAACCTTTTCATTTCAGCTGTGACCACTTTTAAAACCTGCTGCAAATTCTCACCAGTGCAAAGGATATTTGTGTCATCCGCAAACAAAATAAATTTCAGAATTTTTGATACTTGGCATATATCATTTATATACAAGCTAAAAAGTTTGGGTCCCAAAACTGACCCCTGGGGCACACCACAAGTGATGTCCATGAAGGGTGATTTGTGCTCACCAATTTGTACAAATTGTTGTCTGTTACTTAAATAACTTTCCACCCAACTCAGTCCGACCCCTCTTATCCCATACCTTTCCAATTTCCTCAGTAGAATTCTGTGGTCCATGGTGTCAAAAGCTTTCTTTAAATCTATAAATACTCCTACAGCAAACTTTTTTTTATCTATACAACTAGTAATTTCTTCTATAAGCTGGATCAGTGCCAAAGCTGTAGATTTATCTGCTCTAAAACCATATTGGCTGTCTGTAAGGAGGTTGTGTTTTTCAATGAAATCATCCAGTCTCTTAGTGAAGATTTTTTTCAAGTATTTTGGAGAATTGTGAGAGTTAAGAGACCGGCCTGTAATTTGTGAAATAATGACTGTCTTCAGTTTTGTATAGTGGTATTACTTTTGCTATTTTCATTTTGTTTGGAAATTTACCAGTTTGAAATGACAGGTTACAGATGTGGTTGAGTGGTTTAACAATTCCTTCAATTACTTTTTTCACTATTGTCATGTCAATTTCATTCCAGTCCGTTGATTTTTTGTTCTTAAATTTACTCACAGTCTCGATAATTTCCTTTTCAGTAACTGCACCCAAAAAGATTGTGTTTGGATTGCTATCTTCTATTTCAGTTACAGAACCACTGTTGTTTGTTTCTGGTGTCACTATTGATTTTGCTAATTCAGGACCAACGTTTACAAAAAATTTATTGAAACCACTGACCACATCCTCCATATTATTTATCAAATTGTCATTTTCAATAAAATATTCTGGATAATTAGCATTCTTAGGTCGGTTATTAATAATCCCAATGAGTACTTGCCATATTCCTCTTAAGTTATTTTTATTATCCTCTAATATTCTGTTGTAGTATTCTTTCTTACAAGTCCTCATTATATTAGTAAGCTTGTTTTTATATCTTTTATATTTGCCTCTTTCATTCTGCACATAATGAATTGTTTATATAATGTATTCTTCTTTTTACATGCATTTATTAACCCCTTGGTGACCCAAGAAATATTTTTGTTTTGCTGTCTGTCACTGTATTGTTTTATAGGACAGTTTTTATTGTACAATGATTGAAATATTTGTAAAAAATTATCATATGCTTCATTTATATCATGTTCATCATGTCGCATCATGTCTCCTGAGCCGGTGGACGGAGCCACTGTTTATAGCAGGATACGATACAGCAGAGAAGAGCTGCTAGCATTCAACCGCCACCCGGTCCCATTGGAAAAACTCGACATACCGAGAGAACTGAGGCGAAAACGCCGCGGCTGCTGGGCTGGAGTAAGGCGGAGGACAAAAAATATAAGGTACAGACCCTCCCTTCCATCTGTTGTCATGGGAAATGTACGGTCGATACTGGGAAAGTTAGATGAGCTAGCGGCTATCTCCCGTTATGATAGCACATACCGGGAGTGCTCTCTCCTTTTGTTTACTGAGACGTGGCTAACTGAACTAGCAGCAGATGCTAACATTGAGCTGGAGGTTTTTCACATGATACGAGCTGACCGAACACCAGACAGTGGCAAGGCTAGGGGCGGTGGAGTGATAATGTATGTTAACAACAACTGGTGCAGACCGGGACATATCACTGTTAAACAACGACACTGCAGCAAAGACATTGAGTTGCTAGCTGTTAGCATGAGGCCTACATATCTCCCGAGAGAACACTCACACATGATCTGCATTGTTGTTTATGCAAATCCGACGGCGAACGCTGGGACAGCACGTGACGTCATCCATTCAGTAACCAGCAGGCTGCAGACAGAACACCCAGATGCTCTTCTCCTCATCTCAGGCGATTTCAACCATGTTTCACTATCTCCCATTCTACCCACGTTCACCCAGTATGTCACATGCCACACTAGAGACAATAAAACACTGGATTTATTCTACGCAAACACTAAGGAGGCGTACACCTCATCACAACTCCCCCCACTCGGGAGATCGGATCACAACTTGGTTCATCTCCGGCTGGTGTACAAACCCCTAGTGCACAGACAACCTCCGGCCATGCACACTGTGGAGTTATGGTCTGAGGAGACAATGGACACTCTAAAGGGCTGTTTTGAAGCCACCGCCTGGAAGCAGCTCTGCGATCCACATGGTGAGGACATCGATGGCCTCATTCACACCTTCACGGGCTACCTCAGCTTCTGTGTGGACAAATCCGTTCCCACCAAGACCATACGGTGTCACTCAAACAACAAACCCTGGATCAACCCTGAGATAAAAACACTTCTGAGAGAGAAGAAGAGGATCTTCAGGTCAGGGAACAGGGAGATGCTGAAGTCCGTACAGAGGGAGCTGAGGAGAAAGATCAGAGAAGGCAAGGACAGCTTCAGGAAGAAGATGGAGGACAAGCTGCAACAGAGCGACATCGGCGGGGTCTGGAGAAACCTCAAAACCATCTCGGGGCTCCAGAATACCTCCCCCCAGGCCACGGGGGGCAGGGAGTGGGCGAACAACCTGAATCTGTTTTTCAATAGATTTGACCAACCACCCTCCCCCCTGACTGCACAACAACCACTGCTGCCTCTAAAGAAATCAAGTCCTGCTGCCCACTCCCCACTCCACCAACACCCCCCCACTCCCAACACACAGCCCCCCATCCTGACCCTGACCAGGACCCAGGTGAGGACGGAGCTGAGGAAGATCAAGGCGAGGAAGGCGCCGGGACCGGATGGCATCAGCGCAAAGCTCCTCAAGTCCTGTGCAGACCAGCTGTGTGGGATTGTGACGTATATCTTCAACATGAGCCTGAAACTGGGGAGGGTACCACAGCTGTGGAAAACATCTTGTGTGGTACCTGTACCAAAAACTTCCCACCCCAAAGACCTGAACAGCTACAGACCGGTGGCCTTGACGTCCCACTTGATGAAGACCCTGGAGAGACTGCTCCTTGCTCACCTCCGCCCCCTGGTGGAACCAGCGATGGATCCACTCCAGTTCGCCTACCAGCATGGCATTGGGGTGGAGGATGCGGTGATCTTCCTCCTTCACCGTTCTCTGTCCCACCTGGAGAAGCCCGGGAATATGGTGAGGATCATGTTCTTTGACTTCTCCAGTGCTTTCAACACCATCCAACCGATGATCCTGAAGGACAAGCTGCTGCGTGCAGGGGTGGACCAGCACCTGTCATCATGGATCCTGGACTACCTCACGAACCGGCCTCAGTTTGTGAGAACCCGGGACTGTGTGTCCGACACGATCATCAGTAGCACGGGGGCCCCCCAGGGAACGGTGCTGGCTCCCTTCCTGTTCACTCTTTATACTGCGGACTTCTCACACAACACAACACACTGCCATCTACAGAAGTTCTCTGATGACTCTGCGATCGTTGGCCTCATCTCCAATGGAGATGAAGCTGAGTACAGAGGGCTTATCCAGGACTTCGTGGACTGGTGCCATCGGAACTGCCTCCAGATCAACGCGAGGAAAACTAAGGAGCTGGTGGTGGACTGCCGCAGGCATGGGCAGCCCCTCACAGTACCAGTAAATATACAGGGAACAGACATCGAGATGGTGACATCCTATAAGTACCTGGGTGTTCATCTGAACAATAAACTAGACTGGTCACACAATACTGACGCACTCTACAAGAAGGGACAGCGCAGGCTGTTCCTGCTGAGGAGACTCAGGTCTTTTAGTTTACAAGGGGCGCTGCTGAAGACATTCTATGACACGGTGGTGGCATCAGCCATCACTTTTGGAGTGGTCTGCTGGGGCAGTGGCATTACTGCAGCCGATAGGAAGAGACTGAACAAACTGATTAAGAAAGCTAGCTCTGTCCTGGGGCAGCGCCTTGATCCGATGGAGGAGATAGGAGAGAGAAGGACGGTGGCTAAACTGTCATCTCTGCTGGAGTCCGAGTTCCACCCTATGCAGGACATACTGAATGCACTGAGGAGCTCATTTAGCAGCAGACTACATCATCCCAGGTGCACAACCGAGAGGTTTCGTAGGTCCTTCCTACCAACGGCTGTCAGACTGTACAACCTAAGCAGGGCTGCTCGCAGAGATAGCAAAAAGACGTAACAAACTAATAGTTTTTTGAATGCAAAAGATGCAATAGACTTACACAATGGTCCCCTCCGGCATACAACTAGGAACATACCGGTCGCTATGGAGGGTGAGAATATGTATGGGCACATAATCATACCATGTAGGATAACTAAGTAGACGGTTATGCTGTTTCATTCCATCTAGCAACAATGCTCTGCACTGTGTGTGTTTATATATTTACATATTTATTCCATCTAGCTACAATGCTCAGCACTGGGTGTGTTTATATATTTATATATCTACATATTATTCCATCTAGCTACATTGCTCCGCACTGTGTGTGTTTATATACTTGCATATTTATTCCACCTAGCTGCAATGCTCCGTACTGTGGGTGTTTATATATTTACATATTTATTCCATCTAGCTACAATGCTCTGCACTGTGTGTTCATATATTCATATATTTATTCCACCCAGCTACAATGCTCTGCACTGTGTGTCTGTGTGTGTGTGTATATATATATTTTATAGTAATATGTACATATGTATATTAGCTGCTCTTGCTTGCTTGTTTTTTTCTTGCCTTCTGATTGTTGCTCTGAGTGTTGCTATCCCTGTGCTGTTGCAATCCTGGAATTTCCCCGTTGTGGGACTAATAAAGGCTTATCTTATCTTATCTTATCTTATCTTAACTATCTTCCAGTCTTGTAGTCATTCCTTTGCCAGTAAATACAAAGATTCTTCAGTTCTTATTCTTTTATATTTGATATTTTTGGTATACTTTTTCTTCCTATAATCACATTGATAGACAACAAAAATCGGCAGGTGGTCACTGATATCATTCAATAAAGCCCACTCCTGATATTATTTTCCATAATGTTTGTGAATATGTTATCTATTAGTGTGGCACTGTGTGACGTGATTCTGCTAGGTCCGGTAATTGTTGGATGTAAGCCCATACTGTACATTGTGTTGATAAATTCTTCTGTCAAACTATGTTGTTTTGAATTCACAAGATCTATACTGAAATCCCCACAGATGAACATAACTTTATGAGTTAGTTTTGCATACACTTTTTCCATCCAGTCCTTAAATAAGTCAATGTTTGATCCAGGTGTTCTATATACACAGCTCACGACCATATTCTTCACATTATCCAGACAGATTTCTATTGTAATACATTCAAATAAATCATCCACAGTTACTGACAAATTTTCAACAACCTTGTATTGCAAGCTCTTGTCAACATAAATTGCAACTCCTCCTCCTTTTTTCACTTTTCTATTTATATAATTTAATTCATAGCCATCCATGGTAAAATCCTCTCCTTTCTCTTCACTGAGCCACGTCTCTGATATTGTCACAATATTGAATGGCTCTTTGAACTGATGTAAATAATCTTTAATGTTATTAAAGTTGGCATCGAGACTTCTGCTGTTGAAGTGGATCATAGAAATATTGAAATCAGATGTGACCATTGTGTTAAACTGTTCATCCGTGTAGTAACTAGTTATTATTGATGGAGCTAAATAAATTATTGTCAGGGTCTATGTTATATTCTACGTCCTGTGGGTTGTGATCCATATATTCAAAAACTTTCAGTTCCTGTTGTTCCTGTTTGTTGATCTTTTGTTTCATGTTGTTAAATGTCCTGATGCAGATGAGTATAATCCTTCAGTGTCTTACAGTCGTCTCTTGTTGCTGTCGACTCCAGTTCATAATGTTCATTGATATTTGTTCAGTTCCATAATATCACGGATGTTAATGACCTTGGCTTCTTCCGGTGATCCATTTAATTTTATGTATATTTTACAGTTTAATGTCCAGGTGTTTTGAATCTTTTTCTGCTTTCTCATGTATCTTGCTTTTCTGGCTATTTCTGCGTTTTCTTTTGTAAGGTGCTCGTTTATGTAGATGTTCGTTCCTTTCAGTTTCCTACCTTGTTTTAGCAGCACAGTCTTGTGTTTTCTGTTGACAAACCTCATGATTACAGCCGGTTTGTTGCTGTTTTTCCTGGGCAGAGGGTGGCAGGCCTCAATGGTGTCACAGTCCAGCTGGATTCCTTTGGACTGCAGGAAGGCCGCCACTTGTTGCTCCGTGGATTTGTCTTCCAGCGAGTCGAGCCTCCCTCCGCTGTCCGTGGCCACTGCCTGAGCATATGATCGGGGTTTGATGTAGAGCCCTGTGATGATCATATCGTTCACCGGGGTGTACTGCTCCAGATCCGACACTCTGCTCTCCAGATACACCAGCCTCTTGTCCTTCTTGGCGTTCTGGATCCGCAGCGCTTTCACCTCCTCGAGCAGGCCCAGGATGTTTTTTTGCTGCAGCTTAACAGCAGAAATCTCTTCAGCCAATAAGTCGAGCGATCTGTTAATATCGTCCACCCCCTCAGTCTGCTGAGCTTTCTTGGGACCCATGATCCCGGACGATGTATGTTGACTAAACAGCTAATGAACAGCTGTTTAGCTAGCTGAATGGCGGGCCGCTCCACTCCGCTCTCATTTCCCAGTCCGCAGACGCCGCTATTGGCCTCTTAAGTCAGACAGGGGCTGAAACTAAGATGTCCAGTCCATAATCCAAATTCAGTTCTCAAAAGCCAAAAAAAGTAGTCAAAAACCGAGCACCAAAACACAGAAATCCACCGACTGACAGGATCTGACAGCAAGTTGACAGAAACTGAAAGCCCAGAATGACAGGAACCGGAAGCCCAGAAGTTTTCAGCACTAACATGAAGCTCCCTGGTGTCCAGTTTTAGGAGATGCTAGCCCTCAATAGTACATCCGTAGTAAGAGTTCACAGATGGAAAGACACTACAGACACGCCATCTCAGCTGGTCCATCTGTCTCTGGTGAGTAACAATCTCATTTTCATAGGTTACTCTCCATTGGTTACATGCACATTGACTTTATATGCAGTTGCACTGAATGAAAAATTTGCTTTGCATTTGGCCTGAACATACCTTAAGACTTGTGACCTGGCTTTGTGTTTCTCTGGCACCACATATGTTATTGCAGTGTGTGATTTTTTAATATTTTGTATTATTTTTATGCAGAATTTGCAATTAATTCATTACCTTTATCTGTGTGCCTTTGTAATGTGTATATTGTTAACTATGGCAAGTGCTGAGCCTTCAGATGTGTTGATTCCTGTTGATTAAAATAAATTCATTATGAATATTTGGTAGTTATTCCAAATTAAAATACTACACAGCATCACTGTTATATTTTCCAATAGCGGATTAGCTGTGGCAGGAGTGGATTGAAAGTCTGTATATAAAAATCTGCAGTCTGCCACTATTTCTGTATCATTTTTCAAATATATTGTGGAAAGCTGCTCTATTGTTTGCCCATTTCCAGCCATTTATAAAAAAAACTGTGATGTGCACATTTTAATCTGTTTGTGTCTCAATATTTTTCTCCTCTCCCTGTTTAAGAAAAAAACATTAACAATGTCAGCCCTATTTTATTTCAGACTAAAAGAGAACAAGGCAATGTCATTTTAGAAGCTTCTGAAGTTGTTTTCCCAAATCTGTTTTCTCTTTCAGGCTGTAAAACAACAACTTCCACTCATAAATATGCTGGTCAAAAGTTTGTCCAGCAGATAGCCCTGTTCACAGGTAGCGCGGGGGGAAAAGGGATGAATTTTATAGTTGAAATAAACACTTGAAAAACCACAAACCCCAGGTGAAAGAACACATTCTCCTACATAACTCTGCACTGACCTTACCTTCATCACTAGTCTCTTGACTACTTGACCCTTGCAATCTCCCCACACTGCTCATCTCTCCATTTGTATCCTGAAAGCAGTCTTGTCAGTCCAAACTCATCTCTGGTGACAGCACCCCACTGACATCAATGACACTACAGAATAGAAAGGCTAATTATGACCAACTGTTCCCTGCCCATCGCACAACACCATCTGCTGTGAAACACCAGTCAAACAGAGAAAAAAAAAAAAAAAAAAAACTGACACCAGAACAAGACAAATCATGCCCTGAGAAAAGACAGTATATATTTCTTGTTGATCTTGGGGCTTTTGTTCTTACTGGCAATACTATGTGCAAATAATACAAGAGTGTGTGTGTTTGCGTGTGTATGAGGGGGTATCTTTAGTGACTACTTAAAATACAAAATGTACAGATTTTCAGCAGTTTAAAAAAAATCAAACAAGAAATATTTAAAGAATCAAACTGATAAACTAAATGTGATGAAGGCATTTTTGCATTTCAAATAACCAAGAAAAAACAGTAGTAAAAAATGCAATGTACTGTTTGCGCCAATCTCTACATTTCCATTTATATACCATGAAATTGATTGTTTTTGTTGTTGTTGTTGTTGTTGTTTTTTGCTAACATTTATTGCAGTAACCTGTAAGAAATACATAGGAACAAATGGTGATGAAATTTGTATGAATTATTCTGGCTTTTTCTGCCATTTTGCTAACACATCACGAAACAGCCCAACCACAGCAGCTGGGTGAAAAACCCTGGCAAGCTAAGAGCACACTAAGATTGTACTAAAACACACTAACAAAGTGATGACAAACATCTAAATACAGAGACTGGGAGAGAATTTCACTTTCTCTTTATCTTCACTTTCATTTTCTCTCAATCTTTATCCCCATGGGATTCTCTACTTTGATCTTTGAACCTGTAAATTCACACACAGCAGTGCTCTTGACAGTAAGAGAAGAGGCAACTGTTGAGAAAAGACAAAGTGAGGGGGTGAGTGAAGGATTACATATGCAAAACATGGACGTCAAGGGCAGAGAAGGCAGATACAGCTCCAGGCTCCCTATCTGAATGAGTAGCTTTGGAACTGCTCCTAAACTATACAAGCATGTACCAAATGATGGAATGATAGCGTGAATGCTTCTACATTTATCAAAAACACTTTTCTGAAGCACAACAAAGGTGATGCCAAGTGCAAGAATCTATATTACAGGGAACTATACTTGGCTGCATGCAAGTTATTCCCTCGTTGTGGGAAAGCTTCAAGCTGTTTTGGTTATTTATTAATGTTTACATGCCTGACACATCATTTCCTTCCTGAAAGTACAACTGTTAAATGTATATACTGTTATATATACATACAGTAGATATACGTTAGTGGTGGGCATACTAAATATGATTAATCATGTTAACTGATCACAATTAATCATTCTTCTTTTTCCATAGGCAGCATGTGGGCGAGAGGAACATGTTACATTAATCCACATCACACGATTAATCACAATTAATGCCATTAATAGCAATTAAAATGTTCTCTACTAGTATACATGTACTCGTGGGATGTAATAATGCACCACTACATTGGGGGCGGCTGTGGCACACGTGTAATGTGGTCGACTACTGAATGGGGGGTCAGGGGTTCGACTCCCGCTCTATCTGCATATCAAGGTGTCCTTCTGCAAGACACTGCACCCCAGTTGCTCCTGGTGGGTCAGGCCTGTGGATGTGTGTGTGAATGGGTGGACTGCAGGATCTGTAAAGCGCTTTGGTCATCCAGAGATGAGTAAAAAGTGCTATACTGTATAAAGGAATGTCATTTTACATTTATTTGTAAACTCACCTGTTTAGTTTGTGTTGTATGCAAGTGACCACTCATATATTGCTTCTCATTACCTTTTAATGAATATTTTAACCTAGACAGTGACAAGAATAGACCAAAAAATGCTCAGAAACATAAGCAACATACATTAAGGTATATTGTGAGGTCATCCCCAAACTTGTGTTTTGAGTCACATGAAGACTCAATAACCAGTCAGGCATGATCAAATCCCACATGATGGGAATTATCCTTCTGTTTTGGAGGCCATGATCTTTCATCATGCACCAGCATCTGAGGTTGTGTTATTTTCTTGGATTTGTTACTATTATGATTTTGTTCACGTTTGTGTTGATAAGTATCCCCAGTGTTATCCTTGTTTAGTTTACGTTGATTTTAGTTTTATGCTGAAAGTGTTTCCTGTGTTGTTCTGGTTTACTTTGGCATAACTTTATTTTCTGTCTTATTTTGTAATGTATTTCCTGTTAGCCCTTGTTTAGGATTTACAGTTTACTTTTAGGTGCAAATATTTGTAATTTCCCCTTAAATGTATTTTAGTCTTAGCTTGTGCTTCCTATGCCTCCCAGTTATGCCTTGCTTCTGTTTTACCCTTAGGTTCTGTTCCTTGTGTTTATCCTCCCTTCATGTCTGCGTTCCCTATTGTTTGTTTAAGTATGCCCTGCCCCATGTTAGCATTACTTAGGATTTCTAATGACTCCAGATGTGGTTCATTATGGTTATGATCCAGTCTCTGCAGCAAATAGCTCCCATTTTAGTCAATGATTTGCTCCCCACCTGGTCCAGACCATTGTGGAAGGAATCCAGCTCATTGGATTTTGATTGCTAAAAATAAGCAACAAGTCTATTTTTGATGGATGCCAGAGCCAGTCTGCAAGGGAATGCCCTGGTATCTACTCTATTTAACAAATGTTTGTTCACTAAAAGGTTTGCTCATTTCATTATGAGGTCTACTCGTCCACTACTGTGTCAGAGAAGGTAACAACTTTGACTTAGCGTACAAACACTTCACAGAATTAAAATTAACGGGGTACTTATGTATTATTAGAGCACACAAATGCCGGTTGAGAGCCAGTACAGCATGCTTCCTTGTTATTATCACATGATCACAATCGGTACTCCTCAGTCTCTCTCGGGTCTTTCACAAGCTCTCATTTGATTTAATGTAATTCTTGCATCATCTTGTAATTTGAACAATGTTCTTCTCTGTGCTGTTTCAAAACACAAACGGAGCTGGTAAGAATGGCCGCAAGACTCAAATCTTATCGCAGCCATAACGGACCCCATCCAGTCAGTGGAAATCTAGGGACTGTCTAAAACTATATCTCCTCTCTCTCTCTTAGTCATGCCATCATTGCATGTTGTACTGTTGCTTTCCTTAGAGTTCCCTGGTTTGCCCCCCCCCCAAAAAAAAGCCTTCTGGCATTCTTGTTCGATTTATTTATCCATCTCCTTAGTTATTATTTCCTTGCGTTAAAGTTTAAGTCAATGTGTTTTCCAGCCCTCGTGCTGTGCTTTATTTTCAGTGCAATTATCTTAGTGTTCATTTTAGTTTATTTCTCAGCTTTGGGGTCTGATTTTGTTTATTATAATTAAATCATTGTACACTTGCCTTCCTGCCTGCACCTGTGTCTCTTTTCCTGCTCCTCTGTGGACTATTACATGACCCCCAAGATGCATTTGTACTAGTCTTCTTAATAGAGAAAACCTCTTCCCAAACTGGGCTAAAAATACAGTGCTGCTTTCTTAAATCCATTGATTATATATAGCAGCACCCTTACACAATACATTTTTGATTGAAACTGCCTTGTTTGTGGCAATTAAGAATTTAAAGATTTTTAGTAATGAACTTGATTATTATTATTATTATTATTATTATTATTATTATTATTATTATTATTATTATTATTATTATTAGTAGTAGTAGTAGTAGTAGTTGTAGTAGTAGTAGTAGTAGTAGTAATGTTAGTAGTAGTAGTAGAAGTGGTTGTAATAACCCTCAACTTTCATTCATAAAACCAGATGCTAAATACTTTACAAAGAACATGTCCCTGTAGTTCTATATGTTGACAAATTGACATTGCAGTACAATGTACTGACACAGATATAACCGCAACAAGCTGCGGAACCAAAAACCCATAAAGTCCCAAACAATAAGAATGGGAACAAAATACTGATGCATTGATGTATTGCAGTACTTTGTGGTGGTGATTTTGTATCGATTAAGGGACATGGTATAGTGATACTTCGTTAAAAGTTATCAAAGTGACACTCCAATATTTTTTTTTGTTGTTGTTGTTAATGTCTGAAAGATGTTTGTTGTGACTTACAAGACATATCAAGAGCAAACTCTCGCCACAGTCCCAAGTCTGTGTTTTTCTGCTGTTAATTTCCAGTTTGGTAATGCCCCCCTCAAATGGACGAGTTTGGTCAGACCGTTTCTAGCTACGTAAGTATTCCTGCTTAGCCTGATTGGTTATAACATTAACCAATTAGACGGATACTCTTGGCTACCTCGAGGGAAGAGGGAGGAGCCGAGGAGCAGTAGGACTGAGGGCTGACAATGTTGTTTTGCATAGCGATTAACAAAGCAGTGGAGGAGGAGGGGAGGGGGACCCAGCTTGAATGTTGCTCAGTGAGACCGTTGCTCTCAGCTCACTTCGCTGGCAGATGGGGTGCCAAGCTACGGAATGCGAGCCGCCTAATGGGCCACTTTTGATAAGCTGAATTGGCACCGGCTTGCCACAGTCACTGGTAGATGGGGCGCCACGCTTGGAGCGACTGCTTTCATAAAATGTTTCGCTTTTTACTTTTGAAGATATAGGCAAAACTTTAACGTCCGGAAGTGTCGTGAACAGGCTAGCAGCCCACCCACCAGGAGTCACGGCAACCAATCACGTGCAAGCCCTGCAGGTCAGGGAGTATGGCAACCAATCATATGCAAGCCCTGCTGGCCACAATATACTATTTTGGGCAATACAATTGTTTTTGAGGTGGGTTTAGAGCCACCGGAGTACATCATTAATAAATGTTAGAAACACAAACTTACCTATTTAGGTGCCAGAGTAATAAAAACCATTTGACTTTTCAGTTCATCAGATGGTGCTATGGGTGGGGCAAAAGACTGATTGAGCATAGTATTGCATTAATTGATACTTGCAATGCTACATGATCCCTAAATGCACATACCAATCTTATATTATTATTATTATTATTATTATTATTATTATTATTATTATCCATTCATCCATCTTCTACCGCTTAATCCTTTTTGGGTCGCGGGGGGCTGGAGCCTATCCCAGCATCTTTGGGCGAGAGGCAGGGTACACCCTGAACAGATCGCCAGTCCATCGCAGGGCCAACACAGAGAAACAGACAACCATTCACTCTCACAGTCATACCTAAGGACAATTTAGAATCCCCGTTTTGATGCCAATTAACCTAACTTGCATATTTTTGGCATGTGGGAGGAAACTGGAGAAATCCCAGAGTAAACCCACGCAAACACGAGGAGAACATGCAAACTCCACACAGATCACTGTTGGTCGGGGGCTGGGATCGAACCCAGGATCCCCAGCCAAGGGTGAGTTGCTGTGCTGCAACAGTGCTAATCACTCCGCCACTGTGCTGCCCTGTTATTATTATTATTATTATTATTATTATTATTATTATTACAGTACTTAAGGAATCATGGTATTTGATAGTATTGTATTACGACCAGAGTATTGCAATACGTATCCTCAAGGCCCTCACAATTCTCACCCGAACCAAATGACTGCTTTAAAATCAGTGGAAAAATTTCTCTACTTTTCTTTCAAAGTTTTATACTTTGTTTTGTTATATACTCTACCAGTCAAAAGTTTGGACACAGCTGCACAGCCATGGTCAATGTGTCCAAACTTTTAACTTTTTATTTTTACTTTTTTTTTTTTTTTTTTTTTTTACTTTTATTGTGTCCAAACTTTTAACCAAACTTCTCAAAAACTCTGGCAGGCCCATGCTGTCAAATATTTTCCACTTTTTTGGTATTAAATGTCAGTGTTTGAATTCATTTTTACTAATTAGCCGGTAAAGCTATTAGCTGAAGTGTATACATTTTCCTACTTTAAAGATACCAAAAATATGTCTTAGGATAGAATACTAAAAGGTATACAAAAAAGAAATTTAGCTCCATTGGTGATTAAAATTCACTGACATGCATAACTGGGCTGCATGTATGGTGAAAATGAATTTCATCTTAATGAAGCTGCTTTTGTATAGGCTACATGCTTGTGAATGGTCAAAATGGAGCAAATGTCCAGTGTGTCTGAATAAAATTTGATGGCTGTAATTCCACAACATTGTCAACAAAAAAGGACAGGCACATTTTTTTTTATATATTTATTTGGCCCCACCAAGACCATGTTTAAAAATAAAACAGTCTATCCAGACAGAAGCTTACATCTTCAAGAAAGGTCACATTAAAATGACACATTCTGTCAATTTAGATGGTTGGCTTTTGGTAGTTACTGAGGCATACAGTATTACCAGAAAATCCATTCAGCATGCTGTGCCAAAGGATGCCAGAAGGATCACCAATGAGAAGCATCATTGCTTGCCTATTCTGCCATGCCTTCACATTGTTTTCTTACCCTTTCTTTCTTATTGCCAAAGGATTAAGTGATGCCATAATCTGAATGCCAAGGCCTTTCTTCAAGCAAACCATTCACAAACAGAAAAAGCAATCAGGCAAATACAGTTAGCATACAAAAAGAATGCATGTGTTTAGACTGAAAAGACATTTTAAGAAACAGTGCTTGTTAGAGTGATCAAGGACATGAATATTCATTCACCCGATTTCCCTACAGTATGTATTTCATTCATTTTTTTTATATGTTTTGCAGATACAATGGAAGTTCTGCATCTTGCACAATGTTATCTACACTTTGTTTTTCAGGAAATTAGTTTTTGTACATGTTTTTTAGATGCATTTTTTGTCATCACACAGGATGCTTCTTTTTGGGAGTTTGAGAAGGCCTTGAAGTATTTTATTGCAAAAAAAAAAAAAGGCTTCTGAAGGTAATGGATGGGACTTCAGAGCAAAAAGGGTCAATAAATATGCATGCACCACTTGTTTTGCTATTGTTTTAGAACTATTAATCTCTACTATTTTGTATAGGTCCATTACATAAAATCACACACACATACAAATCTATTAAAATTCTAAGTTGCAACAAAATAGAGAATGATGGCCTAGTGGAAGAGCATGCACCCCAGAATCAGGAGGTTGTGGGTTCATGCCTCCGCCAGGTCATACCAAAGGCCATAAAAACTGTACTTTCCATCTTTTTTTTTTCCACAATATCTTTATTGAACCTTTTTTTTTTTAACAAACATGATACAAACAATCAAACACTAACGCTAAAGTACTACAAAAAAAAAAAAAAAAATGCACTAAAAGCACCAACAACCACCAACAAAATCAAGTCTTCAACAATGCTCCTCTGTTTAGTCTAGACAATCCAATACATAAGTATACATATTATGTTCACCAGTTTGGAATTTACAAGGTCCACACACATCATTCACCTTCTTCTTCAAGAGTTATGTTTAAATTTTTTACATAATCAATAAAAGGTCTCCATATATTCTCAAACACAATTTCCTTTGATTTCAGTATATATGTTATTCTTTCTAATGGAAGGTTTGTTAACATCTGTCTTAACCACTGAGTCACATCTGGTCTATGAGTCTTTTTCCATAATAGTGCAATACATTTTTTGGCATTAAGCAAACTGAGGTCTATGAATGTTCTTTCACTTTTATTAAAATTATGCTTTTCTGGGTACAGACCCAACAAAAACAGTTTAGGATTCAGTATGATTTGTTTTGAGATTATTTTTTCAATTGTTACCCTCACCTCTTCCCAAAACATTCTTATTAATCTACATTCCCATAAACAATGAAATAGGGTTCCTTTACTTTCCATACATTTTGTGCATGTATCTGGTATATTTTTGTTATATCTATTTAACTCCTCCGGTGTAACATACATCCGCATTAACCATTTGAAATGTATCAATTTAAGGCGTGCATTTATTGATTTGGTTTGAGCTTCTGTACAAGCCAATTCCCATTGTTCCTCCGAAATTTCAATTTGCAGATCTTCTTTCCAGTAGTTTAATCTTTTCAGTGAATTTTCACTTGAAGATAGTGTCAATGAGTTATAAAACTCTGAAATAATACCCTTTCTTTTACTATCTTTCATCATCATTTTTTCCAAGGATGAATAAATAGGTCGAGTGAGAGCTTTATTTTGATTTGATCGAATAAAGTTTCTAAGTTGAAGATATTTAAAAAAATGTGTTCTATTGAGATTAAATTTGATCCTCAGCTCTTCAAAAGACATTATGTTGTCTGCACATGGCAAATATAAATCCTGAATCTTTTGTATCCCTTTTAAATTCCATACTTTAAATACAGCGTCCGCTCTCCCTGGTTTAAAATATTGATTACCCCATATTGGACTAAATTGTGACAATAACTGTGGTTCTTTTAAATAGTTTTTAGCTTCACACCATATTTTGATCATATGCTTTACAAATGGATTTTTTAACTTGTTTTTGTAATTTTTTTGCCGAATCTGAGTATATGAATATGGGAAGAGGTAAAGGTAAATTGTATGATTCCATTTCAGTCCAGTGAGGGAGATCATTTGATGAAAAATAATATGTCATAGACCTCAGTTGTGCCGACCAATAATACAACATAAAATTTGGAAATTTCAGACCTCCACGATCAAATGGTAAATATAATAAAGACAGACGTAATCTAGCCCTCCTGTTGTTCCATATAAATTCCACTAACTTTTTTTTTATTCTTGAGAATAGATCTAAAGGTGGTGATAAGGGAATGTATTGAAATAAATAAAGTATTTTAGGTAAAATGTTACTTTTAAGTATATTGATTCTCCCGATCATCGACATTGGTAGTGACATCCATCTCTGAGTTAACTCATTGATATCTGACATTAAGGCTTCATAGTTGACGCTGGCGACTGATTCTAGCTTAGGCATAATTTGGATTCCTAAATATTTAAACTGATTTACAACATTGAATTGATTTGCCTCAGGGGCTGGGTAATTTCTCTGGGTCTCATTTAGCATTAATATTGAAGATTTAGTTTTATTTATTTTATATCCTGATATTTCCCCAAAATTCTTTATTAAATTCAACAAGGTTGGAATTGATTTTTTTAGATTCGACATAAACAAAATTATATCATCGGCGTACAGGGAGATTTTATGTTCTGTTGGTCCAACTTTAATTCCATATATTTGTGAATGTAAACGTATCGCTATCGCTAAAGGTTCAATTGCCATAGTAAACAGTAAAGGTGAAAGTGGACAGCCTTGTCGACATCCTCTATTGATTTTTATTGGTTTTGAAATATTGTTATTTGTTAGGATTTCTGCTGTAGCATTATTGTATATTATTTGAACCCATTTTATGAAATTATTTCCAAGTCCAAACCTTTGTAGGACTTCAAAAAGAAAGGGCCATTCAACTCTATCAAAGGCCTTTTCGGCGTCCAATGATAGGAGAGCTGTATCCGGTGCTTCTTTATTAAAATAAATAATATTAAATAGTCTTCTTACATTATGGAAGCCTTGTCTACCCTTTATAAAGCCATTCTGATCTCGATTAATAATATTTGGTAAAATTTCTTGTATTCGTCTTGCTAAAATTTTACAGATTATCTTAAGGTCGGCGTTTAATAGGCTTATTGGTCTCATATTTTCACATTTATTAGAGGGCTTACCTGATTTTGGCAGCAGTATAATTAAGGCATTATTTATGTATGATGGTAAATTATTATTTTGAAATGCTTCTAAAACCATTTCCAAAAAAGGTTTTATTAATTTATTCTTAATTTTTTTATAAAGGTCAACTGGAAGACCATCTGGTCCTGCACTTTTTCCTGATTTCATATTATCAATGGCTAGCCCAACTTCTTCTTGACTAATTTTAGACTCCAATATCTCCCTGTTTTCATTTGGTATACACGGTATAGATAGTTCGTTCAAAAACCCATTTAGTTTTGTTAAATCAGGTTCATTTTTGGTATCATATAATTTTTCATAGTAATCTCTAAAGGCTCTATTAATTTCTAAAGGATCTATAACTACCTGTCCGTTACTTATAATACTGGTAATTGGTGTTTTAATTTCCAATTGTTTAATCTGCCATGCTAATAATTTTCCTGATTTTTCACCTTGTTCATAAAAAGATTGTTTCAATCTTAGAAGACTCGAGGCAGCTCTATTCACTGATTTTTTGTCGTATTCAGCTCTCAAAATCAGTAATTCATTCTCCAACCTTGGGTCACTTCCTGCATACACTTTTTCCTGAAGACTTTTTATTTTATGTTCCAATTTAGCTCTCTCCTCTCGAGTCTTCTTAGATTTTGATCCTGTATAACTAATAATATGTCCCCTAATAAAAGCTTTGAAAGCCTCCCACTTTACACATGCTGATGTTTGTGTAGTATTGATGTCAAAGAACTCGTCTATCTGTTTTTCTATATACTTGACAAATTCCTCATCCTGAAGCCATTAATGCTGAAATTGCCATCTACCTGATTCCTTTGTCAATTTTTTATCTACATATATTAGACAACAGGGTGCATGATCAGAGATCACGATGTTATCATAAAAACAGTTTTGAATCTTGGACCTTAATTCTGTGGAAATCAAAAAATAATCAATACGTGAGAATGTCTTGTAGGTACTGGAATAACAAGAATAGGCTTTAACTTGTGGTTTCATTTCTCTCCATATATCTAACAATCTCAATTCTTTCATAAAATGATTAATAGTCATCCTACATCCAATGTGCGTACAATCCAGTCCTGTTGATCTATCCACACCTGGATTCAATGTACAATTAAAATCCCCTGCTATTATATGTTGCCCTGTAAGTGATGATAAGATGAGAAATAAATTAGCAAAGAACTTCTGATCATCTATATTGGGACCATATAAGTTCACAAGATTTATATTTTCTAATAGCAAAGAACCTTGAATGATTACATATCTTCCAAATTTGTCTCCAATTACATTTTTCACTTGAAAAGGAACTGATTTATGTATGAGAGTCATAACTCCCCTGGCTCGGGATGAAAATGAAGAGGTGAATACACTTCCCTGCCATCTACTCCTAATTCTTTTAACATCCTCCTCTATCAGATGAGTTTCTTGTAAAAACACAATTCTTGAACCCATGTCCTTTATTTTATTCATAACTTGTTTAAGTTTTTTTAAATTTTGTAGACCTCTGCAATTCCATGAAGTTAAATTAAGATTAACACTTTGGTCCATGATCAATAGAGAGTTTGGGATTACCTTGCAGTGTAAACATGCTCATACAGAGAAGCAAAAACATGAGTGGTTGAACATTCATCCTACAAACTACACACAAACAAATTTCCCCTTCCCACACTTGTGGCAAACCCCCCAAAATCAAAAGAAAAATTCTGTCTCCCGATATAGCCATCGACCGTTCCACACCCACGGGGAACAGCCTAAGCCACTCCTTCTTCATCCTCCCAATCACCCTAACTCTACTGCTTTTAATGACGTAACATTAACTCTCCTCTGTAGTTTTCCAACTTAACTCCAAAATTTTTAACAACTTTGTACATCATAGTTTTTTTTTTTGTTTGTTTTGTTTTTGTTTTGTTTTTTTAATATATAATACAATCTATATTTTGTAAACTTACTATTTACTTCAAGTCAGTCAGATGCCTGTGCAAATGCTTAATTATTCTACCTTATATTTTGTTCATGCTTAGCTCCCACCAGTCTCTTCTTCTTCTTTGATCTTCTTGATGAACTCCTGCGCCTCCTCTGGGGTCTTGAAGATGTGGGTTCTGCCCTCATACGTGGTCAGCAGTCTCGCAGGATAGATTACACCATGACGAATCCCAAGGTTGCGCAGCTCCTTACGTATGGGATCAAACTGCTTCCTCAATTGCTGGATTCCTGTGGCCAAATCTGGGTAGAACCGCACCTGCTGGTCCTGGTGTTTAATCTCTCCTTTTTTAGCTCGTGCAGCGTTGAAGATCTTCATCCTGTCTCTGTTGCTAAGAAACTTCATAATTAAGGTCCTCGGCGGTCCCTTATCTCTCCGTGGGCCAATACGATGTGCTTTTTCCAGAACCACTGCTGATTGCAACTCCTCGCTGCCCAGCACCTCCGGAATCCACTTTTCCAGAAAGGAACATACGTCCCGACCTTCTGATTCCTCTGGAAGACCCACCAGCCTCAAATTATTCTGTCTCGACCGAGATTCCAAATCCAAAATATTATCTTCCAGAGATTTATTTTTTTTTCCAAAGTGCGCACCTTTAATTGAAGACGGGTGACGTCATCTTCAGCACTAGCGAGACGGAGCTCCATCTGCGCCGTTCGTTCTACACAGTCACCCAATTCCTTTCTTATTCCTTCCAACGCTGTCATAATCCCATCAAATCTAGAGGAAAAGTCCGCTCTCATTGAACTCATGGCAGCCATCAGCGCATCTGCGCCATTCCCCGCAGATATCGCAGCGTTGCCAGCCTCCTCCGCCATATATGGAGTTTTGTTTACTGCGTCACAGACCTGAAAGTCCGTTAATTTGGACTGTTTCGGCGGCTCGCTTTTTCCTTTTCCTGGTTTTCCAACCTTAGGCTTCGCCGACATATCTTCGCCCAAATGCTGGGATACGTTCTGTCCCAAATGAGAGAGTTATTTGCCGATTTTTTTTTTCCAGGAGCAGAGCAGAGTGAGACACATCCGTCCTACGTGGCAGCCATAACCGGAAGTCTACTTTCCATCTTTTAATTTGGTGCTCATGTTACGGGTCCCGGATATGGAAAAGCCACAACAAAAAGCCTTTCCTGTAAAACGGGTAAAGAATCAGCAGCAAAGAAGACACGGAGCACCCAGGTCTCTCTCCAGATTGCATCTTATTAAGCAAATATCAATCAACAAACATTTATGTGTGTACATGTCCCTTTAAAGTGCATAAATGTCCATGAGAATCCATGTGTTCAGACACATACATTGTCAGTCATAAGTATTTCTCACATTAAATGTACTTAAATGTACTTTCAGGTTGGATGGGAAGCATTGGTGCACAGCCATTTTCCGATTTCTCCAGAGATGTTCAATTGGATACAAGTCTGGGCTCTGGCTGGGCCACTCAAGGAAATTCAGAGTTGTCCTGAAGCCACTCCTTCGATATCTTGGCTGTGTGCTTAGGGTCGTTGTTCTCCTGAAAGATGAACCATCGCCCCAGTCTGAGGTCAAGAGTGCACAGGAGCAGGTTTCAATCCAGGATGTCTCTGTATATTGCTGCATTCATCATTCCCCCTATCCTGATTAGTCTCCCAGTTCCCGCCGCTGAAAAATATCCCCACGGCATGATGCTGCCACCACCACTGGCATGGTTATGAGCGGTGCCTGGTTTCCACCAAACATGACGCCTGGCATTCACATCAAACAGTTCAATCTTTGTCTCATCAGACCAGAGAATTTTGTGTCTCATGGTTTGAGAGTCCTTCAGGTGACTTTTGACAAACTCCAGGTGGGCTGCCATGTGCTTTTTATTAAGGAGTGACTTCCGTCTGGCCACTCTACCATACAGGCCTGATTGGTGGATTGATGCAGAGATATTGTCCTTCTGGAAGGTTCTCCTCTCTCGACAGAGGAACACTGGAGTTCTGACAGAGTGACCATTGGGTTCTTGGTCACCTCCCTGGCTAAGGCACTTCTTTCCTGATAACCCAGTTTAGACAGCCGGCCAGCTCTAGGAAGAGTCCTGGTGGTTTCAAACTTCTTCCATTTATGGATGATGGACGCCACTGTGCTCATTGGGACCTTCAAATAAGCAGAATTTTTTTCTGTACCCTTCCCCAGATTTGTGCCTTGAGACAATCCTGTCTCAGAGGTCTACAGACAATTCCTTTGACTTCATGCTTGGTTTGTGCTCTGACGTGCACTGTCAATTGTGGGACCTTATATAGAAAGGTGTGTGCCTTCCCAAATCATGTCCAATCAACTGAATTTACCACAGGTGCATTCCAATTTGTCACAGTCTGTGTGCTGACTCTGTCTGCACTCGGTGTGCGGTAGTCTCCCGTTCTCTCCTCTGGCGCACCTCCAGGCTTTTGTTGTGACAGTGTCTCAGCGGGGTTTTTGGCTGTCAAGAGCGGAGCTCCGCTGTACGGCGGGATTCCAATCAGCTGATGACCCTTCATCCGCTGGTTAATCTGTCAAGCTCTATTTAAGAGAGCAGCCCTGTTTGCTCGGGGCTGCGACCTTGTTTATGGATAGCGCTGGTCTCCCCAAAGTTAGACTGGAGTCCCTACGTCCCAGCTCCAGTCATCCTCTGACTCCTCTCTGCTTTCTATAAGTTTATCCCTTAATCAGTGTTTATCGTCAGTGTATCCTTGCCTTGGTCCTTATTTGTGTTTCGCCCCCCGTGGCTCTTTATTTTGTACCTTTTTGTCATTGTTTAATAAATACGCAACTCACTGGTCGCCTATAGTG
This sequence comes from Pholidichthys leucotaenia, assembly GCA_020510985.1. Classification (NCBI taxonomy): domain Eukaryota; kingdom Metazoa; phylum Chordata; class Actinopteri; order Cichliformes; family Pholidichthyidae; genus Pholidichthys; species Pholidichthys leucotaenia. The sequence continues at coordinate 129,556,314 of CM035840.1, read as the reverse complement.
TCTCTTTGCAGTCCGTGAAGGCCGCTCATAACAGGAGGTCGCAGCCAAAGGAGACGCCGGTGACCATGAGTTTTGCCTAATTGGACTTGTTGTTTTCCCTGTCTGGGTACCTGCGTGCTGGGAGATAATGTTGCCGCTGAGGGGCCACGCTCAGAGCCTGGGCTACAAGCTGGTGGAGGCCCTTGACTATATTGATGGAACACTTTTCAACGCTCGCCTCTACGACACTCCCAGCGATGTACGCCGGCACCTAGACCTCGCTGAGGCAATCATTAACCACCTTCCTCGCTACTCCAACCACCCTGAAGTCATGGCAAGGAAGGCAGACATCTCTGCGCTCCGGGAGAGATTCCATAGGCTGGAGGGAAACTCCAGCAGGAAGCCGAAGAAAAGGCACCCTCGCTCCTCGCTTCGGGATCCCGTTCCTGTCCCCGTTCCAGTCCAGGAGTTCACACCACACCCAGGGGTCATCCCCAAAGGAGTGAGACATCAGTCAGGATTCCCCCGGAGAAGTTACAGCTGACAGCTATTTCCAACCGGGACCGAGTGGCTGCAGCTCGCTCCACCATCCACCCCACGCAGATCATGAAGCATGTGACGGCGGCGGTCAGGCTGGTGGAGAGGAATACTGAGCTGTGTGATTATCCTGAGTACGCTGACCTGCTTGCCTCTGTTTCTGCGTAGAAGCGGTGTTTTCCAAACCTCACTTTTGCCTCGCCCTCTGCCAGTAGACGTCGTCTCCAAGCAGATCGCACACCTCAGCGAGAAACCCGTCCGGATCCAGTTCCGGGAAGCCACATGAACTCTGTCTCCCAGCCAGCTGTAGCCTCCGTGTCTCGCCAAAGAGGTAAAGCAGCCACCTCCAGGTCATCTCTCCCTGCTGTTCCGTCAGCTCCTCGTTCCCGGTTTGCCTTGGCTGTTTCCCCCTCCTCCTCGACGTTCACCCCAGCTGCTGTGGGCTCCACGAGTCCGTCTCCGGATGCTCCCGGTCCTGATCCGGTACGAGAGGCTCCTCTTCGTCTTCCCGGGGGGTCCTCCATTTCCATCCAGCGGCGGAAGGGAAGATTCAAGTTCACTGCGGCGAGTCCCATCAGCCTTCCGGGAATCAGGCAAGTGTCTATTCATTCTTTTCCTGTATTGGGTGAATTGCCTTGTTTGATTCCTGGGGGTGGAGTTCGGGGTTCACAGCCCCCTGAGCTTCCTCCACCTGCCACAGAAATTAATTATGAACCTGCCACCTTTGTGTCTCCTTCCCCTGAGCATTCCGCGGCGCCAGGCCTACGCCGCCGGATGAGGAGGGAGCCTGCAGGCCTGGAGAGCCTGGTTCCAGCCCCGCAGCCATGACATGGGCAGAGGAGGAGGGCAGACTGCAAGTTAGAGCCTGTGCCGATGATGAAGCATCCCCGGGTCTCCAGGGAGGAACGGTCCGACTTAGCAGGTCGAGGATCTCCTGCCACCACGGCGTGCGGGTCGTCGGCGTGGTCGTCAGTGTTGGAGGGTCCTCAGGCTGTGGGAACCATCATGCAGGCTGCGGGGCCCGCCGTAGCCGAGTGGGAGCCAGAGGATGTCCTTCTGCCTTCTGAACCCGGATTGTCAAAGTCCTGGACGGCGACAGAACTCGAGTTCAGGCAAGTGCTCTATTTTGTCTTCCTCCTATCAATTCTAGAGCATTTTTGCCTGTCTCTCGGGGAGACGAGCCGGGTGCAGCCGTCTGCTGCATCCAAGCTCATGTCGCTGAGCTCTGTCGCTGCCGGTGATCCTGATCCCAGTTATCTTTCTTCTCCTGAGCCTTCTCCCGGGGTCACCGGTGCGGAGTCCATCCCAGTCTCTGTGCTGGAAGTTCCAGGTTCGGGGTTGGAGGACATCTCTGGTGCTGCGCCGGCCCAGTCGGGGTCCGTCGTGGGTGCTGCTCTGGCCCAATCGGGGTCCGTCGTGGGTGCAGCGCTGACCCGATCGGGGTCCAGCGGGGGCACAGCGCCGGTTCGGTTCGAGATCGGTGAGGGAGCTGCAGATCCTCTGCCGTCTGACGCCGGACTGGTCCTTAATCCTTCCCCCAATCCTTCTCCACCAGGTGCAGCTGGGGTTCCCTGTATTCGGCTCGGCTCTCCCTCGCTACCCCTCTCAACAGGGAGGCTATCTCTGGATTCCCCCCTGCGGTCCTGGTGGCGCAATGGCGCGGGTCAGCCGCCTGAGAAACTGTTTCGCCCATTTGGCGTTCTGGGTCAGCCACCCGACAAACTTATCTTTCTGTTCAGCGATCTGGTCCGGCCGCCAGAAGTACTGTTTTTCCCAGCCAGGGACTGGGGTAGACTGCCCGAACTTTTTCTTTTCCCCCTGCCGGCGGTTTGGACGCTTGACGCAGGAAGACCCCCTGAACTGTTTGCGTTCATGCCGTCGTGCTCTGCCTGCTGTCATCCCTTTGTTTTTTTCCCCCCTGCTCTTCTGTAATTTTTGGGATGCGCTGATATGTTTCTTATGGGCCTTTGTATCTTGGTTATAGGGCCTTTTTTTTTTCCTGGTATTTGCATGTATTGTCTTGTCTATTTTTTCTCATGTGTGCAGTATGGAGTATTTGTTGTTTGTTTTCCCATGCTCTGTAGTTGCCTGTGTTTGTATTTTTCTATAGTTCTCCTGGTTCTGGCTCGCCTTGGCCTTTTCCCCCCTCCTCCCTCCCTGGGGCGGTCCCGTGGACCTTCCAGGTGGGGGGTCTTGATGTTACACCACGTCTGGAATCTGCTTCGTGAACGGGGGCAACTGTCACAGTCCGTGTGCTGACTCTGTCTGCACTCGGTGTGCGGTAGTCTCCCGTTCTCTCCTCTGGCGCACCTCCAGGCTTTTGTTGTGACAGTGTCTCGGCGGGGCTTCTGGCTATTAAGAGCGGAGCTCCGCTGTACGGCGGGATTCCAATCAGCTGATGACCCTTCATCCGCTGGTTAATCTGTCAAGCTCTATTTAAGGGAGCAGCCCTGTTTGCTTGGGGCTGTGACCTCATTTATGGATAGCGCTGGTCTCCCCAAAGTTAGACTGGAGTCCCTACGTCCCGGCTCCAGTCATCCTCTGACTCCTCTCTGCTTTCTGTAAGTTTATGTTTATCGTCAGTGTGTCCTTGCCTTGGTCCTTATTTGTGTTTAGCCCCCCGTGGCTCATTATTTTGCACCTTTTTGTCATTGTTTAATAAATACGCAACTCACTGGTCACCTATAGTGTCTCATTGCGGTTCGTGAAGGCCGCTCATAACACAATTAAGCTCTAGAAACATTTCAAGGATGATCACTGGAAACAGGATGCACCTGAGCTCAATTTTGAGCTTCATGTCAAAGGCTGTGAATACTTATGTACATGTGATTTCTTAGTTTGTTTGTTTTTTCAAATATATTTGCAAAAATCTCATAAAAAATCATATTGTCATTATGGGGTATTGTGCATAAAATTTTGAGGTAAAAAAAAATGAATTTAATCGCTTTTGGAATAAGGCTGTAACATAAAATGTAGAAAAAGTGAAGCACTGTGAATACTTTCTGGATGCACTGTACATGAATTGTACCCGCTGTACAATGCAGGACTATCAGGTACGGGGTAAAATGTGAGGCACCAATTAGACTGCAAGGTGCAGTATGACAGCATAGTTATGACCATTATTCAAGATTAGAGGGAGTTATTGTACAATGAAATGGTATGTGGCAGGAAAGATTTCCCGTACCTAACCGTTTGACAGCAAAGCTGTAGCAGTCTGCTGGAGAAAGTGCTCCATTGTCTGTCCAGTGTGTGGTGGAGGGGGTTATCAGGATTGTTCACGATCGATTGCAGTTTGTTTAGTGTCCTCCTCTCCACCACAGTCTCAAAGAAGATGGAGGACAAGCTGCAACAGAGCGACATCAGCGGGGTCTGGAGAAACCTCAAAACCATCTCGGGGCTCCAGAATACCTCCCCCCAGGCCACAAGGGGCAGGGAGTGGGCGAACAACCTGAATCTGTTTTTCAATAGATTTGACCAACCGCCCTCCCCCCTGTCTGCACAACAACCACTGCTGCCTCTAAGAAATCAAGTCCTGCTGCCCACTCCCCACTCCACCGACACCCCCCCCCCCACTCCCAACACACAGCCCCCCATCCTGACCCTGACCAAGACCCAGGTGAGGACGGAGCTGAGGAAGATCAAGGCGAGGAAGGCGTCGGGACCGGACGGCATCAGTGCAAAGCTCCTCAAGTCCTGTGCAGACCAGCTGTGTGGGATTGTGACGTATATCTTCAACATGAGCCTGAAACTGGGGAGGGTACCACAGCTGTGGAAAACATCTTGTGTGGTACCTGTACCAAAAACTTCCCACCCCAAAGACCTGAACAGCTACAGACCGGTGGCCTTGACGTCCCACTTGATGAAGACCCTGGAGAGACTGCTCCTTGCTCACCTCCGCCCCCTGGTGGAACCAGCGATGGATCCACTCCAGTTCGCCTACCAGCATGGCATTGGGGTGGAGGATGCGGTGATCTTCCTCCTTCACCGTTCTCTGTCCCACCTGGAGAAGCCCGGGAATATGGTGAGGATCATGTTCTTTGACTTCTCCAGTGCTTTCAACACCATCCAACCGATGATCCTGAAGGACAAGCTGCTGCGCGCAGGGGTGGACCAGCACCTGTCATCGTGGATCCTGGACTACCTCACGAACCGGCCTCAGTTTGTGAGAACCCGGGACTGTGTTTCCGACACAATCATCAGTAGCACGGGGGCCCCCCAGGGAACGGTGCTGGCTCCCTTCCTGTTCACTCTTTATACTGCGGACTTCTCACACAACACAACACACTGCCATCTACAGAAGTTCTCTGATGACTCTGCGATCGTTGGTCTCATCTCCAACGGAGATGAAGCTGAGTACAGAGGGCTTATCCAGGACTTCGTGGACTGGTGCCATCGGAACTGCCTCCAGATCAACGCGAGGAAAACTAAGGAGCTGGTGGTGGACTGCCGCAGGCATGGGCAGCCCCTCACAGCACCAGTAAATATACAGGGAACAGACATCGAGATGGTGACATCCTATAAGTACCTGGGTGTTCATCTGAACAATAAACTAGACTGGTCACACAATACTGACGCACTCTACAAGAAGGGACAGCGCAGGCTGTTCCTGCTGAGGAGACTCAGGTCTTTTAGTGTACAAGGGGCGCTGCTGAAGTCATTCTATGACACGGTGGTGGCATCAGCCATCACTTTTGGAGTGGTCTGCTGGGGCAGTGGCATTACTGCAGCCGATAGGAAGAGACTGAACAAACTGATTAAGAAAGCTAGCTCTGTCCTGGGGCAGCGCCTTGATCCGATGGAGGAGATAGGAGAGAGAAGGACGGTGGCTAAACTGTCATCTCTGCTGGAGTCCGAGTTCCACCCTATGCAGGACATACTGGATGCACTGAGGAGCTCATTTAGCAGCAGACTACATCATCCCAGGTGCACAACCGAGAGGTTTCGTAGGTCCTTCCTACCAACGGCTGTCAGACTGTACAACCTAAGCAGGGCTGTTCGCAGAGATAGCAAAAAGACGTAACAAACTAATAGTTTTTTGAATGCAAAAGATGCAATAGACTTACACAATGGTCCTCTCTGGCATACAACTAGGAACATACCGGTCGCTATGGAGGGTGAGAATATGTATGGGCACATAATCATACCATGTAGGATAACTAAGTAGTCGGTTATGCTGTTTCATCCCATCTAGCAACAATGCTCTGCACTGTGTGTGTTTATATATTTACATATTTATTCCATCTAGCTACAATGCTCAGCACTGGGTGTGTTTATATTTATATATCTATATATTTATTCCATCTAGCTACAATGCTCCGCACTGTGTTTTTATATATCTACATATTATTTCATCTAGCTACATTGCTCCGCACTGTGTGTGTTTATATACTTGCATATTTATTCCACCTAGCTGCAATGCTCCGTACTGTGGGTGTTTATATATTTACATATTTATTCCATCTAGCTACAATGCTCTGCACTGTGTGTTCATATATTCATATATTTATTCCATCCAGCTACAATGCTCTGCACTGTGTGTCTCTGTGTGTGTGTGTATATATATATATCTTATAGTAATATGTACATATGTATATTAGCTGCTCTTGCTTGCTTGTTTTTTTTTCTTGCCTTCTGATTGTTGCTCTGAGTGTTGCTATCCCTGTGCTGTTGCAATCCTGGAATTTCCCCGTTGTGGGACTAATAAAGGCTTATCTTATCTTATCTTATCTTATCTTAAAGTTCTCCAGCCTGAGACCAATCACAGAGCCAACCCTCTTGATAGTCTTGTCAAGTCTATTAGTGTTGCTGGCTCTGATCCTTCTACCCCAACAGACAACAGCAAAGAAGATGTTGCTGGCAACAACAGCCTGATAGTAAAGCTCCTGCATCCTGTTGCACATGTTGAAGTATCTCAGCTTCCTCAGGAAGTAGAGTCTGCTCATCCCCTTCTTGTATGCAGCATCGGTGTTAGATTTCCAGTCCAGTCCGTTGCTGATCATGACACCCAGGCATTTGTCGTCCTCCACTACTTCCACATCCTCCTCCCTAATCTGCAATGGCTATGAAGGTGTCCTCTTCTTCCTGAAGTCAGTCACCATCTCTCTGGTCTTGTTAACATTCAGCCTCAGGTGATTCTGCTCGGTCTACTCCACAAATCTGTCTACCAGTGTCCTGTACTGTCTCTCCTCTCCCCCTCTTATACACCCAACAGCAGCTGAGTAAGAGAATTTCTGCAAGCGGCATTACTCGGTGTTGTACTGAAAGTCAGTGGTGTATAAAGTGAAGAGAAAAGGAGAAAGCACATTCCCTTGTGGTGCTCCCGTGTCACTAACCACCATATCAGACAAGACGCTTCCCAGCCAGACAAACTGTGGCCTTCCTGTCGGGTAGTCAGTAATCCAGGAGATCACAGAGCTGTTGACCCCCATCACCTGCAGCTTCTCATCCAGCAGCAGTGGTTGGATGGTGTTAAAGGCACTGGAGAAGTAAAAAAAAGTGATCCTCACAGTGTCTCCTCTGCCATCCAGGTGCAGATGGGCTCATTGCAGCAGGTAGATGACAGCATCTTCAACTCCTAAATGGGGCTGATATGCAAATTGCAGAGGGTCCAGCCACGTGGTTTCAGGTGGGCTAAGACCAGTCTCTCCAGGACCTTCATCACATGAGATGTGAGGGCAACTGGTCGATAGTCATTCAGGTCAGATGGAGACGACTTCTTGGGGACAGAAACCTGGCAGGACGTCTTCCACACCACCGGTACTCTCTCCAGACTCAGGCTCAGGTTGTACAGGTGTTTCAGTACCAGAGCTAGCTGGTTGGCACAGGTCCTCAGGATCCTAGCGGAGATGCCATCAGGGCCTGCAGCTTTCCGCTGAAAGTTTCTCCAGCTGTTTCTTGACCTGGTCTGTGGTCACAGTGAGGTGAGGTGGGCTGCTGGTGGTGGTGTCCCCAGAGGAGGGGGAGGGGGTGGGGGGAGGAGGGAGAGGTGCTGCATAAGAGGGTGAGGGTGAGGGGTGTGTGGGGATCTGGCTGTGTTGTGGGGGCGACAGACGGTGAGTTGAACCTAATAAAAACAGATTCAGCAACTTAACATCACAAAAACCTGGCATTTGAACCGGTGTGTGTAGACTTTTTATATCCACTGTATATAAGGCAGTAGTGGACCCTCAGGGCCAGCAAATGCTTCTCTGCTGGCCTAAAAAGTATCAGAATTATATTTACAACCTACATTGTTATATTTGTTCCATAAGGATGTCATAAATTGCTCATCCCGGAGCTCTGGAGAACTCCCGACACTCGGCAGGCTTCCTGGCCGACCGGAAGTGCTCGCAGGCGGCGTAAAGATCGTAAACAAAGGAGGGGTAAGCGCGGTGGGCTAAGAGCTAAGCTAAAGCTAACACCGCACCGGCTATCGCTACCCAGTATTTTCCTTGCTAATGTACAGTCTCTGGCGAGCAAAATGAGTGAACTACGGCTTCGGATCACCAACAATAAGAGACTTATGAACTGCAATATCATGATTTTTACGGAAACATGGCTTCACAGTGGAATACCCGACAATGCTATCGAGCTAGCCGGCCTACACACACTCCGGGCAGACAGAGCAGCAGTTGACTCCGGTAAGACAAGAGGGGGGGGAGTGTGCATTTATATTAACAAGGCTTGGTGCACAAACTCTGTCACTGTTGAGAGACACTGCTCAGCTAACCTGGAGTTTCTCATGGTTAAATGTAGACCTTTCTATCTGCCACGCGAGTTCACTTGTACCATCATAACAGCCGCTTACATTTCTCCGGATGCTAATGCTAAGCTTGCTATGAAAGAACTGCATGCAGCTATTAGCAAACAACAAACTGACATAACGTTCGGCTCAGGAGACGCACACACACAGGCTCAGAGTAGTTCAAACTGTTTATTAACAACAGGGATGTTTGGGTGCGTGTCTGCGGAATGTTAATGTGTTGGTGATGGCGTCTGCTTCGGACCCAGAGGCAGGAGACCGTTCGGCCGGCAACCCTATGGGAGAAATCAGACGCAGGGTGATGAGCACACACCAACACAGGAGGAGAAGAGGCGAGGGAGAGAAGCTTACTTGTTGGGACAGATGACTGGCGCTTCAAGGATGGAAGCCCGGGAGACAGCCACCTGCAGGGCTCGGTGCAGCAGCGAGGAGAGACGAGGGACGGGATTGTCCGCCGCCGAGGAATCCACCTGTGCACAGGGGAGCAGACTGGAGAGATGAGGTAAGCGATTTTCTTACCGGTGATGAGGATGCTGAAGAGAATGTGGTAGAAGCCCATGGAAGGGAAATGAAGTCTACGGCTTCAGGCCGAAGCTCAGGGCGAGGCGGCTTTTATCCCTCGCCGCTGACGAGTAGCAGGTGCGTGAGCAGGTGGCGCCGCTGATGAATGGCGCGGCGTGACACAAACTCCCGCCTCTAGCAGCGCCTCCTGGCGATGGCTTATCCGGGTGCGCTCGGTGGAAGTCCGCGATGAGCGATGGGTCCAACACAAACGACGGGGGCACCCACTGTCGATGCTCGGGCCCATAGCCCTCCCAGTCCACCAAGTATTGCAACCCACGACCCCGGCGCCGGGAGTCCAGGATGGAGGAGGCGGACCAGGCCGGATGGCCACCAATCATCCGGGGCGGGGGTTGCGCTGCAGGAGGAGGGCAAAGGGGGTCAGAGACTGCCAGTTTCACCTTCGACACATGGAAAGTAGGATGAATGCGGAGGGAGGGGGGAATAGCCACGCGCACAGCCACCGGGTTGATGATCCGGGTGATGGGATAGGGACCCATGAAGCGCTGTGCCAGCTTTCTCCTCTCGCCTTTTAGAGTGACGTCCTGGGTGGAAATGTAAACAAGCTGCCCAACTCTGTACGCCGGGGCAGGTCTTCTACGCCGGTCCGCCACAGTCCTGTTGCGCTCCGCTGTGCATAATAGCGCATGGCGCGCGGCAGCCCAGGTGGAGCGGAACTGCCTGAGATGGGCCCTAACTGACGGGACAGTTACTTCACTCTCCTGCTCCGGAAACAGCGGGGGGTCGTAACCCAGGGACGCTTTGAAGGGGGACATCCCTGTAGCAGAAGAGCGAGCGGTGTTGTGGGCATATTCAACCCAGGCAAGATGGTTGCTCCAGGACGTGGGTTTGGATCTGGACACACAGCGGAGCGCAGCCTCCAGCTCCTGATTGGTCCGCTCACACTGCCCGTTGGATTGGGGGTGATGGCCGGAGGAGAGGCTCACCTTGGCTCCGATGGCGTTGCAGAAAGACCTCCAAACCTCAGATGAAAACTGGGGGCCCCGGTCCGAGACCACGTCCACCGGAATCCCATGCAGCCTGACCACGTGTTGGACGAGGAGGTCCGCCATCTCCAGGGCAGTAGGGAGGCCTCGCAGGGGGACGAAGTGCACGGCCTTGGAGAAGCGGTCCACGATGGTCAGGATGGTGTCATAGGAGTTGGAGACAGGGAGTCCGGTGACGAAATCCAGCGCGATGTGCGACCAGGGCCTGCCAGGGACGGGCAGGGGTTGGAGCAGACCCGCTGGAGGGGCATTTCCCGACTTGCAGGTGGCACAGATTGGGCAAGCCCAGGCGTAGCGGGCTGCATCCCTCTGCAGGCCTGGCCACCAAAAGGACCGTTGGAGGAGATCTATCATCCGGGAGGTGCCAGGGTGACAGGTGAGCTTGGAGGTGTGGAGCCAGTGGATGACCTCTCCTCGGACCGCGGATGGCACAAACAGCCTCCCCTCCGGTCCGCCGCCAGGGTCAGGTTCCACCTCCTGTGCCTTCCGGATCTTGCTCTCGATGTCCCACGAGATGGCTCCCACGACGCACGACCTGGGCAGGATGGAGTGGGGCGCCTCCTCCGACTCCACGGGGGCGAACTGCCTGGAGAGGGCGTCAGGCAGGACGTTCCTAGAGCCAGGCCTGAAGGTGATGGAAAATTGGAACCTGGCGAAGAACAGGGACCAGCGCGCCTGGCGGGCGTTCAGGCGCTTGGCAGATCGTAAGTATTCCAAGTCCTTGTGGTCCGTGAGGACCACAAACGGCAGGTTCGCCCCCTCTAACCAGTGGCGCCACTCCTGCAGGGCGAGCTTGATGGCCAAGAGCTCTCTGTCCCCCACATCGTAGTTTCTCTCCGCCGGGGACAAGCGCCGGGAGAAGAAGGCGCACGGTCGTTTGGCGCCATCGTCCGGTGACCGCTGGGACAGCACTGCTCCCACTCCCGTGTCCGAAGCGTCTACCTCTACGATGCACTGCAGCGCGGGGTCGACCTGGCGAAGGACCCGGGAGGAGGAGAATTCCGCCTTCAGCGCCTCAAAGGCGGCAGCGACCTCTTCGGTCCACCGGAACGGGACCTTCGGGGACGTGAGGCGGGTCAGTGGTCCAACGATGGCACTGAAGTTGGGGACAAAGCGGCGGTAGAAATTGGCGAAGCCAACAAATTGCTGCACCTGTTTCCGGGATGCAGGTGTGGGCCATTCCACCACCGCCTTTACCTTCTCTGGGTCGGGGAGCACCTTATCGTGGGCGATGATGAACCCCAGGAAGGACGTACTCCTGGCGTAAAATTCACACTTTTCTGCCTTAACATACAGACGATTCTCCAGCAGCCTTTGGAGGACCCGCCTCACGTGGACCTGGTGCTCATCCCTGGACTTGGAGAAGATGAAAATATTGTCCAGGTAGACGAACACGAAAAGGCCAATGAAGTCCCGGAGGACGTCATTAATGAGGCGCTGGAAGACTGCAGGAGCGTTGGTCAACCCGAACGGCATCACCAGGTATTCAAAGTGGCCGTTCGGGGTACGGAAGGCCGTTTTCCACTCATCTCCCTCCCGGATCCGGACGAGGTGGTAAGCGCTGCGTAGGTCCAGCTTGGTGAACCAGGTCGCCCCCTGGAGGGAGTGGAAAGCAGTGTCCATGAGAGGCAGGGTGTAACGGTCCTTCTCCGTGATATTATTGAGGGCCCGGTAGTCGATACAAGGGCGGAGGGACCCATCCTTCTTTCCCACGAAGAAGAACCCTGCCCCCACGGGTGACGATGATGGGCGGATAATCCCAGCACTTAATGACTCCTTCAGGTAGGCGTTCATCGTCTCCTTCTCCGGCGCAGACAGGCTATAAAGGCGACCAGAAGGTAAGGGAGCCCCCTGGCGGAGGTTGATGGCGCAGTCATAGGGCCGATGAGGGGGGAGAGACATAGCTTTTGCTTTGCAGAACACCATACCCAGGTCGTGAAATTCTGGGGGCACCAGAGACAGGTCCGGGGGTGCAGCGTCCGTCGCAGGGGGAGGAGCGGACGGAGAGCAGGCAGCGGACTGAAGGCAGGTGCCCATACAGAACGTACTCCATGCCGATATCCCAGCTGATTTCCAATCCAGGACCGGATTGTGAAGGCGGAGCCAGGGATACCCCAGGATGACGGGTGACACAGAGTTGGGAAGGACGTAAAAGGTCATCTCCTCCCGGTGGTTTCCCGAGATGATGACCGGTAGGGGGACAGTTTGATGTGTCACTCTCCCAAGGGTGGCACGGGAGAGGTGGACTAGGGAGATGGGAGTGTTGAGTGCCTGGCAGCGGATGCCCAATCGGGCTGCCAGGCTTTGTGAAATGAAGCTGCCTTCTGCGCCCGAATCCACCAGTGCGTGGGTGAGGTGCCCAGTGGGGTTATGGCAGAAACGGATGGGCAGCTTCAATTGAGTGAGTGATCCTAACCGATTGACGTCCGCGAGGCTTCCAACAGTGACTCGCGGACCCCACCGACTGGCTTTCCGTGGACAACGCTCCACGGTGTGTTGGTCGCCTCCGCAATACATGCAGAGGCCCAACTCACGGCGGCGTTGTTTCTCCACAGGGGAAAGTTTAGTCCAGCCCGTCACCATCGGCTCCGACTCCTCGGGGCGCGATGTTTGCGGCGCCGCCAGGGGGCGAGCTTGGAACAGGTGCGGCGAGGCTCCACGAGGGCGAGAAGAAGAAGACCTCCGCCCCGAGGAGCGCTCGCGCAGCCTGTTATCCAAACTTACCGCTAAGGACGTCAGCTCCGCTAGCGTCCCAGGGATATCCCGACCAGCCAGTTCATCCCTCAGATCACTATTGAGGCTGCGGAGGAACAGGCCACAGAGGGAGCGTTCCTCCCAGCCCAATTCCTCCGCCGCTACCCGGAAGTCGACCGAGTGGTCCGCTGCCGACCGGCTTCCCTGCTGGAGAGCGAGAAGCCGATCGACCTGGACCGTTTCGGTTTGAGAATGGTCAAAGACCTCCAGAAAGCGCCTCACGAATTGGTCATAGGTGAGGGTGGCATAACTGGGCCTCGCCATTATGGCATAGGTCCAAGTTAACGCACGCCCCTCCAGAAGATTCCCTATGTAACCAATTCGACTGTGATCCGAGGGAAAATCTCCGGGCACACGGTGGAACACGGACTCACACTGCATAATGAACCCCCGCGCTCCACCGAGCTTACCGCTAAAGCGGGCGGGGGTCGGAATCGGTGTGAGCCGAACCGGTGCCACTGGAGCCGGCTGGACGGCCGCTGGAACAGCATGAGCCGTGCCACCCTGGCGAGTCGGGAGGAACGGCTGTTGGGGGTCCAAGCGGTTCAATCGGTTAGTTAATTCTAATAATTGATTAAGAACCACCTGTTGCTGATAAACAATCTGATCCACCCGAGCCTCGAGGATGGTAAACCGGTGTGCGAGCCCGCCGTCTGCCGAGCCGCTCTGCTGAAGCCGTACTGACATAACGTTCGGCTCAGGAGACGCACACACACAGGCTCAGAGTAGTTCAAACTGTTTATTAACAACAGGGATTTTTGGGTGCGTGTCTGCGGAATGTTAATGTGTTGGTGGTGGCGTCTGCTTCGGACCCAGAGGCAGGAGACCGTTCGGCCGGCAACCCTATGGGAGAAATCAGACATAGGGTGATGAGCACACACCAACACAGGAGGAGAAGAGGCGAGGGAGAGAAGCTTACTTGTTGGGACAGATGACTGGCGCTTCAAGGATGGAAGCCCGGGAGACAGCCACCTGCAGGGCTCGGTGCAGCAGCGAGGAGAGACGAGGGACGGGATTGTCCGCCGCCGAGGAATCCACCTGTGCACAGGGGAGCAGACTGGAGAGATGAGGTAAGCGATTTTCTTACCGGTGATGAGGATGCTGAAGAGAATGTGGTAGAAGCCCATGGAAGGGAAATGAAGTCTACGGCTTCAGGCCGAAGCTCAGGGCGAGGCGGCTTTTATCCCTCGCCGCTGACGAGTAGCAGGTGCGTGAGCAGGTGGCGCCGCTGATGAATGGCGCGGCGTGACACAAACTGCACACCCAGAGGGAGCATTTATTGTGGCAGGTGATTTTAACCACTCTAACCTCAAGACAGTGCTTCCTAAATTCTACCAGCATGTCTCCTGTCACACAAGAGGGGACAAAGCATTGAACCATGTTTACACCAATATTGTGGGAGCCTACACAGCAACTCCCCTCCCCCACCTAGGTCAGTCTGATCACTTATCCTTGTTCCTTACCCCCAAGTATGTACCGCTCATCAACTGGGTGAAGCCATCAGTGAGGACCATCAAAGTGTGGCCAGAGGGGGTTGTCTCTGTACTCCAGGAGAAGTTTAGGAACACAGACTGGAGTATGTTCACCTCTCAGGCTACCTGTGGCTCCCACATAAACATCAACTCTTACACCCACTCAGTCCTGGACCATATCAACACCACTATTGACAGTGTCACCACGGAAAGACAGATCACCATGTACCCAAATCAGAAGCGGTGGATGAACAAAGAAGTGTGGCTTCTGCTAAAAGCACGTAACAATGCCTTTAGATCTGATGATGCACAGGCCTACAGTTCATCCAGGGCAGATCTGAAGAGGGGCATCAAGAAGGCCAAGCACAGCTACAAGCTGAAGGTGGAGGAACATTTTGGGGACTCTGACCCCCGACATATGTGGCAGGGCATTCAAGCTATCTCTGATTATAAGCCCAGCAACTTCATACCTATAGCCATGACTGTGCCCTTTCTCAATGAGCTAAATGACTTCTATGCTCGTTTTGACAAGGACAACAACGAAAAGAACATCAATTTCCAACCCTCTGATGACCTCCACCACCTCACACTCACCCACACCGACGTCCGTAACGCACTGAGTCATGTCAATGTACGTAAGGCTGCTGGCCCTGATGGCATTCCTGGGCGTGTGCTGAGGGCATGCGCTGAGCAGCTGGCAGGGGTCTTCACAGACATCTTCAATCTGTCCCTGGCCCAGGCCGTGGTACCAGCGTGCTTCAAGACCACTTCAATAGTACCAGTGCCGAAACATTCAACACCATCGTGCCTAAATGACTATCGCCCTGTGGCACTGACGCCCATAGTCATGAAGTGCTTTGAGCGACCGGTCTTGGCACAGCTCAAAAAAGGCCTGCCCCCTACACTGGACCCTCATCAGTTCGCCTACAGGAGCAACAGGAGTACAGTGGATGCGGTTTCTACAGCGCTGCACTATGTACTCTCACACCTGGATGACAAGAACACCTACGCAAGAATGCTGTTTGTTGACTTCAGCTCAGCATTCAACACAGTTATCCCCTCCAAGTTGCTCACTAAACTTGGGGACCTGGGAATCAGTACCTCCACCTGCAACTGGATCATGGATTTACTGACCAACAGACCCCAGCATGTTAGGTCAGGCCCCAACCGTTCTTCCGCCATCACACTCAACACTGGTGTACCACAGGGCTGTGTGCTCAGCCCATTCCTCTACTCCCTCTACACCCATGACTGCAGGCCTATGTATGGATCCAATTCCATCATAAAGTTTGCAGATGACACCACGGTGATTGGACTCATCAGGGACAACGACGAGTCAGATTACAGGGCAGAAGTTGAGCACTTGGCTACTTGGTGCGCTGACAATAACCTGCTCCTTAACACCAGCAAAACCAAGGAGCTCATAGTGGACTACAGGAAGGAGAGGGAAGAGACACATGACCCCATCCATATCAATGGCATAGCTGTTGAACGTGTCCCCAGCTTCAAATTCCTGGGGACCCACATCTCGGAGGACCTGTCCTGGTCAGTTAACACCACCAACCTGATCTAGAAGGCCCATCAGTGCCTCTTCTTCTTGAGGACACTGAAGAAGAACCATCTGTCAACTGACATCCTGGGCAACTTCTACCGCTGCGTGATAGAGAGCACCCTGACCAACTGTATCACAGTCTGGTATGGGAGCTGCTCTGTCACTGACCGCAAGGTGCTGCAGCGGGTGGTGAAAACCGCCCAACGCATCACAGGGACTCCACTTCCAGTTATAGAGGACGTCTACAGGAAAAGATGTCTGCGCCGGGCACGCAGCATTCTTAGGGACTCCAACCATCCTGCTCATGGACTGTTCCAGCTTCTCCCCTCCAGAAGACGTTTCAGATGCCTTCGGACTAGAACCAGCAGGTTTAGGAACAGTTTCTTTCCAACAGCTGTCACGTTATTGAACTTAGTTCCCCGCTGACCCTCTTACCATCATCTCTTACCATCCTCACCTGTACATAACTGCATAACTACATAACTACATCTAACTTATTGCACATTATTTGCACATAACAGTACTCTTAACTTTCTGCACTGCTGCATATATTTGCATATATTTGCTTAAATTGCACATACTGTTAATTACCGTATACACTGCACTGCTGTCCTTTGCACTTCTGATTGGATGCTAAACTGTGTTTCGTTACCTTGTATTCATACATGTGTAATGACAATAAAGTTGAATCTAATCTAATCTAAGCTAATCTAAATTATTCCCAGTAGTTTATTCTCTTCATTTTGTAGCTTTTCTCTTGGTTGCACTCTTACCGGTAGTGTAATGCATGTTAGAGTTTTTTTGTCCAATCATATTTCCGCCATCTGTGTTGCCCGGGTAAAGCAAATCTGCCTCTGACATTCAGGAATTAATAGTGTGCTCTGTAGGTTAAATTAACTGTTAAACTTATCCTGTTGCTTTAACCAATCAGATGTCTTCTGTATTTCTAGGGATACGCATAGAAGGCACCTGAGAACGTTGGCATTTTCACATCGTTTGATTAGCTGGTTAGACTCCTCCAACCACAATGCAGAGGGAATAGTTGCCAAGTCTGCTTATTATAAGCGACTTTGGGCTTGTTTTCTTCTAAAGTCGCTTGCAAATCTGGTCAGTCGCAGGTTGCGGATTTTTGGACTTTTTTTTGAATGTGCAGCTGCTTATTTGGGCTTGCTTTGCTGTCTGAGTGACAACTCTCCCAGCTCAGTTGTACAATATTATAAGCTGTCTCTGTCATGTGTCTGAGCCAATGCTCAGACTATCTATGTATTTTTGAGTATTTTTTGTCTTGTGGAGATGAAATAACCAGACCAAACTTTCCGAGCAGATGAACTTTATTTCACTCTCACATCTTCCAGAATCAGAACATTAAACTCGTGAAGCAAGGACTCTCTCTTTTATATCCCAAAACTCACACCTCCCTGGTACCTGAGGTCCTGCATTCACCATTCATTCTCCCCAGACAATTCCCCTTACCCCCCAGCCCTTTGATGTCCATGCTCTCTCAGTCTGTGAGGAAAACTACTGAACTCTACAGCATGGGTCCCCCACACCGACCCACCCCAGAGTCTCAGACTGGGTGTTAACTCTCCCGTCCTTGCGGCTTCAGCCTCCGCCCATAGCTGCTGTAACAGGGGGTCTTTGGCTCCGCAACACTGCTGTGCCGGTGGGGGGTTCCTAGGGGTGTGTCCGTCTGTGGAGGGACAATGGAGGGGGGGACATTCAGCATGCTCATGTGACTGCTGTGATGAATCATTTACATGGGGAGCTCTCAATGGGAGTCTTCCTTGCTGAGGAGTTCGAGCCAACACCAGCTGCTCATCTGCCACAACAAAGGCGGGCTTAAGCCTGTCTATACAGATTCTCTCCCGGCGACCCCCCAGGTCTAACACAAAATGTTTGTCCCCGGTTTCCAGCACTCAGAAAGGGCCATCGTAAGGTGGGCGCAATGGGGTCCGGTGGGCATTGTGCCTGACAAAAACGAACGCCGTGTCCTTTAAGGTTTTTGGCACAAACGTGCGGGGAAAACAGTGGTGGGCCGGGCCAGGGAGTGTCCGTGTGTCTGCGCTATGCTGCGAATGCGGGGACGGATGGGTGTTCGGCGCAGGGTTATCTGATAAAAACTCCCTGGGGAGCCGCAGGGGCTGTGTAAAAACCAGCTCTGCTGGGGAAGCCGCTAAATCCTCCTTCAGTGTGGAACGCAACCCTAATAGAACCCACGGCAACTGGTCTACCCAATTTGCATCCGTAAGCAAAGCCCTGAGCTCTGCTTTCAGTGACCTATGGAAACGCTCGCATAACCCATTGGCCTGTGGGTTGTACATGGTTGTGCGATGAATTGAGACGCCCAGG
The DNA here is from genome assembly GCA_020510985.1 of Pholidichthys leucotaenia. Taxonomy (NCBI): domain Eukaryota; kingdom Metazoa; phylum Chordata; class Actinopteri; order Cichliformes; family Pholidichthyidae; genus Pholidichthys; species Pholidichthys leucotaenia. The sequence continues at coordinate 129,538,362 of CM035840.1, read as the reverse complement.
CTCCGGGCCATCATGGACCAGAGATCGGAAACAAATTGCGGGCCCTGATCGTACGTGATGTCCAAAGGGGTGCCAAAACTTGCCACCCATCTTGTTAAAAAGGTGCGTGCCACATCTGCGGATGCAGTGGAAGCTAGTGGGACTGCTTCGGGCCATCGCGTGGTGCGGTCCACCACCACTGTCAGGAGGTGCGTGAACCCCTGCGATGGCAGGCGGGGGCCGACGAGGTCCACGTGAAGATGGTCGAACCACTTAGCCGGGATATGGAACGGCTCAAGGGGGATCTTTGTGTGCCTGTGCACTTTGGCTCGTTGGTACGCTACACAGGCTTCAGCCCACTCTTTCACCTGTTTGTGCAGGCTTGGCCAGAAAAACTTTGCTGCCACCATTTTGACTGACGCGCGTACGCCTGGGTGCACCAGGGAGTAAATCGACTCACAGCTGTCTCTGCTGCTGGCCCAACCATGGTTCTGAAACCTTGGCTATTGCGTACGTTAGCGGTTTGTGGTCCATGAACGCAGTGAAGGTGTGCCCTTCCAGCCAGAACTGGAAGTGGCGTATGGCCAGGTGGAGAACCAGCAACTCCCTGTTGAACGTGCTGTATTTACGCTCATTTTCGCGCAAAGACCTGCTATAAAAGGTGAGCGGCTGCCAAGAACCGGCGACACACTGCTCGACGACGGCCCCTATGGCCACGTCTGATGCATCTGTAGTGAGCGCAATCAGAGCCGCCGGGTCTGGGTGTGCCAGCGGTGGAGCGTTTTCCAGAGCTGTTTTAACCTCAGAAAACGCTTGCTCCCGCTCAGGAGTCGAGTCACCTCTGTCCGCCGGCTTCCGTTTCTTAAGCACGGCGTACAATGGCTGCATGAGCTGGGCTGCGCGGGGGAGGAAACGATTGTAGAAGTTCACCATCCCCCAAAGCTCCTGCAGCGCCCTGACCGTCTGAGGCCGGGGAAAATTCGCCACTGCGCGCACCTTGTCCAGCAAGGATATCGCTCCCTCCGGTGAGATGCGGTGTCCCAAAAAATCGATCCCCGTCATGCAGAACTGGCATTTCGCCAGGTTGATTATTAACCCGTGCTCCTCCAACCTCCGGAAAACCGTCCTGAGGTGGGCTACGTGTTCGTCCTCAGACTCGCTGGACACCAGGATGTCATCCAAGTAGACGAACACAAATGCAGATCATGCAACACCGCATCCATCATGCGTTGGAATGTCTGTGCCGCACCTTTTAACCCGAAAGGCATGCGTAAAAACTCAAACAGACCAAACGGGGTTATTACTGCCATTTTAGGTACGCGCACCGGGACCTGGTGGTAACCATGGACCAGGTCTATCTTAGAAAAAATACGTGCCCCGGCGAGGTGAACGGAAAAATCCTGAATATGGGGGATCGGGTAGCGGTCGTGTGCTGTGGCGTTGTTTAATCTGCTGAAATCTCTGCAAGGTCACCACAATCTCTCGGCCTTAGGGACCATATGTAGTGGGGATGCCCATGGGCTGTTTGATTGTCTGATGATGCCCAGCCTTTCCAAGTTGGCAAACTCCTCGCGTGCTATGGCCAGTTTAGCTGTGTCCAGGTGCTGAGGTCGTGCAAAAACGGGCTGCCCGGTGGTGGTAATAAAGTGCTCCACCCCGTGTTTAGTGATGGCCACCGAAAACATTGGGACCATGAGTGCTTGGAACTGGGTGAGCAGTGTGTGGAACTTATCAACTGGAGCTGTGACGTTGGCTAGCGTTGTTGGCCCGGCTCCTCAAGCTGTACAGGAGAGAGAATCAAAAGACATTGCATTGATCAGGTGTCTGTTAGTAACATCGAAGAGTGGTCCGTGTGCACACAAAAAATCAGCGCCTAAGATTGGGAAACTGCATGCCGTTATGACGAATGTCCACTGGTACGTACGGCCGTGCATGGATACAGTCAGTGTCCTCTCACCAAAAGTCTTAATGTCAGAGTCGTTTGCAGCCGTCAGTTCGGGGCCGCTAGTTCCCGCTAGCCAGTCAGCGTAGGATGGCAGGATGAGGCTCTTTTGGGAGCCAGAGTCCACGAGGAATCGTCTCCCTGAGCATGAGTCTGTCACGTAGAGCAGCTTGCTTTCTTCACCGGCGGTCGCAGCTGCTATCAACTGCCGGCCCTGGCGTTTCCCGAACGGTTGAATTAGCACGGTGGCACGCATCGGCATGCGTCCTCTCCAAAACAGCGGTGGTAGGAGCAGACCGTGTCTCTCTGGCGGTTCCTGGCCCCTGCTGCCGCTACCATCGCTGGCTCCTCGCTTCCGCTGGCCGTCTTGCTGGGTTCTGACGCCGCTGCGTTCACTGTGAGGGCTCTGGTGGTGAGGATGATCCGACCTGCCTCCTGGGCTAGCGCACGGTAGTCACGTGCGGCCAGCAACAGCGAGTTGGCAAGGACCGCTCTGGCCGCTGTTGGGAGGTTCCCGAGGAAAAGGTGGGCAAATAGAAAATGCCCATCAACGTCAACATCTTCTCCAGCCGTACGACCGCCCACCTGTCTCCCAACTCGGAGCGCGTCAGAAGCCTCTCCGATCTCTCGCAGTCCGAAAGCGTGTAGTGTCGGGTCAGCACGGCTTTGAGAACCCCGTATTTGTTGTGGGCTGGGGGCTGTTAGAGCAGGCTCGCTACTTTCTGAGTAGTGCGAGCGTCCAGCACTGCAACCACATAGTAATACCTGGTGTCATCTGCCATTATTCCCCGGACCTCGAACTGGGCCTCGGTGTGGAGGAACCAAGACTTTGGGTCGTGCAGCCAAAAGTCCGCTAGTTTGACCGAAACAGCGCACTCATTGCTGGGGTTTTCCATCCGGGTTGTGTCCGGGGTGTTCGCCTCGTGTTCCATTCTGCGTCAAGGGTCACCAGTATGGAGATGAAATAACCAGACCGAACTTTTCGAGCAAATGAATTTTATTTCACTCTCACATCTTCCAGAATCAGAACATTAAACTCGTGAAGCAGGGACTCTCTTTTATATCCCAAAACTCACACCTCCCTGCTACCTGAGGTCCTGCATTCACCATTCACTCTCCCCAGACAATTCCTCTTATCCCCCAGCCCTTTGATCTCCATGCTCTCTCAGTCTGAGAGGAAAACCACAGTCTGTTATTTTCCTGTCTGTTTTTTGTCATTTTTGGTTGTTTACTTTCAGATCCTCCTTTCTCAGTCACTCACCTTTCACCCACAGTCTGTTCCCCAGTTCCCAGCTGTGGGTGACTGTCTAATTAGGTCACCTTCCCCTGCTTTCTTGGGTGCTCACATCTGTTATTGTGTTATTGTTATTTTGTTGTTATTGTGTTATTGTGCTGCTGCCTATTTTAAGGGGGCTGCACCATTGTATGGTGTAGCCTCCTACTCTCAAGTCACTCTCAAGCCATTTCCCAACATGTAAGTGCTCTGACTTTCATTGCATGTACTGTGGGAATCCACCTCAGTATGTTTACACTCAGACGGAAGGACAAGGGGAATTGTCATGGGGGTTTGCGTGTTGATGCGGGGGTTGGTGGGTTGATGCGAACAGTGACAAAGAGAATAGGAATTGCAAAGGCTTTGATGTTAATGCAGCACCACAGAAGGCTGACCGAGTGGTATGCTATAAGAGCAGAGGTGCCTGTGACCTGTTACTCTTTTGATGCTCGTGATTCTAGAGAATGTAGGAGAGATGAATAAAACCTGTTCTACCCTGGACCTCTTCGCCTAATTATTCCTGTCTCCACACTGGTGACCCTTGACGCACCATGGAACTCGAGGCGAACACCCCGGAGATGACCCGGATGGAAGGTGCCAGCAACGCATGCACCGTTTCGGTCATTCTCCCTGACTTTTGGCTACATGACCTGAAGTCTTAGTTCCTCCACACTGAGGCCCAGTTCACGCTCTGGGGAATAATGGCGGATGACACCAGATACTACTACCTGGTTGCAGCACTGGACGCACGCACAACTCAGCAGGTGGCGAGCCTGCTCCAAAGGGCCCCAGCCCATGACAAATACGAGGCTCTCAAGACCACGCTGACCTGGCGCTATAGGCTCTAAGACTGCGAGAGAGCGGAAAGGCTCCTGACAAGCTTCGAGTTGGGAGACGGGTCGGTGGTCGAGTTAATGGAGAAGATGTTGGCATTGATGGGCACAGATGACGGGCATTTCCTCTTTGCCCACCTTTTCCTCCGGAACCTCCCAACAGCGGCCAGGGCGGTCCTTGCCAATTCGCCGCTGCTGGCCGCGTGCAACTACCGGGCGCTAGCGCAAGAGGCAGATTGGATTATTCTCACCACCAGAGCCCTCGCAGTGAACGCAGCGGCGTCAGAACCCAGCGAGACGGCCAGCGGAAGCGAGGAGCCAGCGATGATAGCGGCAGCGGGAGCCAGGAAGCGCCAGAGAGACACGGTCTGCTCCTACCACCGCTGTTTTGGAGAGGACGCACGCCGATGCGTGCCACCGTGCCAATTCAAGCGCTCAGGAAACGCCAGAGCCGGCAGTCGGTAGCAGCTGCGACCGCTGGTGAAGCAAGCAAGCTGCTCTATGTGACAGACTCACGCTCTGGGAGATGGTTCCTTGTGGACTCCGGCTCCCAAAAGAGTCTCATCCTGCTGTCCTACGCTGACCGACTGGTGGGAACCAGTGGCCCCAAGCTGACAGCCGCAAATGGCTCAGACATTAAGACTTTTGGTGAGAGGACACTGACTGTATCCTTGCACGGCCATACATACCAGTGGACATTCGTCATAGCGGCATGCAGCTTCCCCATTTTGGGTGCTGATTTTTTGTGTGCACACGGTCTACTAGTCAATGTGGCTAACAGACGCCTGATTAATGCAGTCTCTTTTGATTCTCTCCCCTGTACAGCGAGAGTAGCCGGGCCCACGATGCTAGCCAACATCACAGCTACTCACCCAGTTCCCAGCACTCACGGTTCCAACCTTTACGGCGACCGTCACTAAACATGGGGTGGAGTACTTCATTACCACCATGGTGCCGCCCATTTTCGCACGACCTTGCCGTCTGGATGCAATTAAACTGGCCATAGTGTGCGAGGAGTTAGCCAACTTGAAAAAGTTGGGCATCATCAGACGCTCAAACAGCCCATGGTCATCTCCGCTACAAATGGTTCCTAAAGCTGAGGGATCATGGCGACTGTGTGGAGACTTCCGCAGATTGAACAATGCCACAGCGCACGACTGCTCCCCGATCCCCCATATTCAGGATTTTTCCATTCACCCGGTCACCCGGTCCCGGTGTGCACTGAGGGGTACCTAAAATGGCAGGAATAACCCCGTTTGGTCTTTCTGAGTTTTTATGCATGCCTTTTGGGTTAAAAGGCGGGGTGTAGACATTCCAACGCATGATGGATGCGGTGTTGCGCGATCTGCTGTTTGTGCTGTGCGTGCGCTATGTTAGGTAGCATGCCGCCATCAGTGTGTGACTGTGTGTGTGAATGGGTGGATAGCAGGATCTGTAAAGCGCTTTGGTCATCAAGAGATGAGAATAAAAGCGTTATATAGGTGAATGCCATTTACCATTTACCTGGACGACATCCTGGTGGCCAGCGCGTCTGAGGATGAACAAGTAGCCCACCTCAGGACAGTTTTCCAGAGGTTGGATGAGCACAGATGAATAATCAATCTGGTGAAGTGCCAGTTCAGGTTGACGGGAATCGATTTTTTGGGCCACCGCATCTCACCGGAGGGTGTGATACCCTTACCAGACAAAGTGCGTGCAGTGGCAGATTTTCCCCGGCCTCAGACAGTCAGGGTGCTGTAGGAGTTTTTGGGGATGGTTAACTTTTATAACCATCAGCTGGCCGTGATCTCGGAGTTTACAACCGACATTCAGCATGTGGCCAGTAAACTCAATGTGGTGGCGGACTGCCTCTGACACGCATTAGTGGCCCCAGTCTACGTGGGGATAGATTACACGGCCATGGCCGCTAAGCAGATCGACAATGTGGACATTTGCACGCTCCAGTCTGGACCAACAGGGTTAAGGCTGGAGATCAGAGTACTGCAGGACGGAGGGCCCCCCTAATCTGTGACGTCTCCACGGGCCACCCACGTCCGGTGGTCCCACTCGCTTGGCGCCACCACATTTTTGAGTTGGTTCACTCCCTGGTGCACCCAGGAGTTTGCGCGTCAGTCAAAATGGTGGGAGCGAAGTTCGTCTGGTCGAGCCTGCCCAAACAGGTGAAACAGTGGGCAGCAGCCTGCATAGCGTGCCAATGAGCCAAAGTGCACAGGCACACAAAGGCCCCCTTGGAGCCGTTCCATATCCCTGCTAAGTGGTTCGACCACGTTCACGTGGACCTCATGGGCCCCCTCCCGCCATCGCAAGGGTTCACGCACCTCCTGACAGTAGTGGACTGCACTACGCGCTGGCCTGAAGCAGTCCCGCTAGCTTCCACCACATCCGCAGAAGTTGCACACGCTTTTTTGACGACATGGGTGGCACGTTTCAGCGCCCCTTTGGATATCATGTCCAATCGGGGCCCGCAGTTTGTTTCCGACCTCTGGTCCACCATGGCCTGGAGCCTGGGCATCACAATTCATTGCACAACAACGTACAACCCCAAGACCAATGGGTTATGCAATCGTTTCCATAGATCGCTTAAAGCAGTGCTCAGGGCTTCGCTTACGGATGCAAATTGGGTAGACCGGTTGCCGTGGGTTCTATTAGGGTGCGTTAAGCACCTAAGGAGGATTTGGCAGCCTCCCCAGCAGACCTGTTTTTTTCCCAGCCGCTGTGGCTCCCAGGGGAATTTTGCCAGACAGCCCCGCGCCTAACACCGATCCATCCCTGCTTTCAACACATAGCGCAGTGGCAGGGACAGTACCCAGTCTGGTCCACCACTGTTTTCCACGTGTTTTTGTGCCAAAGGCCTTGAAGGATGCGACGTTCGTATTCGTCAGGCACAATGCCCACCGGACCCCCTTGCGCCCGTCCTACGATGGCCCGTTTAGAGTGCTGGAACCCAGGGAGAAACATTTTGTGTTAGACTTGAGGGGACGCGGGGAAACAGTCTGTATAGACAGGCTTAAGCCCGCTTTCCTTTTAGCAGACGAGCAGGTGGTGTTGGCCCTAGCTCCTCGGCATGGACGACCCCCACTGAGAACTCCCCAGGTAAAATGACTCGTCAGATCAGTCACAATGGCATGCTAAACATGTCCCCCCCCAATGTCCCCCCACAGATCCCCAAGAGCCCCCCCCCCAACACAGCAGCACCTCGAAGCCGCAGACCCCCCATTACAGCCGCTATGGACGTAGGCTGAAACCCCAAGGACATGAGGGTCAAGGCTCAGTCTGAGTTCTGGGGGAGGGGGGCAGTGTGGGAATCCACCTCAGTATGTTTACACTCAGACGGAAGGACAAGGGGAATCGTCATGGGGGTTTGTGTCTTGATGCAGGGGTTGGTGGGTTGATGTGAACAGTGACAAAGAGAATGGGAATTGCAAAGGCTTTGATGTTAATGCAGCACCACAGAAGGCTGACCGAGTGGTATGCTATAAGAGCAGAGGTGCCTGTGACCTGTTACTCTTTTGATGCTCGTGATTCTAGAGAATGTAGGAGAGAGAGATGAATAAAGCCTGTTCTGCCCTGGACCTCTCCGCCTAATTATTCCTCTCTCCACAGTCCTACTGTTTATCTGCAGGTTTGGCTGGCAAATACGCTCACCTTAGTTAGGCTATTTTGCTACCTGTTCCTTGTGTTTATTTCCAGGTTAGCCGGCGATCACGCTCGCCTTGACCATAACTATTTTTGCCAGGCCTGTATGCCCTTTTTCCATAAGTGTTGTGTATGTCTTCATGTTTTTTCATTAAATGTTGCAAACTCACGGTCGGTGTGTGGTGCCTTTCTCTCTGCCCCGAAGGGGCATTCATGACAGAACGAGGCTACCAGTGTGGGAACCAGCAGCCGTGAGTTTTGCCTTTTTTTCCTTCTCTCCCGTATTTTTTTCTTTAACACTAGAAGACCCAGAGAGGGGCCATTTGGCCTTTTTGGCTAGAAAACCCATAGGGGGACCATCAAGTGGCCACAAGAGGGCTAATGTCTGGGTCTTCTAGTGTTAAAAGACCTGTTGTTCCGCTGGCATGGCAGCGCTTGCTCATTTTCATTTGTGTGGGCTCAGTGAGGAGGAGTGTTTTGCTCTGAACATAATAATTAACATCTTATCCGGGGCTTGTGCCTCCCACACTCCTGAGGGAGCCCTGGAGTGTTTGGAAGGAGCCGTACAGGTTCTGAATACATGCCCCAGCCTGTGGAGCCATCCATACCTAACTAACTTTCTCCTCACCATAATCAACCCCGTCTTTGTTCCACGAGCCGGGAGAAATCGCCTCAGAACCCCTGACCGTGTCACCCAGGAAGAGGTCCCAAGCACGGAAGTCCCATGCCTCTCGCTGCTCTCCAGCTGCAGCAGCCCCGCCTTCTCCTCCCGAGTGCTGGCCAGAACCATCAGTGAAGGATCTGGAAGAGCGTCAGTGGGTCTTGGCAGTGGAAACAGACATTCTGTTGGATTATAAGCCATGGCTCCTCCCTGAATTCACGACACACAGAGGGAGGACATCCAGCTCCACTCATCAACGTGTCCACAGCCAATTATGGAAAATCTTCTGGGTCATCTGCAGCAGCCACCACCACGCCTAAGGAGCACAGGCAAGTGTCTTTTGGCGAGTGCAGCCAGGAGCCTGGAGCGTTGCGACAACAGATGTGGATTCTGTTTTGACCCCTGACTAAATAGTTTATATACTGTCAAAATGGATTTCGTGGAAAAACATGGTGTTAAAGTCCCTAATGCAGTCATTGTCAGTGGTGTTGTTGACAAAGACAGAGACACAGACATTTTTGAGTTCTTAGAGCAACATGGCACTATCCGTAGAGTGCTTAGCATTAATGATAACTCATCTGACTTTGACAAAAGTCATATTGTAGAGTTCGAGTCTGGATTAACCATTGAAGCATTAGCACCTACGTTGCCGTGCTCCTTTCCATCCACTGACAATCCTGAGGTTAAGTACTGCATTCAAGCTCTAACTGATGTCTACACTAAAACTGTAGGGGGCAGTGTTACTGAGGCTTATCTTAGCAACCTGAGGGGTTTAGCTAAGCTAAGTGGAAAAGGTTTTGAAGAGGTATTGCGGGAGGTTATGTCCACAATAGGGAAGTCTGTTGAAGCTGCTGAGACAGCTAAAATGGTCTCTGTCGACGCTGATCATGCTTTCCTTACTGTAGAACCCACACAAAGTGGAGTCTCTCCTCCACTCCAAGTTGAAGTGCCTCGCTCCCCTAAAACCACTCAAGCACTCTTCCAAAGCCTTCTTAGACCAAACTTAACACTTCAAATGTTGAGTCCAGCTGATTTTAACCCACCCGAGGTTCAGAAAATCGTAGTCGAGCATGTCATTAAAAATGCAGAAAAGCCATCAAACGCCCATTCCTCTTGGAGAATCAGAGCTTTCTCTGGCAAAACGCCGAGACCGTATACTGAAGCTGACTATGAAACATGGCGTTCACATGTTGACCGGATGATGGAAGATACTTCTTTGTCTGACTTGGAAAAATCTCACAAGATCTTTGAAAACCTTCTTGCTCCTGCGTCTGATATTATTTGCCTTTTTGGGCCTGAAGCCACCTCTGCCGACTATCTTAAGCTTTTGGATTCAGCTTTTGGGACTGTTGAAGACGGTGAGGAACTGCTTGTGCGATTCATGAACACTTTCCAAGATTATGGAGAAAAACCCTCTGCATATCTGCATCGTTTGCAGGTGGCGCTCAATCTCACAGTGCATAGATGCGGTCTAGAGCCACAGGAAGTGGACAAACAGCTTCTCAAGCAGTTTAACAGAGGCTGTTGGGATGATAATCTGCTAAAGGAGCTACAGCTGGAACTAAAAGATAAACATCCACCTGTGTATGCAGAGTTATTGCTTCACCTTCGCACTGTTGAAAACAGACAAGAAGTTATAAACATCCGCATGAAAAAACACTTGGGTGCCACAAAACCAAAAGCAGCCTCCTACGAACAAACAGTCACCGAAACAAGTACAAATAGTGACGTGGAGTCGGACAGTCTGAAAGAACTGAAAAAGCAAGTCGCTGATCTAAAGAGCCAATTACCTGCTGTCGTAAAACAAAAGAAACAAGCACCACCAAAGAAAGACCCAACTAAGAAATCTGGAAATAAAAAACCTGACCATGCCAAACCTGAAAACTTACCTTCATCCAGCCGTCCCAGTACTAGGCCCAAACCATGGTATTGCTTCCGCTGTGGCGAAGATGGGTATATTGTAGCCACTTGTGAGTCAGAGCCAAACCCTGCACTTGTAGCTGCAAAACGCAAAGAACTAAGAGTAAAAAGACAGATTTGGGACAGTGAGAACCCCCAATCTTCTTTACAACTGAAGTCTACCCCTGTTGCGGGACAAACAGAGGCTAGTTCAGAAATGACCCATCCCAAACCAAAAGCTCCATTCAAGACACGTGCTAAACTGAAGTCACACTACAAAACAGACCCCTTTAACTTTCCTAATGGTTTAATTGGTACAAAAAGTACAACTCAAGTGAAAGTGAATGGCTGTACTGTGAGCTGTTTGTTAGATACAGGCTCCCAGGTGACTACTGTCCCTGAGTCCTATTAGAGATAGTACTTATCCAATCATGAGATTAAGCCACTTTTTGAGCTGTTAGAAGTGGAGGGAGCTAACGGTCAGAGTGTACCTTACTTGGGCTACATTGAAATGCATGTTACTTTCCCAAAAGACTTTCTCGGTATTGAAGCCGAAGTGCCAAAACTTGCCTTAGTGGTTCCTGATGTACGTGCAGCTGATCAGTCCTTAGTGTTAATAGGGACAAACACATTAGATGTACTTTACGAGCTGTACTCTGATGCATGTTCTGAACTGCAGCCAACCATGTCACTTGGTTATAAGGCAGTGTTAAAAGTCCTTGAGCTACGGCACAGACAGTCCAAAGACACTAGCCTTGGTTTAGTGACCATGTGCAACAAAGAGCCACAGTTAGTTCCTGCAGGCCAAACAGTTGTTCTAGATGGCGCTGTAGCTGTGTCAGTGGGCAACAGTGAAAAACCTGTCTTGTTAGAACACCCGTTAATGTCAGCCTTACCTGGTGGTATCCTAGTAAAACCATGTCTCATAGACTTACCTGAAAGAGCACCTTACCTTGTTCCAGTTATACTCACCAATGAATCGGAACACGACGTGACAATCCCTCAGAAATGTGTCATTGGAGAAATCTGTGCATATCAACGAGTCCTATCGCAAGAACACTCCATGAAAGTTACAAAGTCCAAAACTGAACCAAAGTCCACTCTGAAGTTCAACTTTGACTCTTCCCCCATTAGCGTTGAATGGAAAGAGTGCCTAACAGAAAAACTCAGTCAAATGCCCGAAGTATTTGCACAAAACGATCTTGACTTTGGCAAAATGGATCAAGTGAAACACACAATCAAATTATCAGATGAAACACCATTCAAACACAGAGCACGCCCCATACATCCAAATGACCTGGAAGCGGTCCATAAGCATCTCAAAGAACTCCAACAAGCAGGCGTGATAAGAGAGTCCACTTCCCCATTTTCTTCGCCTATTATAGTTGTGTGAAAGAAAAATGGCGATGTCCGCCTTTGTATTGATTACAGGAAGCTTAACATGCAGACTGTAAAAGATGCTTACGCCCTCCCCAACTTGGAGGAAACGTTTTCCACCTTGACCGGTTCACAGTGGTTGCTCCGTCCTCGATTTAAAGTCGGGGTACTACCAAATTGAGGTAGAGGAGCTGGACAAACCAAAGACGGCGTTTGTATGTCCCATGGGCTTTTGGGAATTCAATAGAATGCCCCAAGGCATTACAAACACCCCCAACATGTTCCAGCGCCTCATGGAGAAATGCATGGGTGACGTGAATCTGCATGAGGTGATTGTGTTCCTCGATGACATCATTGTATTCTTCAAGACGCCCGAAGAACATGAGGCTCGCTTAATGAAAGTTCTTAATCGCCTATAAGAGTATGGGCTGAAACTCTCCCCTGAGAAATGCAGATTTTTTCAAACTTCTGTCAGATACCTCAGTCACATTGTGTCCAGTAAATGAGTTGAGACCGACCCCGAAAAAGTGAAAGCCCTAAGTACCTGGCCTGTGCCCCGTTATCTCAAACAGCTCCTCTCATTCTTAGGCTTTTCAGGGTACTATAGGCGGTTCATTAAGAACTAGAAAAGCACTCGGAGAACGCAGACCTCTGTCAAGCGCCACAGTTTCCCCCATACAGTCTTCAGATTCCTTGACCATGAAAATATATGACAAGCAGTGGTTCAGTAGTTATTCACGAAAATGGCATTTTCCGTAATGGCGGCCACAGTTCCCCCCATACAGTGTTTGTGTGTACGTTTTCAGATTCCTTGACCATGAAAACATATGACTAGCAATTGGATTGACAATGATAGGATTAGTGGTTCAGTAGTTATTCACGAAAATGGCATTTTCCATAATGGCGGCCACAGTTCCCCCCATACAGTGTTTGTGTGTACGTTTTCAGATTCCTTGACCATGAAAACATATGACAAGCAATTGGATTCACAATGATAGGATTAGTGGTTCAGTAGTTATTGATGAAAATGGGATTTTCCGTAATGGCGGTTTAGCGCCACAGTTCCCCCCATACAGTGTTTGTGTGTACGTTTTCAGATTCCTTGACCATGAAAACATATGACTAGCAATTGGATTGACAATGATAGGATTAGTGGTTCAGTATTTATTCACGAAAATGGCATTTTCCGTAATGGCGGCCACAGTTCCCCCCATACAGTGTTTGTGTGTACGTTTTCAGATTCCTTGACCATGAAAACATGACAAGCAATTGGATTCACAATGATAGGATTAGTGGTTCAGTAGTTATTGATGAAAATGGGATTTTCCGTAATGGCGGTTTAGCGCCACAGTTCCCCCCATACAGTGTTTGTGTGTACGTTTTCAGATTCCTTGACCATGAAAACATATGACTAGCAATTGGATTGACAATGATAGGATTAGTGGTTCAGTAGTTATTCACGAAAATGGCATTTTGCGTAATGGCGGTTTTCTTGTGGACGGTGATCCAGATCACCCCCAAAATGTAATCATCTGTAGGATACCCCTTTTCTGACAATCTGTGAAAATTTCATGAAAATCCGTCCTTAACTTTTTGAGTTATCTTGCTAACAAACAGACAAAAAGCAGACAGACAAACCAACGCCGATGATCACATAACCTCCCCCTTTGGAGGAGGTAACTATTCCAGCATCGTTAAGCCCATCACTGACTTAACAGCAGGCTACCCTCCTTTGCGAAAAAGCACAAAGCCCAAAGCTAAGCCTGCCCAGTACCACGACCCAAAGACACCGTTTGGCGAGCGATGGACTTCTTCCTGTGATCTTGCATTCAAAACCATCATTGAAAAGCTCAGTACTGCGCCTGTCCTGGGTTTCGCTGACCCTCAGTTGCCATATACACTCCATACTGACGCCAGCACTACAGGGCTTGGCGCTGCCCTCTATCAAGAGCAGGAGAGCCAGACTAGGGTCATAGCTTTTGCAGACCGGGGGTTGTTTAGAAGTGAGTCTCATTACCCCGACCATAAATTAGAATTTTTAGCTCTAAAGTGGGCCATAACGGAGAAGTTTGCAGATTATTTACATATGGCAATCATTTTACTGTTGTGACAGAAAGTAACCCCCAACATACATTTTGACTACTGCTAAGATGGATGCCATGAGTTATAGGTGGCTAGCTGCTCTGTCGATGTTTAACTTTAAGCTCCAATACAGAGCAGGCAAGCTTAACTCAGGTGCAGGTGGCCTCTCCAGATGGCCACATGGTGAGTTACTCAATGACGCAGTGTCCCAAAAGGAGCTTGACCGCATACAGCAGTTCACTCAAACTCACTTATCTCTTCCTGAAAGCAGTTTAAGTTCCGAGGTAGTGTCTGCTATATGTGAGAAACACCTTGTCTGTAGCTCTCCAGACAACACCTTCCCTTTGGTTCACTCGTTAGCCCTCTCTGTAGCCGCCATTCCAGATGGCTACGCCGATGAAGATGGCTGTGGTGGTCTTCCAGTTGTACTCCACATGACTCCTGAACAGATCAAAAACGAACAAAGAACTGACCCCTGTTTAAGAGAAGTGATTGCACAAATTGAAACTGGACTAAAAGTTCCACCAACTGTACGAACTGAACTTCCTGACATCAACTTGTTACTCCGAGAGGTCAGTCGACTTGAGATGTGCAATAACAATATCCTCTACCGCACTCGCCAAGACGGAGGAAATGTTACTTACCAGCTCGTTTTACCTGAACAGCTCCGCGATTCAGTCTTTCAAAGCCTCAACTGTGACATGGGCCATTTAGGCACAGCGCATTCTTTGGATCTCGCCAGAACAAGGTTCTATTGGCCTCGCATGGCGGCAGATATTGAAAAGAAGATCAAGACATGTAATCGCTGCGTAAGACGTAAAACCGCCCCAGAACGAGCTGCTCCGCTTGTCAACATCAAGTCCACCCAACCACTCGAACTTGTCTGTATGGATTTCCTGTCCATTGAGCCCGATCAAAGTAACACAAAGGATGTGCTCGTGTTAACGGATCATTTCACGAAATACACGATAGCCATCCCTACCAGCAATCAGAAAGCTCAGACCGTTGCAAAGGCACTTTGGGACAACTTTATAGTCCACTACGGGATACCCGAATGGTTACATAGTGACCAGGGTCCCGATTTGGAGTCCCATATTATAAAAGAACTTTGCAAAATCATGGGCATTCGCAAAATCCGGATGACACCCTATCATCCCAGAGGTAACCCGGTAGAACGTTTCAATAGAACGTTATTGAGCATGCTGGGTACTCTGGAGGAAAAGAACAAAACTCATTGGCACAACTATGTAAAACCACTTGTACATGCGTACAATTGTACGAAGAATGACACTACTGGTTTTGCCCCGTATGAGTTAATTTTTGGTCGTCAGCCGAGATTGCCAATCGACCTTGCATTTGGGCTCCCGTTTCACAACAAAAGTTTCAAGTCACATTCCCAGTACATTGGAAAACTGAAGACAACTCTACAAGAAAGCTACAAACTAGCAACAGAAAATGCTAACAAGATGGCTGAAAGAAACAAAACAAGATTTGATATGCGAGTGAAACCCTCAAAACTAGAACCAGGCGACAGAGTTTTGGTACGTGCAGTCCGCCTCAGAGGCAAGCACAAACTAGCAGACAGGTGGGAAGCTGAAATTCACATTGTGGTGAACCAAGCAGGTGACTTGCCTGTTTACACTATAAAACCGGAGACAAAAGATGGTCCTATTCGTACCGTTCACCGCAACCTCTTGCTTCCCTGTGGTTTTCTTGCCCCTGTTGAGGAAGAACCTGTCCAACCAAAATGTGTCCGCAAACCTAAGACAAGACAGTCACCTGAACAAAGTGAGGAATGTGAGAATTCAGAACCGGAAAATGAAGATGTCTATTGGTACAGAGAAGAACCAATCCAAACACCCATAAAGTTCACTCGAGTTTATGAAACTCCCCATCCAAAGACATTCTTTAAAGAAGACATTCCTGCTAAAACTCACTTACCTGAGAATGACAACCAAATGGAAAATGTCACTTCACCTGGATGTGACAACTTACCTGGAAATGACAATTCACCTGGATGTGACAACTTGCCGAATGATGGAAACCTGGAGGAAACTGAAACAAATGTGGAACCATCGAACAATGAGAATGGAACTGAAAGTGAAACCAATTCACCTGATAAAAGTACCTGTGATGAACCGGTGGAAGAAAAAGAACCTGAAAAAGAGATCCCAAAGACTGTGAGACATTCCGAGAGAACAACCTCCCAGCCAGAAAGGCTACGGTATAGTCAGTTGGGAAATCCTCTCATAACTGTTGCCCAGTCCCTGTTTCAAGGACTAAACCTGGCTTTTACCAGAGCCTTAACAGAGCCAGATCTTAGGAATACTCCCATGAACACTGGTCATTCCATCATTACTATCTAGCTAATGCCATGCAAAGGGACTTGCATGATTCTAAGGGGGGATAGTGTAACCCAGTGTTAAAAATGTGGATGGAATTATGAATGTCGATACTGCTTTAAGAAGAAGGGGGGACACTCATTTCACAATGGGGATAGATATTTTGAAGATGAGTATATAAATACAATATAAATTCATAAAATATGTTCATAAATAGTTAGGAACATTTTCTGGAAAGTTTTGATAACGTTCCCGATATTTTCATTTGGTATACTGAGCAAAAATTGGCTGCATCGTTTGTTTGGCAGCAACAGCCAATGGGGTCACGCCAGCCAATGGGGTCACGCGTTCCCTCGCTCGGTCTGTGTGTAATATGCAGAACGCTGTCAGACACTGCTGAGACACGGCCGAGAGAACACGATTCCTCACGGAGACGATGAGCTAACGTGCTAATAGCAGCCTTTGCTTGGACAAAACTTGAGATTGGTAAGCCTGAATAAACACCTGCAATGAGACATTGCTGTATTAGCAAATTCTAATGCCCTGTTTATTAAATTTTAAGATTGGGATCCAAAGGCTGTTAACGGCGTTGAGCGCGGGAACCCCATGACGCACGTGTCACTTAGTATGGTGAGTGCCATTCATTGTGTATGAGAATGCTAATCATTAGCTTGAAATGCTAACCGCCGATGCTAATTTCGGCTAGTATTTTCATCAGAAAAAGTCAGTTTTCAAAGCTGTAATGGTTAGCAAAGGACCCAGTTGTGGCGTAATCCCCACAACAGCTGGGACAGGCACAGCAATGTGTGTATTAATGTCTACAGACAGCCCGCTTCTTCTGGCTTTTTCCGTTTCACTACTGTGATGTTAATGTGCCATTCATGCATTGTTTCACTACTGTGATGTTAATGTGCCATTAATGCATTGTGTTCATGCTTCCTGTCCTTACTGTGTCTATACACTGATGACAATATGTAGATGTGCCTTGTAACCTCTTTTGTCCTGCAGTTCTGGAGCAGAGGCGAATTACGGCCAGCAATCTCCTATTGTTATGTGTGTCTCTCAAATGCAAATGCCCATACCTACTGCTGTGAATGCCTTTCATGTATTGTCTGTAGTTGGGTATATATGCTGCACTATTCTGTAAATCTATCTCTCACTCTTCGACTACTGCTGCTGACACACACATCCTGTATCTCTTTGCTGAGAGCCTGAGGACCCGCTCCAGTCTGCTCACACAAAGGCTGGAGAGGAGTTCCCGTGATGGCGGTATGATAATAAACCTATTTAAAACCTCACTTCGCTGCTTATTTTTTATGCCGCCGCACCAGTTCCCTGGCCATTGATTGCTGCTTGGTGATGAATGTTGAACCTGTGATTGATATGTGTTTTAAAGTGCAAAATTAGTGATAAATTGTTGCGCTAGCTTGAAATGCTAAACCTCCGATGCTAAATCTGGCTAGGTTTTACATAGGAGGAGGTTGTTTTTAGAGCTGTAATGATTAGCAAAGGTTTTATTTCATTTACTATGGACTGTATTTAGGAATAAATATTACATCTATGGTTTAAAGGTGTTTAAAAATATAGTTTGTTATATAACCTGGAAATGTTTTGTGATAAGCTTAGAGCAATAGCTTATTTGTTGTGTTCTGACCTATTTTATAGGTTATGGGCCTCAGGTTATTTCACACCTTAGACAGAGACAATGAATACACATGGGAGAACAATGCCCAAGTGGGTGAGAGGGGGTTGAATGAAGTGCAGTGTAGATGTCATGCTGTGATGAGGAAGTGCCTTGAACCTTGTGAAGTGTGACTTGACATAGAGAGAGGAATGCTTGATGTGACCAGTCAGTCTGTTCTTTGCTTGTGAGATGTGAGTGTGTAATAAATCGTCTGAAATGAATATGCCTCTTCATTTACACACTCCACACTGGTGACCCAAGACGTATTATGGAACACGAGGCAAGAACCCTGGAGCCGGCCCGGTTGGGAACCCCCAGAGACGCTGAAGCCAACCCGCAGACAGCCAGGACTGGAACCCCCAGCAACACGTGTGCAGTTTCAGTCAAGCTACTGGATTTCTGGCAGCACAACCCGCACTCTTGGTTCCACCACACCGAGGCCCAGTTTGCCCTCCGGGGAGTAACAGCAGACGACACCAAGTTCTACCATGTGGTAGCAGCGCTGGACTCCCACACAGCCCAGCAGGTAGCAAGCCTGCTCGATCAGCCACCAGCCACCAGCAAATATGAGGCACTCAAGGCTGCGCTCATCCTGCGATACATGCTCTCGGAATGTGAGAGAGCAGAGAGGCTCCTGGCACGAACCGAGTTAGGAGATGGGTCGGCCGTAGACCTGATGGAGAAGATGCTGGCGTTGATGGGCATGGGCGATGGGCACTTTCTGTTTGCCCACCTTTTCCTCCGGAACCTGCCAGCAGAAGCAAGAGCGGTTCTGGCCAATTCGCCATTGCTGCCTGCGCGAGACTACCGTGCGCTAGCCCAGGAGGCAGACCGGATCATCCTCACCACCAGGGCGATCACAGTCAACGCGGCGGCAGCGGAGCACAGCGAGATGACCAGGGGAGGCGAGGAGCCACCGACGGTAGCGGCAACGGGGGCCAAGGAGCACCAGAAAGACACACTCTGCTTCTACTACCGCCGCTTCAGAGGGAACGCGCGCAGATGCGCGCCCCCGTGCCGCTTCAAGCGCTCGGGAAATGCCAAGGCCGGCAGTCGGTTGCAGCTGTGACCGCTGGTGAAGAGAACAAGCTGCTCTACGTGACGGACTCGCGCTCGGGGAGACGCTTCCTCGTCGACACCGGAGCCCAGAAGAGCGTCATCCTGCCGTCCTACGCTGACCGGCTGGCAGGACCTAGCGGCCCCGGAATGGTGGCAGTAAACGGCTCGGAGATTAAGACGTTCAGTGAGAGAACACTGACCTTATCTCTACATAGCCGCTCGTATGAGTGGACTTTTATCATAGCAGCACTGTGTTGGCCGCTCCTGGGCACTGATTTTCTGTGTGCACATGGTTTACTTGTGGATGTTGCTAACAGGCGCCTGGTTAATGCACTGTCCTTTGAATCTCTCCCCTGTATAGCTCGAGGGACCCGGCCAACAGCACAAGCCAGCGTCACAACTCCAGGCGGTAAGTTCCACGCACTGCTCACTCAGTTCCCAGCACTCACGGTCCCGACGTTTTTGGCGGCCATCATTAAACACGGGGTGGAGCACTTTATCACCACCACCGGGCCGCCCGTTTTTGCAAGACCTCGGCGCTTGGACGCAGCTAAACTGGCCATAGCGCGCGAGGAGTTCGCCAACCTGGAAAGGTTGGGCATCATCAGGTGATAAAACAGCCCATGGGCATCCCCGCTACACATGGTCCCTAAGGCTGAGGGAGCGTGGCGACCGTGTGGTGATTTCCGCAAGTTGAACAACGCCACAGCACACGACCGCTACCCACTTCCCCACATACAGGATTTTTCCCTTCACCTCGCCGGAGCGCGCGTTTTTTCTAAAATAGACCTGGTCCGCGGTTACCACCAAGTCCCAGTGCGCGCGGAGGATGTACCCAAAACAGCGATAATAACTCCGTTCGGTTTATTTGAGTTCCTGCGCATGCCATTCGGGTTAAAAGGCGCAGCACAGACGTTCCAGCGCATGATGGATGCAGTGCTGCGTGACCTCCCGTTCGTGTTCGTCTACCTGGACGATATCCTGGTAGCCAGTACGTCCGAAGATGAACACGAAACCCACCTCAGGACGGTTTTCCGGAGGTTGGAGCAGCACGGGTTGATAATCACCCCGGCGAAATGCCAGTTCGGCGTGACGGAGATTGATTTTTCGGGGCACCGCATCTCTCCGGAAGGAGCGATCCCGTTGTCTGACAAAGTGTGCGCCGTGGCAGATTTTCCCCGGCCTCAGACAGTCAGGGTGCTGCAGGAATTTTTGGGGATGGTGAATTTTTATAACCGTTTCCTTCCCCGCACGGCGCGGCTCATGCAACCATTGTACGCCGCGCTCAAGAGACAGAAACCCGCGGACGGAGTCAAATGGACCCCGGAGCGAGAGCGGGCGTTCTCGGAAGTTAAAGCAGCCCTGGCAAACGCCGCACTGCTGGCACATCCAGACCCGGCGGCCCGGATAGCGCTCACCACCGACGCTTCAGACGTGGCCATGGGGCGGTCGTGGAGCAGCGTGTAGCCGGGGCTTGGCAGCCACTTGCATTTTTCAGCAGAACTTTGCGCGACAGCGAACGTATATACAGCGCATTCGACAGAGAGTTGCTGGCTCTCCATCTGGCCATACGCCACTTCCAATTCTGGCTGGAAGGGCGCAACTTCACCGCGTTCGTAGACCACAAGCCACTAACGTTCGCGATGGCTAAGGTTTCAGAACCGTGGTCGGGCCGACAGCAGAGACAGCTGGCCGTGATCTCAGAGTTTACTACCAATATTCAGCATGTGTCGGGTAAACTGAATGTGGTGGTGGACTGCCTCTCGCGCGCCGTGGTGGCCCCAGTCTATGTGGGGATAGATTACGCAGCCATGGCCACGGAGCAGATTAGTGATGCAGACGTGCGCGGACTCCAGTCTGGACCAACAGGGTTAAGGCTGGAGAGCAGGGTGCTGCAAGATGGCGCCCCCCCCCCCCCCAATCTGCGACATCTCCACGGGATGCCCGCATCCGGTAGTCCGGTTGCGTGGCGCGGCCGCGTGTTTGAGTCGGTTCACACTCTGGCGCACCCAGGAGTGCGCGCGTCTGTCAAAATGGTGGGAGAGAAGTTCGTGTGGCCGAGCCTACGCAAACAAGTAAAAGAGTGGGTGCAGCCTGCGTGGCGTGCCAACGAGCCAAGGTACACAGGCACACGTAGGCTCCCTTGGAGCCGTTTCCGGTACCGGCTAAGAGGTTCGACCATGTTCACGTGGACCTCGTGGGCCCCCTCCTGCCATCACAGGGGGGCACGCACCTCCTGACAGTGGTGGACCGCACCACGCGCTGGCCAGAAGCAGTCCCGCTGGCAGCAACCACATCCGCGGACGTAGTACGCGCTTTTTTAACAACATGGGTGGTGCGTTTTGGAGTCCCGTTGGACATTACATCCGACAGGGGCCTGCAATTTGTTTCCGACCTCTGGTCCGTGATGGCCCGCAGCCTGGGTGCTGCAATTCATCGCACAACTGCGTACAACCCACAGGCCAATGGTTTATGCGAGCGTTTTCATAGATCACTGAAAGCAGCACTCAGGGCTTCACTGACGGATGCAAATTGGGTAGACAGGCTGCCGTGGGTTTTATTGGGGTTGTGCTCCACGCCAGAAGAGGATTTGGAAGCTTCCCAGGCAGAGCTCATTTTTGCGCAGCCCCTACGGCTGCCCGGGGAATTTCTACCGGACAATCCCGCGCTGGGCAGCTCCCCGTCTCAGCTTTTGCAGCGTAGCGCAAACACAGGCACACTGCCGGGCCCTGCCCACCACAGTTTTCCGCGTGCCTTCGTGCCTAAAACTTTGAAGAACGCAGAGTTTGTGTTCGTCAGACACGACGCCCACCGCCCTCCATTGCGCCCACCCTATGATGGACCGTTCAGAGTGTTGGAAACAGGGGATAAGCATTTTGTGCTAGACTTGGGGGGTAGACAGTGGCGGATGAGCAAGTGCTTTTGGCGAGGGCCCCTCGGCGTGGGAGACCCCCACGGAGACCTCCCCAGGGGAACGATTCATCAGAGCAGCCACACGGACAGAGTGAACCCCCCCCCCCCCCTCCACGGCTCACCCGCAGTCGGACACACTCCCAGCAGCCTCCCACCGGCACAGCAGCGCCACGGAGGCAGTAAACCCCAGTTACAGCAGATATGGGAGGAGACTGAAGCCGAAACAGCATGTGGACTGATGTTCTATCGTTCTATCTAAGATGCTGGAGGGGCGGTATGGGCCTCAGGTTATTTCACACCTTAGACAGAGACAATGAATACACATGGGAGAACAATGCCCAAGTGGGTGAGAGGGGGTTGAATGAAGTGTAGTGTAGATGTCATGCTGTGAGGAGGAAGTGCCTTGAACTTTGTGAAGTGTGACTTGACATAGAGAGAGGAATGCTTGATGTGACCAGTCAGTCTGTTCTTTGCTTGTGAGATGTGAGTGTATAATAAATCGTCTGAAATGAATATGCCTCTTCATTTATACACTCCACAAGGTCAGGTTTTTTTTCTTTGGACTGGTTTGACCAGAACATGGATTCTCCAGATCTGGATGGCGAGCCGAAGCCCGAACCCTATTAATGGCGAGAGGTGATTCAACAGGTCACCTGGAACGGACACTAGAGAACTGTGAATCTTGTAAATATATTTTGGGCTATGATTGTGACAAGTGTGTGTGTTTTTTTATTAAATGTACATTGTGGAGTGTGTAAATGACAAGGCAGATTTGTCTCAGGCAGTTTATTACACATCTCACACGTAAGCATAGTAGAAAGAGGACATCTCAGACAAAACTCTTCTCTTAAATACTCAGGTCTTCCTACAGACGCTTCTACACATCAAAGGTCACATTGCATTCACATCAAAGGTCACACTGCATTCACTTCCTTAATCCTTTAACATCCTGCTCGCAGTCTCTGATACACAAAGGACCCTCCTAGCAGTCTCTGACACACAAAAGATCACACTGCATCATTCTTCACAACTTCCTGTTATCTCCAAGTAAAACTCTGCTCTTTGTTCTTATCTAAGATGCTACTCATTATGTTCTCCCCATGTGCGGCTACACCATATTAGTAAATAATACACATTTGTAAAAAGAAATATATATAGTTGCAAGTTCTATATATTGGTGTGGTGTCATCTGTTGTTACGCCCTCCAGGCTCCTATGAACCTAAGGTCTACCTGAGCTTGCCCAATTATCCCTTTTTCCCAGGTAGAAAAGTTGAGGTAATTACATTGCCATAACACACCACTACCAAAGAGGGTACTACACCTAAAGTAAGTAGGTGTTCGTGAGGGTTACACTTGTCATTGTAAAAAGAGGTTGGCAAACCCTGAAGCTAGCAGGCCTGTCTCAGGCAGGGAAAGGATTTGTCCATCACTTCCATATTAGTAACGAGCAGTATTGTTAGATTACAGGCTCTGAAGAGTGCTGCAAATTATCTTGCTGGGAATACCTGTTGTACTGTCCTCACTAAGTTGTAAGAACTAGCTAGACAGCAAGTTAAACTTTTCTTCATTGGTGATTTATTTCTTGACAAGCAGACTTCAACATCACAGCTTCAGAAGATAAAGTGAAACTAAAAATGAAACAAGTAGGAGACTAATTAAATTCTGTAACGTTTCTACATAAGCTAGCACTTAAAACACAACCTAAAAAAGGTAACTAATGACCTTGGCATTCATTACAGTGGTTAAGCTATGCTATTGCTAACATTTAGCTACCATTAACATATGTTCAAAAAATCGTTTTTTCTACATTTACTTTTAACAGTTTCTAAACAACATAAACCATGAAATTATCTTCCATAACAAATACTAAGAACATAAAGAATGAATACATACAAGGGATGCATCTGCTGGGGCTATGAAAAGCGAATTTTTTAGGAACTCCTTCCTCTGAATGGCAACATGACTTTGCCCTTGGTCCAACTGACATTTTACTTCCTACTTCCTGTTTCTAACGTTATGACATCACTAGTCAAATTAAAAGTACTTCCTATTGCATGAACTTACATTGAATAAAAGTCCCAAATTCTGCCAGAAGGCAGCACACTCCCCGTCTGACCTTAAAGGTCACTACCCACCAATAAATGTCTCTGGCCTGAAGTTTCAGTCTTTTGGCAACAGAAGAATTACTTCTGACACCGGCCTCTGGAACAGCTTGGATTCCTTGCCTGCTGTCTTCAGCTCGACCTTCCTTACTCTGCCGTCCCTGCCAGGGACGACCGCTGTAATCCTCGCCATGGGCCACGCATTACGTGGAACTTGACGGTCCTTCAGGAGCACGATGTCTCCTTCTTTGACATCCCGTCGTGCCTCCCTCCACTTCCGTCGGGGCTGAAGAGTGGGAAGGTACTCCTGTCGCCAGCGACGCCAGAAACAGTCTGCAAGGGCTTGCACCTGTCTCCATTGTCTGCTGAGAAGATCCTTTCCCGTGAATTCCCCGTATGGTGGAGGAACTCCCACCTTCTGGATGAGAATCATCGCAGGAGAGAGCACGAAGGGTGACTCTGGGTCTGTGGAGACCGGAACAAGGGGTCTGGCATTGAGTATTGCAACCACCTCAGCCATGAGAGTGTTCAAGACGTCGTGAGTTAGCTGGACATTCTCCTGCAGCAGGATGGCATCCAGAATCCTTCTTGAGAGGCCTATTAAATGCTCCCACGACCCTCCCATGTGTGACGAGTGAGGTAGGTTGAACACCCAAGAACACCCTTGCTGGCTCAAGAACTGCTGGACTGAAGTGTTTTGACTGAGTCCCAATTCCTTTGCAGCGGCAACAAAGTTTGTTCCGCAGTCTGATCTTATTTGCTTAGCAGGTCCCCTTATCGCGAAGAATCTCCTTAGTGCATTGACACAACTGGAAGTGTCCAGGGAGTCGATGA
The DNA here is from genome assembly GCA_020510985.1 of Pholidichthys leucotaenia. Classification (NCBI taxonomy): domain Eukaryota; kingdom Metazoa; phylum Chordata; class Actinopteri; order Cichliformes; family Pholidichthyidae; genus Pholidichthys; species Pholidichthys leucotaenia. The sequence goes on along the minus strand of CM035840.1, from coordinate 129,513,745 downwards.
GCTCAATATGCACGGCTCGGGAGCTCATGCAACAGAAGAGCATCGCCCATCTCTTGCCTTGGGCCTGTCCACCTCGTGTGCGCCTTGAGATGACTGGCCAAGGTCCGAACACATCCACTCCCACATAGGTGAAGGGTGGGCATGTGTGTAGTCGTTCCGGAGGTAAGTTGGCCATGAGTTGTTCCTCTGTTCTGCCGCGTAACTTTCGGCAAACAACGCACTTGTGCAGCTCTGAGGCGATAAGCTTTTTTCCGCCTATGACCCAAAAGCCTGCAGCTCTCAGGGCCCCTTCTGTAAAGTGTCGTCCTTGATGCTTGACATCTTCATGACACTGGCGCACTAGCAGCAGGGAAACATGACTGTTCTTGGGCAAGATGATGGGGTTCTTTTCCTGACTGCTCAAGTCAGCATGCTTTAGTCTGCCGCCAATGCAAATCAGGTCTTCTTCAAGAACAGGTCTGAGTTTCTGAAGAGAACTGTCCTTGACTACAGTTTTTCCATTTTCAAGTGCTGTTAATTCCTTAGAGTAGGCCTCTTGCTGCGCTGCTCTGATGATGATGTGTCTAACTTGGGACAGCTCATCTGGAGTACGCGGGAGGTTGCAGTAGTGCCATCCTTTGCAATGACTGGACTTGTGCTTGTAAGATTTAGCAATGTGGATGAGTAGAGCAATTGCCCTAGTGAGAGAGCGCACTGATGAGAACCACTGGAAATGTGCGGCATTGAGGCCTCTGTTTAGACTGTGAGTCAAGAGGCTGCTCACTTCAGGACGTATCTCTCCATCCAATTCTGGGTTGAGAAGCTCAAAGACTTCCTTTGAGTCTTCATCAGGTGGACTGGGTTTGTACAGAAGGTCTGGTCCGATGAACCATGTGGTCTGTGCCAGATGTGATGCCGCAACTGCCCGCGAAGCGTGGTCTGCGGGGTTGTCTTCCGTACTGACATAGTGCCACTGGTCAGGTGTTGAGAACTGACGTATTCTGTGAACTCGGTTGTGGACGTATACATAGAAACGTTTCGTTTGATTGTAGATATAGCCAAGAACTACCCTGCTGTCACAGTAGAACTTGACCTCATCAAGCTTCAGGTCCAGCTCGTCTTGTATGAGTTCAGCAACTTCTACGGCTAATACTGCGGCACACAGCTCTAGCCGGGGAATTGTTGGTTCTGACTGTGGAGCCAGTTTAGCTTTCCCTAGGATGAATCCAACTTGGATTTCTCCATCAGCTTGTGTAGTCTTCAGATATGCCACCACTCCAATGGCCTTGGTGCTTGCGTCGGAGAACACACATAGCTCTGTGTGCTCAGCCTTGGAGAGGGATGTCGTAGTGTATGCGCGTGGGATGTGCAGCTGGTTTAAATCATGCAATGACGTTCGCCATGATTCCCATTGTTTCAGCTTTTGTTCTGGGAGCGGTGCATCCCAGTCACACATGTCAACACTGAGTTCTCTGAGCAGACTTTTGCCTTCAATGGTCACTGGCGCAACCATGCCTAGCGGATCAAAGATGCTGTTCACCGTAGACAACACTCCTCTGCGAGTGAAGGGCTTCTTCTCTTGTGAGACAGTGAATGTGAATGTGTCTGTTGTGGTCTCCCACAATAGTCCCAAGCTCCGTTGCACAGGTGTAGCTTCGCCACTGAAGTCAAGGCTCTTTAGGACTGCCCTGTCTTCTGGTGCGAAGGCTTGAAGGACGACGTCGCTATTTGAAGCGACCTTGTGGAGCCTCAGGTTTGATTCGCTGAGTGAGGCCTGCGTTCTACGCAGGAGGCTGATGGCGTCAGCGTCGGTGGGTAGGCTGATGAGTCCGTCATCGACGTAGAAATGACGTTCCACAAATTGTACAGTGTCCGCTCCATGTTTGTTCGCACCTTCTTGGATGGCCCTCCTCAGACCGTAGATGGCCACAGATGGGGACGGACTGTTGCCAAAAACATGGACTCTCATCCTATAGTCGATTACGTCCTTGGACATGTCATTGTCTCTGTACCACAAGAAACGCAGGTACTTCCTATGGTCGTTGCGAACTAGGAAGCAGTGGAACATCTGCTGTATGTCGGCGATCACTGCAACTTGTTCCTTCCGAAAGCAGATCAGAACCCCAATGAGTGAGTTATTGAGGTCAGGTCCCGTCAGGAGAACGTCGTTCAGAGATGTTCCTGAATACTTCGCACTGGAGTCGAATACAACGCGAATGTTCCCAGGCTTTTGTGGGTGGTAGACTCCAAAGGTTGGGAGGTACCAACATTCTTCATTGTCTTCCAGTGGCGGAGCCACTTCTGCATGTTTCTTCTCTAATATTTTCCCCATGAATTCCAGGAACTGTTTTTTCATCTCCGGTTTCCTTCGTAGCGTCTTCTCCAGAGCGGCGAAGCGGGTGAATACTTGTTCACGGTTGTTAGATAAGCGCTGCCGAGGGACCCTAAAAGGTAGCGGAGCGACCCAGTTGTTTGACTCGTCTCTGTAGACTTCTTGGTCCATAATCTCCAGGAAGATGGTGTCCTCCATGGACGGGGCAGGTCTGTTATCATACTCGGTCTCTTTGAAGACTTTCCTTCCAAGGGTATCCAGTGATGGCTTTGTGGACTTACTCCTCTGCTCCCCGCCATGAGACACAGTCTGAGTCAGCTTTATGGAGGCTTTGCAAGGTGTGAGCATAGAGGGACGGCCATTCTCCAGCACATTGGTCTTGAATGTCCCCACGACTGGTTTATGTGCACCCCCTAAGCACACATCTCCGACAAGCACCCAGCCTAGCTCCAACTTTTGTGCGAAAGGAGCGTCTGGGGGTCCGCTTACTTGCTGCCAGACCTTGTGCACTCTGACGAGATCTCTGCCGAGCAGGATAAGTATCTCCGCATTGTGGTCAAGCTCAGGTATGTATGGTGCTACACCCCTGAGGTGTGGATGGTGGCGGGCCGCGTCAGGTGTCGGTATTTCAGTGCGATCATTGAGTATTTCATTGCACTCAATTAGAGGTGGAAGTGGTAGGCTGGTTTGGCCATCCAGAGATTCGACCTGGAATCCTTCAGCCTTCCGGCCTGACGTCTCCACCAGCCCCGCACAGGTCTTTAGTGAGTAAGGGAAAGACTGGCCTTTGATGTTAAAGAGCTCAAAGAAGTCAGACCTGAACAATGAATGATTGCTTTGGTCGTCCAGGATTACGTACATGTTAGTTGCCCTCTCACGTTGACCTTCGGGATATACTCGAACCAGACAAATCTTTGAGCAGGATCTTGCTGTTCGGCCTGGACCACAAATCTGTGTGCAGCTAGAATTGATGACTGTGCTGTCACCGGCTGGCACATCTTCCTCCCCGCCATTGTCTGATGGTGGTGGAGGCCCTTTCGCAGCTTGAGGTGGTGGACCTGGGTGCATGGCAGCATGGTGGCGGTCACTACCACACTCTGTGCACTTCACAGTTGCTTTACAGTCTTTAGCGAGATGACTTGCGGACGTGCAGCATTTGAAACACATCCCGTTGTCTTTGAGAATACTCTTCCTCTCTTCAAGCATCTTTCCTCTGAATGTTCTGCACTTCCTGAGTGGGTGTGGTTTGTTGTGAATGGGACAATTTTTTTCTGACCCTTCAACTTTTTTCTCAGGTATATCTGCTGGCGGATCTTTACCTGATGAAACCTCTGTCTTATGAACTGATATCTTGCTTCCTAAGTTGCGTGAGGGTGCCTTGTCTGATTTCAAACTGCTGCTGCTAGCAGATGGTAGGGCGAAGCTGGGATCATTCCTTCTCCGTGCTTCGTGACAGATGAAATCGGCAAAGACATCAAATGGAGGGAAATAGCCTTTGTTCTTTTCTTTAAACCTTGAGCCTATTGCGAGCCATTTCTCTTGAAGCCCATAGGGGAGTTTTTCAACAATGGGCCCAATTCCCCTGGCTGTATCCAGGTATGCCAGTCCTGTGAGGTAACCTTCTCCTCTAGCACCCTGTAGCTCCATGAGGAGATCGCCTAGGTCCCTCAGTTTCCCGTAGTCTTTTGCAGATATTTTTGGGAATTCGTCCAGTCGTTTAAACAGAGACTTCTCCATGACTTCAGGTGCAGCATAACACTGCTGGAGGTGCTCCCAGGCCTTCTCTAGTGCTACGTCTGGGCGCCCTACATGCACAGAGCGAATGCGTTTTATGTGCTTTACTGACTCTGGCCCGAGCCACTTAATGAGCAGATCCAGCATTTCAGTGCCTGTGAGTCCCAGGCCAGCAGTTGCATTATCGAATGATGACTGCCATGCCATGTAATTTTCGGGTTTGTCATCAAATTGGTAGAGGCTGGTACTCACTAGATCGCGGCGAGCCAGGTATCGTGCCAGGTGTTCTGTTTCAGGTGCCACGCTTGGGGTGGTTGGGACATTGCGAGGAAAGTATGATGGTGCCATTGGGCTTAGTGCTGGTTTCTGAGGGAAATATGCTTTCTTAGGCACATCGGGATGTCCACTTTCTCGATTTGGAATTGTTTGGTTCCCAGTATGAGGTGCGCTCTGATTTGATGCCATGCTGAGAAGGGGTTGCCTTTGGGGGGCCTCACCCTGTTGGTGTACATCATCCTCGTTCGGGCCTATTGCTGACAAAGGATGCCATGTAATGTAGCTCTCTTCAGACGCTGCTGCATCGTGCGCTGGGCTAGGGGGAGACACTGGAATGCCTGTTCGGCGCAGTTCAGTTTGTGCTGCAACGTACTCTTTAGTACGTGTTGCAATTTCCTCTTGAAGGACCTCATGTGAAGATGAACTAGACTTAACTGAATTCTCTTGATATTCAGCTGCTTCTAATGCTTCAGCCTGTGCTTCAGCTGCTGCTGCCTCTTTTTGTTGTTCTAGTGCGCTTAATTCAGCTTCCAGCTTTGCTTTTCCCAACTCTAGATCAGCTCTAACTCGTCCCAGCTCTGCTTCTGTAGTAGCTTTCTCAACTTTTAGCCTTGCTTCTTTTTCTGCATAAGCAGCTCGTACTTTTGCAGCCTCTGCTGCTGCACGCGCCTTGACTGCGGCACTAGATGAAGATGAGCGAGAGCTCCTTGACTTGTGTGTGTGCACTGATGCAGACTTCTCACTCTTTCTTTCTTCCATCTTTCTTGCTAGGTTTTGCTTCTTTCTACTTTAGTTGTTGCACTCCAGCTGAATCACCCTTTTTCACTGTACTGTCCTCACTAAGTTGTAAGAACTAGCTAGACAGCAAGTTAAACTTTTCTTCATTGGTGATTTATTTCTTGACAAGCAGACTTCAACATCACAGCTTCAGAAGATAAAGTGAAACTAAAAATGAAACAAGTAGGAGACTAATTAAATTCTGTAACGTTTCTACATAAGCTAGCACTTAAAACACAACCTAAAAAAGGTAACTAATGACCTTGGCATTCATTACAGTGGTTAAGCTATGCTATTGCTAACATTTAGCTACCATTAACATATGTTCAAAAAATTGTTTTTTTCTACATTTACTTTTAACAGTTTCTAAACAACATAAACCATGAAATTATCTTCCATAACAAATACTAAGAACATAAAGAATGAATACATACAAGGGATGCATCTGCCCCACCAGAGGATTAAACACACTGGATCACTGTTACACCACAGTGAAAGACGCATATCGCGCTGTCCCTCGAGCTGCGCTGGGATTATCTGATCACGTGATGGTTCACCTCATTCCCACATACAGACAGAGATTGAAGCTCACTAAACCTGTTGTGAGCACTACGAAGATACGGACCAGTGATTCTGAGGAGAAGCTGGAAACGTGCATGGAAATATCTGACTGGGGCATGCTTAAAGGAGCCACGCATGATCTGGATGAGTACACGGACACTGTGAACTCATATATCCACTTTTGTGAAGAGAACATTCTTCCATCACGCACCAGGGTGAGTTACTCTAATGACAAACCCTGGTTCACAGCTAAGCTCAGACAGATCAGGAAGGAGAAGGAAGCAGCGCTGAAAAGTGGAGACAGGGACTGCTACAGGGAGGTTAAATACCGGTTTAACAGAGAGCTGAAGAGGGCTAAATCTGTGTACTCAGAGAGACTCCAGCAGCAGTTCACTGCTAATGATTCGGCTTCCGTGTGGAGAGGACTGAGGCAAATCACCAACTATCGGCCTCAGGCTCCTAAAGGTCAGGATGACAAAGCCCTTTGTCAGAGACTGTCCCAACACTATGCCCGTTTTGACACCTCGTCATCTGTGTCCAACTCCCCCCCTCCCTCCAGCTCCACAGCCTCCACATTCCCTACTTCATTTAAGGCACCCCCCCCTCCTCCCCCCCTCCCCTTATCATCAGTGAGCAGGATGTGCTCAAACAGTTCTCCAGACTGAACCCGCGCAAGGCCCCCGGCCCAGACGGCGTGTCTCCCTCCACCCTGAGACTCTGTGCGAAACAGCTGGCTCCTGTATTCACAGACATTTTTAACACCTCCCTTAAGTTATGCCACGTGCCATCCTGCCTCAAATCCTCCACCATCATCCCTGTCCCCAAGAAGCCACGGATCACTGGACTTAATGACTACAGACCTGTAGCGCTCACCTCTGTAGTCATGAAGTCCTTTGAGCGCCTGGTCCTGTCCCACCTCAAGTCCATCACCACCCCTCTCCTGGACCCGCTGCAGTTTGCCTACCGAGCCAACAGGTCTGTAGACGATGCAGTCAACCTGGCCCTCCACTCCATCCTGCAGCACCTGGACTCCCCGGGAACCTACGCCAGGATCCTGTTTGTGGACTTCAGCTCCGCATTCAACACCATCCGCCCCGCTCTGCTCCGGGACAAGCTGTCCCTGCTCAACGTGCCTGACTCCCTCTGCAGGTGGATCATCGACTTCCTGACGGACCGGAGGCAGCATGTGCGGCTGGGAAAGACTGTCTCAGACTATACTAGCATCAGCACCGGATCACCCCAGGGCTGTGTACTTTCCCCCCTACTCTTCTCCCTTTACACCAACTCCTGCACCTCCAGCCACCAGTCTGTCAAGTTGATCAAGTTTGCGGACGACACCACCCTCATCGGGCTCATCTCCAACGGCGACGAGTCCGCCTACAGGAGAGAGGTGGCCCAGCTGGCGTCCTGGTGCAGCAATAACAACCTGCAGCTGAACGCTCTGAAGACAGTGGAGATGATTGTAGACTTCAGGAAAGTCACTACTCCTCTGCCCCCCCCTCACCCTCTCAGGCTCTCCCATCACCACTGCTGATTCCTTCCGCTTCCTAGGCACTACCATCACCAGGGACCTCAAATGGGAGCTGACCATCAGCTCACTCATCAAAAAAGCCCAGCAGAGGATGTTCTTCCTGCGGCAGCTGAGGAAGCTCAAGCTACCCACCAAGATGTTAGTGCAGTTCTACACAGCCATCATCGAGTCCATCCTCACCACCTCCATAACCGTGTGGTACGCAGGAGCCACTGCCAGGGACAGACTAAGGCTGCAGCGCATCGTGCGCACTGCTGAGAAGGTGATCGGCTGCAAGCTCCCATCTCTCCAGGATCTGTACATCTCCAGGACCCGGAGGCGTGCTGGCCGGATCATAGCCGATCCCTCACACCCTGGTCACGTACTGTTTGCCCCCCTCCCCTCTGGTAGAAGACTTCGGTCCATCCAGACTAAAACCTCCCGTCACATGAACAGCTTCTTCCCCTCTGCCATTAGACTGCTGAACACTAAGTGACTCTCGTGCACCATGTACAGCAGCTCAACCAGACTCATGTCAATCATCACTGTTTTCTTCCTGCATTACCGACTGCACTATATAGTTCTCCACAGTATCTGCTGCTGGCTAATATATATTTTAACTGTTGACCAGTATCACTTAATCTTATCCTACACTTTATTACATGTATAGTTTATTTCTCTTATCTTATCATGTTTAATGTTGCAGCATTGTACCGAGACAAATTCCTAGTTTGTGTACTACATGAACAATGGCAATAAACCTGATTCTGATTCTGATTCTGATTCTGAAGGGATGCATCTGCTGGGGCTATGAAAAGCGAATTTTTTAGGAACTCCTTCCTCTGAATGGCAACATGACTTTGCCCTTGGTCCAACTGACATTTTACTTCCTACTTCCTGTTTCTAACGTTATGACATCACTAGTCAAATTAAAAGTACTTCCTATTGCATGAACTTACATTGAATAAAAGTCCCAAATTCTGCCAGAAGGCAGCACACCTGTTGTTTGCAACTGATCGAGTAGATACTTGGAGCAGACAGGGTTTGCAAACTTGAGCTGTCTACAGTCACACAATGACGATTTAGGCAACATTCACCAAACATATAAAAATTGGTCTAAAACACTGTCATACACTGAAATTTTCACTTTTGGCCGTATGCATCGCGTATCCATAACGACTTGGACATATACATATTATTAACTTATATAGAATATAGTGGCCATCATGTGGCCCTGGCGTCCCACTTGATGAAGACCCTGGAGAGACTGCTCCTTGCTCACCTCCGCCCCCTGGTGGGACCAGCGATGGATCCACTCCAGTTCGCCTACCAGCATGGCATTGGGGTGGAGGATGCAGTGATCTTCCTCCTTCACCGTTCTCTGTCCCACCCGGAGAAGCCCGGGAATGCGGTGAGGATCATGTTCTTTGACTTCTCCAGTGCTTTCAACACCATCCAACCGATGATCCTGAAGGACAAGCTGCTGTGCGCAGGGGTGGACCAGCACCTGTCATCATGGATCCTGGACTACCTCACTAACCGGCCACAGTTTGTGAGAACCCGGGACTGTGTGTCCGACAAGATCATCGGTAGCACGGGGGCCCCCCAGGGAACAATTTTGGCTCCCTTCCTGTTTACCCTTTATACTGCAGACTTCTCACACAACACAACACACTGCCATCTACAGAAGTTCTCTGACGACTCTGCAATCGTCGGCCTAATCTCCAACGGAGATGAAGCGGAGCACAGAGGACTTATCCAGGACTTCGTGGACTGGTGCCATAGGAACTGCCTCCAGATCAATGCGAGGAAAACTAAGGAGCTGGTGGTGGACTGCCACAGGCAAGGACAATCCCTCACAGCACATTTAAACATACAGGGAACAGACATCGAGATGGTGACATCCTACAAGTACCTGGGTGTTCATCTGAACAATAAACTAGACTGGTCACACAATACCGACACACTCTACAAGAAGGGACAGTGCAGGCTGTTCCTACTGAGGAGACTCAGGTCTTTTGGTGTACAAGGGGCACTGCTGAAGACATTCTACGACACGGTGGTTGCATCAGCCATCACTTTTGGAGTGGTCTGCTGGGGCAGTGGCATTACAGCGGCCGATAGGAAGAGACTGAACAAACTGATCAAGAAAGCTAGCTCTGTCCTGGGGCAGCGCCCTGACCCAGTGGAGGAGATAGGAGAGAGAAGGATGGTGGCTAAACTGTCATCTCTGCTGGAGTCCGAGTCCCACCCTTTGCAGGACATACTGAACGCACTGAGGAGTTCATTTAGCAGCAGACTACATCATCCTAGGTGCGCAACCGAGAGGTTTTGCAGGTCCTTCCTACCTACGGCAGTCAGACTGTATAACTTAAGTAGGGCTGCTTGCAGAGATAGCAAAATAAACATGACAACCTAATAGTACTGAAAGCAAAAGACGCAATAGACTTACACAATGGTCCCCTCCAGTATATACAACTAGGACAGTATCGGTCACTATGGAGGGTGACAATATGTATGGGTACATATTCATACTATGTAGGATAACTAAGTAGACGGTTATGCTGTTTATTCCATCTCGCTACAATGCTGCACACTTTGTATATATATTTATATATTGATGTGTATGTATGTATATCCACTGCTCTTATTTATATCTTCCATATCTTCTTAATTATTGCTCTGAGTGTTGCTATCCCTGTGCTGTTGCAATCCTGGAATTTCCCCATTGTGGGACTAATAAAGGCTTATCTTATCTTATCTTATCTTATATTTCCATAACTTATAAGTAACTTAAACTAACTAATGCTTAGCTTGTTGCCTACATTCACAACTTATTCACAACAATAGTCTAACTTCTGCATGGCGCAGTCATGCCAAACTGCCATTGCCTCCCGATCTATGAATCCTAGGTGTGCGAGAGATAATCTCTGTTCAACTGAGATTATTCTGCCCTCCAGTGACCATGGTGGGGGGCGTGATGACCTGGCAGAGTTGTCAAATCTGTCAGGTTAGTCATGCCAAAAACAGCTGATGTGACATGTCAGGAACATCGGAGGACAGTTGTCACAACCTGGTTCAAAGGCACGTGAACTGATGGTGATAAAAAAGTTTATTTTCAATAAAGTGAAAAAAGATAATGCATGGAGTGTGTTTTTGCTGGGAGGCACAGCCAACAGCAAAGTGTGATTTATCATGGAAAACAGCTGTGCTTCAGGCGATCAGCTGATTAGCTGTACCTCCTCCAGTGTTCTGACATTTTGGCATATCTATCAGAACAACAGTGGACAGCTGATTGTACAGACTTCAGTCAAATGGAAAAACCCCAACTGGTCCCGTTATATGAACAAATACATGTGTGTGTGTGTATGCGCTGCAGGCAGAGAGTTCTGTACGGGTTTTTCCTGTGAACCAATGCTGCAAATATGCCATTTGCTCAGTGAATGCAGGACATATCAGCCATACGCTGGAAACGTCGGAAATTTTTCAGCATGCTGAAAATTAATTTTCAGAGGAGCTCGCTGAACTATGCCATAGCGTGTTTCAGCATTCTTCACCCTGCTCTTAACCTTTTAACTGGCAAGATTTCATGGACAGATTGCACACCCCTAGTGGCACAGTGCAGCACTGCACCTGTCAAGTGATATGACGTGCAGAAACACTGCCCTGTACTGAGGATTTGAACTGATTATGTCTGTTCACAAGGTGGCAGACACATGTTGGAGGAATCATGGCTGACACGGAATACACCACAGAGGAAGAAATTCTTCTTCTTCTTCGTCTTTGAGAAACCGACAGAAGAAGAAGTAGAAGAAGAAAAAGACAATCCAATATGGACGCTACCCATCGCTGTTGATGGACTGAAATGGAGCATTTGCTGGATCAATTGTGGCAGTTTGGCGGCATTTTGTAACCAAAATTGAGCTGGGATAAATCACAAGTTTCATGTGAGACTTTCTGGATGTGGGAGAGAAAGAAAAATTGCCTGGCAGAAGACGGAATAAGGACCGTGGATGACAAAAATGGACGAATAAAAAGACTCGACCAGCGGTAGGTCTAATTGTTTTTTTTATCGGCTATGTACATTCTCCTGATTTTTTGGTTCATATACTTTAAAGATAAGATAAGAAAAAACCCAAAACAAGAAACTGTGACAAAAAGCAGAACCATTCTTTGTGTAAATATGTCCAAAGTCCACTTTTGACTGACAGTTATGTAATTCGATTTAGTTGCCGTGGCATTATGCCTTGGGAATCTCTGATATTGCTGCTGTGGCATTATGCACGGCAGTATGCAAATTAGATGCATAAATTTACTCCTATGTCAAACTTTGGATCATATTCTACATCTTTCTAACTGACAGTAAGCAATTATCTCTTCCCACTTTCAAGTTATAGTCTTGGAAATTTCTGACATCTGATCTGAATATTTTCTTGACCAAAATCTTTACCACTCTTGACCACTAGGGGGTAAGGTGCCATTTGGTGCCTGTGACAGTTAAGAGACAAAACTTAGTGATAACTGATTCGAAATACGCCAGGATATTCTTCAAATTTTTTTAATACATTTTTGCTGCCTAAATCATCTAGGTGTGACAGGGAATTAACCATAGCAGCAACAAGCTGCCAGCCAGACACTTACAAGCAACAGTACTGTTAAACCTTTGGGGAAAACAAGAGTGGATCTGCAGCTCAATGAACAAGTGCGCAGGGAAAGGGAACTCCACAACGAAAAGGTAAAGCTTTTTAAAACTATAATTTTATAGTTAAAGTTATCTTTAACATGCATTGTATGGACAGCCCTATAGGCAATTTTTATGGTGTTTGGCATGAATGGCACATAAGTCGGGTGGATCACCGCTGAAGGCCTTGTTGTAAAATACACGGTCCACCATTGATAAACATATTTTTTTTTCAAATAACAATGCTGGAAAGCAGTATTTAGTGACTTACTAAAAGTCTGAAACAGACTAGTGTATTTCTTTCCACACTACAGTAGACTGACACGATTTGCTCCAGATAAAGTGTGTCTCTGTTGGTGAAGTTTACATATATGATGAAAGTGCTTTTATAAAAACATGAGGTAAAAGCCTTGAGAGAGGTGCCATGTTGAAAATTCATGAGACACTATTTCTGCTGTCATTTCCATATCTGTAAATAAATCTTGCACATAACAGATTATAGTATAATAAATTGCTTTCTTGATTTTATCAACTGGCACAGATACAAGCAATCATACACAGTGATATCAGATCCATACAAGGAACTAAATCTTCAGGGATTTGTGTACTGATTTCATAGCACAGCAGTCATTAGTTCATGAACCCCCCCCCCCCCAACATCTAGGCAAAAAAAAAAAAATCAACAAAAAATCCAAACCTTTCCAAAAGTCATGCTGGCTTTATCTCTTCTTACCTTGATAAACATGGATGGGCTTTTGTGAACCATCTGTGCAGCTGCCTTTCCAAAAGACAAATATTTAATTTTAAAACACTGAAATGTCTGGGACTCTGAAATAAGAAGCTATGGAAGCAGGTTCTGAAAGACAACTAGCCCCCAAAGATCACAAATTCCAGTGTTTAGAGAGAAATGTATATCTGTTAACCAGAGGGCAAGAGTCAGACCCTGACACCAAATTTCCTCTGTGGATACAGAGCGTTACTGTCAGCTCAGCAGAAATGTGGCACAGTGTGTGTTAAACTAACAGCAGGTGCCCTTGCTATAGGCAAGAAAACACCTTTGAGTAGGCCAGGGGTGTCCAATCATGTGCCATGGAGGGTCAAGACCCTGCAGGCTTTTCCTCCAACCAGTTTCTTTAACAGCAGATTTCACTAAATTTCTTCCCACTTATTGCTGATAAGTGAAAATACCTGCTGAAGAGACTAGGTAGAAGAGAAAACCTGCAGGGTCTTGGCCCTCCATGGCACATGATTGGACACCCCTAGAGTAGGTTGTCCCAAAATGTCCAATTGAGTGGTTTTGGTTTGAGCATTTTGCTGTTTATGGGTTTTTCAAAACTGTCTTCCAACAGAAAATGACAATATACAATAGGAGGTCATTTTTACCATCAGTTATTACCAATGAACATTATAATTTGATATACAGTGGTGTGAAAAAGTGTTTGTCCCCTTCCTGATTTCTCTTTTTTTTATGTTTGTCACATTTAAATGTTTCAGATCATCAAATAAATTTAAATATTAGACAAAGATAACACAAGTAAACCCAAAATGTAGTTTTTAAATGAAGGTGTTTATTATTAAGAGAAAAAAAAATATCCAAACCTACATGGCCCTGTGTGAAAAAGTGATTGCCCTCTAAATCTAATAACTGGTTGGGCCACCCTTAGCAGCAACAACTGCAATGAAATGTTTGTGATAACTGGCAATGAGTTTTTTATAGCACTATGGAGGAATTTTGACCCACTCATCTTTGCAGAATTGTTGTAATTCAGCCACATTTGTCATGAACCTCCTCGTGTGCTTTTACACAGTGCAACGAGGAAGGAGGAGGAAAAATGGATTTAAATGCTGGGATACACCACAACACATTTATCAACAAAAGAGTCACATAGTTCCAAAACAAAGACATACAAAAAGGCTATGTTGTGCACAAAAGGGCTCACACGATTTGACGTGCAGCGGGCAGACCACTGTGTACGGTGGCCACAAGACTCACAGGACGAAAACACAATAGCTCGGGTTAACTACAGTCCTCAAGGACGCTCAACTGGTTAAGGAGAATCAACTGGGCACAGTGCCAAAGTGTAGCAGTGAGCTGCAGGGAGAAACGCAGGCAGTAATTACTCACAGCACTGGAGCAGTCCTAGTAGTCCAAGGTAATCCGGCGAGCACAAACAACCAGTATCCACACTGAGGGGAACAAAGACAGTGAAGATCCTGAATCCCTCAAAAGACAGTACGACCATACGGCGATCAACGCCCGCATGGCAATGCACAATGGTCCAGCAGTGCTTGACTGGCAAAGGCCGCCTAAGTACAAACACTGCTGGCACCACAAATTGGGCACACCTGGGTGAGGTGCGGGAAAGAATTACCGGGGAGGAATCTGCTGGCTGTCAAGACAGAGGGGGTGTGGCTGGACCAGTGAGTGTTAGACAACGCCCACATGAATGTAGCTCAAAAAGGCTGCCTAACAGCCGCCGGCCAGAGTGGTGGCTACAGGCATGGAAACAAAAGGAACAAGGACAAACAACAAGAACCCAAAAGATAATACATAAATAACCCAATACCTGAGCCACAGAGAATGGTCAGAACTGAGCCTAAGGACAACACCGGCTCGGTTCATGACAACATTGGAGGGTTTTCAAGCATGAACCACATTTTAAAGGTCATGCCACAGCATCTCAGTTCGATTCAGGTCAGGACTTTGACTAAGCCACTCCAAAGTCTTCATTTTGGTTTTCTTTAGCCATTCAGAAGTGGACCTGCTGGTGTGTTTTGATCATTGCCCTGCTGCAGAACCCAAGTGCACTTCAGCTTGAGGTCACGAACAGATGGCCGGACAGTGTCCTTCAGGATTTTTATGTAGAAAGCAGAATTCATGGTTCCATTTACCACAGCAAGTCTTCCAGGTCCTGAAGCAGCGAAATAGCCCCAGACCATCATACTACCACCACCATATTTTACTGTTGGTATGATGTTCCTTTTCTGAAATGCTGTGTTACTTTTACGCCAGATGTAATGGGACACACACCTTCCAAAAAGTTCAACTTTTGTCTCGTCAGTCCACAGAGTATTTTCCCACAAGTCTTGGGAATCATCAAGATGTTTCCTGGCAAAACTGAGACAAGCCTTTATGTTCTTTTTGTTCAGCAGTGGTTTTTGTCTTTGAACTCTGCAATGCAGGCTATTTTTGCCCAGTCAATTTCTTTTGGTGGAGTCATGAACACTGACCTTAACTGAGGCAAGTGAGACCTGCGGTTCTTTGGGTGGTGTTGTGGGGTCTTTTGTGACCTCTTGGATGAATCATCACTGTGCTCTTGGGGGTAATTTTGGTCGGCAGGCCACTCCTGGGAAGGTTCACCACTGTTCTATGTTTTTGTCATTTGTGGATAATGGCTCTCTGTCATGGCCACCAATTAGGCACACCTGCGCACACACCTGTCTGCTTTCTGGCTCTGCCTATTTATTCTGTGAGACCCAGAGATCAGCGCAGAGTCGTCTGCTTCCTTTCCAAGGGATCTGTACTCGCCAACTCTACGCTGAGGTTCCAGCCTCGTCTTCTCTTCAGTGCTACTGCTAGCTTTCGGACTTCTCACCTTCTGGCAGCCAAGTAAGCCTGCAAACTTTTCCTCTCACCTTCATACTTCCCCTGTGCACAGGCAGTGTTACCTTGGCGGCAGACTCTCCTCCCTGCTCTGTTCACCTGCCTACCTACGGGGCGACTGACACTATCCTCCTGGCCTGGGCTGTCGAGCTAACCTGAGTGCTACTCCAACACTGCAAACAGTAAGGATTGTGTTTACGGGTGCTCCCTCTGCCTGGACTGTCTCTTATTGTCCCTCTGCTCTGTCCTTAGGGTTGCCAGGTTGAACGGTGCTCTGCTCATCCCAAGCTGACTTCTCCACACATTACACTCACCACAGATAGTCATACACGCATCCATACACTCACATAATTGTAAATAAAAGGTTAATTGTGTTAATCCTGAGTCGTGTCTGCTTCTTGGGTCAAGATCCATGTCAGTACAACTCCGCCAGAATGACCCAACAGACAGCGCAGTAGAGTGCAAGGTTAACAACTTAGAAGCTCGGATTGACCAGTTAGCCTATCAACAGCAAGCCATGCTAACACAGCTAGCTCAAGTTACGGATCGGTTAGATCGCCTGGCTAACCCACAGGGTTTCCCTCCAGTTCCCGCTAGCTCCCCTGCCCCTGTTAGCTCTGCTAGTAGCCAGATTACATCTGGCTCCCCGACACGACTAACTCCCGTACCCACTCCCACCCATTTTTGTGTTAAATTGGGAGAGGCTAGGGGATTCTTGTTGCAGTGCGACATTGTGTTTCAGCGGGTGCCGGGGGATTTTCTTTCTGACCATAGCCAAATAGGGTATGTGATTAATTTGTTGGAAGGGCAAGCTTTAGCGTGGGCTTACACTGTCATGGCTAGGGCTAGCTATGCTTCTCTCACCTACTCGCAGTTTGTCAGTGAGTATTCTCCCACTCTGACCGGGATACTCTGCTTACCTCCCAGTTATTGAATTTGAAGCAGGGGGCAAGGGCAGTTGCCAATTACGCTGTGGACTTCCGGGTCGTGGCCACAGAGGTGGGGTGGGAGGATGCCTCATTATGTAGCATCTTCATCAGAAGCCTTAGTCCTAGCTTGCGGGACGAGCTAGCCCACTTAGATAAGCCCTCCAACCTAACAGAGTTAATATCACTGGCGATTAGCCTTGACAACAGACTGAGGGAGTGGGCGGACGAGCATAAGACTTCCGGTCGCTCGGGTAGCCAGCTTCGCCGTTCCCTTCAGCCCCCCCATTGGCGCTTCCTCCAGCCGATTCCCAGGGTGAGCCAGAACCTATGTTGACAGGTCGAGTTAAGTTGTCTGCTGCTGAGAGACACCGACGCCGGGAGTTAGGTTTATGTGTTTATTATGGGAGTGAGGAGCATGAGGCTGAGGTATGTCCTGTACGGCCAAAAAGGGGGAGTCCGTGCGTCGCAGTAGGGGGACTCATGGACTCACCTCAATTAAATCCCCTCTCTAGCTTCCAGATTCCCATCCGTTTTTGTTATAAACAGAAGGAATTTCCTACACACACACTCATTGACTCCGGGGCTGAGCAGAGCTTTATCTCTGGGGAACTGGCAACCCGGTTGGGGCTTCCCGTTCAGTTATTGGAGACCCCCTTAAAACTGATCACCCTCTCTAAAGCCGTTTTTGCTGTAGTTTCCCATCGGACCGTCCTTGTGTCTGTGATTACATCAGGCAACCACAGGCAGGAGCTGAGGTTGTATGTGCTGCTGATCTCTTTTTCCCCGAGTTATCCTCGGCTATCCCTGGTGTCACCTGCACAATCCTTCCATAGACTGGTGGTCCGGGAGTGTCCGGGCCTGGAGTTCTTTCTGTCTGAGTGCCTGCCTTCAGTCTGCTCCATGCTTCCCATCCGTGCCTCTGAGTGTCCCGATCCCGGCTCCTCCTGATTTGGCTAAGGATTCTCCCGAATACCACAACTTGGGGGCCGCCTTCAGGAAGACTCAAGCCCTGTCTCTTCCCCCCCACCACCCTTATGATTGTGCCATCAATCTCTGCGCTGGAGCTCCACTGCCATCCAGCAGACGTTACAATCTGTCTGCCTCAGAGCGAGAGGCGATGGAGTCGTATATCAAAGAGTCCTTGACCTCAGGCATAATCCGGCCATCATCCTCTGCGGTGGGGGCGGGGGTTTTTTTGTCGGCAAGAAGGATGGCTCGCTGAGGCCGTGTATAGATTTTTGAGAGTTAAACAACATAACCATCAAGGATAAGTACACACTCCCACTCATTAATTCAGCCTTTGATTCCCTCCAGGGTGCCTCCTAGTTTTCCAAATTGGACCTGCGCAACACCTATCATCTGGTGCTGATCGGGGAGGGTGATGAATGGAAGACAGCGTTCCGGACCCCTAGTGGTCATTTTGAGTATCTAGTCATGCCATTCGGGTTGACTAATGACCCTGCCGTCTTCCAACAGCTAATTAATGATGTGTTGAGGGATTTTTTGGGCACATTTGTGTTTGTGTATCTGGATGACATCCTTATTTTTTCACAGTCACTGGAGGAGCACAGAGTGCACGTGAGGCGGGTACTGCAGCGACTTTTGGAGAATAAACTTTTTGTGAAGGCCGAAAAGTGTGAGTTTCATGTCAACTGGACATCGTTCCTCGGGTTTATCATCTCTCACAATGAGGTCATCCCCGACCCGGGTAAGATTAAAGTGGTGGTAGAGTGGCCCACTCCATCGTCCAGAAAGCAGCTCCAACAGTTTCTGGGATTTGTTAACTTTTACCGCTGCTTTATTCAGAATTACAGCCGGATTGCTCTCCCCCTAACCTGTTTGACCTCTCCCAAGGTTCCGTTTTGGTGGACTGAGGAAGCGGCGGCGGCCTTTGCTGAACTAAAGACCAGGTTCTTGTCCTCTCCCATCCTGACGCAGGTGGACCCCGCTCTCCAGTGCTTGGTGGAGGTGGATGCCTTGGACTCAGGGGTGGGGGTGGTCCTTTCCCAGAGATCCCCCGTGGATGGCAAAATTCAACCCTGTGCGTTCTTCTCCCAGCGCCTATCGTCAGCTGAGCGCAATTATGACATCGGTGACAGGGAACTCTTGGCCGTCAAGCTCACCTTGGAGGAGTGGCGTCATTGGTTGGAGGGGGCCTCCCAGCCGTTCATTGTATGGACTGACCACAAGAACCTGGAATACCTTCGGACGGCCAAGCGCCTGAACTCCTGCCAGGCCCGCTGGTCCTTGTTTTTTGGAAGATTTGATTTCACCATTACCTATCGTCCCGGGTCGAAGAACACGAAGCCTGATGCCTTGTCCCGCCAGTTTGCCTCGGAGACGACTGAGACACCCGAGCACCCTATCCTACCCCCATCGTGTGTCGTGGGCGCCATCTCCTGGGGAATCAAGGACAAGGTTTTGAAGGCTCTGCAGGACGAGCCAGACCCGGGCGGGGGGTCAGGGGGTAAACTGTTTGTTCCATCGGCTGTCCAGGGGGAGGTTATTCATCGGGGCCACTCATCCAAGTTCTCATGTCACCCGGGGCAGGGACACACAGTGGAGCTGATTCGTAGGACATTTTGGTGGCCGTCACTGCAGAAGGACGTCAGGAAGTACATCTGGGCCTGTCCTCAGTGTGCCACGGGGAAAACGTCTTCTTCTCCTCCAGCTGGGTTACTCCATCCCCTCCCCATCCCCAGCAGACTGTGATCCCACGTGGCTCTGGATTTCATCACTGGCCTCCCATCATCCAACCACAACACGGTAATTCTTATACTGGTCAACAGGTTCTCCAAGGCTGCCCATTTCATCCCCCTGCAGGGGCTGCCTATGGCCAAGGAGACAGCGGATCTTCGGGTCCAGCATGTGGTTCAGCTTCATGGCATTCCATTGGACATCATCTCAGACCGGGGTCCCCAGTTCATGTCCCAATTCTGGGGATCATTTTGCAGTGCCTTGGGGGCCACGGTGAGTCTATCTTCAGGCTACTATCCTCAAACCAACGGGCAGTGTGAATGAGCAAACCAGGAATTGGAAGCTGCGCTGCAGTGTGTCGCCACCACCAACCCCTTGTCTTGGTGCTCCTACCTCCCTTGGACTGAGTATGCTCACAACACCACCATCTCATCAGCCATTGGCATGTCTCCCTTCCAGGCCTCGCTGGGTTACAATGCCCCACTGTTCCCGGAGGAGGAGGGGGACATTGCGGTTCCCTCTGTTTGAGCACTCCTGCAGCGCTGTCGTCGGATCTGGAGAGCTACCTGGGAGGCGCTGCAACACACAGCGCAACACATCAGTGGACAACCATCACAGGGCTCCAGCTCCCACCTATCAGGTGGGCCAACAGGTATTGCTGTCCACCAAGCATATTGATTTAAAGGATGAGAGGAAGAAGATGTCCCAAAGGTTTATTGGACCCTTTCCCATCACCCAAATTATTAACCCAGTGTGTGTGCGACTAGCTCTCCCCCCCTCCCTCCACATCTGTCCTTCTTTCCATGTCTCCCAGGTCAAGCCTGTCTGCTCCAGCCCCTTGTGTCCTCCACCCAGGGACCCACCGCCACCGATGATAATCAACGGCGACCCGGCTTGGAAAGTCAACGCCATTCTGGATGGAATCGCGGTCGCGCCATTCTGGAGGGTCGCGGTCTGCAGTACCTGGTGGATTGGGAGGGCTATGGGCCGGAGTAGAGATCCTGGGTGCAACCCTGCTTCGTGCTGGACAAGCAACTCATAAGGGACTTCCATCAGGCGCACCCAGGTAGGATGGATCAACCGCCGAGATGCATGTTGTTGGGGGGGAGTACTGTCATGGCCGCCAATTAGGCGCACCTGCGCACACATCTGTCTGCTATCTGGCTCTGCCTATTTATTCTGTGAGACCCAGAGATCAGCACAGAGTCGTCTGCTTCCTTTCCAAGGGATCTGTACTCGCCAACTCTACGCTTAGGTTCCCGCCTCGTCTTCTCTTCAGTGCTACTACTAGCTTTCGGACGTCTCACCTCCCGGCAGCCAAGTAAGCCTGCAAACGTTTCCTCTCACCCTCATACTTCCCCTGTGCACATGCGGTGTTACCTTGGCGGCAGACTCTCCTCCATCTGGCGGCGGAACTCCCTGCTCTGTTCACCTGCCTACCTATGGGGTGACTGATACTGTCCTCCTGGCCTGGGCCGTCAAACTAACCTGAGTTCTACTCCTACACTGCAAACAGTAAGGATTGTGTTTACGGGTGCTTCCTCTGCCTGGACTGTCTCTTATTGTCCTTCTGCTCTGTCCTTAGGGTTGCCAGGTCAAACGGTGCTCTGCTCGCCCCAAGCTGACTTCTCCACACACTACACTCACCACAGATACTCATACATGCATCCATACACTCACATAATTGTAAATAAAAAGGTTAATTGTGTTAATCCTGAGTCGTGTCTGCTTCTTGGGTCAAGATCCATGTCACTCCCACTGCAGTTCGCTGGAGTCCCAAAACTTTAGAAATGGCTTTATAACCTTTTAGACTGATAGATTGCAGTTTCTTTCTTATTTGTTCCTGAATTTCATTGGATCACAGCATGATGTCTAGCTTTTGAGGATCTTCTGGTCTACTTCATTTTGTCAGGAATGTCCTATTTAGCTAGAGAAATTGAACTCAGCTTTCCAAAGATGTGATAAACCACAGTTAATTTATGCTTTAACAAGGGGAGCAATCGCTTTTTCACACAGGGCCATGTGGTTTGGATTTTTTTTTTTTTTTACCCTTGATTATAAACACCTGATAGAATAATTTTCATCATAATTATTCCGAGTCAAAAATCAGGCGGAATATTTGAATATAAGTATTGTAGAGACCCAGCACGGTGCGGACGGACATTATCTCACACTCATCAGGGCTGGAGGAAATGGAGGACAATTTACATATGGACAGAGAGCCCCAGGGGACAATCAGACAGGACTGTTATGTATGTGTCCTCGGAGAGGACGTCCCAGGCCAGGCGCCAGCTGATGTCATGCTAATGATGTGTATTGACTGATGTGTATTCGATGACAGTCACTATGCTAATAAGATAAGATAAGCCTTTATTAGTCCCACAATGGGGAAATTCCCGGATTGCAACAGCACAGGGACAGCAACACTCAGAGCAACAATCAAAAAGACAACATCAACAAGAGCAGCGAATATACATACATACACATAAATATATAAATATATATACACACAGTGCGGAACATTGTAGCTAGATGGAATAAACAGCATAACCGTCTACTTAGTTATCCTACATAGTATGAATATGTACCCATACATATTGTCACCCTCCGTAGCGACTGATATTGTCCTAGTTGTATACTGGAGGGGACCATTGTGTAAGTCTAATGTGTCTTTTGCATTCAATACTATTAGGTTGTCACATTTTTTTGCTATCTCTGCTAGCAGCCCTGCTTAGGTTATACAGTCTGACTGCCGTAAGTAGGAAGGACCTGCGAAACCTCTCGGTTGAGCACCTAAGATGATGTCTGCTGCTAAATGAGCTCCTCAGTGCATTCAGTATGTCCTGCATAGGGTGGGACTCAGACTCCAGCAGAGATGACAGTTTAGCCACCATCCTTCTCTCTCCTATCTCCTCCACTGGGTCAAGGCATTGCCCCAGGACAGAGCTAGCTTTCTTGATCAGTTTGTTCAGTCTCTTCCTATCGGCTGCTGTAATGCCACTGCCCCAGCAGACCACTTCAAAAGTGATGGCTGATGCCACCACCGTGTCATAGAATGTCTTCAGCAGTGCCCCTTGTACACCTAAAGACCTGAGTCTCCTCAGTAGGAACAGCCTGCGCTGTCCCTTCTTGTAGAGTGCATTGGTATTGTGTGACCAGTCTAGTTTATTGTTCAAATGAACACCCAGGTACTTGTAGGATGTCACCATCTCAATGTCTGTTCCCTGGATGTTTACTGGTGCTGTGAGGGGTTGTCCTTGCCTGCAGCAGTCCACCACCAGCTCCTTAGTTTTCCTCACGTTGATCTGGAGGCAGTTCCTATGGCACCAGTCCACGAAGTCCTTGATAAGTCCTCTGTACTCAGCTTCATCTCCATTAGAGATGAGGCCGACGATCGCAGAGTTGTCAGAGAACTTCTGTAGATGGCAGTGTGTTGTGTTGTGTGAGAAGTCCGCAGTATAAAGGGTGAATAGGAAGGGAGCCAAAACCGTTCCCTGGGGGGCCCCCGTGCTACTGATGATTGTGTTGGACACACAGTCTCGGGTTCTCACAAACTGTGGCCAGTTAGTGAGGTAGTCCAGGATACATGATGAAAGGTGTTGGTCCACCCCTGCGCACAGCAGCTTGTCCTTCAGGATCATCGGTTGGATGGTGTTGAAAGCACTGGAGAAGTCAAAGAACATGATCCTCACTGTATTCCCGGGCTTCTCCAGGTGGGACAGAGAATGGTGAAGGAGGAAGATCACTGTATCCTCCACCCCAATGCCATGCTGGTAGGTGAACTGGAGTGGATCCATCGCTGGACCCACCAGGGGGCGGAGGTGAGCAAGGAGCAGTCTCTCCAGGGTCTTCATCATTGAGACATCAGAGCCACTGGTCTGTAGCTGTTCAGGTCTTTGGGGTGGGAAGTCTTTGGTACAGGTACCACATAAGATGCTTTCCACAACTGTGGTACCCTGCGCAGCTTCAGGCTCAGGTTGAAGATGTGCTCCACAATCCCACATAGCTGGTCTGCACAGGACTTGAGGAGCTTTGCGCTGATGCTGTCCGGTCCCGAGGCCTTCCTCGCCTTGATCTTCCTCAGCTCCGTCCTCATTTGGGTCTTAGTGAGGGTCATGTTGGGGGGCTGTGTGCTGGGAGTGGGGGGGGTGTTGGTGGAGTGGGGTGTGGGCAGCAGGACTCAATGTCTTTAGAGGCAGCAGTGGTTGTTGTGCAGTCGGGGGGGATATTGATCAAAACTATTAAAAAACAGGTTCAGATTGTTCACCAACTCCTTGCCCCCCATGGCCTGGGAGGAGGTATTCTGGAGCCCAGAGATGGTTTTAAGGTTTCTCCAGATACCGCCGAAGTCGCTCTGTTGCCGCTTGTCCTCCATCTTCTTCCTGAAGCTGTCCTTGCCTTCTCTGATCTTCCTCCTCAGCTCCCTCTGTACGGACTTCAGCATCTCCCTGTTCCCCAACCTGAAGATCCTCTTCTTCTCACTCAGAAGTGTTTTTATCTCAGGGTTGATCCAGGGTTTGTTGTTCGAGCAACAACGTATGGTCTTGGTGGGTATGGTGTTGTCCACACAGAAGCTGATGCAGTCCGTGATGATGTGAGTGAGGACACTGATGTCCTCACCATGTGGATCACAGAGCTGCTCCCAGGCAGTGGTTTCAAAACAGTCCTTTAGAGCGTCCATTGCCTCCTCAGACCATAACTTCACTGTGCGCATGACCGGAGGTTGTCTGTGTACTAGGGGTTTGTACACCTGCAGGAGATGAACCAAGTTGTGATCCGATCTCCCGAGTGGGGGGAGTGGTGATGAGGTGTATGTCTCCTTAGTATTTGCATAGAATAAGTCCAGTGTTTTATTGTCTCTAGTATGGCATGTGACATACTGGGTGAACGTGGGTAGAATGAGGGACAGTGAAATATGGTTGAAATCACCTGAGGTGAAGAGAAGAGCATCTGGGTGTTCTGTCAGCAGCCTGCCAGTTACTGAGTGAATGACATCACGCACTGGCCCAGTGTTCACCGTCGGATTTGCATAAATAACAATGCAGATCATGTGTGAGTATTCCCTCAGGAGATATGTAGGCCGCATGCTAACAGCTAGCAACTCCACGTCTTTGTTGCAGTGTTGTTGTTTAACCGTGATATGTCCCGGTCTGCACCAGTTGTTATTGACATACATTATCATTCCTCCACCCCTTGCTTTCTCACTGTCTGGTTTTCGGTCTGCCCATATTGCGTGGAAACCCTCCAGTTCAATGTTAGCATCTGTTGCTAGTTCTGTTAGCTACGTCTCCATAAACAGCATCAAACTACTCTCTCTGTACACACTCTCGTAGCGGGAGATAGCCGCTAGCTCATCTGTTTTATTGAGTAGCGATCGTACATTCCCCATAATAACGGATGGAAGGGCAGGTCTGTACCTTATATTCCTCACCCGCCGTCTTACTCCAGCTCGACATCCACACTGTTTCAGTCTTTTTTCTCCCGGTATGTCGAGTTTTTGCGTTAGCATCGTGGGCCGTTTAAGTGCTAACAGCTGGTCTCTATTGTACTGCCTCCTGCAAGAAACAGTGGCTCCGTCCGCTGGCTCAGGAGACATTTGGCCAATCTCTGTGTCTGTGATGGATAAAGGTGTCGCCAAATCAGAAAGATTAGCAAGAGAGCCAGATAGTAAATAGAAATAGGAAGAAACTGATCCGCTTTTGCAAAAAGGCAGCCTACTCGTGTGGCGCCGGAAGTAGAAGTAATGTGCCATGCATTCTCTCTGTCTGTATAATGTGTATTAAAGAGCTTGTGACACATGCCTGAGCCACGCAGTAGCTCACCGAGCTACAAAGCGTGTTTCATTATGTTGGAGGAAATAAAACCTTGCACCCTTCCAGCTTGTCGCATCTTGCTTTTTTTCACAGCCACTACGCATCCTCGGGGAATTTGGCCATTTGCCTTCACCTCATCCTCGCAGGACGGCACCCGCGCGAGGAGTCAGAGACTAAATTTTTTTCACAGCTGCTGCGGATGACCGCCAGGTTTACCGGGAAAGTCTCTCACCATGGCGGATCCACATGCAATTTTTGCACGGCCCAGACACCTTTGACGTCCCCGCCCAGCAGTCACTTATTCCCATCCACCTCCCCCTCCTCCTCCACATCATTCTTCCCGCACCTCAAAGCCGGCCGATCGCCGGATTGTTCCATTACGCACGACGCGCACCGGTCCCGTGTGCCCACGATCCACGGCCGTTCAACGTGCTGAAACTTGGAGCAGAGCACACTGTCTTTTCCACCCCTCCCCCATCCCCCCATGGACTGACATGTCCTCCGACACTCCTCTACAGCAGGACAGTTTTCACCGGGGCTGGAGCACAAACGACCGGGTGGGGTGGGGGATCACAGCCCCTTTCCTGAGTGTTCTGGGTGGAGCCGTGTAGTCACCCAGCACGCTGCGGACAGACATTATCTCATACTCATCAGGGCTGGAGGAAACAGAGGACAATTTACATACGGACAGAGAGCCCCAGGGGGCAATCAGACAGGACTGTTATGTATGTGTCCTCGGAGAGGACGTCCTGGGCCAGGCGCCAGCTGATGTCATGCTAATGATGTGTATTGACTGATGTGTATTCGATGACAGTCACTATGCTAATGTGCCATGCATTCTCTCTGTCTGTATAACATGTATAAAAGAGCTTGTGACACATGCCTGAGCAACGCAGTAGCTCACCGAGCTACAAAGCGTGTTTCATTATGTTGGAGGAAATAAAACCTTGCACCCTTCCAGCTCACTGCATCTTGCCTTTTTGTCACAGCCACTACACATCCTCGGGGAATTTGGCCATTCGCCTTCCCCTCATCCTCGCAGGACTGCACCCGCATGAGGAGTCAGAGACTAAATTTTTTTCACAGCCGCTGCAGATCACCGCCAGGTTTACTGGGAAAGTCCCTCACCATGGCGGATCCACATGCAATTTTTGCACGGCCCAGAAACCTTTGACGTCCCGGCCCGGCACTCACTTATTCCCATCCACCTCCCCCTCCTCCACCACATCATTCTTCCCGCACCTCAAAGCTGTCCGATCGCCGGATTGTTCCATTATGCACGACACGCACCGGTCCCGTGTGCCCACGATCCACGGCCATTCAACGTGCTGAAACTTGGAGCAGAGCACACTGTCTTTTCCACCCCTCCCCCATCCCCCCCCACAGACTGACATGTCCTCCGACACTCCTCTACTGCAGGACAGTTCTCACAGGGGCTGGAGCACAAACGATCGGGTGGGGAGGGGGAATCACAGCCCCTTCTGAGTGTTCTGGGGGGAGCCGTGTAGTCACCCAGCACGCTGCGGATGGACATTATCTCACACTCATCAGGGCTGGAGGAAACGGAGGACAATTTACATACGGACAGAGAGCCCCAGGGGGCAATCAGACAGGACTGTTATGTATGTGTCCTCGGAGAGAAAGTCCCGAGCTGGGTGCCAGCTGATGTCATGCTAATGATGTGTATTGACTGATGTGTATTAGATGACAATCACTATACTAATGTGCCATGCATTCTCTCTGTCTGTATAATGTGTATAAAAGAGCTTGTGACACATGCCTGAGCCACGCAGTAGCTCACCGAGCTACAAAGCGTGTTTCATTATGTTGGAGGAAATAAAACCTTGCACCCTTCCAGCTCACTGCATCTTGCCTTTTTGTCACAGCCACTACACATCCTCGGGGAATTTGGCCATTCGCCTTCCCCTCATCCTCGCAGGACTGCACCCGCATGAGGAGTCAGAGACTAAATTTTTTTCACAGCCGCTGCAGATCACCGCCAGGTTTACTGGGAAAGTCCCTCACCATGGCGGATCCACATGCAATTTTTGCACGGCCCAGAAACCTTTGACGTCCCGGCCCGGCACTCACTTATTCCCATCCACCTCCCCCTCCTCCACCACATCATTCTTCCCGCACCTCAAAGCTGTCCGATCGCCGGATTGTTCCATTATGCACGACACGCACCGGTCCCGTGTGCCCACGATCCACGGCCATTCAACGTGCTGAAACTTGGAGCAGAGCACACTGTCTTTTCCACCCCTCCCCCATCCCCCCCCCCACAGACTGACATGTCCTCCGACACTCCTCTACTGCAGGACAGTTCTCACAGGGGCTGGAGCACAAACGATCGGGTGGGGAGGGGGAATCACAGCCCCTTCTGAGTGTTCTGGGGGAAGCCGTGTAGTCACCCAGCACGCTGCGGATGGACATTATCTCACACTCATCAGGGCTGGAGGAAACGGAGGACAATTTACATACGGACAGAGAGCCCCAGGGGGCAATCAGACAGGACTGTTATGTATGTGTCCTCGGAGAGAAAGTCCCGAGCTGGGTGCCAGCTGATGTCATGCTAATGATGTGTATTGACTGATGTGTATTAGATGACAATCACTATACTAATGTGCCATGCATTCTCTCTGTCTGTATAATGTGTATAAAAGAGCTTGTGACACATGCCTGAGCCACGCAGTAGCTCACCGAGCTACAAAGCGTGTTTCATTATGTTGGAGGAAATAAAACCTTGCACCCTTCCAGCTTGTCGCTTCTTGCTTTTTTTCACAGCCACTACGCATCCTCGGGGAATTTGGCCATTTGCCTTCACCTCATCCTCGCAGGACGGCACCCGCGCGAGGAGTCAGAGACTAAATTTTTTTCACAGCTGCCGCGGATCACCGCCAGGTTTACCGGGAAAGTCTCTCACCATGGCGGATCCACATGCAATTTTTGCACGGCCCAGACACCTTTGACGTCCCCGCCCGGCAGTCACTTATTCCCATCCACCTCCCCCTCCTCCTCCACATCATTCTTCCCGCACCTCAAAGCCGGCCGATCGCCGGATTGTTCCATTACGCACGACGCGCACCGGTCCCGTGTGCCCACGATCCACAACCGTTCAACGTGCTGAAACTTGGAGCAGAGCACACTGTCTTTTCCACCCCTCCCCCATCCCCCCCCCACAGACTGACATGTCCTCCGACACTCCTCTACAGCAGGACAGTTCTCACAGGGGCTGGAGCACAAACGATCGGGTGGGGAGGGGGAATCACAGCCCCTTCTGAGTGTTCTGGGGGGAGCCGTGTAGTCACCCAGCACGCTGCGGATGGACATTATCTCACACTCATCAGGGCTGGAGGAAACGGAGGACAATTTACACACGGACAGAGAGCCCCAGGGGGCAATCAGACAGGACTGTTATGTATGTGTCCTCGGAGAGAAAGTCCCGAGCTGGGTGCCAGCTGATGTCATGCTAATGATGTGTATTGACTGATGTGTATTAGATGACAATCACTATACTAATGTGCCATGCATTCTCTCTGTCTGTATAATGTGTATAAAAGAGCTTGTGACACATGCCTGAGCAATGCAGTAGCTCACCGAGCTACAAAGCGTGTTTCATTATGTTGGAGGAAATAAAACCTTGCACCCTTCCAGCTCGTCGCATCTCTCCTGTTCTATTACCTCCACAGTATATTTATTTAACCCCATGGCCACTGGGAGAGAGATTACATGATCGTGGCTGTCAGTACACACACACACACCTAACCTCTAAACATACATTTCTAGGCATGGTGTTTTTATCACTGTAAGTAAACGGGGGGGGGGGGAGTCCTTGAGCTATCTGCAGAGCTATCAGAAGGCATCTCCTGGAGACAGTCTAAGTGTTTAATCTATAGCACATTCCTCGGACACAGAAACTTAGCAGTGCATGTCAAAGAGATTATGGGTGCAGCTTAGGTCACTTTTTACATCTCTGCTGACCTACAATCTGGGCACTCAAGACTCTGGGACATGGAACAAATAATGGCTCATACAATGCACCAAAAATACATCAGATATAATATATAAAAGAATAATACAGAAGAATATATGAACTTATTCTTCATGGAATGCAAATATAAACATCAGACAAGAGGTGGGAAAGTAATCGAATAATAAAAGAATATTATAAGAATAATAATATGGACAATATGGATTTTTTTTTCATATTTCCCCCTTGATGCTTAATAAAGCATCATGATTAAAAGAAAAATAATCAACGTGGTAGTAGAGTAAATTGATTAAAATGATATAAAGGTATATGTGTAAGGATTTCCATGTTGTTATGTCTTTGCAGACTAGCAGCAATCTTATGAGGTGGTTTAAAACGTGTGTTGAGTATGTGTGTGAATATGTCATTAAAAGTGAATATGTGTAATATAATCAAAATTAATTTTAGACTGGGTCAAATAAGAATGCAGAAAATGATATGGAGAAACTCAAAATAGACTTAAACAATATTGCAACCTTCATACTCCTTAGGCTAGTATCACCCCTTTCACCATCCTCATCATCTGCAGCAGATGTATGAAGACATATCACTAAGTTCACAATAACCAGCCTCATCATCATATTACAGACACAAGGACTCACACAGGAAAAGTCCAAAGTTATCACTATAAAAATCAATACCAAGTTCATGATGAGACTTCTCCATGAAGAGAATCACTAACTTAATCAATTTTGTTATCATTGCCTGCAAAGCAATGAGGCTGTGTGTAACCAAAGTATTAATATGACCATTTGCTTTATTTTCATGGGTAGAAGTACAACAATAACCTCCAATAACAGGGCACACACCCCTACGAGTGGCAGTTGATTGAACTATTCTATTTTATGTTATAATTTTACAAATAATTGTAGCCTATAATTAAGTGTTTCAATCCATAAGGTGTTCTTCCCCACTCTCATTCAAGGAAACAGTGAATGAAAGACCCTCACTCCTGTGCTTTCCATCTGAAATTGCATCCGTGCCCCAGAATGGCATCATGTGGTAAGAAAGCATCTCTCTTCACCCTGCCCACCTGCCCTGCCAACATGATGAGGGTATGGTCAGTCGCCAAAACGGGGTACACAACCCTGCCCAATTCCTGGCCAGATGTGGGTACGTCCAATGACCACCAACCCCCCTTTAACAATGTAGATCCTTTGTCTCGCTTCATTGGTCAAGCAGAGTAGCAGTACAGGGGAGAGACGGACTGTAAGCCGTTGCACACTTAGAGAGTATTAAGCTGTTGAAAAGGACATCACCGCTTCAGAAAAGAGGAGTTCCCTGATGTAATTAACCTTGCCTTCACAGAGTAAGGAGTGTCATCATGTTTCCGATCAGTGGGGTGATAAATGTTGTGACAGGTGTGATTCAAAGTGATGTTTGCTGTGTTATTCCTGTATATAGCCTCTCTTAAGAAACAAACAGCCTGTGGTAACTGCATTATTTTAGCAGTAGCAGATAATTGTCCAGCTGTTAGTGGCATTAAGGAACAAGCATAACAATTCTCTACGGTGTATAGGCAGTGGAACAACTTAAAACCAACCAACACTAAGGATTATTATGAGGGTGATGAAGATGATAAGGAAACAACACCAACCGCACCCTTCTTTCCCTTGCATTTTTGCCTCGCCATGATAAACAAACAGCCTGCTTCGTTATGCAAAAGGCATTACTGGACGCCAGGGGCGCCGTCAGCTGACACTTGCATAGAGAAACAGTTAATGTCACTTGTTGAGTTTTTTTTTTTTTTTTTTTTTTTAAATTTAATGAGTATGTAATGTGTATTAAACAGTCTCTTGCTGAGGGTTCCAAGTGGGGTAAAATGTTAGATGCACCCAAGTGTCACGTCCTTCGCTCTTTGCAGCTGTTGGCGTTGCTAGAATAACCTTTGTGTTGTCCCAGCCAGGGAGTTTTGGTCCAGTTTTCTTTAATGACCAGAATATCTGGTTTGGCCAAAAGATGGGTGCACCGCCAACGGTTCCTTCGTCACATGGTCCCTCCTGGGAAAGACCGTATGGATAACATCTCTGTCAGTTGTCGTTCTTTGCATGAAATCAACCAGAAACCCTTTCACATTACCTAAGTTAAATGGCTTCAATAGTATGGTTTGCCATTCACAATTTCCCTATTTTCTTTCATAATCCTATTTGTTCATTATGCTGATCCTGTAGATTGTTGACGGTAAGCTAAATGGTTTCCTAGGTAAATGTTGGATACTAACAATCTGGGTACTGTACCTAAATGTGATATGATTTGATTTACAAAGTGTATTCCATTAAATGTATTCCATTATCTAAGTGAATCATTTCAGCTATTCCAAATCTTGATATTGTTTCGATTAAAGGTTTCAGTGTCACCATAGCAGTATTTAGATTACTGCAATCCATAGCAGTATTTAAATTAGTGCAGGGGAACGCCTTTGTCTATTTGGTAAGTATGTTGTGGAGAGTGTAAATAACGAGACTGGTTCATACAGCAGACGACTTTATTCACTCTCACATCAGTCATACACAGAAAAAGCATGTCTCAATACACCATGGGTTCTCCTTTTATACCAACCACCATCTCACATCTCCATGACATCTCACATCACAATAGATTCATCCCTTCTCCCCCGAACTCCTTCTTCCTGCTACCTCGCCATAATCTCCATAGCCATTGTCCTTCTCTGTTTACCCTCTGCATCCAGTCTGAGATGATTAACCCAGTCTCTACTCTATTAACCCAGTCCCCCCCCCCCCCGAATCTCAGAACGAGTTTCAGTCCTCACGTCGTTTTGGCTTCAGTCTCCTCCCATGTCTGCTGTAACGGGGGTTTACCGCCTCCGCAGCGCTGCTTTTCCGGCGGGGGCTCCTGGGGGTGTGTCTGTCTGCGGGTGGGCCATGGCGAGGGGGGTGAAACCTTCGACTTGCCCGTGTGGCTGCTCTGATGAATCGTTTACCTGGGGAGTTCTCAGTGGGGGTCTTCCGCACCGAGGGACCTGAGCCAACATCACTTGCTCGTCCGCCACCACAAAGGCGGGCTTAAGTCTGTCTATGCATATTTTCTCCCGACGACCCCCCAAGTCTAACAAAAAATGTTTGTCCCCTGTTTCCAGCACTCTGAACGGGCCATCGTAGGGTGGGCGCAATGGAGGGCGGTGGGCATCGTGCCTAACAAACACGAATGCCGCGTTCTTCAAAGTTTTTGGCACAAAAGTGCGTGGAAAACAGTGGTGGGCCGGGCCGGGCCGGGCCGGGCAGCGTGCCTGTGTCTGCGCTATGCTGCAAACGCTGAGACGGGCAGTTGTCCGGCGCAGGATTATCTGGCAAAAATTCCCCGGGCAGCCGCAGTGGCTGAGAAAAAACAAGCTCCTCCGGGAAAGCCTCCAAATCCTCTTTTGGTGCAGAACGCAGCCCCAGTAAAACCCACGGCAACCGGTCTACCCAATTTGCATCCATCAGTGAAGCCCTGAGCGCTGCTTTCAGTGACCTATGAAAACGCTTGCATAACCCATTGGCCTGTGGGTTGTATGCAGTTGTGCAATGAATTGCAACACCCAGGCTATGGGCCATCGCGGACCAGAGGTCTGAAACAAACTGAGGGCCCCAATCGGACATAATGTCCGACGGGATTCCAAAACGTGCCACCCATGTTGTCAAAAAAGTGCGCGCCACGTCCGCGGACGCAGTTGCCGCCAGCGGGACTGCTTCTGGCCAGCGTGTGGTGCGGTCCACCACTGTCAGAAGGTGCGTGCGCCCCTGCGATGATGGGAGGGGGCTCACGAGGTCCACGTGAACGTGGTCGAACCACTTAGCCGGGATACAAAATGGCTCCAAAGGAGCCTTTGTGTGTCTGTGTACTTTGGCTCGTTGGCACGCTACACAGGCTGCAGCCCACTCTTTCACTTGTTTAAGCAGGCCCGGCCACACGAACTTCGCTCCCACCATTTTGACTGACGCGCGCACCCCTGGGTGCGCCAGAGCGTGAACTGACTCAAACACATGGCGGCGCCAAGCGACTGGGACCACCGGGCGTGGGTGTCCTGTGGAGATGTCGCAGATTAGGGGGGGCTTACCGTCTTGCAGTACTCTGCTCTCCAGCCTTAACCCTGTTGGTCCAGACTGGAGCGCGTGCACGTCAGTATTGCCAATCTGCTCTGTGGCCATGGCTGTATAATCTATCCCCACACAGACTGGGGCCACTACTGCGCGCGAGAGGCAGTCCGCTACCACATTCAGTTTACCCAACACGTGTTGAATATTGGCCGTAAACTCCGAGATTGCGGCCAGCTGTCTCTGCTGCCGGCCCGACCATGGTTCCGAAACCTTGGCCATCGCGAACATTAGCGGCTTGTGGTCCACAAACGTGGTGAAGCTGCGCCCTTCCAGCCAGAACTGGAAGTGGCGTATGGCCAGGTGGAGAGCCAGCAACTCTCTGTCGAATGTGCTGTATTTATGCTCACTGTTGCACAAAGCCCTGCTGAAAAAAGCAAGCGGCTGCCAGGAACCAGCGACACGTTGCTCCACGACGGCCCCTATGGCCACATCCGAGGCGTCGGTAGTGAGCGCTATCCGAGCCGCCAGGTCTGGGTGTGCCAACATTGCGGCATTTGCCAGAGCTGTTTTAACCTCAGAGATTACCTGCTCTCGCTCTGGAGTCCATTCTACTCTGTCCGCGGGTTTCTGTTTCTTGAGCGCGGCGTATAATGACTGCATGAGTTGAGCTGCGCGGGGGAGGAACCGGTTATAAAAGTTTACCAACCCCAAAAATTCTTGCAGCGCCCTGACCGTCTGAGGCCGGGGAAAATTTGCCACGGCACGCACTTTGTCAGGCAAGGGTATCGCTCCCTCCGGTGAGACGCGGTGCCCCAAAAAGTCAATCTCCGTCATGCCGAACTGGCATTTCGCCGGGTTGATTATTAACCTGTGCTCCTCCAACCTCTGGAAAACCGTCCTGAAGTGGGTTACGTGTTCGTCCTCGGACGCACTGGCCACCAGGATATCATCCAGGTAGACGAACACAAACGGGAGATCGTGCAACACCACATCCATCATGCGTTGGAATGTCTGTGCCGCTCCTTTTAATCCGAAGGGCATGCATAAAAACTCAAACAAGCCAAACGGAGTTATTACCGCTGTTTTGGGTATGTCCTCTGCACACACTGGGACCTGGTGGTAACAACGGACCAGGTCTATTTAAAAAAAAAAAAATGCGTGCTCCAGCGAGGTGAATGGAAAAATCCTGAATATGGGGAATCGGGTAGCGGTCGTGCTCTGTGGCGTTATTCAATCTGAGGAAATCTCTGCACGGTCGCCACCATCCCTCGGCCTTAGGGACCATGTGTAGCGGGGATGCCCATGTGCTGTTCGATCGCCTGATGATGCCCAACCTTTCCAAGTTGGCAAACTCCTCGTGCGCTATGGCCAATTTAGCTGCGTCCAAGCGTCGAGGTCATGCGAAAACAGGCGGCCCGGTGGTGGTGATAAAGTGTTCCACACCGTGTTTAGCGATGGCCGCCAAAAACGTCGGGACTGTGAGTGCTGGAAACTGAGTGAGCTGTGTGTGGAACTTACTGCCTGGAACTGTGACGTTGGCTTGCGTTATTCGACCGGCCCCTCGAGCTGTACGGGGGGGAGGAATCAAAAGACATTGCATTAACCAGGGGCCTTTTAGCAACATCGACTAGCAACCCATGTGCACACAGAAAATCAGCTCCCAGGATTGGGAAACTCAGTGCCGCTATGACAAAAGTCCACTCGTACATACGGCCATGTAGGGATAAAGTCAGTGTTCTCTCACCAAAAGTCTTAATGCTTGAGCCATTTACTGCTACCAGCCCGGGGCCGCTAGGTCCTGCTAGCCAGTCGGCGTAGGACGGCAGGATGATGCTCCTCTGGACTCCGGTGTCTATGAGGAACCGTCTCCCCGAGCGCGAGTTCGTCACGCAGAGCAGCTTGTTCTCTTCACCGGCGGTCGCAGCTGCTAGCAACTTGGCATTTCCAGAGCGCTTGAATTGGCACGGTGGCACACATGTGCGTGCGTTCTCTCCAAAGCGGCGGTGGTAGAAGCAGAGCGTGTCTCTCTGGTGCTTCCTGGCCTCCGCTGCCGCTACCGTCAGCGGCTCCTCGCCTCCTCTGGTTGTCTCGCTGGGTTCCGACACCGCCACGTTCACTGTGAGGGCTCTGGTGGTGAGGATGATCCGATCTGCCTCCTGGGCTAGCGCACGGTAGTCACGCGTGGCCAATTGGCAAGAACCGCTCTGGCCTCTGTTGGGAGGTTCCAGAGGAAAAGGTGGGCAAACAGAAAATGCCCATCGTCCGTGCCCATTAACGCCAACATCTTCTCCATCAGTTCGACTGCCGAACCATCTCCTAACTCGGAGCGCCTCAGGAGCCTCTCTGCTCTCTCACAGTCCTATAGCGTGTAGTGCCGGGTCAGCGCAGCCTTGAGAGTCCTGTATTTGTCGTGGGCTGGAGGCTGTTGAAGCAGGCTCGCTACCTGCTGAGACGTGCGAGCATCCAGCGCTGCGACCACATAGTAATATTTTGTGTCGTCTGCCGTTATTCCCCGGAGGGCGAACTGAGCCTCGGTGTGGTGGAACCAAGACCGCGGGTCGTGCAGCCAAAAGTCCGGTAGTTTGACCGAAACAGCACATGCGTTGCTGGGGGTTCCCGTCCGGGCCGTCTCTGGGATGCTTGCCGCGTTGCTGGGGCTTCCCGTCCGGGCCGACTCCGGGGTTCTTGCCTCGTGTTCCATAATTCGTCAAGGGGTCACCAGTGTGGAGAGTGTAAATAACGAGACTGGTTCATACAGCAGACGACTTTATTCACTCTCACATCAGTCACACACAGAAAAAGCATGTCTCAATACACCATGGGTTCTCCTTTTATGCCAACCACCCATCTCACATCTCCATGACATCTCACATCACAATAGATTCATCCCTTCTCCCCCGAACTCCTTCTTCCTGCTACCTCGCCATAATCTCCATAGCCATTGTCCTTCTCTGTTTACCCTCTGCATCCAGTCTGAGATGATTAACCCAGTCTCTACAATGTCAATAATTTCTAAACAACATTTTTGCCTTCACATTTATTAAACTCAATGAGATCCATGCAAAGGTTTTGAAAGGAATAAGTTTATGCAGGAAATATCATATTATTTTGCTTTGAGCTCCCTAAAGCATTGTTCTCTTCTTAAATAATTGAGTAAGAATCTGTGTTGTCTTTGTAGTAGATTCTAAATTGAGTCCAACAGTAAGCATAAATTCAGCATAAATTGGACCTTCCTTAGACATTTGGAACTTTTGTCATAAATTTGCATGGTTTTCTGCTTCCGTATCAGTTTACATTATTTCTTATAAACATGATATTTTTGTTTACAATAATCTGCAAATATTTATCAGCACTAAATTTTCTTAAATACCTGCAAATCTATTGATGTAAATTTAACTTCTCCTATTGAATATTGTGATTCCATTACCAAGCAGTTTCACCTATGTTTTTCTTTCCTACATTATTGATCATTTATTGATAATTTTTATTTATTATCTATTTGTTTGAGGATTTTTGCTAATTATTTTTTACTAATTAATTGTTGTGGTACCCCCCCATCCCCTTTGATGCATGGAGGGTTGTCCCTTTAAAGATACAGTATGTGCCATTAGTATGTGTTGCACATGGTTAAGTTAGATGAAACTTCTGTGAGCAGTATAACTCCCTCAAAATGAGGTTTCAGTAATCATGGCTGTTGTGGTAAATTTCAGTTAGGACAATTAATCCAGCTGTCTGTGCAGATTTAATGTGATTTAGCATGTATTGTAACCAATTCTGAATTAGTCATTAAGGCCACATTTGTCTGTCCTGTTGAACACAGACAGTTTGAATTTGTGTAAATGCATTTTTTGTGAAAGGTTATGTAGGGGAATATTTAATAAAATATTGTAATAAGGTACAGGAATTATTTATTTTATTTAAGAGTGGGTGTGAAAGGGGGCAGAGTTAAACCCTCACTTCTGCACCCGCTAAATAAATAAAATAAGCACTTGAAAAAGGGGCACCAGTCCTAACAGACACTTATATTAAACTTAGTTTTAATTAATTTTGTACCTTTAATTACTTAATGGATCAGTCTCAAAATTTAAGGGAGTTCTTCTCCTGCCGTGATCTAAGAAGCAGATATATGCGAAGGAAAACGCTTCAACTTCTCTCATTCACCCTTTTATTAAACTCATTCAGGTTACATGATATGGCATTCAAATGATGGATAAAAAAATTCAAATGATAACAGGCGTCCGATATCACATCAACTGTTATTGTTTTCCTGAACATAAAGTCTAGCGTTAAACCTTTGTAGAACCAAGGAGAAACCAGACTTGTGTTTCAACGGTAAATGAGGCTGAAATGTCTAACAAAACAGAACGCAATTTTATGGGGAAAATTCATAAGCTGATTATCTAAAATTAACTTCTAAATTAATCTACAAAAATTAAGGGAAGTTAATTAAAAATGACTAGGAGTCTTCCTTCAGTTTATAGCTTTATCCTGTGGCTGAGAGACTAATTGTACCATGAAATAGTGGTTATATTCAATTGTAATTTAATTGTTCGGACATCACGTTTTTAACCCAGCAGATAGGAAAAATAGGAGTTTCACTTACAAAACAGCTGTAGGTCCACGTTTTTAGTGGGTCGGTACCGGCTGAGTTTGAAGTCGGGACATGGGGAGAAAGCGGCTGCTGCTATGCTTCTTCACAGCCATAAGCAGTGTTGACCCAGCCCGAGGCTCACACAGGACAGGGGCAGCAGAATAATTGTCCCCGAGCGGCGTGACAAGTCCTTGGAAATGAGTCCGAATTTGAGGTCTCTTGTAGCGGGATAGACCAAAAAAAAACTGAAGGAGAAACTTCTCAGTCAGGCAGGTATGAGGCCAGAAAGAGAGTCCAAAACACAGTCTCTGTTCACTTTAAATTAGGAAAATTAAAGGTCCACTTTAACGGCATGAAAAGTCAGAAAATCTGAGAAAAATATTTACTAGGATAAGAATGGCTTCTGAGGAGAAGGAAAAAAAAATATTTTCGAGAATTTGATTCTCTGAGAAAGCAAGCTCTAAAGAAAAAAGTGGTTTCTCCTCAGTAACCAGAAAAATGAGAAAACTAATGCAGGATTTGACAAACTTCACACAGAACAATTTAGATTAAAACTACACGGAACCTTGAAAATGTGGAATAAAACTTTCCTCTGAGATCTAGATTGCTATTCTGCTTCTTTAATCTTAATTTAGATCCTAATCTTCCCAGACTTCTCTGATCTCATTCTGTCTCTTTTGATCTAACATTTAATCTTCTTTTCTGTCTCTTTCTTGCATTTTGTCTTTCTGTCCTGCATGCAGGGCGGCTCCTCACTCCCTTTTACTGAGCGCGCCGTTGGGTCATAAAACCTGGGCCGGTCGCAAGACGGACCAATCAACTTTAAAAAAAACAAAAAAAACCCAAAACAGTTTGAAATGGCAGCCATCCAATGTGAAAACATTTCTTTGTTTGAGGGCAGCCAATCAAACGAAGACACCATCCCATGAAACTGCAGAGAAGAATTAATACTCATTCAGTTCTTATAAAATTAGGTGCTCAATATAAGATCTAACTAAATTAAATGACTTGGCTAATATTCAGTGATCATGCATTTATCATTAATACTGATATTACATTCGATTGACTAACACTCATGAACATAATATTTCTTATACACAATTATGATACATGCACTCATATTTAGATCAAAGATTAATGAAGTACTGCAAACCATGGTCGGTGATCAAAAAGATGATTTTCAGTGTCCTTAGGATCCGGGGGAGATGATAAGCTGAAAGAAACTTAATGCTTAGAGAGAATTGACAGTCAATTTACACATAATGAAACACATTCCGTAGGTGTCCACTAGGAGGTACTGTTGAGCTGTAGATAATTTCTTTAGGTCCATTGTATAATCGTTGAAAGTCATAAAACTGTCTGGTTAAGCCGTTTATGACCCTTTAAGAGCATTAGTTTCCTGTAGGGCGGATGCTATCCACATTCAATGTTCACGTTGGGTATCTGGACTGGAGTTTTTATGGTCCCTTTAAGCCTTTAAAAGCAAATTCTGATCCTTACCATCTCTGCAAGAGGAAACTGTTTACATTTGGGCCCTGGGAAAAAAACATCCTTGGTCAGGCCTTGAGTGAGTGTAGTTAATATGAAAGCAAGTAATATTCCTGTAGAATGAAGAAAAGTGATTTTCCTATAGAAGGAAGAAAAGGGAAATTCCTGTAGAATGGAGGGAAGTGATCTTCTGTCTTGGTTTGAGGAGACGATGATGCTACAGTTATGTCCCACTCCTTCCGTTAATGGAAAGGCAGACATATTGCTTAATCAGAATCTGGCTTCATTTTGCACAAGGAATGCTTTATTCTCTATGTTTCTTCCTAAATTATGGTGTGGTCTGCCGTCCCAAGACCCAGCTCGGCCAAGGCCAAGCACCAGGAGCACAGCCCAGCTCTTTAGCACATCAAAACCATACAACACAATTATTCCTTATCCCTGTTACATTTCTGAAATGTGATACTGTCATACTATTATTTGGTGAGAGGCATCATTGCAATGTGTAGACCTGCAATGTCATTTCATGTAAACACTGCATTTTCAAAGTCCAAGTCAGTTAAACTGATATACGTTGTCATTATAAATGTTATTTGTTTTACTTAGCTTAAAAATATGAGCATATTTACCAGTTACACAATGTTAGATTCAAAACCCACAACATTAGATTGAAAAACCCACAAAAAGAAACTGTAAAACTCCTAAGCTTTGCAAAAATACCCATATATAGATTTTTTTTCCCCTTCTTTTCACTCACTCACTATCAGACACAAGGGCCCACACATACACACATGCAGCGCTCTCCTGTTATCTCTTCAAGGTTACTTTTGGGCAGCTGCTCACACACACAAACGGTAAGACTGCCTTAAAACAAGCATGAAATGGCAACCCAAAGTATTTGTAAAAACAAATCTGGCAACCCAACATTCTCATGTCAACTTTTTGTCTACTGCTATGAGAACACCATTCAGTTTCTTACCCAAAGGTATTACTTGCAAGCTCCCACAATTTTCATCATTACCCCAGAGAACAATAATTATCTAACCATCTCTTTTATACTCCACAATGACCAAAAAATTTACAACAACTTTAAAACTCACATTCAACCTCTGCGGCATCTTCCTGCTCTCTCTCTCACCAGGGCAGATTCCAGAACACAAACAAGACAAACAAGCGGAAAAAAACTGCAGTAACTTTATTCAAACCAGCGCGATAACAAAAATTAAAAATTAACGGTTCACTCAAGTCAGTGCTCACTGCAATTCCATGACAGAATCTTGCATCAATCTTCAAATCAATACTCACTGCAATCGAACGGCAGAATCTTGCTCAGACTTTTATACATTAACGCTCACTGCAATATTGCGGGCAGAATCTTGCCCCTATTAATACCTCACGGCTCACTGCACAATACTGAAGTCTCTTGCATTAATTTCTGCGCCCAACAACACACCTTAGCAGCCACCTCGCTGACTCAAGCAGAAGTTAACCAGGCTTTGCGGTGTCAAGCGCTCAGGAAAACATTTCACCCTCAGGGAGTCTCTCATCCCAGGGAACACAATCTTTTACATAACAAATAAATATACTCACATCCAAGCCGCCTTTAGGGTTCTTAGACCCGTCACCCAGTCTGTTCCAGCGCCCCGGTTCCGAAATGCCCTCACTGCAGTAACACTGAATCTTGTACTCAGCCTGGGAAGGTCTTTCATCAGCTGTGCACTCGCTGAAATCGGGCAGAGGTGCCGGAAGGATGGAGCTATGTGGATCTGCTGTTTGGTGCAGCAAAATGATAGAATAATTTTCAGCATAATTATTCTGAGACAAAAATTATGCAGAATATTTGAATGTAAGTATATTTATTTAACCCCACGGCCACTGGGGGAGATATTGCATGAGTGTGGCAGTCAGTGGCAGTCAGTACACACACACCTAACCTCTGAACATACATTTCTAAGCATGGTGTTTTTATAGCTATAAGTAAACAAGGGGGAGAAGTATTGAGCTATCTGCAGAGCTATCCGGAGGCATCTCCTGGAGACAGTCTAAGTGTTTAATCTATAGCACATTCCTCAGACACAGAATCTTAGCAGGACATGTCAAAGAGACTATTAGTGCAGTTTAGGTCACTTTTTACATCTCTGTTGACCTACAGTACATTCTAGGCACTCAAGACTCTGGGACATGGAACAAATAATGGCTCATACAACGTACCAAAAATACATCAGATATAATATATAAAAGAATAATAAAAAAAGAATATATTAACTTATTCTACATGGAATGCACATATAAACATCAGACATGCAGTAGGAAAGTCATGGAATAATATAAAAATAATATTAGAATAATAATATGGACAATATGGAATTTTTCTCTCAACACCATTTAAAAACTGCATTTTTTGTTTACTTGTGTTATCTTTGTCTAATATGTAAATTTGTTTGATGATGTGAAACATTTAAGTGTGACAAACATACAAAAAAATGAGAAATCAGGAAGGGGGCAAACACTTTTTCACACCACTATAAGGGACCTCTTCTTGTCAGTGACATGGCAGTTGGTTAATGTGTTTAAAGCCCACCCACATCTTTTCCTAGCTCTAAGCCTAACCATTGCCTTAACCCTAACCATGCAGTGTTAATTTCGAATCCAAGCCATTTCTTTAAACACAACCAAGTAGTTGCTGTGAGTAACTTTAAAAATGTGTATTTAACAAGACTAAATACAGACAAGACACAAGAAGTAGTACAGAGGTGTGACTGAAAAAGGGGCTCAAGAGAAAGTGAAGAGATCGCTGCTGTTCTCATGCCCTCACCCACCTACTTGTGTAGATTTGAGGGATTGTTGAAATGTTGAAATTGTGTGTCAACGTATTAGGAAATACTCCCTTGGGTTGTATTTGGAGAGTTTGAACAAATGACCTATGTGATCTCATTGATTTGAGGACTTGCTGGTCTTTTCCTTTGTTTGAGGGCTTTGTTATTGAACATTATACTGGGCACTCGGGACAAATTCATTCTTTCACTTCTAGCAAACAGTCTCTCTTGGTTGTCAAGGAACTAGTTCAATATGTTCTGTAACCCACAATTGGAGAACTCAAGGATCTATTCTGAGTGGGCCAAATTCCAGACAGGAGGTAATAGTATTTGTAATGCCATTTTTACTTATTTATTTTAATTTATATTTACATTTTAAAGTCTTTTCTTGCAGAGTTAAAAAAAATGTATGTTTTGTATGCAGTTTTTATATCTCAAGTCAATGTAACTTTTTTGTGTTGGTGGACAAGTAAACAAGCATCTATTTTATTACCCTGAAAGGCCACAGCTTTGTGAGGTTTGATTAATGGGTAGTTTGTTTGTTTTTTTTAACCAAAAACGTTATCAGGATTTTGAAGTATGAATTAGGTTGTTCTTTTTCAGTTGCCTGTTGTCATCACACAGCAGGAATAACAGGCACTCCATAACTTGAATGGTGCTTTTGTTTGTAGTCAGACATGGGTCAAACAGCATTATTACACTCATTAATTCATGCACCTCTCAAACTTCAAATGCCCTGTAAATCATGCTGAACAAGCAGAAGGATTTGTTCTTAGTTTATTTTGTTTTTTTGAGGCATCTTTTCAAAATTCAAACCCTAAAAGCCATTTCCTGTGAATAGCACTCAAAATTTGGGACTTAAGGTGCGTTCACACCAAACACGAACAGGTGAATTTTTCGCGTGGCACAATTACATTATAAATCAATGTAAACATGCCAACAGACATGCAGACAGGCAAAGTTGTCTTTAAAACTTCTGCAGCCGTGTTTAACCTGCTGTAGAAATTCCCAAAATAACATCAGGCTTAGGTTTACACCAGGGGTGCTCACACTTTTTCAGCATGCGAGCTACTTATAAAACAACCAAGTCAAAATGATCTACCCACTACAAAAATGCAAAACATATAATTATTTTCAAATGTATTAAGGATTCTTTGTATGTACAATGTATATTGATGTAC
This sequence comes from Pholidichthys leucotaenia, assembly GCA_020510985.1. Taxonomy (NCBI): domain Eukaryota; kingdom Metazoa; phylum Chordata; class Actinopteri; order Cichliformes; family Pholidichthyidae; genus Pholidichthys; species Pholidichthys leucotaenia. The sequence continues at coordinate 129,470,712 of CM035840.1, read as the reverse complement.
CTTGCATAACTGAATAAGCCAATATTGCACAACACACATAATAAATAACTATTAACATTTTTTGTAATTACGTGAGTTTACTTTGATGACTTGCACTGAATTGAATCAGCCAGGGATGCATAGTCCGGACAGTAGCTGCTGACAGCCAGCCTCAAGCACATTTCCAAATGTTCATCAGTCATGGTGGAACGGTATTTGGACTTAATGATCTTCATGTAGGAAAAGGCTGACTCACATAAATAAGTGGAGCCGAATAATGCAGTCAAGGAGGTAGCACATTTCCTCATGTTGGGGTACTTTTCCTCTGTGAGTAAGTTCCAGAATTGTCCATGAGCTCTCGACTTCAGCTCAATGTCGGTTTGTAGAGTCAAAATCTCATCTTCCACTCCAGAAGAGTTCAAGTGAAACAGTGCTGCAATGTCCTTCCATATTTGCTGGGTTAAATCCTCAGCCATGGCTTCACAGCGCCATGTAACTGTATGTCTTGACAGCTGCAAAGCTTTGATTGAAGATAATATCTCTGCCTTATTTTTAAAGTCTCGGAACAATGAGCCAGCTGCTTCAACGAATGCTTCTTTTACCATCTCTCCGTCTTGGAAGGACTTATTGTTTTTAACGATGGCGTGACTCACCCGGAACGATGCTTCAGTGGCGGCTTTCGCTTTTGAAGTTTGTTGAGTGAAAAATGACTGCTGTGCGGACAACTGGGATTTTAGTTCCTCCACCTTTCTCTTTCTCAGCTGGCTTTTCGGCGGAAAGTTGATGTCGTATTTTCCATGAACAGTCCGAAAATGCCGCTCCACATTTCCCTTCTTTGGTATTGCGATGGTAGACTGGCAGATGAGGCAAACGTACTTCGAAAATGACATCGTGAAAAAAAAGTCCACCTCCCATTTCGTATGAAAGTGATATGTTTTTGCCTTCTTACTTGGTCCAGCTTTCTCACTCATTTTGATCACCATATGTTTTAGCAAGGGCTTAAAATCTGAGGTAATTGGCTGACTAGCTTGTAAGTTTTGCTGCGCTTAGCGCCGTTGTTTACGCATGAGCGGTGACCTAAAGGTCAAAATTCAGTTGTCATCTGAATGGTTGCCCTGTATGTCAATCAAGTGACGGAATGTTTGGTAGGCTGACAAATATTTTTTTTAATGTCACGCTGCGATCGACCAGTACTACCTCCGCGATCGACCAGTAGATTGCGATCGACGTAATGAGCACCCCTGGTTTACACTATCCAACCGGGGGCTCACCTGAAAATGTCATCTCAAGTCTCCAAAACTTCACAGATGATGGGTGTTTACGTTGCTAGCTTGCTAATACATCCATGGCTGGTAACCGTGGGTAAACAACTCCAAAATCCTGATTCAGCTGAAAAGTTGCCGGTCCTCCTGTCTCCCGGAGAGTGACTTTCATTTTGTAACTAGTTTACTTTGCAGTGGTGATAATTTTACTCTGGTGACAGAATATCAAAGCTAGCTAGCAGCTAGCAGCTAGCTGCTAGCGGATGCGAACGCGCGACCACGCAAATTTGCGCGTACTCACGTCTTCCCATTCACTTTGTATGGATTTGTGCCGCCCGTTCGCATTTAGTGTGAACCCACCTTTAGGTAGAAATGTCTATTTCTACCTAAATGAAATGTCTATTTCAGTCTATTCAATCACACAAGCTATTTAAACAGATGCCTGCCATTTTAGTTTTGCTGTATGATTGTAAAACTTCCCAGATGTGATAGATGGCAAACCGGTAATCACTTTTGGGACTTAACTATGTAAAAGACTGAAGACTATTATTTGAAAAATAAAGTCTGCAAATTATTTTTTTTTTTTCATTTTATTGTCTCACATTGCATCTGCTATTGAATTAATTGTTTTAGCATTAATATTCATCATGCATTTTCAGAATATGTCTCTTTGACAGCTTTCTGTTGTACTTAGAAAGACTTGCCATCTATAGATTTTTCCTGATAACTTAATTTACATTAATGCTGCACCAAGAGCAAACCATTTGTGATATTTAAAACAATTTGTCAGTATAATCTGAGAAGTAAAATTGTAATTCTAGTGCCCTATGTATACACTTGCAAGAAGACTATACACACACACACACACACACACACACACACACACTGTTAATACAAATATAAATATGAGACAGATGAAGCAAAGCGAGTTGCAATCCACTGAGTTGAGAGTCTCTTCAGACATTAAACACAGTCCCTTAGGTTCTGGGACTAAAACTTCTTCTTAGGGTTAGAGTTAACTGGAGTGGTGGCCTAGTGGTAGAGCATCCATCCCACAGCCGGGAGGTCATGGGTTCAAGCCTTGCCTGGGTCATACCAAACACCATATAAAAATGGTACTTCCCACCTTCTAGCTTGGTGCTCAGCATAATAGAATGGGGGAAGAGAAAATTGTAACCCTTGGACAATAGATAGAAATTAGCCACTGGCTACAATCTGGCAAGTTTACATTGATTGACATCAGTGTTCATTAACCTGCACTGTCCTCCACTTATGTCCTGTGACTTATGTCCTGACTAACATATGTGCTCTGAATGAGACATGGTGTACAAACACTGTCTTGGACGTATGCCAACATCCTTGTATCTGTTGTTTTGTATATGTGTGCAGTGGGCGTTTCTCTTGTCATTGATGGTATTATACATTAGAAGTCACTTTGTGTACTGCAGGTGTGCCATAATGCTCAACAGATCTTTGGTGACTTACACAAGAATTAGAACTTGTTTTGAGTAAGTAAGCTTTGTGTAACTCAAGGGATAATAGTCTGCAGATGACCTATGCTTATATTTTAAAATTAGAAATTTAGTGAGCTTCATTCTGCTAACTCTAATTTATAAAGCTTGCCATTTTCTAGAGAGCTTTGATTGTCTAAGCTTCTCATTATGTTACAGCTTAAATAAATTTAAAGAAATTATCTAGAATAACTTAAAGATGCACTCTGGCAGCTCAAAAACCAACAAAATACAATACTGTCTTGAAACCATTGCCTGGGAGCAGCTCTGCGAGCCACATGGTGAGGACATCGATGGCCTCACTCACACCATCACAGACTACATCAACTTCTGTGTGGACAACATCGTACCCACCAAGACCATACGGTGTTGCTCGAACAACAAACCCTGGATCAACACTGAGATAAAAACACTTCTGAGAGAGAAGAAGAGGATCTTCAGGTTAGGGAACAGGGAGATGCTGAAGTCCGTATAGAGGGAGCTGAGGAGGAAGATCAGAGAAGGCAAGGACAGCTTCAGGAAGATGATGGAGGACAAGCTGCAACAGAGTGACATCAGCGGGGTCTGGAGAAACCTTAAAACCATCTCTGGGCTCCAGAATACCTCCTCCCAGGCCACGGGGGGCAGGGAGTGGGCGAACAATCTGAACCTGTTTTTTAATAGGTTTGACCAACTGCCCCCCCCCCCACTGCACACCAACCACTGCTGCCTCTACAGTCATCGAGACCTGCTGTCCACACCCCACTCCACCAACACCCCCCCCCACTCCCAGCACACAGCCCCCCAACCTGACCCTCACTAAGACCAAGGTGAGGACGGAGCTGAGGAAGATCAAGGCGAGGAAGGCCTCAGGACCGGACGGCATCAGCACAAAGCTCCTCAAGTCCTGCGCAGACCAGCTGTGTGGGATTGTGGAGCACATATTCAACCTGAGCCTGAAGCTGGGGAGGGTACCACAGTTGTGGAAAACATCTTGTGTGGTACCTGTACCAAAGACTTCCCACCCCAAAGTCCTGAACCGCTACAGGCCAGTGGCCCTGACGTCTCACATGATGAAGACCCTGGAGAGACTGCTCCTTGCTCACCTCCGCCCCCTGGTGAGACCAGCGATGGATCCACTCCAGTTCACCTACCAGCATGGCATTGGGGTGGAGGATGCAGTGATCTTCCTCCTTCACTGTTCCCTGTCCCACTGGAGAAGCTGGGGAATGTGGTGAGGATCATGTTCTTTGACTTTTCCAGTGCTTTCAACACCATCCAACATGATCCTGAAGGACAAGCTGCTGTGCTCAGGGGTGGACCAGCACCTGTCATCATGGATCCTGGACTACCTCACTAACCGGCCACAGTTTGTGAGAACTCGGGATTGTGTGTCCGACACGATCATCGGCAGCACGGGGCCCCCCCAGGGAATGGTTTTGGCTCCCTTCCTGTTCACCCTTTATACTGCGGACTTCTCACACAACACAACACACTGCCATCTACAGAAGTTCTCTGACGACTCTGTGATCGTCGGCCTCATCTCCAATGGAGATGAAGCTGAGTACAGAGGACTTATCCAGGACTTTGTGGACTGGTGCCATCGGAACTGCCTTCAGATCAACGTGAGGAAAATAAGGAGCAGGTGGTGGGCAGCCGCAGGCAAGGACAACCCCTCACAGCACCAGTAAACATCCAGGGAACAGACATTGAGATGGTGACATCCTACAAGTACCTGGGTGTTCATCTGAACAATAAACTAGACTGGTCACACAATAGTGATGCACTCTACAAGAAGGGACAGCGTGGGCTGTTCCTACTGAGGAGGCTCAGGTCTTTTGGTGTACAAGGGGTGCTCTTGAAGACATTCTGACACGGTGGTGGCATCAGCCATCACTTTTGGAGTGGTCTGCTGGGGCAACGGCATTACAGCAGCCGATAGGAAGAGACTGAACAAACTAATCAAGAAAGCTAGCTCTGTCCTGGGGCAACGCCTTGACCCAGTGGAGGAGATAGGAGAGAGAAGGATGGTGGCCAAACTGTCATCTCTGCTGGAGTCCGAGTCCCACCCTATGCAGGACATACTGGACGCACTGAGGAGCTCATTTAGCAGTAGACTACATCATCCTAGATGCGTGACTGAGAGGTTTCGCAGGTCCTTCCTACCTACGGCTGTCAGACTGTATAACCTAAGCAGGGCTGCTCACAGAGATTGCAAAAAAACGTGATGACCTAATAGTATTGAATGCAAGAGTCGCAACAGACTTACACAATGGTCCCCTCCAGTATACAACTAGGACAATATCAGTCGCTATGGAGGGTGACAATATGTATGGGTACATATTCATACCATGAAGGGTAACTAAATAGACGGTTATGCTGTTTAGTCCATCTAGCTACAATGCTTCGCACTGTGTATATACATATATATATATTTATATATTTATGTGTACGTATGTATATTCACTGCTCTTATTTTCTTATCTTCTAAATTATTGCTCTGAGTGTTGCTATCCCTGTGCTGTTGCAATCCTGGAATTTCCCCATTGTGGGACTAATAAAGGGTTATCTTATCTTATCTTATCTTATCTTAAAAACATCATCATAAACAAATGTGTGTTGCCCAAAATAGTATATATTGTGCCTTTTGATACAGAAAAAAATGTTCATTGCCTTAGAATTGCTTGGAAAGAGCTTTAACATCTTCCACCTACTTAAATATGCATGGATCTTTGAATATTCTAATTAGCTCCACCAACTACCCCCACCTACCAATAGCTGGAAATAGAGGACTTTGAGACAGGGCTCCGAGAAGGTAATCCAACCTGAGTAAGGATCATTCTCGGTGGCGCAGAAAGTCGCTTTCTGGTCCTGCTTGAAGGCTGAAGGGCTCCCCACCAGTCTCTGGTTTCCCACTCGCCAAGCATCTCTCGTCGAGTGGCGTGGCACCCCATCCGCCGGTGACTGAGAGCACAGGCTTGCCGAGGTGCCGAGGTCTCACCGAGAGCAGCTGGCTGGGGACTCCCGTCAAGCGGCGTGGCACCCCATCTGCTGGCCAAATGAGCTGAGAGCAGCTTGGCAAGAGCGCAGTCTCGCCGAGAGTAGCTGTGCTCAGGGCCACATTCAAGCCAGGTCTCCTCTCTCCCCTCCCTCCTCTCTGCCTCTCTGCCTCTCTTCGCTCTCTCAATCCTGCTGCTCCTTGGCTCCTCCCTCTTCCTCCGAGGTAGCCAAGAATATCCGTTTGACTGGTAAATGTTATAACCAATCAGGCTAAGCAGAAATCCTTACGTAGCTAGAAATGGTCTGTCCAAACTTGCCCGTTTGGATTGGGGAGGGGGCATTCCCTAACTGGAAATTCATAGCAGAAAAGCACAGACTTGGGACTGCGGTGACATTTTGCTCTTGATATGTCTTGTAAGTCATTAAAAACATGTTACAGAGATGGTAAGAACAAAAAAGCTTGATTTTTGCCGGAATGTCACTTTAACTTGCAGTAATCAAGTGTAAAATTAAGACAACCTCTAATTTTCCAACATCTCATTTAAAAAGGGTGGGTTGACTTGGTCAGATCATGATTTAGATGAATTACTCGGGAGAGTCAAAAAGATTTCTGGCATTTCTCCAAAAGAAAAATGACATAAAGGCTCTGTGTGCGTGTGTGTGTGTGTGTGTGTGTGTGTGTGTGTGTGTGTGTGTGTGTGTGTGTGTGTGTGTGTGTTTGTGTTTTAAAGCTAATTGACTGTGTTGATATTTTTTGGATAATTACACAACCAATAGACACATTTCAGACAGTTAAAACCTACAGACACGCCATTTTTCAGTCAGTGACCCCTTTAACGTCTATACCACACACTTGTTTTGGGTTGCAAATTGACTTTCTCACGCACTAACAAAATGTTCCAATGACAAGACAAAATGGCTGATAAAAAAATTTATGAACACGATTTTTGGAACATTAACAGAACTGCAGGAAATATTTTATTTTTATTTTTTTTTGCTGAAGAATACTATTTTGATTGTGAGTGTGATGTTTCATCAAATTCTGTGTTGTGTTGTTGCTTAGTTTTTTTGTCACATTTTGTCTTAGCTTTGTTCTGAATTGTAATCGCTCTTGTTTTGTTTTTCTTTTGAATTCTTGGATGGAATATGGGTGGGCAATATAAGCTGCGGCTTCAGCCATCACCCATTTCGGATAACTTATGTTGAACTGTATAATCAGAGGAGTTATTGTCTAATTTGACCTTGTTAGATTTTCTTTCCCCCTTTGTTATATTATTCTGTTTCTTTTAATCTGTACTTTTAATCTATCCGAAATAAAGATTGATTGATTGATTGATTGATAAAATTTTAATCACTGCATCAGAAGTTAAGCCCAAAAATGGATGACAAAGAGAAACTGTCCCACTTGATTGGCCTACTAAATTAAAATGGATTGACATTTTTTGAAAACTGTTACATCTTTTCATTATCAACATCTGTAGATGAGCTCTGCTTAATTTCAAGCAATTCGGATGAATGGCCTAGGAGGAGTTCATTGTGAGTTCACTTGTACATTTTTGAAAATACTGTGCAGAAAGCTTCATTTTTCAAGGATAAGACCAGTGGAAAAAAGTTGTGAAAGATTTCAGAGAATAGAATGATGAAAGAATTTTTAGTGTAGGCCTAGCTGTTCTTGAGATATTTGCAAAAACCAAAAACTTTAATATAGCACCACCTATGTAGGAAGAGTCTTGATTTTTTGTCTCTGAGTAGTAGTGAGAATTTCTGATCAGACTGTAAAAATTCAAGTTTCTACTGTTTTTTCTCGCCATGCGCTCTAATGGCCCTTTTCCACTAGTCCCCACTCGGCCCTACTCGACTCTACTCGGCCTGGTTTGTAGCCTTTTCCATTAGTACCTGGTACCAGGTACCAGGTACTATTTTAGTACCGACTCAAGGCCAGGGTACAGCCGCGCTGAGTCGAGCCGAAAATGTGATGTCAACAGACTGCAGGCCACTGGTTGGTCAGGGCGTAACATCACGAAAGCGTCCGTCTTCTGAAGAATCGCCAAACCGCCATTTGCAAAAGTTCACGGAGTAAACTCGGTCACCGAGTAAACACGATATTAATAGAGATGGCGTTGTAGGTTTCGCGGAAATCTACACAGTGGTCCAACGAAGAGGTGCAGAGTTTTCTGTGCTTGGTGGCAGATATCAGTATTCAGAGCGTCATGGAGTGACCCTGCAAAGATACAGATGGCAGTCCAGCATAGAACCGGACTACGGACAAGCTGAAGATGAAAGTGAGAGAACCATCGATGGTGAGTGATTTGTGATATTGTGCATTTTTTCGCTTATTTATCCTTTTGGTGGTAAGCTCACTTTTTTTGAGCAATACAACACTGTCGGATACGGATTGGAGCAGCATCTGCAGTGATGCGGATGTTGTACCAGTCTGCTGTGGTGAAGTGGGAGCTTAGTTCTAAGGCAAAGCTGTCAATTTACCAGTCAATCTACGTTCCTACTCTCACCTATGGTCACGAGCTTTGGGTAATGACCGAAAGAACAAGATCACGGATACAAGCGGCTGAAATGAGCTTTCTCCGTAGGATTGCTGGACTCACCCTCAGAGATGGGGTGAGGAGCTCAGTCATCTGGGAGAGGCTCAGAGTAGAACCGCTGCTCCTCCACACTGAAAGGAGTCAGTTGAGGTGATATGGACATCTGATTAGGATGCCTCCTGGACGCCTCCCACTTGAGGTATTTCAGGCACGTCCCACTGGGAGGAGACCCCGGGGCAGACCCAGGACTCGGTGGAGAGACTATGTCTCCCAGCTGGTCTGGGAACACCTTGGTATCCTCTCTGAAGAGCTGGAGCAGGTGGCTGGGGAGAGGGAAGTCTGGGCTTCTCTGCTTGAACTGCTGCCTCCACGACCCGGACCTCCGGAAAAGCGGTAGAAGATGGATGGATGGATGGATGGACAACGCCATCCTGTGCTGGCTAATGAGTGTTAGCTAGTAGCCAACTGCTGATTTGTGCTTGCTTTGTCCGAAGTACTCGCTTGTGAGAGCAAAACGATGAAATATGTTAATCCTGGTTAAAGTCCTGGTTTGTGTACGTGTTGCACTTTGGCGCTGTGCATTAAGTTGTGTGTAATTTCTTTCTTGAATCTGTTTCCATATGCCAGGGGTTAGCTGCCCTCGGGAGTATTGTGTTTTTACAGGTCAAGTGGACCCCAGGATCCAAAATCTCAATATATAAAAGTGCATTTTCAAACCAGTGATTTATAAAGTGATTCATATAATTTTCTAAAGCGTCAGAATAGACCCAAACACCTATTCTGTGGATTTTCCAAAAAAAAGTGTTGGAACAGTGTTGTTGTGCTGTTTCACCATAAATCCCTGGATTGAAAATGTACTTGCACAGAGTGGATCCCAGGATGCTCACTGGTCAGGGAAACGAAGCATTTTTGTCACATCCCACCACTGACTTTCATAAGTGTATTTCCCTAATACAGGTACATCTCCAAAAATTAGAATATCATTTAAAAGTTCAATGTTTTTTTTCACTCTTTTCAGAAAGTGAAATCCATATATTATATAGATTCATTACACAGACAGTGATAGTTCAAGCGTTTGTTTTAATTTTGATGATTATGGCTTACAGCCCCTGAAAACCCCAAATTCAGTTTCTCAAAAAATTGGAATACTACATAAAATTAATTTTAAAAAATAGTTTTTAAATAGAAATGTTAGCCGTTGAAATATTGGTTAACATGGGCTGTAGCCATAATCATCAAAATTAAAATAAACACTTGCAATATATCACTGTCCGTGTAATGAATCTATACACTGTATATGGGCTTCACTTTCTGAAATGATTGACAAAAATATTGAACTTTTTCATGATATTCTAATTTTTTGAGATGTACCTGTAGATGTGTTGAACTTGCTTTAACTAACCACCATCCATTTCTGTTGTTCATCTAGGCAAGAAAAAAGGAAAAGCAGCCACCCCGCAACGGACCTTGCCACTGTGGAAAGTACTGAAATCCTTTGCTTTTATAGGTAAAGTGCCAAAACCAAAGTAGCACAGTTTCCACTTAATATAAAAGGGACTGAACTGAGATTTATTTGACTGTGTGAATATTAATTAGGTTCAGGTTCAGGTTCAGGTTACTTTATTTGTACCCGTAGGTAGATTTGTTTTGCAGTCTGGTGACATCCATATTTACAAACCACAATTACATTCAACATAAACACAGGCACACATGAAGCTGACTATAAACATGATAAAAATACTCAAGGCTCCATCAATCAGGATATAAGACAAAGAGATGAGAGAAAAACCAGAGATAAGAGAGAAGGGTCATATTAAAAAGTTAAAGACTAGTCAAAGAGGTTAAAAACTCAAAGGTCTAAAACCCAATAAAAGATTTAGAACCCAAATAAAAATCTTACAAAAATAAGTAAATATAAAATGAAATTAATAAATAGGTAACTAAATTATGTGCAATATATTGTTACAACTTGTTCAACTCTTTGACAGCAGCAGGAACAAAGCTGTTTTTGTAGCGCTGGGTTTTACTTTTTGGGACAGCAAACCTCCGTCTTGAGGGAAGAAGCTGAAAGTGGCAGTGCAAAGGGTGGGAGTCATCATGTAAAATGGAGGTAGCAATCCTCTGTACCTGTCTGGTGTACAGGGATGTCAGGCTCAGCTGTGACTCATCAAGCAAACAACTAGACCATCTAACTACCTGATCCAAGGATTTCCTCTGTTTCAGTTTTATCTGACCAAACCATGACTTTACTGCCCTCCCATCGAGTTTCCTAATTATCGACTGGTAGACAGCAAGCTAACACGTGTGGTGCAGGTCTCAATGATGACAAGATGCTTCCTTTTATCTCGTTTATTGATGCTACACCACAAGGAACTCAACGTGATGTACACTCGTCTTTTTCTGGTCTTACATCCGTTTACATTCGTTCCTACATCCGTGTAAAACTGCAACAAAGTAGACATATACACGTGGTCACCGTGTCTAGCTTAGCACATGTTAGCATTAGCTCTAACTTAGCTTGGTAACAATGTTGGCAATGGACTAGACAGTCTCTTAAAATACACCAATGCAACCGTGCAGTTCTTATTGTAGCTGTTAACACTGTCAAACCATGTAGGGTACTCATGGACTAATGATGTCCAAGGCGCCGATAATTAAACAACATTCACAGCGTTCGTACATCGGGTGAAGCTCTGACCGGTCTCCTGTTATATCATTACTGCGCATGTGCAACACTTTGTGTATCAGTTCAAAACGATGCTTTCACTACACCACTAGAGGGAACCAAACTCACTTACATGAAATGCTGTAATGGGAACTGCTCAACTTTAATTCATAAAGGCAGAATACTCCCCGTCTGGTGCAATAACACTGTACCACTATTTAGCCTTACAACATTTCAAACAACAGTGCATAACAATGTTAACCATATCATTATCTATTCCCCATCTGCCATTAGTAAAACCATTTCTGTAATTGGTCTCAGAAACACTTTAACAGTCCCATCTCTTATTATCTTCACCTCCGCTTTTCGTACTTTATTGTCCTTTCCGTGAAATGTCTTTACAATCCGTCCCATGGGCCAGTCATTTCTGTGTGTTTGCCCATCCTTGAGCAAAACAACATCTCCAACGTTGATGTTCGGTTTCTCATCAATCCATTTTCTTCGGCTCTGAAGAGTAACGAGATACTCTTGTCTCCATTGTTTCCAAAAACTATCCGCAAGAGCCTGCACTTGTTTCCACTGACGTGCATGAAGTTCTGGTGCAGCGAAAGTTCCCGATGGTGCTGTCAAGGGGTTGGTTTTTTGGGTCAGTAGCATTGCTGGGGTTAGGATGGTTGGATTGTCAGGATCTGTTGAGACCGGCACGAGTGGTCTTGCATTCATCACTGCCATAACCTCCGCCATTAAGGTGCTCAGTACCTCATGCGTGAGCCGTAGTTTGTTCTTGAGAAGTAGTGCATCTAAAATCCGCCTGGCAACTCCAATGAGTCTATCCCAGGATCCACCCATGTGTGATGCATGAGGTGGGTTAAAAAAACATTTGCAACCCTTTTCTTGTAGGTAACTCGTTAATGCTGCGTCACTGCACTCAATTCTCAGTTCCTTACATGCCCCAATAAAGTGTGTGCCTCTATCAGATCGCAGAAGCTGTGCGGGTCCCTGAATGGAGAAGAATCTTCTCAGAGCATTTATGAAACTGGACGTTGACATTGATTCAATCAGTTCGATGTGCACAGCTCTTGTTGACATGCATGTGAAAAGTACAGCCCATCTGTTGCTGTCTGCGCTTCCTCCTCTTGTGCATCGTGTTGTCACTGACCACGGACCAAATACGTCAAGACCAACGCTGGTGAACGGTGGCATCGGTGAGAGCCTGTCACTTGGTAAATCTGACATCTTTTGGATTTGCAATGTCTTTCTCAGTTTCCTGCAGGTCACGCGCTTGTGGATGGGAGAAGACACAAGATGTTTGCCGCCTATGATCCAAAACCCAGATGCTCTAAGGGCTCCCTCTGTCATGTGTCGGCCTTGATGCGCTACCTTTTCATGGTAGTATCTGATTAAAAGAACAGCGATGTGACGTGAACGAACGATAATGAGAGGGTGTTTTTCCTCTTTTGCCAGGTTTGCTGGTGCCAAGCGTCCTCCGACTCTAAGCAGACCATCCTCGTCAATGATTGGGTTTAATTTTCTAAGCCAACTCTGTTTTGGCAGTGGGTGTTTTGTTTCAACACACTTGAACTCTTCCTTAAAGACTTCATGTTGCACTGTAGATATTATTAGGCATTTCGCTCGTGAAAGTTTGTTGATAATGCACGCACCGTTATAACGTTTCCACCCACTGTTTTTGGTTTGCCCGGACTTGCTCTTGTATGAAGCTGCGATACGAATGAGTGATCCAACTGTGCGGCACAGTTTCATCCAGTGCAAGAACCTTTCAAAGGGGTGTGACCCCAAATGTCCAACAGACACCTTAGTAACGAATGTTTTTACATCAGACCTGATTTCTGCATCTTCTTCTGGACTTATGAGTGAGAAGGAGTCAGATTGCTGTGGTTCTGCATTGGGTTGAGTCAAGAACAGAGGTCCTTGGAACCAGTTTGTGAGCTTGAGTGCATCTGCTGCGATGTATCTTGTGGCAGTGTCTGCTGGGTTGTCGCTGGTTGCTATGTAATACCACTGTGATGGAAGTGTTGACTTTCTGATGCGGGTTACACGGTTTGCCACGTATGTGTAGAACCTTTTTGTGTTGTTGTGTATGTATCCGAGAACAATCGTACTGTCTGTATAAAACCTGACAGCATTCATTGCAGTGTCTATCTCATCTCTGATCAGCTCGTACATCTCAACAGCTAGAACAGCTGCGCATAACTCCAATCGAGGGATGGTGTGTGCAGGGCGTGGTGCTATTTTAGATTTACCTATAATGAACCCTGAGTGGCACTGACCTTCATTGTTGGTGGTTCTCAGGTATGCTACTGCTCCGATTGCCAAGGTTGAGGCATCTGAGAAAATGCATAACTCTCTTTTTCGAACAGAAGGCTGCGACAATGGCAGGTAGCACCTTGGTATCTGTAGGTCTTCTAGGTCTTTCAGGGAATCTTTCCATTTGTTCCATTCCTCTTCTCTCTCAGCGGGAAGTGGTTCATCCCAGTCGCCATGTTCTGTTGATAGTTCACACAGGAGGTTCTTCCCCTGCATTGTGATAGGCACCACAAACCCTAGAGGATCATACAGGCTGTTGACTGTCGCTAAGACTCCCCTTCGTGTGTAGGGCTTCCCATCGATGGACACCTGAAACATAAAACTGTCAGTTTCAAGATTCCAAAGCACTCCTAAACTGTGCTGTAGTGGGAGCTCGTCACGTTTGAGATCTAAGTCTTTTAAGTCCTTTGCTCTTTCATTTGCCGGAAAGGTTTCCATGACCCTGTAGTCATTAGATGCTATTTTGTGTAATTTGAGATTGGATTGGGCTAACATCTTTTGTGCGTTTGTTAGGATGTCAACAGCTTCTTCTGGTGTGGCTGTGGAGGCTAATCCATCATCTACATAGAAATGTCTCATTATGAACTGTGTTGTGTCATGTCCATGCTCTTTCTCACCTTCAGCTGCAGCACGTCTCATGCAGTAAATAGCCACGGCTGAAGAAGGGCTGTTGCCGAACACGTGCACTTTCATTCTGTAGTCTCTTACTTCTTTGTCGAGATCATTGTCCTCATACCATAGGAACCTGAGGTAGTCTCTATGATCTTCTCTGACCACAAAACAGTAAAACATCTGTTGCACATCTACAGAAAACGCTATTGGCTCTTTCCTGAAACGTAGTAGGACGCCCACAAGACTGTTGTTTAGGTCAGGTCCTCTTAATAGTACCTTATTTAGAGATACTCTTCCGAATTCCGCACTCGAGTCGAACACCACTCTCAGTTGGTAGGGTTTTTGGGGGTGATATACGCCAAATGATGGTAAGTACCAATGTTCTTTGTTCTTCTCTAAAGGAGGAGCAGCCTCTGCATGGTCGTTGTCCAGCATCTTTTGGACGAACTCTGTGTACTGTCTTTTCATTTCAGGTTTTCTGTCCAGTGCTTTTCTGAGAGAATGAAGACGTTGTATTGCCTGTTCTCTGTTGCTTGGAAGGTGTTGTCTGGGAGAACGAAATGGTAATGGTGCTACCCAGCTGTTCTCTGCATTTTGATGTACTTCTTTGTTCATGATGTCAATAAAAACCCAATCTTCTATTGACAGCGCTGGTTTATCGTCGTGCTTTGTTTTATCAAAGACTGTGTTTCCTAAGTGGTCTGTGTCTCTCTCACCCTGCAAGGCATATGGTAGTATGCTGTTGGGGCGTGAGGTAGAGCAACCTGAAACCTCTTTGACAAGAAGTGTGTTTGGGCATGGGCTAAGGAATGATGCACAACCATTGTAGAGCACATGTGTCTTTAGCATGTTAACAGTCGAAGGCTTGTGTGTTGTCCCCAAACACGTTTCTCCCACAATAACCCATCTCAAGTCCAAGCGCTGTGCATAGGGAGTACTGTGGGGCCCATTTATTTGTTCTCTCACCTTGTGTACCTGTAGGATGTCTCTTCCCAGCAGTAGGAGGATGGGAGCATGTTCATCTACAGGTGGAATCTTGTCTGCGACTTTTCTCAGGTGTGGATGCGCGAGTGCGGCCTTTGGAGATGGAATCTCCCTCCTGTCATCGGGGATCATGTCACATTCGATCAAGTTTGGAAGCTGGAGCTGTACTTTACCATCCATTGGTTCTGTCACAAAGTTTGAAGCTCTCCGCCTCCAAACTGTGGTAGCTCCTAACACGTTTTCAGTGTGTAAGGGTCGGAAGGTGCTCTAATGTTGAACAGCTTGAAAAACTCTGATTTAGCGAGTGATCTGTTGCTTTGTTCATCGAGCACTGCATACATTTTCTGAGCTTCCTCTCTGTGTCCTGCAGGATAAACTAACACAGGGCTAATTTTTGAGCAGGATTGTGGGTTTTCTGCATTACCGCAAACTTCTGTGCATCTAGACGTGACTAGTGTGCCCTCATAATCATGGGACTCCCTGCCATGGTCCGTCTCAGCTTCCTGAGGTTCCATGGGAGGAGGAGAGGGGCCGGGATGTAGTGCTGCTACATGTCTATCACTACCGCAGTCAGAGCACTGGATTGACTGTTTACAGTATTTTGCCAGATGCTGAGTGGACCCACAACAATTAAAGCAGATGAGATTCTCTCTCAAGAACAGTTTGCGTTCTTCTATTGGTTTTGCTCTAAATGTTTTACATTTCTTTAATGGGTGTGGCTTTCTGTGTATGGGACATTGTTTATCTGGGCTTTCTGTTCTGCGGGTGAAGCTGGTGGGATGTCTGTTTTGTGGACACTGATGAGACGCTTACTGGCGAACTTGGGGGCCTTTTCAACTCTGGTGTTCATGTGGGCCGGTGGAGAGAAACTGAAACTTGGGTCGTTTCTTATTTTGGCCTGTTGTCTGACGTAACTGGAAAAAAAGCTGAAAGGAGGAAAAGCGACTTTGTGTGTTTATTTGTATTTGGCACCTGCTGCAATCCACTTCTCCTGTAGGCTGTAGGGCAGTTTCTCTACAACAGGATTCACTCCACGGGCTGTATCCAGGTATGCGAGCCCAGGTAGGTATCCACCATCCTTTGCACATTCGATTTCCTGTAGAACATCGTCAAGTTCTCTCAGCTTGAATGCGTCTTTGTTGCTGATTTTGGGAAAATGATCAAGCTTTTTTAACAGTGCATTTTCTATTGCTTTAGGTGACCCATAACACTCTTCTAGCCTTTCCCAGACTAAGTTGAGGGCTGCTTTTGGGTTGAAGACATGTGCAGAGCGGATCCTCTTTGCTTGTTCTGCTGATTCTGTGCCAAGCCATTTTATCATCAAATCCAATTGCTCGTGGTGTGAGAGACTGAGGTCTTGTATGGCATTCTGGAAAGATGCTTTCCATGCCCAATAATTCTCTGGGAGGTCATCAAACTGTAGGAGTCCCGTGCTCAACATTTCCCGGCGTGTAAGGTATTTGGTCAGATCCTGAATGCCTTGTGCTTCCGCGTAATGTGTTGCAGGGGCATAATAGGGTCGTAACGTTGGGGGATTAATTGTCTCTGTAGCTCCATGCTCCTCCTTCATGTTGACGCTGACCCTACTCTCACCATCTACAGCATTAGATGAGATGAATGGTACATTTGTGGCCATTTCAAACTGTTCACACTGGATCTTAGAGGGGGTGGCTGGATCAGTTTTAAGTGAAATTTCCTCAAAGCGCATATCAAGGTGTTTCTGTACATACTCGGATGTGCGTTGTGCTGAGCCAACTGGCAAGTCCATTAATGCTTGACTGAATTCATTTCTTGCACATTGCTCTGCTTCTTCATAGGCCGCAGCTTCAGGTTCTGCAGCTGCAGCAGCCTTCTGATGGTTCAGAATGTGCATATGTGGTTCAAGATTAGCTTTCTGCGTGATGAGGGCTGCTTCTTTCTCTGAATAACCTAATTTAGCTCGTGCAGCATCTGCTTTAGCTCTAGCTTTTATGGCTGAGGAGGTGGCTGAAGAAGCCTTGCTTGACTTGGAGCTACGCGAATATAACGAGCTACCTTGTACAGCTGTAGCCAAGGGAGTTGTGTGTTCCGTCTCCATAACTTCACTTCTGAGTTGGGGAGTTGGCTGGTGCTGCTCTCCTGCCCTGAGGCTCATTTCCTGCTTGTTGTTTGTTTATTGGGCCCGCTGTGCTGTAGTCCTTTTACTTTACTGCCCTCCTATCGAGTTTCCTAATTATCGACTGGTAGACAGCAAGCTAACACGTGTGGTGCAGGTCTCAATGATGACAAGATGCTTCCTTTTATCTCGTTTATTGATGCTACACCACAAGGAACTCAACGTGATGTACACTCGTCTTTTTCTGGTCTTACATCTGTTTACATTCATTCCTACATCCGTGTAAAACTGCAACAAAGTAGACATATACACGCCGTCAACGATATGGTCACCGTGTCTAGCTTAGCACATGTGAGCATTAGCTCTAACTTAGCTTGGTAACAATGTTGGCAACGGACTAGACAGTCTCTTAAAATACACCAATGCAACCGTGCAGTTCTCATTGTAGCTGTTAACACTGTCAAACCATGTAGGATACTCACGGACTAATGATGTCCAAGGCGCCGATAATTAAACAACATTCACATCGTTCATACATCGGGCGAAGCTCTGACCGGTCTCCTGTTATATTATTACTGCGCATGTGCAACACTTTGTGTATCAGTTCAAAACGATGCTTTCACTACACCATTAGAGGGAACCAAACTCACTTACATGAAATGCTGTAATGGGAACTGCTCAACTTTAATTCATAAAGGCAGAATAATGACACTAAAGAAAAGGATAAAACAGATTCAATTAAAGCCGATAAAACATTGTCATTATGGTTCGGTCAGTTTGGAAGCGTGCAAGTTTCCTTAAACAATGCCAATGTTGCTGAACCTTTTTTCACACCCTTTCACAGTTCTCTTCAAAGTTTAAATTACTATCAATGATCGTCCCAAGATATTTGTAGGATTGTACACATTCAGTGGTCTGGCCTTTGAGTATGGTGACTTTGTGCCTGGGAGTTTTCCTCCTAAAGTCAATAATCATATCTTTAGTTTTTGTCGTATTCAGCTGCAGGTAGGAATCCTCACACCAGTGAACAAAATCATCAACTACTGGGCCATGGCCACTCTCACCATCCTGGAGGAGACTGACAATAACTGAATCATCAGCATACTTTATAATGTGTCTGTTGTCATGTCTGCTCCGACACATGTTTGTGTACAGGATGAAGAGTAGTGGTGACAACACACACCCCTGAGGAGAGCCAGATAGAAGAGCACTTTTGGTCAGACACTTTACCATTGACCCTTACTCTCTGTGTCCTATTGGTTAAGAAATCCAGAATCCAACCCACCAGATTATTGCTCAAATCAAATTGTTGCAGGAGCCTTTCAACTAAAATATGAGGTTGGATTGTATTAAAGGCGGAAGAAAAGGCCACAAATAAAAAGCCTGGCATGTGTCCCATTAAAATCCAGATGTTTAAAAAGCATATTAAACAGAGTGACAGTGGCGTCCTCCACTCCTTTGTGAGGCCTATATGCAAACTGCAAAGGATCCAATGCATGTTCAGTCTGATTTAGGACCTCAAATCTGACAAGTTTTTCAAAAATTTTCATTAAAATTGAAGTCAAAGCAACTGGTCTAAAGTCGTTTACTGTTTTAGGACAGCTGGACTTTGGAACGGGGACAACCACGGCATCTTTCCAGATCTTAGGGACATGTTGTGTCTGTAAGGAGTTATTGAAAATGTAATGAAATACAGGACTCAATTCCCGTGCACAGGACTTTACCAATCGCCCACATATATTATCAGGGCCCTGACTTTTGTTCACTTTTACAGCACAGAAGTCCCTTTTAATATCCTGCACCTCAATATGAAAGTGCTGATTGTCTTTGAGTTTCTGTTTCAAATCTTGGGTTTCTGTGCTAAAATCAATGGAATCAAAACAACCATAAAAACAATTAAGAGCATTAGCCAGCTCTGTGTCTGAATTAAAACCATCTAAAAACACATGATTACTGCGCTCTGTGCTCTGAAGGCCTGCAATAGTTTTCATACTGGCCCAGGCTGAACCAAGTTTCTTTGTTGCCATCTTACTTTCCAATTCTGATTTATAATTCTGTTTTGCTCTTAAAATTTCGGACTTCAGCTCTTTTGTGGCAACCTGTAGCTCAGAAACAGACCCCTGTTTAAAGGCAAGTGCTTTCCTCTGTAAGCAGGATTTAACTGATTTTGTAACCCATGGCTTGTTGTTGGGATATATTTTGACACGTTTATGTGGAACAATCATATTTTTACAGAAAGCCATGTATGAGCATATGACGTCTACCAAAGAGTCCAAATCATACCTGCAGGACAGTGTGAAAACCTCCCAGTCTGTACAGTTAAAGCATTCCTGGAGGCAGTGCACTGAATCCTCTGTCACACGTTTATGTCTCTGGTCTTCACCTTGCTTCTTCTGAGAGCAGTTTTATATGTGGGCAGCAAATGTACACAGTTGTGATCTGAGGATCCTAAAGGAGGAAGGGGAAGTGATTTATAGGCCCTCTCAATGGATCCATAGCACAGGTCCAATGTCTTTTTTTTCGCCTGGTTGGGCAGGAGACATACTGATAAAAGTTTTTGAGTGTCTTCTTTAAAGAAACATGGTTAAAATCCCCAAGAATAAAGTTTGGAGCCTCTGGGGAAATTGACTGCAACCGCTGTACCCCATCAAAGACTGTGCTGGAGGCGGAGTCAGCATCCGCTCTCAGGTGAATGTATACAGTCGTGATGAAAAGTTGGGGGAACTCGCGGGGCAGATAAAAGGGGCGTAGCGATACGGACAGAAGCTCCACATCGGGTGTACAGATGCGGTCTCTGACCGTGACAGATGTGCAGTACTGCTTATTAATGTATAAACATACGCCGCCCACCTGACATTTCCCCGTTACCTCTTCCTGCCAATCCAAGCGAAGTGGTGCTCCAAAGCCGTCAATCCACAGGTCCGCATCCGGGTCTTGCGCCGTAAGCCACGTCTCCGTGTAAGCCATGACACAGCAGTTCTTGAAGTCCTTCTGATAGCGTACATTTCCTTGAATTTCATCCACTTTATTTCTCAGGGATTGTATGTTCCCCAAAATCATGGAAGGAAGAGGAATGCTGTTAAGCTGACGTCTCCTCAGGCTTAATTTCATGCCTCCACGCTTTCCGCGTTTCCTCCTCTTGTCTCTCTTTTCATCGCTGTGTCCATGAAAGTCTCTTAGAATAAAGTCTGGCAGTTGCGGCACAGACTCAGTCACAGATGCTGCATTATCCGTGTTTAAATGCAGTAACATGTCTCTGGAATACTGTATTCTTCCCGGCATGATCGTGATTGCGCTTACCTCAGAGACAAATTACAGAATAATTGAAAATGAATGGCACATCAACTGTAAAAAAGAAAAAAAAAACCTTGTTAATGTTTTTGGGTTTTTTTGTTTTTTGTTTTTTGTCAGATCATTTGTGTGATCCTTTGTGAGTTATGTTCATTATTGTTTGTTCCACTTTGGGGAATGGAAGTTGTTCAGTCACCAATATAATTTATTTTATATGTGTAGTTTATAGTCTATCATCAATAAACTAATGCAGTATTATAATAGCAGGACACATTACAAATATTTGAGACCCATTGTAGTGCATCCTTTTATATTTTAGCAATACAAGTACAAAACACCGCCCACACTTGAAGCCAGGCCAAGAAGAGACACAGCGGTGACAGAGCGGTGGCTATACTTTTATTGATAAAAATTCCATATTTTGACTGAGCGATTCCATTCTCAGTGATGCACACCCTCAGTTAAAGTACTATATTCCATTCAAGTGAATGTATTAATCCATTCTGATTGCTGAGGCCACAGTAAAAACAATTGATTTTAAATGTAACCCAGCCCTTGTAAAATCTACTGAAGCGCAGCTACATGAAAATTGTGGTTAAATACAACAATGAAACACTTTTTTGTCACATTCCACCACTGGCTTTTAGCAACAAGTGTATTTCCCAAATATATTTTAAACTTGCTTTAATTAACCACCACCCATTTCTGTCTTTGGTCTAGACAAGAGGAAAAGAAAAGCAGCCACCCCGCAATGGACCTTGCCACTGTGGAAAGTACTGAAATCCTTTGCTTTTATAGGTAAAGTGCGAAAACCAAAGTAGCACAATTTCCATCCATCCATCCATCTTCTTATGCTTAATTCTTTCACGGTGGTGGTGGTGGTGGTGGGGGGGGGGGGGCTGGAGCCTATCCCAGCATCTTTGGGTGAGAGGCAGGGTACACCCTGGACAGATTACCAGTCCATCACAGGGCCAACACAGACAGACAGACAACCAATTAACCTAACTTGCTTGTTTTTAGCAGGACTAAACTGAGATTTATTTGATTGTGTGAATATTAATTACAGAATAATTGAAAATGAATGGCACATCAACTGTAAAATAAACTGCTTGTTAATGTATTTTTTTTTTTTTTTGTCAGATCACTTGTGTGATCCTTTGTGAGTTATGTTCAGTTATGTAGCTATGGCTACTAGCTCTCCTTTCTCTCCTCCTCTGGTGTGCTCTCTCTGTCAGATGTTTAGCTACACCTCTGCCTCTTTTAGTGATAATGGTAAATGTAATAAATGTTGTCTTTCTGAGGCTCTCGAGGCGAGGTTGTCTGATTTGGAATCCCGGCTCCGCTGCATTGAAACACCATCTGCGCCAGTTACTCTCGACGGACATTCCCTAGCTGCAGCGGAGCTAGCTAGCATAGGCCCCGTTAGCGGTCCTCCGGCTCTCCTCAGCAGCGACGAGACTGGGTGGGTGACAGTGAGAAGGAAGCCTAGCAGCAAAGCCCCAACCTGTTCACGTTTCTAATCGTTTTTCCCCTCTCAGCGACACACCCGCTGAGGAAAAAACTCTGATCATTAGCGACTCTGTAGTCAGAAACGTGAACTTAGAGACTCCAGCGGCCATAGTTAAATGCATTCCTGGGGCCAGAGCAGGCGACATCGAGTCAAATTTGAAAATGCTGGCTAAAAGTAACTGTAAATACTCCACAATTGTTATTCACGCTGGCATTAATGACATCCGTCTCCGGCAGTCAGAAGTCACGAAACTTAATGTAGAATCGGTGTGTAACTTTGCCAAAACAATGTCGGACTCTGTAGTATTCTCTGGGCCCCTCCCCAATCTGACCAGTGATGACATGTTTAGCCGCTCGTCATCCTTGAACCGCTGGCTGTCTGTGTGGTGTCCTGCAAATGACGTGGGCTACATTGACAATAGGAGCTCATTTTGGGGAAAACCTGGTCTTATGAAACGAGACAGCATCCATCCCACTTTGGATGGTGCGTCTCATTTATCTAACAATCTGGCATCTTTTTTATCCAAATTTCCAAAACCTTGACTACTCAGAGTTGGGACCAGGAAGCAGAGTTGCAGTCTTACACACCTCTCTGTAGCTCCTCTTCAGCCGCCACCCCTCAACTTAGCCCCTGTCTTCCCCATCAGAGAATCACTGTCTGCTCCCTCCAAAGTAAATAAAAATGGTAAAACTCAAATTAAACATAAAGCCTCTAAATTGAATGATTTGGCCTCTGTTCCTCCTCATAATTTAAAAATTAAATGTGGTTTATTTAATATTAGGTCTCTAACTCCCAAGTCTCTGTTAGTCCATGATCTGTTAATTGATCATCAGATTGATTTAATATCCCTTACAGAGACTTGGTTAGGGCAAGAGGATTGTGTTGGTTTAAATGAATCAACTCCCTCTGGCTATTTAAACTGTCAAAATCCCAGAAGTTCTGGTCGTGGAGGAGGAGTAGCAACAATTTACCATTCCAAACTATTAATTAATGTAAAGCAAAAAACATGTTATAATTCCTTTGAGGGCCTGGTCCTCAGTATTGGGCACTTTAGGCAATTTTAGGTTAAACCCAATTTTATTTGCCATAGTTTATCGTCCTCCATCAACCTACTCAGAATTTTTATCCAAATTTGCTGACTTCTTAGCTGATTTAGTGCTGAAATCAGATAATTTTAGTAGGGGACTTTAATATACATGTAGACGTAGATAGTGACTGCCTTAATGTGGCATTTAATTCAATATTAGACTCGATTGGGTTTCCTCAGAAAGTAGGAAATTCTACTCATTATCTCCACCATACGTTGGACCTTGTTCTGACATTTGACATAGAAATAGAAAATCTTGTAGTGTCTCCTCATAACCCTGTACTGTCAGACCATTGTCTGTTAACTTTTGATTTTACTATTTTTGACTATTTGGCTCCTAAAGAAAAATATTATTACAGTAGATGCCTCTCAGATGATGCTGTTACCAAATTTATGCAGATTGTTTCCTCTATGCCATGTGTCAACACAACGGAAATAAGCTATAGACAGCTTGCTCCTTCTGTAATTGATAACATGGTGGATAGTGTTACAGCTTCTCTGCATCAGACTCTAGACTTGGTGGCCCCCTTAAAAAAGAAAAAGTCTAATCAGAGATTTCTAACTCCTTGGTTCAACACAGAAACTCATAGCTTAAAACAGAAGACTCATCAATTAGAAAGAAAATGGTGCTCCACTAATTTAGATGAAATCTATTTATCTTGGAGAAATCTTCTTTTAATTTATAAAAAATCTCTTAGAAAAGCTACAATGAGTTATTATTCTGCATTAATAGAAGAGAACATGAATAATCCCAGGTTTCTTTTCAGCACTGTAGCCAGGTTGACAAAGAGTCGGGACTCTGTCAATCCTAGCATTCCCTTAGAGCTTACTAGTCAGGACTTTATGAACTTTTTCAATAATACAATTTCATTGATCAGAGATAAAATCAATCAGATTCTTCCCACAGTTAACTTAAATACAGTAACTACTACAACTCCTTCAATTGATGTCTGTCTTGATGAGTTTACTCCAATCGACCTTTGTGAGTTAGACAAAATAGTTTCCTCATCCAAACCTTCAACTTGTCTTTTAGACCCTATTCCTACCAGGTTATTTAAAGAAGTCTTCCCACTTACTGATAGCTTTATTCTTCTATAATCAATTCTTCATTAACTTTAGGTCATGTACCGCAGGCTTTTAAAATGGCTGTAATTAAACTCTTACTCAAAAAGCCAACGTTAGATCCCGGAGCTTTAGCTAACTATAGACCAATCTCTAATCTCCCTTTCATTTCAAAAATCTTAGAAAGAGTTGTTGCTACGCAATTATTTGACCACCTGCAGGGAAATGGTTTACTTGAAGAGTTTCAATCTGGGTTTAGAATCCATCATAGTACTGAAACAGTCTTAGCAAAGGTCACTAACGACCTCCTCATCGCATCTGATAATGGACTGGCTTCTGTACTTGTCCTTTTAGACCTTAGTGCAGCTTTTGATACTATCGATCATAATATTCTACTTGATAGATTAGAACACTATGTTGGACTTAATGGAACTTTGTTACAGTAGTTTAGATCTTATTTATCTGATAGGTTCCAGTTTGTTTCCTGTCAATAATGAGTTTTCTTTCAACTCAAAGCTTAGTCATGGAGTTCCACAGGGATCTGTGCTAGGCTCTACTCTTTTTAGTTTATATATGCTTCCGTTAGGCAACATTATTAGAAAGCACTGTATACATTTTCATTGTTATGCAGATGATGCACAATTATACCTGTCAATGAAGCCAGATGATAGTAATCAATTAGCCAAGTTGGAAGCCTGTCTTAAGGAAATCAAAGCTTGGATGACTTGTAATTTCCTGCTATTAAATTCAGATAAGACTGAAGTCATTCTTGTTGGTCCAAAAAACCTTAGAAATACCTTTCCAAATCAAACTTTCAGTTTGGATTTGGTTACTCTTTCTCTTAATAGCTCTGTGAGGAACCTTGGAATTATTTTTGATCAAGATCTGTCCTTCAATTCACATATTAAATTTGTTTCTAAGACTGCCTTCTATCATTTACGTAATATTGCCAAGATTAGGAGCATCTTGTCTCAGAGTGATGCTGAGAAACTGATCCACGCTTTTGTTAGCTCGAGATTAGATTATTGTAATTCTTTATTATCAGGCTGTCCTAAAACATCTTTAAAACGTCTTCAGCTGATCCAAAATGCTGCAGCAAGAGTTTTAACAGGTACTAGAAAGAGAGATCATATCTCTCCGGTTCTGGCCTCCCTTCATTGGCTTCCCATAGAGTTTAGAATTAAGTTTAAAATCCTTCTTCTTACTTACAAAGCTCTAAACAATCAGGCCCATTTTTATTTAAAAGATCTGATACTACCGTATTATCCTAACAGAGCACTACGCTCCCAAAATGCAGGATTACTTGTAATACCTAGAATCTCCAAAAGTACAATGGGAGGCAGAGCCTTCAGTTATCAAGCTCCTCTCCTATGGAACCAGCTGCCAATCTGGATTCGGGAGTCAGACTCGATTTCTGTTTGTAAGAATAGGGGTAAAACCTACCTTTTTGATATAGCCTACAATTAGGGAGGGATCATGTGTTTCTGAACCCTCCCTTAGTTATGCTGCTAATAGGTTTAGTCAGCCGGGGGACCTCCAATAATGTACTGGGCCTCAGTCCTTTCTTCACTCTCAATGAATTTTTTTTTTTTGCTGGTCATTAACATCTGTTTGTTCTCTCCCATAGATTGAGTCCCCATCGTGCTGTTTGCTCTCTACATGTCTGTTCTTTTCATCTTCTCTGTGCCCTCACCCCCCAGCCAGTTGCAGCAGATGACTGCCCCTCCCTGAGCCTGGTTCTGCTGGAGGTTTCTTCCTGTTAAAAGGGAGTTTTTCCTCTCCACCGTCGCCAAGTGCTTGCTCACAGGGGATCGCCTGATTGCTGGGGTCTTTCTGCAACTGTGGGGGTCCCCCCTACAGTTGAAAGTGCTATGAGATGACTGTTGTTGTGAAATGGCGCTATATAAATAAAGTTGAATTGAATTGAAAATTGAATTGAATTGAATAGTTTAGTCTATCATCAATAAACTAATGCAGTATTATAATAGCAGGACACATTACAAATATTTGAGACCCATTGTAGTGCATCCTTTTATATTTTAGTAATACAAGTACAAAACACCGCTCACACTCACACTTCAGCCAGGGCAAGAAGAGACACAGCGGTGACAGAGCGGTGGCTAAACTTTTATTGATAAAAATTCAATATTTTGACTGAGTGACTCCATACTCTGTGATGCACACCCTCAGTTAAAATGCTAGATTCCATTCAAGTGAATGTATTAATTCATTGTGATTGCTGAGGCCACAGTAAAAACAAATGATTTTAAACATAACCCAGCCCTTGTAAAATCTACTTTACTGAAGTGCAGCTACATGAAAATTGTGGTTAAATACAACAACAAAGTACTTTATTGTTAAATTCAACTACTGGCTTTTAGCAACAAGTGTATTTCCCAAATATGTTTTAAACTTAAATTAATTAACCACCACCCATTTCTGTCTTTTGTCTAGGCAAGAGGGAAACGATCCATCCCAAACCGGACCATACGTCACTATTTACAGAGATGCAGGCTGAAGATCTGCTGAACTGGGACCAGTGTGAGCGGCACATCCCAGCTGCTTCTCAGTGAGGCAACATGGCCGCCGTGTGTGACCCATTCTAAGTTTTTTGTTTTTTTTTACAGTTTGAATTTTGCACATTCTGAATAATCTGGAATTTGCTGCTGATTGTAATAAACAATTTAGTGACTTATGTGTTTGCATCATGATTTTCTATTTTGTTTGTAAAGACACCGGTGGGAAAAGAGTCAACAGTACAAACCATTTATCAGTGACTTTGAAAATAATGGCTCATTTTTTAAGAAAAAGTAACCAAAACAATTACTTTATTTACTGAAGACTGTAGTGTTGGG
Source organism: Pholidichthys leucotaenia (assembly GCA_020510985.1). Classification (NCBI taxonomy): domain Eukaryota; kingdom Metazoa; phylum Chordata; class Actinopteri; order Cichliformes; family Pholidichthyidae; genus Pholidichthys; species Pholidichthys leucotaenia. The sequence continues at coordinate 129,443,955 of CM035840.1, read as the reverse complement.
ATCAGTCCGCCAAGGTCTCCGCCTTTGACCGCCACCTAATCCACATAGCACCGGACCCCCATGATCCCTCCTGCAGGTGGTGAGCCCACTGGAGGGCGGACCCATGTAACTCCTTCGGGCTGAGCCCGGCCGGGTCCCATGGGTGGAAACCCGGCCACCAGACACTAGCCTTCGAGCCCCTCCCCCAGGCCTGGCTCCAGGGTGGGGCCCCGGTAACCCCATACCGGGCGGGGTACACTGAATCCTTGATATAGAATTTATCATGAGAGTCTGTTGGATCGTTCTTAGTCTGGCCCTTCACCCAGGACCAGTTTGTCTTGGGTGACCCTATCAGAGACAAATTGCCCTGGACAACATAACCCCCCCCCCACCACCACCACGATAAGGTGACGATCCATGAGGGGGGGGATGCCTCCCACTTGAGGTGTTTTGAACACGTCCCACTGGGAGGAGACCCCGGGGCAGACCCAGGACTCGGTGGAAAGACTATGTCTCCCAGCTGGTCTTGGAACGCCTTGGTATCCTCTCTGAAGAGCTGGAGCAGGTGGCAGGGGAGAGGGAAGTCTGGGCTTCTCTGCTTGAACTGCTGCCTCTGCGACCCGGACCTCCGGAAAAGCGGTAGAAGATGGATGGATGGATGGATGTAGTGTTGGATGTGCCACCGCAGAAGACCCTGCACACTTTAGTGACAGTACCGGTGTATGGAGGAATTCTGGGCCATATTAGCATCTGTACTTTATCATAATGGGTTTGGGCAGGGGTGTCCAATCATGTGCCATGGAGGGCCAAGACCCTGCAGGTTTTACCTCCAACCAGTGTCTTCAACAGCAGATTCCACTGAATTTCTTCCCACTCATTGCTGATCAGTGAAAACACCTGCTGAAGAGACTGGGTTGAAGAGAGAACCTTCATGGTCTTGGCCCTCCATGGCACATGATTGGACACTCCTGGGTTAGGATTTAACATTTTAACACAAATGTCTTTATGGTTCATAATTCTGTTGGCAGACTTACACCAAACCAAAAGTGATTTCTCAAACTGCTGGATTGTTCTTAGACAGCTTTTCCAATCTTTTAGTAGTTAATTTATGTCACTTGGTGGTAACCTTCACATATAAAACAAAAGAGACATATCTGCCAAAATTTCAAAGGTTTATTGTCAGTGCAATACTACATGAATACATATATAGTACATTGTTGATGCAGAGAATATATATATATATTTCTACAGTATCTACATGTATCTGTTTTGAAACCACTGCCTGGGAGCAGCTCTGCGATCCACATGGTGAGGACATCGATGGCCTCACTCACACCATCACGGACTACATCAGCTTCTGTGCGGACAACACCGTACCCACCAAGACCATACGGTGTTGTTTGAACAACAAACCCTGGATCAACCCTGAGATAAAAACACTTCTGAGAGAGAAGAAGAAGATCTTCAGGTCGGGGAACAGGGAGATGCTGAAGTCCATACAGAGGGAGCTGAGGAGGAAGATCAGAGAAGGCAAGGACAGCTTCAGGAAGAAGATGGAGGACAAGCTGCAACAGAGCAACATCGGCGGGGTCTGTAGAAATCTTAAAACCATCTCTGGTCTCTGGAATACCTCCCCTCAGGCTACGGGGGGCAGGGAGTGGGCGAACAATCTGAACCTGTTTTTTAATAGGTTTGACCAACCGCCGTCCCCCCAGACTGCACAACAACCACTGCTGCCTCTAAAGTCATCGAGACCTGCTGTCCACACCCCACTCCACCAACACCCTTGCTTGATGGAGCATTGAGTATTTTTATCATGTTTATAGTTAGCTTCATGTGTGCCTGTATTTGTGTTTATGTTGAATGTAATTGTGGCTTGTAAATATGGATGTCACCAGATCTACCTACGGGTACAAATAAAGTAACCTGAACCTGAACCCCCCCCCCCCCCCCACTCCTAGCACACTGCCCCCCAACCTGACCCTCACTAAGACCCAGGTGAGGACGGAGCTGAGGAAGATCAAGGCGAGGAAGGCCTCGGGACTGGACGGCATCAGCGCAAAGCTCCTCAAGTCCTGTGCAGACCAGCTGCGTGGGATTATGGAGCACATCTTCAACCTGAGCCTGAAGCTGGGGAGGGTACTGTGTGGTACCTGTACCAAAGACTTTCCACCCCAAAGATCTGAACAACTACAGAGCAGTGGCCCTGACATCTCACTTGATGAAAACCCTGGAGAGACTGCTCCTTGCTCATATCCACCCCCTGGTGGGACCAGCGATGAATCCACTCCAGTTCACCTACCAGCATGACATTGGGGTGGAGGATGCAGTGATCTTCCTCCTTCACCGCTCTCTGTCCCACCTGGAGAAGCCCGGAAATGTGGTGAGGATCATGTTCTTTGACTTCTCCAGTGCTTTCAACACCATCCAACCGATGATCCTGAAGGACAAGCTGCTGTGCGCAGGGGTGGACCAACACCTGTCATCATGGATCCTGGACTACCTCACTAACCGGCCACAGTTTGTGAGAACCCAAGACTGTGTGTCCGACACGATCATCGGCAGCACGGGGGCCCCCCAGGGAACGGTCTTGGCTCCCTTCCTGTTCACCCTTTATACTGTGGACTTCTCACACAACACAACACACTGCCAGCTACAGAAGTTCTCTGACCACTCTGCGATCATCGGCCTCATCTCCAACGGAGATGAAGCTGAGTACAGAGGACTTATCAAGGACTTCGTGGACTGGTGCCATCAGAACTGCCTCCAGATCAACGCGAGGAAAACTAAGGGGCTGGTGGTGGACTGCCGCAGGCAAGGACAACCCCTCACAGCACCAGTATACATACCGGGAACAGACATTGAGATGGTGACATCCTACAAGTACCTGGGTGTTCATTTGAACAATAAACTAGACTGGTCACACAATACTGACGCACTCTACAAGAAGGGACAGCGCAGGCTGTTCCTACTGAGGAGGCTCAGGTCTTTTGGTGTACAAGGGGCGCTGCTGAAGACATTCTACGACACGGTGGTGGCATCAGCCATCACTTTTGGAGAGGTCTACTGGGGCAACGGCATTACAGCAGCCGATAGGAAGAGACTGAACAAACTGATCAAGAAAGCTAGATCTGTCCTGGGGCAACGCCTTGACCCAGTGGAGAAGATAGGAGAGAGAAGGATGGTGGCTAAACTGTCATCTCTGCTGGAGTCCGAGTCCCACCCTATGCAGGACATACTGAACACACTGAGGAGCTCATTCAGCAGTAGACTACATCATCCTAGGTGAGTAACCAAGAGGTTTTGCAGGTCCTCCCTACCTACGGCAGTCAGACTGTATAACCTAAGCAGGGCTGCTAGCAGAGATAGCAAAAAAACGTGATGACCTAATAGTATTGAATGCAAAAGACGCAACAGACTTACACAAATAGTCCCCTCCAGTATACAACTAGGACAATATTAGTTGCTACGGAGGGTGACAATATGTATGGGTACATATTCATACTATGTAGGATGACTAAGTAGACGGTTATGCTGTTTGTTCCATCTTGTTACAATGCTCCGCACTGTGTATATATATATATTTATATATTTGTGTACGTATGTATTCACTGCTCTTATTTTTATTTTTATTTTTCTTATCTTCTTAATTATTGCTCTGAGTGTTGCTATCCCTGTGCTGTTGCAATCCTGGAATTTCCCCACTGTGGGACTAATAAAGGCTTATCTTATCTTATCTAGTATATCAAGTATTTCTCCATGTAACCTTGTGACTGCATTATTTTAATTGCTTTTAATCCTAGATCAAGTTTGTTTTGGCCTAAAATGCATCATAATTGTCAAATATATCTTATTATACCTAACTCAGTACTGTTTACCTGTTTAATATACGTATATTTAGTGGCTAATATAACACCATAACTACAACCTGGAGATCAAGTTGTGTCAGCTGAACACTTTTTGCCACACCACCAGACTCAGTGCTGCTGGAGCAGGTATGTCCCATGATGTCTCAACAGTCTGTCCATGATTTCCACACAGATCAGAGCAATTTGTTGTACAGGAAGCTAAACGTTTCTAAAGACATGCTAAAGCTCTATAACCACTGATTGTTTGTGAAGCTGAGGTGACATCAGTGACAGGCTATGTTGAATACCCAGACCCACGGTTTGAAGCAGTAATTTTCCCACGACAGGGCCATCTGAAACACACACACACACACACACAGCATACATATTTTAGTACCTAACAGCGATAACTTGCAGACATTACAGTGTAGTACGATGTACTTATAGCAAACTAGCATTAGCAATCATTAGCTTACCGTCATATGTGATCTACTTCATATCCTCATGTCTTCGGCTCTATGGCTTCCCAGACGCTCCAGTACTTTTCCAGAGTGTTTCGTCTCGCTGCCCGTCCCCTTCTCTGGTGGTCCTTTTTGGCCTTTAAGGTGACAAAAAGCCAGAGACCGAGGAGTCACCTTGTACAGCCGCAATGTTATGTTTTGCTTGGGTCGCGTGTTTTATGTCACGGGAATGTGGCGCCGCCTTGCTGTAAAAAAAAATCCCACCCACCCCAGGTGTACCCAGCTGTAATGGAAACACAACCGAGCCGAACCGAGTAGTGTAGAGTAAGGCCGACTGGGTACTAGTGGAAAAGGGCCATAAGTGGAAGAAGAAGTTTCCTGCAGCACAGCTGTATGGAACCCTTAAAATGGCAGAATGAAAACTAATTGGAAAGTTATGAGGATCACAGACATATTCAATGAATAAAATGCAATTAAAAGTATTAAAGTACACTTTTTTCTCTCTAGTGATTAATATATATGAATGTACAAACAATGCATCCAGAAAGTATTCACAGCTCTTGAGTTTTTCCATATTTTATGTTACAGCCTTATTCCAAAATGGAATAAATTCCTTTTTTACCTCAAAATTCTATACACAATACCCCATAATGACATGAAAAAAAGTTTTTTTTTTTTTTTATTTTTGTTAATATATTAAAAATAAAAACTAAGAAATCACATGTACATAAGTATTCACAGCCTTTGCTCAATACTTTGTTGATGCACCTTTGGCAGCAATTACAGCCTCAAATCTTTTTGAATATGATGCCACAAGCTTGGCACACCTATCTTTGGGCAGTTTGGCCCATTCCTCTTTACAGCACCTCTCAAGCTCCATCAGGTTGGATGGGAAGCGTCGGTGCACAGCCATTTTCAGATCTCTCCAGAGATGTTCAATTGGATTCAAGTCTGGGCTCTGGCTGGGCCACTCAAGGACATTCACAAAGTTGTCCTGAAGCCACTCCTTTGATATCTTGGCTGTGTGCTTAGGGTTGTTGTCCTGCTGAAAGATGAACCATCACCCCAGCCTAAGGTCAAGAGCACTCTAGGACAGGTTTTGATCCAGGGTGTCTCTGTACATTGCTGAATTCATCTTTCCCCTCTATGCTGACTAGTCTCCCAATTCCTGCTACTGTAAAACATCCTCACAGCATAATACTGCCAAAACCATGCTTCACTGTAGGTATGGTATTGGCCTGGTGATGAGCGGTGCCTGGTTTCCTCCAAACATGACCCCTCTAATTCACACCAAATAGTTCAATCTTTGTTTCATCAGACCAGAGAATTTTGTTTCTCATGGTCTGAAACTCATTCAGGTGCCTTTTGGCAAACTCCAGGCAAGCTGCCATGTGCCTTTACAAAGGACAATACTATTTTGGAGGTCTACAGACAATTCCTTTGACTTCATGCTTGATTTGTGCACTGACATGCACTGTCAACTGTGGGACCTTATATAGACAGGTGTGTGCCTTGCTATATCATGTCCAATCAACTGAATTTACCACAGGTGGACTCCAATTAAGCTGTAGAAACATCTCAAGGATGATCACTGGAAACAGAATGCACATGAGCTCAATTTTGAGTGTCATGGCAAAGGCTGTGAATACTTATGTACATGTGATTTCTCAGTTTTTTTTAATTTTTAATGAATTTGCAAAAATCTAAAAAAAATCACATTGTCATTATGGGGTTTTGTGTGCAGAATTTTGAGGAAAAAATGAATTTAATCCATTTTGGAATAAGGCTGTAACATAACAAAATGTGTAAAAAGTGAAGCGCTGTCAATACTTTCTGGATGTACTGTATATTAATATATATGAATTTGCAAATTTTTATCCCCTTACAAAGACATCCTTTGAGAGCTCTTTGGTCTTTCCCATGGTGGTGGAGAAGTTGGAATTGAAAATATTGATTCTGTGACAGGAGTCTTTTATATACAACGAATTGAGATTAGGAGTACTTTCCTAAAGGGACAGGACTAATTTATGTGCCTCGTGGATACATAACCAGTTTGTGCAGTTTAGAATTCTTGCTGGTTGGTAGGGGATCAAATACTTATTTCCCTTGACCAAATGCAAATTAATTTATAACCCTTATTTGAGGTTGTTTACTGGATTTTTTTTTTTTTTGTTAATCTTCTGTCTCTGTTAAAATAAACCTGCTGTAAAAATTATGGACTGTTCATTCCTTTGAAAAGGGCAAATTTACAAATTCAGTAGTGGATCAAATAATTATTTCCCCCCTGTATATAATGAGGACTCTCATATGACTGAATGTGTATTTTGTATATCAAGAGTTTGTGTGTGAATGTCACAACATTCTGCATTAATGAACTATAAACACATTTGTTTGAACTTATGCATAGTGTCTGTTTGCAATGATTGTCTGATGTGATTGTGTATGCTCCAGATGTTGAAAATAAGCAGCTCAGAGGAGCATTTAATTCTAAAACTCTGCCGTTTTTTTGATCATCTAATACTCAGGCTCAGTGGTTTCAGCAAATAACAGCTGTCAGTTTATATACAACAATGAAGTGACAGGTGTCACCAAACATTGCCATTATGCTGTGGTAGTCAATGTAATATGTGTATTTAATACCTTTACATACTAGGAAGGTTGAAGCAAAGGGAGAAACAATTGACTGTTCAATGTCAGCTGTTAATGGGGATTTTGCACTATTGAAAGGAAGCTGCCTTCTGACTTTTGTTTTGATGTTTATGGTTTTAATCTGCATAAACTGAGTGGCTGCTGTTAACCAAAATGATCTCATTAAACTGCCTCCCTTTTCCATGAATTAATGTGATAGATGATTAAAGTGATTATTGTTCTTTTTTACAATTATTTGATTTAACTCTTGCTTCTTAAATGCTTTTTTAAAAGCTGTCCCCATTACAGCTATGTATAGAGAGTGCTCATATGCAGACTTGTGCATTCATCCATTTTAGCATATTCCCAAAGAGGGCCAAAAACAATCTGCTGTTTAGATAGACTCTGACCTCTATGCCTCTCTAAGTCAAACCATGCCACCAGAGTATACCCATCAATACAGCCTGCCTGGTGGTTAATCTCTGAGCAGAAGACAAGGAGGTTATCATCACATGCCATTTGTAGGGATAGGCCCCCTGGTAAATTCCCAACATACTGTGGTCCTGTCTCAATTGACTCTCTCTCTCTCTCTCTCTCTCTCTCTCTCTCTCTCTCTGTCACTTGCAGTACAGTGTGTGATTAATATATTATCGTGTTGCAGCAGTGTGACACTTTTGACACACGCACACACACCACACACAGACACCCCCCCCACACACACACACACACACACACACATACATGCGTATACATGGGGTCTTAGGGGAAAATAATCTGCCTTCAAAGTAATAAGTAAGAGCTGCCTTTTTGTTTTTCAGAGCAAAAGCATTATTTTAAAGGGCTGTGACACTTGCTTGATATGAATGTTTAGTCAAGTCCCATTGGGTAACCGATGATTAACTTTATTTTTTAATTTGCCTGGGTTACTTTGTAAAGCTTAAACAAGTTTCTCTACATTAGTTTGAAAAGGACCATAATTAGAGCTGACATGTATCATAACAGTTTTCATCAACTCCCATTGAGAAGACTTCATGTGTCAGACTCTGTTTTATTCACATGAAATGGGGTGTTTGTTTCATGTGACTTTTTTTCATATGTATAACAAAGTTAATGTAAGTCTACTGTAGGTTTTTTTTTTTGTTTTTTTTTGTCATTTATAACTATAGTCGAGTTTGTATGAACATTGGTGCCATGGTTAGATAGCCACAGCACCTCACAGCTAGAAACTTTCCACTTCAAATCCCTAGGCCGTCATATGAACTTTCTTGTGTAAAATTTGCATAATCTCGCTTCACCTGCATGCGTCCAAAAACAGGCATATTAAATTAATTGATGATTATAAATTGGTCCTTGGTATATGTTTCTGTAAAGCCCATTGGGTAGATGGTTAATGTAGTTACTAGTTAAACTGTTTGAGTAAAAATTGAGATTAGAAAAAATGAGCTTTATAAATATATCCTGGTCCTGTCATTCTTTCTACTGGAAATATATAAATTATTCTTATATAGTCAGGAATTGATTATAAATAGCAGTGATATGGCACTGATAAAGACACTTTTAAACTGAATCCAAATCCAGGGGTGTATTTCACAAACTATGATTGAGGTTAGCCTTAAACAAACATAATATCATGCATTATTCTTCTAACCAACACCCCTAAAATGTCCAGCACAAAGTCGGACTATCTGTCATGATTCTGAGCATGGCTAGGGAACTGTGTTCAGTCTCTTAGTTATTTTAGTTATCTTCTGTATTGTTCATCTCTGCTTATTTTGCATTTACTTTGGTTTGGGGGCTTTCATGCATTGCTGCATTTTGTCTCTGGGTTGTATTTGTTTCTGTTTATTTATGAGTTGCCTTATATTCTTAGTTTTGTTATTGTAGTCTTGTCTATGGGTTGGGGAATCATCTTGTATCTTGTTCTCTTGAATTTGTGTTTATCTTATCTTCACCTCTCCTGCTGTTTTGGGTTTCATGGTTATTATATTATTTGCATCCTTGGTTTATATTTATCTAATTTTACTTTGAGCCTACCCTCACCACTGCCTTTTCTCTCCGGTGTTTACAGTCAGCTGTTGTTATCTTGTCCTGATAATAGTTTCCTTTTGCTGTACATTTAGCAGTATTATCATTTGTAGTCATCTGGTCTTTGTCTTGAGTTCATTAGTTGTTATTGGACGTTATTCCTTTTAGTGAGACAGCTGTCTGTGCTCATTTCATGCTATCAAACCTGTTTGCGGGCTTTGACAGCTGTCACCAGTTTAGTTGATTATTTCCTTCCTCATGTGCCCGCACCTGCTGTTCATTTGTTTGCCTATTTAAGAAGCTGTTGTGCGTCTACTCCTCGCAGCAGTCTCTCAAACCAAACAGTATTTCTACCTTTCCCTTATCTCAGATGGTGTCCCCATCTCGTTGTTTCCCGGTTTGGTCTGTATTTGTCCTGACGTGCATCCCATGTCTGCTGGCTTTTCTACACACCTTAGCCTCCACGTTATTCTGGGCTACACCACTCCTCACTGAGTCCTCTCTGTATTTGTAAGTTTTTGTATTTTTGTATATTTTATGTTCTTTAATAAATGTCGGCAACTAGCGTTTGGCTTCTCCTGTTTGCCCTTGGAAAGGGCGATTCAAGACAGAATACTGCTGCCAGTCAAGATGCCAGCCGACTGTGAGTTAGCTTTTTTTCCTCTTTCTTTTTCCCTCCTATGTATTTTTTGTTAAGTTTGTGTTTTTGCTGGAATGGCAGAGCGCATGGACTTGAGTTTGCTCAGGTTGGATGAGGATGAGTGCTGGGCTGTGCAGTTGATTCAAGACCTTATTTCAGACACCTGCTCTGCTCATACTCCCAAGAAAGCCCTGAAATGGTTGGACTGCATGGTGGAAGTTATTGAGGCAACCCCAGGTCAGAAGAGTTATTCTGAACTCACAGGTCTCCTCACTCTTGTCTTCAATCTTCAACATTTGTTCTGCGGGCTCGTAGGAAACTCACCTTTAATGGTGTCTGAGCTGAAGGGGCGTTCTCCCGGTGCAGACATCATCAGCCTCTCGCCACCATCCAGCTGAAGTCCGCCTGAGGAATTCTCTCATCTTCCCAGCAGTTTCCTCCTCACCACTCTGGAGAACCGCCACAGCAGCCTCCTCATAATTTTTTAATTATTTCCCCTTGGCTTTCATGTGAGTCTCCTCCTCATCTGCCACTGCTGCCTCCCTCTTCTCCATGAAGGCTCCACCCGCTGCTGAGAATTCAGCCATCCTCAGGTCTGCAGGGCTGGCTCCTCTGCTGCCCACTTTGGTGCACTTGCCCATTGCAGTGAACGAGAGGGAGCTATCTGGTCCTACGGCAGCAGCAACCACCAGGTCCCGGGAACTAAGGCAAGTATTCTTTCATTTTTTAACACCCAAAAATGAATTGACTTCTCTTTTTCCGGGGGGGGGGGGGCTAAAAATTATCCTCACCTGCTTCTCCTGTGTTCCCTGAGTGTCCGCCAGTCCTGGGGGGGAGCCGCCGGATGACAGAGGGGCCTGGGGCTCTGGAGAGTCCTGCTCCAGCCCCGCAGCCACATCCTGGACAGGAGAAGAATGCCCCTGGTGCCCTTATGTTTGAACCGACAAGAGAGTGTCCCCTGACTTCAGCTGCACGGGTCTCTACACCAGTGGTGAAGTGACCTCCAGCATCTGCCGCCCCACCGGGAGAAACATCAGGGTCAGTCGTAACATCTGGAGGTCATTCAGCAGCAGATGCCAACATTCCACGGGAATGAAGGCGAGTACCTTTTCATTCTATTATATTTGAAGATGAAATGCATTGCCTTATTCCCGGTGGAGAGGCTTTACATCAGCAGCCCACATTAACTGAGTCCTCACCACCTGCTGCTGCCATCTGTTCCTTGCCTGCCATCCCCGTGTCTCCTCCTGTGTTCCCTGAGTGTCTGCCGGACCTGAGATGGAGACGCCAGATGACAGAGGAGCCTTCGACTCTGGAAGATTCCGTTCCAGCCCCGCAGCCACATTCTGGATGGGAGGAGAACGTTACCTGGGTCCTGAAACCTGATCCGACAGGAAAGTGTCCCTTGGTTTCAGCAGCATGGGAGCCGGCATCATTGGTGAGGCCACCTCCAGCTTCTGCCACCACACCGGAAGTTCAACCTGCATCGGTCGCCACATCTGGAGGGTCTTGGGCTGTATCCACCATCATGCCTGTTGCTGGGGTCGTCGCAGCAGAGTCGCTGGAGTCCTAGACAGTGGTGGAGCTCGAATCAAGGCAAGTTCTGTGTTCAGTCTCTTCGTTATTAGCCTTAGAGAAACCTTGTCTTGCTCGTGGCAAGGACAATCAGCTGCAAATGTCCTCTGCTTCTGACTTCTCCTCGCCGGGCTCCTCTGCTGCCAACAATAGTGTTCCGGTGTCTGTCTCCTCCTTCCAGTCAGAGGTGGCCATGCCCGGAGTAGATGTCTGGAGGAGCGGATTCGAGACCTCCCAGCCAGAGTCGCTGAAGTCCTGGACGGTGGTAGCGCTTGAGCTAAGGCAAGTTCTCTTCTTTGTCTTCACAATGTCAGTAGTAGAGAAATCTTGATTAGCTCTTGGTGAGGAGAACCAGTCTCAGCCGTTGGCTGTTCCTGAATTCTCCCCGCTGGGCTCCACTGCTACCGGTGGTAGTAACCTGGTGTATGTTTCTTCTCCCCTACTCAAGTCCTCATCTGAGTCCGCTTATGGTCATCCTCCATCTCTGCCTGAGGTCATCATGGGTCCTTCATCTTTGCCTCAGGTCACTGCAGGTCCTCTACCTCCTCCAGAGGTCTCTGTGGGTCCTTCCTCTCTGTCAGAGGTCTTCATGGATCATTTAAGCAAAGATTTTACAATAAATACAGAACTTACAAAAAAAAAAAAAAAAAAAAAAACAGGTGGGTAAGGAGGTTTAAATTAGTATGTTAAGTCTTATGTGAGTATTCAGTATTGATGAGACTATTTTTAACATAACAGTCAAATATTTTTAAACATTGTTAAAATCTGCTTGGTAAAAGGGTTGCTAAAAATGGATCACAAAAATAACTCAGGATCGGGACATTGGCCATGCCATGCCCTCGCTTTGAGTTAGATTTTGGGATTTTTGTTGATAGGGACATGAGCATAGCCCGTATCTCGCCTTTTGTTCTTTAAAGACTCTCCTTGTTATTTTTATGGTTATTATGTTTTGCATTGTCATTCCTGCCATGGGCTGGGTTTGGACTTTTGCTTTGACAGTGTCTTTTGTTTGTTTCCAGTTTTGCATAGTGAATCCTTGCTTTGTTGTTAATTATTCATGGCTTTTTTTGATTTCTTGATTATTGATTGTCCATGGGTGCTCTTTATTTTTGTTGCTTTATTTATAGAGATTGTGCACTACCTTCGGCACGGTAATCTTCACACATTCTGTGGCCGTGGCGCAGGTGTAGTGTGGCTGACTACTGATCAGAGGGTCAGGGGTTTGATTCCCGCTCTGTCTGCAGTCTGCACGTCGAAGTGTCCTTGAACAAGACACTGAACCCCCAGATGTCTCCTGGTGGGTCAGGCCAGTGCCGGTGCATGACAGCTCTGCCACCATCAGTGTGTGAATGTGTCTGTGAATGGGTGGATAGCAGGATGTGTAAAGCGCTTTGGTCATCTAGAGATGAGAAAGTGCTATATAAGTGATTGCCATTTACCATTCTCACTCACACTCACCTTATGGCCTCGCATCTTACTCTGGTTTCTAGTTAACATTTTAAAGTTTGTTTCAGTTAATAAATTATGCCAAAAAAAAGATCTGCAGATGAGTCCTATCCTTTGCCACAGAGGGATAGTCGTGACAAAAGATCGCTGTCAAACCTAGACTCAGCAGAGAGAAGGAGGTTGGCGGACGGTGGTCCCAACAGGGATGAGCTGTGGGCAGCCCAGTTTATCCAGGACTTTGTCTCGGACGCCCGCGCCTCCCACACACCAGAGAAGGCCCTGGAATGCCTGGATGCCGTGGCTGGGATAGTGGAAGTGCACCCCAGCCTGCGGAGCTACCCTGAGATGGTGGGACTACTGACCACCGTCCCAACCTTTGCAGGACTTGCTGCGGGTTGGTGAGGAAGAAGTTATGTGGGGCACCGGAGTTTGTGCTGACGGCACAGTGTCCCCTGACTCTGACATCATTCACTTCTCCTCGCCGCTCACAAGCCTTCCTGCCACAGCACAGGTGGGAGACGTGCTTGCCTGAGACAACAGAGACTGTGCTGATGAGACAGGGTCCCTGACGTCTTCCGCCTCTCCTTGTCCTTCAGCTCCAGCCCCATCTCAACGTTCCCTGCTGCTCCATGAGCTACCTGGGAAATGTCCACATGCTGAGAGTGTGAATTCTGGGGATCTCACCTGGCATCAGGTGGTCCCGGGTGGAAGGGGGGCTCCAGGAGATGCCGCTCCTCTTGACACTCCATGACAGCTCTGGTCTGCCTCTCCCCAGCTCCACAGCCACTCCACAGGCTGGAGGAGAGCACACATCCTTGCCACTCTTCAAAGTCTGCTCCAGCACTACAGAGCTCATCAGCCGTGGAGCATTCCTCATCGCCAGTTCCCATGGCAGCTGCAACTCCGAGTTTCATGGCAGCTGTAGTTTCACCGGCCATCAAGCCTGCAGCTTCGCCTCTCACCATACATGCAATTTCATCAGTTATCATGCCTGTAGTTCCGCCAGTCATCACGCCTGCAGTTTTGACAGTAATCATGTCTGTGTTCATGTCAGATGCTCCAATTGCAGCAGAGAGGCCAGGGTCCTCACCAGCAGAATAACAGGAGTTAAGGCAAGTCCCCTTTTTCTCTTTACCATCTAAAATAGAGAGGCTTTGTCTTGCTCTGTTGGGGAGACCCAGTTGCAGCATCTATCTGCTTCTGAGTTCTGATCTCTGAGTTCTTCTGCTGGAGGTGGTGATATGGACATAATATCTGCCTGTGTTTCTTCCTCCCCATTTGAGGTGACTGCATCTGGGATTGAGGAGCACTCTTCCACCGCTAATGTTCTCGAGGTGGATCCTTCAGTTCCAGCTGTCCCCAAGGTGCACACTCCTGACCAGCCTGCTTCATTGCCACTGATGAGACAGCTTTGCTTGTGTTCACCGCTAATGTGCCTGTGCCACCTGGGTTTGCCACTGATCAACCTGCATTGTTTTGGGTTACTGCTTATCAGCCCACAATCGTCTGTTCCTGAGGCCAGTGCGCCTCCGTCATGTGTTCCTGAAGCTGGTGCACCTCCATGTGTTCCCAAGGCCGATGTACCTCTGCCATCTGTTCCAGAGGCTGGTGCACCTCTGCCATCGGTTTCAGAGACTGGCATGCTTCCGCTGTCTGTTTCAGAGGCTGGTGCACCTCCACTGTCTTTTCCAGAGACCATTATGCCTCTGCCGTCTGTTCCAGAGGCCGGCATGCCTCCGTCATCTATTCCAGCGGCCAGCATACCTCTGCTGTCCATTCCAGGGGCTGGTGCGCCTCCGTCGACTGCTGCTTCACTGGCCGCCATGTCTATCGTCTTGGCTGCAGGTCATCCTGAGGTTGTCATGGCCGAAGCAACGGAGCTGCCTGGGTCCTTGTCGGCAGTGGAGCAAGAGCTAAGGCAAGTCCTCTTCTTTGTGTTTGTAACATCTACACTAGAGAAGTCTTGTTTTGCTCTTGGCGGGGGAAGCCAGTTGCAGCAGCCATCTGCTTTTAGGCTCTCACCGTCGGGCTCCACTGCTGCTGTTTGTAGTGGCCAGGCTTATGTCTCTTCCCCCTCGTCCAAGATGGCTGTGTTGGGGACGGACTTCCAAACGCCTGGGTTCGAGGCCTTCCACCCTTTGCTGCATGGGCTAGCCACTGACCAGCCTGCATCCTCTGGTTTTGCCACTGGTTAGCCATCATTGTCTGGTTTCACTGCTGACCAGCCGCCATTTTCTGGTGTCGCCACTGGCCAGCAGTCAAGATCTGTTTTTTTTTTTTTTTTTTCAATGGTCAGCAGTCATCATCTGGTCTTGCCACTGGTCAGCAGTCATCGCCTGGGCTAGCTGTTGGCCAGCCATCATTGTCTGGTTTTGTCGCTGGTCAACAGCCATCATTTGGTTTCACCACTGGTCTGCCATCATTGTCTGCCATCATTGTCTGGTTTCACCACTGGTTCACCATCATCATCAGTGGTCCACGCTCCCCAGTTACTGTCTCACGAGCTCCATGCGCCAGCTCCTGCAGTCCATGAAGCACACATTTCTCAGTTACTGTCTCCAGGGGGTGGACGCATCGTGTTATCCGGTCTAGTGGCTCAGGGATGCTGGGAGGCCACCTGACGCATCATGCTCTCTGAGCTGGTGGCCCAGAGAGTCTGGGAGGCCAGCCAAAGCATTATGCTCTCTGGTCTGGTGGCCCAGGGACGCTGGGAGGCCACCTGACGAATCACACCCTCTGGTCTGGTGGACTAGGGACTCTTGACACCTGTCTCTCCATGCTCTCTGGGTTGGGGGTCCATGAACTCTGGTCGGGGCCCCAGTGCATCATGCTCTTCGGTCTGAGGCCATGGACTCTGGCTGGCCCTGACTGTTTTGTTTTGTTTTTTTCACTTTGTGGTGGGGAGGGGGGAGGTTTTGGCCCACCTTTCCTAAGGCCCCCACCACCTACACTGGGCAGGTGATTTTTGTTTGTTTTGGGTTGTTTGGGACTGCCCCTTAAGAGGGGGATCCTGTCAATATCGGGACATTGGCTGTGCCATGTCCTTGCTTTGAGTTATGTTTTGAGGTTTTTGTTTTGATTGGGACATAAGCACAGCCTGTGTCCTCACCTTTTGTTGCTTTAGAGAATCTCTTTATTTTTATGGTTATTATGTTTCATATTGTTATTCCTGTCATAGGCTGGGTTTGGGCTTTTGTTTTGACAGCGTCTTTTGTTTGTTTCTTGTTTTGCCTAGTGAGTTCTTGCTTTGTTGTTAATTATTCATGGCTATAGGTTAGGTTAAGGATATATGTTAGAAGGGTAGAATTTATATGTACGATTCATTATGTTCACTCTGGGACATTATGGGACACTATGGAATGGTGGGTGGGACAGCACTGTGTGTATCTGTGTCGTTTGAGACTGGTTTTGATATATGGACTTCATTGTATGTTAGAATGGACAGGTGTTAATGTTGATCTGTAAAAAATACAGTAAATTGTTTACTTGGGGTCTTAAAGGTAGTAATTTGTATAAAATTCACATGGGTGTATCGATGGAAAAGAGGAGTTGGAATTAATAAGTGTTCACTTCTTCCTTCTCCCTTTCGAACAGTGTATACTGTAACTTTATTGCATTTGCTATTTGCTTGTTTTTTGTTATATTTTTTGTCTTCGAAATAAACTATCTATCTATGGCTGTTTTTAATTTCTTGATTATTGATTGTTCATGGTTGTTCTGGATTTTTGTTGCTTCATTTATGGAGGTTGTGTGCTGCCTTCGGCATGGCAATCTTCATGTATTCTCACTCACACTCAAGTTATGGTCTCGCATCTTGCTCTGGTTTCTAGTTCACATTTGGACGTTTGTTTCAGTTCATAAATCATTCCAAAAAAACGATCTTGTCATGAGCTTTGTCCTTTGCCCAGAGGGGCAGTTGTGACACTAACATACCATATAACAAGTGTATCTTTCATGCCTGAGGTGGGTAAATCCAATTATTTAATGGTTTATTATTTGGTTTTTGAATACATAATATAAATTTATAAAATAAAAGGTCAGTTTTTTCAGTTGTTGAACTTTAAATTGTACTCATATTGTAGAATTGTTGACATAACACTCACCAGAAATTATATAATTTCACCTGTCAACTGCATCTTCTATCATTATGTTACCTGCAGCTTCTGTGCTTCTATGACAACTCCTGAACTGTCTTTGTAACTTTATAACAGTGTTTGTTGGTTTTGGGAAACTGAAAATGAATTGCAGAGTTCATACCACATAAGTTGCTACCATAGTTAGCAACTATACATTTGGGAAATGCATCTCTGGTTATAATGTCATCCAAACTTATTACAGTGATCTAGCCAAATAAAATGAGCACCATCTTGCTGGCATGGGAAATGCATGTTTTTGTCTAACTTCTTGCTAGCTCATGCATCTCCCTCCATAGTACACCTACTTGGATATTTTAATCCAAAAAAAGGTCATCCCTGACCCTGATCAAAAAAGATCTGTGTCTGCCTAACCAAACAGTGACTACAAAAAGTTTCTGCTTGATTAGATGTAGGTACCAATACAGTCAACACACACACACAAAAAAAAAAAACGCTCATGAGCCTTATAGATGTTTTTATATTTTCTGTAACTTTACTGAAACAGTGGGAATTTAATGTTAAACAATATTGATTTTATACAATTGTGCTGTTACACTGTACCTTCACTTTACTGCACACAAAATAGATTTATTTATTTATTTATTATTTCAATTAGATTTCATCTTCTTAGCATAATGTCTGGAATCGGAATGGTGAACTTTCATTTTGTGATGTGAAAGAACCACCAAATATTTTGTAAAAATATTGCCACTTCAATAAGGAGAGAATCATAATTAAGACTGAAAATTCAAGACTCAAAGATTTTTATTTGTCAATATTTCTATCCATACAGGACATACGGGAGAATTTAAATGTCATTTCTCTCTCTCTCTTAGTGGTGTGCAGAATATATAAGAAAAGAAGGAATAAGGATGAAAAACAACAACAGCAGTCAATGTACAGTAATGCTATCCGTAGTGCAAATAAAGATAAACGATTACACCCAGAAATCCTATATACAGAAAATGTGGAAGTGTAATACTCATAATTGCAAGTTCAATGCAGTAGTGTAGGTGTAGACAGTGACTGATTGGACTGCACCTTATCAGTATTTCAATAACAGACAGACAGCAGGGGGTATGATATTTATGCAAATGGTTGCAGTAAGGTGCAGAGACATACAGCAGCAGATGCAATTACTGTTGGTGTGCAAAGTCTTTTTGTGCAAACAGCTGAGATATTGTGTGGGTGAGTGTGTTACAGTCCAGGGGTGAGAGAGGGGGCAGTGGGCAGAGTTCAGTGTCCTGATAACCTGGTGAACAAAGCTGTTAAGCAGTCTTGTGGAGTGGGCACGGAGGCTCTGGTACCTTTTTGCTGAGGACAGAAGGCTGAAGAGGGAGTGTGAGGGGTGGAAGGTGTCGCCTGAAAATGTTGATGGTTCTGTGGGTGAGACGGGTGTGGTAGATGTCCAAGGGGGAGTAGAGGGGCACCAACGATCTTGCTGGCTGCTTTCACTGTGCGCTGTAGTGTCTTCTAGCAGGAGATAATCAGCTTCCATACCACATCATGATGCGGCTGGTGAGGATGCTCTCACTGGTGCCCCAGTAGAATGAGCACATGATGGGGGTAGGACTCGTGATCTCCTCAGTTTACGGAGGAAATGGTGGTGAGTTTGAACCTTCTTGGCCAGTGATGTGGTGTTGTTGGTCCAGGAGAGGTCCTCAGAAATGTGCACCCCCAGGAACTTGGTGCTGCTCACCCTCTCCAATACTGCTCCATCGATGATCAGAGGAGATGCTGTGTGTGTCCTCTCCTAAAGTCAACGACAATCTCCTTGGTTTTTCCCACATTCAGGAAGAGATTATCTTTACAACACTGGACCAGGTGGCTCACCTCATTTCCGTAGTTGGCCTCTTCATTGTTTGTGATGAGGCCTACCACCATCATATCATCCGCAAACTTGATGATGTGGTTGGTGCTGTAGGCCAGTACACAGTCATGGGTCAGTAGGGTGAAAAGCAGCAGGCTGAACACGGACCCTTGTGGGGCCCCTGTGCTCAGTGTGATGGTCTTGGAGGTGTTACTGCCGACCCACACATTCTGTGGCCTCCCTGTGAGAAAGTCCAGCACCCAGTTACAGAGAGAGGTTTTGAGTCCCGAGTGTTTGAGTTTTTGTATTAGGTACCAGGGGATGATTGTGTTGAATGCTGAACTGAAGTTCAAGAAAAGCATTCGCACATAGGAGTTCTTTGAGTCCAGATTGGTCAGGGCTGGATGAGGAGCAGCAGCGATGACATCTTCTGTGGATTTGTTTGACCTGTATGCAGACTGAGATGGGTAGTGGAAGGGAGGGAGGGTGGACTTGATGCTCTGCATGACCAGCCGCTTGAAGCACTTCATTGTGATGGAGGCTTGGAGCACTTCATTGTGATTACCGGGCCGGTAATCGCTGTAGCTGGATGGGACGGGCTTCTTTCAGACTGGTATTATGGTGGCAGTTTTTAAACATGTGGCAACAACAGCTTGACTCAGGGAGATATTGAAGATGTCGGCCAGGACATCCTTGAGCTCCTCCACACAGTCTTTCAGAACGCAACCTGGTATGTTGTCTGGTCCCGCTGCCTTGTGTAGGTTGATCCTGGAGAGGGTCCTCTTCACGCTAGACTTATAGCCTGCTCTTCTGGGGGAGGAGTGGTCTTCTGTGCTGATGTGCTGTTTTGTGCTTCAAAGTGGCCAAAGAAGTCATTTAAGTTCTTAAGCAGTGTAATGTCACTAGGTCTGAGGTGGAGGTTTGTGGTTGGTGAGGGTCTGTATGCCACACCAGAGAGAATGTGCATCTCTGGTGTTGCTGAAGTGGCCGCATATTTTCTTCCTGTACTGTAGTTTTGCCTCCTTGATACAGGTTGGCCCTAGCTGTTGCTAGTCCTGCAGTGTCACCAGCCCTGAAGGCTGCATCCCAAGCCCTCAAGACCCTGTGGACCTCTGCTGTCATCCATAGCTTCTGGTTGTCACAAACAGTGACGGTGTTGCAGTGAGTGACATCACCAATGTATTTAGTTATGTAAGCTACAACAACTTCAGTGTACTCCTCTATGTTTGTGTGTCCATTGTGAGTGGCTGCATGCTTGAAGGTGCCACAGTCTTTAGTGCTGAAGCAGTCTTTCAGGGGATCGGAGGCCCCCTCTGGCCACACATGTACCTGTTTTTTGTTGGTCTGATGGCTTTCACTCTGGGTTTGTATGCTGGCCTTAGCAAGATGGTGATATGATCAGAGACCCAGGTGGGGAAGGGGGGAGGCTCTGTATGCTTTCTTGTGAGTTGTGTACACCGGGTCCAGCAACGGTTAGGGTTATGCCCTTGTTAGAAAGTATGCCTGTTGGTGTAGTTTTGGTAGGAGGGCCTTTAAATCTGAGTGGTTGAAGTCTCCTTCTGTGATGAGGAATCTGCTTGGATGTGCTGTTTGTGTCTCACTGATGGCCTGGTAGAGTTCATTTTGTGCTTTACTCCTCTCACCAATGTCGGTGAGTGGCACATACAGTACATGGCAACTAGATATAGATGTAATTTCTCTTGGTAAGTAGACGGATCGGCACTTGATGATCATAAACCACTCCAACAGAGAACAATGTTTGTGTACAACAGTCACATCTTGGCAGTGTCATAAACCTCCTCGTGCACTTTTATGCAGTGCACGGAGGAGGAGAAGGAAGAATGGATTTACTTGCGCGAGTTCACCACAACACATTTATTAACACAAAAAGGCAAACAGTTCAAAAATAAAGACTTACAAAAAGGCAACAGTGCACACTAAAGGGACTCACACGATTACCATGCAGCGGGCTGACCACAGTGTGCCATGGCCACAAAAACAGACAGTACAAAATAACATAAATAGCTCGGGGCACTTAGAGTCCTCCAGGACACTCAACTAACACAGGAGAGAAGAACTGGGCAACTGTACCTAAGCGTAGCAGTCTGACAGCAAAGGGAAATGCAACAACTCATACTCACAGTGTAGGAACAGTCTGAGTAGTCTAAGTGTACAGGTGAACACACACAAACAACAGCTACTCTGAGGGGAATGGCAACAGTGTAGCTTTCCCTCAAAAGACAGTACGACCATGCGGCGATTAAGGTCCGCATGGCAATGCACAATGGTCCAGCAGTGTTTGACTGGTAAGAGCCGCCTAAGTACAAACACTGCTGGCCACACAAATTGGACCAACCTGGGCGAGGTGCAGGAAAGATAATTACAGGGGCCAATCAGCTGGCTGTCAAAGAGAGAGGGGGCGTGGTCGGACTTGTGAATGTTAGACAGCGCCCGCAAGAAGGTGAGTCAAAATGGCTGCCCAACAACCGCCAGCCAGAGCGGCGGCTACAGGCATGGAAAAGAAAAGGAACACAGACATATAAACAAAAAGAACTCAAAAGGTAACAATCCATAATAAACCCGATGCCTGAGCCACAGAGAACAGTCAGAACAAACCCTACAGGATAACACGGGCTCGGTTTGTGACAGGCAGCAAGCATCACTGATGTAAACACACATGCCTCCACCTCAGATTTTCCCTCCCTACATTAACACTCGATCAGCATGATAGTATGTTAGCCCTGCTAACTGAATAGCAGAGTCCAGGATATTAATAATAATGGTTTGTATTTATATAGCACCTTTCAAGAAACCCAAAGCGCTATACAATGAAAATCCATTATTCATTCACTCCACAGACAATGGTAGCGGTAAGCTACTACTGTAGCCACAGCTGCCCTGGGGCAGACTGAGGGAAACATGGCTGCCAGTCTGCTCCAGCGGCCTCTCCAACCACTACCGAACATTTATGCATATTCATACCCAGTGTCATGGAACACTGGAGGCAAGGTGGATAAAGTATCTTGGCACGGCACACAGTGGCAGGATGGCTATGGAGAGCGGGATTCGAACCACCAATGCTCTGGCTATTGGACAACCCGCTCTACCTCCTGAGCCACTGACGCCCACATTGTCATTTAGCCACATTTCTGTAAAGATGAAAACACAGCAGTTCTGCGCATCACATTGCGTAGATCTCAGGAGCTGTATGTAGTCCATTTTGTTGTCTAGTGAGTGTACGTTCGCCAGAATGAGGGAAGGAATCAGGAGTCTGTGTAGGCTAGTGGCTAGTTTCGTTTGGATCCCTCCACGTTTACCTCTCTTTAGTCTTTGCTCACACCATCTGTGGTGTCTCCATTTGAGATGGGACACAGCAGCTAAGTCTGGGGGTGTGGAGGTCTGGTGGAGAAGTCCTAGGCCACGGAGTTCCTCTGTAACACTCTGGTCCAGGGCATAATGTTTGGTCATATTCCTTATCTCTAGAAGGCTGTGGTGATTGTAACTTGTGTGCAATATCATATGTGGACATTAAAGGCAAAGCAAGGCAAGGCCAGTTTTTTGGTATACCACATTTTGTGTACAAGACAATTCAAAGTCCTTTAGTGAAAGCATTACAGCAAGTTGCAAAAGGAATAAATAAACACCTGAGTATACACTTAGGCGTAATTTAAACAACACTAAACGGCACAAACACGAAGAGAGAAGGGAGGCTGCTGGGTGTTCACAATTAAATGCATTTCACTGTTATCATTACAAAATTATAATCCAAAGACAAATGATAAGTCCATAAAAGTAAAAAGGACAGCAAAAAATAAATTAATACAAAAGTAAAAGAAAGTGCCACTGCAATCTTTTGGAAAATAATAGAAAATTATATTGGTTAAAATGATAAACTGAAAGCATACATGAAAACCTGCTAAAACCTTTGTCAAGGTTCTGTTTTAACTATTCTCTGTTGTAGTTATTTTATTTCTAAATACCTGTCATGCACTGAGGCCTTTAGCTTTGATTTCCCTGAGAACGGTGAAATTATGTTTTAGATTAGACATGATCCCCAGTACTGACCACTGAAATGGAAAGCAATTCGGATGATTTATTTTGATTGCAAAATCTTGTAAAAGGCAGCAGTGTTTTAGGAATAATGATCTTCAAACATCTGGCTCTGCATAATCAGGCTTGTAAAGATGTATTCTCTTCTACTGGCAGAACAAGTCTAGATTCTGTGTGGTCCCTGAAGGACTGCACTTCTCTGACCTGAATTCTCCACTTTTGCAGCAGGGGTTTTAATGGGCCACATTTGCATTTCCACCATTTTTGAACCTCTGATGTAATTAATTTGGAAAATGGGAGAAATGATGTATAAACCACTTAAGGGAAAACATATGTGTCCTACTAATAACTAATTAGCATGGGAAGGAAATGTTTTTATAAAAGGGAAAAATGATTATGCTGCCAAGGATTGAACAATGATTTGTGTAGTAATAATACATTGATAAAATGTGATTTGGAGCAGAGTGCCTTGGTCCTTTAAAGGACTCAAAAATGATGATGATGATGATACACTGTGTGTGTGTGTGTGTGTGGGGGGGGGGGGGGGGGTAAATCTGTCTGAAAGCTCAGTCAACTGGATTCAAGTTTTTATTTTTTAAATTCTGGAAATTTTTGTCATTCATCCAAATATCTTGGTCAGTCAGAAATGAATGGACAGAACAGTGCTGACTATCAATAAATGTTGTACAGTTCATCTGGAAATTATTCACAGTGTTTCACTCTTTTTATATTACAGCCTTATTCCAAAATGGAATAAATTATGCTTTTTTCCCTCAAAATTCTACTCACAGTATCCCATAAAGACAAAGTGAGATTTTTCTTTTAAATGTCTGTAAATTTATTGAAAATAAAGAAAGAAAATTACTCACTAGCTCACAGACCAACCACAGTTTGTGAACCAAGGACTGTGATGTCTGATACCATCATCTGCATTACACCCCCCCCCCCCACCAGGGAACAGTTCTGGCTCCCTTCCTGTTCACCCTCTACACTGCTGACTTTTCACACAACACACCACACTGCCATCTCCAGAGGTTCTCTGATGACTCTGCGATCGTCGGCCTCATCTCTGATGGGGATGATGCGGAGTACAGAGGATTTATCAAGGACTTTGTGGACTGTTTCCTGCGGAACTGCCTCCAGATCAATGTGAGAAAAACCAAGGAACTGGTGGTGGACTGCCACAGGCGTGGACATTCTCCCACAGCACCGGTAAACATCCAGGGGACAGACATTGAGATGGTGACATTTTACAAGTACCTGGGTGTTTACCTGAACAATAAACTGGTCACACAACACCAACGCACTCTACAAGAAGGGGCTTTGCAGGCTGTTTCTCCTGAGGAGACTCAGGTTTTTTTGAGTGCGGGTGGCACTCCTGAAGACCTTCTACGATTCAGTGGTGGCATCAGTCATCATGTTTGGAGTGGTCTGCTGGGGCAGCACCATCATGGCAGCCAACAGGAAGAGACTGAACAGGCTGAACAAAAAAGCCAGCTCTGTTCTGGGGTGATGCCTTGACTCAGTGGAGGGGATAGAATAGAGGAGGATGGTGGCTAAGCTGTCATCTCTGCTAGAGTCTGAGTCCCACCCCATGTGGGACACATTGAATGCACTGAGGAGATCATTTAGTGGGTAGGCTGGGCCATCCTAAGTGCTTGAGGGAGAGGTTCCGCAGGTCCTTCCTACCTACAGCTGTCAGGCTTTATAATCTAACCGGTGCTTCTCATAGAGGCCCTATTAAATGTCACAACTTTGCACAGTAGAGATTGTCTCCTCCAATACACAAGTAAGACAATTATAATTGTTATCGAGGGTGGCAACAACACGGTTCATTCACATGTGAAATATGCTTTCTTGGTCCATATTTATATTTTTCGGGGTAATTTAATAAACTGAAATGATGTTGATACCATCTAGCTGCAATGTTCCTGCACTGTGTATTTAACTGTGTACATATGTATATTTATTTACTGCTTTGGCTAACCAATTCTTATCTTATTTTCTTATTTACTATTGATCTGAGTGCTGCTATCTCTGTGCTGCTGCAATCCTGGAATTTCCCCATTGTGGGACTAATAAAGACTTGTCTTATCTTAAAATTTGACATTTTGTAAAAAAAGCTGTAGCATAGCAAAATATGGAAAGAGTAAAGAGCTGTGAATACCTTCTGAATGCATTGTAACTATGGTGACAACAAGAAGCACTTTTTGAAATAAAGCAAAGAAACATGCACATATTTTTGTATTTTTTTTTGCTTCAAACAATGCTTTTTTTTACTGTTTTTATTTTGCAGTTTTAAATAATGCTTATTTTGTTAATTTAACTTGAATCTATTTGACATGAATGTGATTTCATGCAGTTTTTTTTTTTTTTTCTGTTGTTCTTTGATATGGAACCTTTGGAAATGAATTCAGCTTTGGTTACCATGGAAGCAATGGGTTTATCTTTCATCATTTGGGTCTGAACTTTGTGAGAATTTACAGTAACCTGCAGGAGACAAACCAAGCATATTTCATGTGCAGAAGGTAAGAAACTACAATCTCATTTTTAGATGTTTCACTTGTTGAGGCTGTACCTGTCATGATCCTGAGCACAAATGGCTGCCGTGCTCAGCCTCCAGTTTGAGTTAAGTCCTCTTCTGATTGTTTGCTTCTTTGTTTATGTTATAGTTATTATGATCTGAGGTATTTGGTCTCTGCTTATATATGAGTTGTCTGTATTCTTAGTTTTGTCTTAATAGTCCTGTCTATTTATTGTGAATCATTTTGTATTTATGGTATTATTTGCATCTTTTGGGGTTGTGTTATCTTATTCTTGTATCATTATTTAGCTTCCGGCCTGTGCTGTTATTTTGACAGCGCCCTGTGCAGCTTCCAGCTGTCAAACTGTTTTGTGGGCTGCACAGCTGTCACTGATTATGTTTACTTTTTTACTCATGTACCCACACCTGCCATTCACTGATCATTTCCCATTAACCTATTTAAGGACATAACATCATTTCCTGTTGCCGTGTCCTACTGTTTGTCCTCTCAGAGTGACCTGCCATTACTCTGAGTGTAAGTGGTTTTCTGCAGAGGTGAACGGGTGCAACTTTGTCTTGGATTTATACTTTTTCTCCCGTTTTTTTTTTTCCCCAGCAGACGTAAGCCCCATTTTCTTTTCGGTGTGACTCCGTCTTGTTTTGTCTCTTTTTCCCCGGCGTGCCTGAGTGCCTCAGCCTGGGTCCATCCAGGCTGTTCTCTTTCCCCATCAGACATGAGCCCCGTTCTCCTCCAGCCTTCCTCTCATCATCCTCCTTATTAGTAAGTGTTATGTAGTGTCTGTCTTTAAGTTAAATAAATGTTGCAAACTCACAGCGTGCATTTGGTGTCTTCTGCCTGCCCTTGAAAAGGGCAATTGGTGACAGAAGGACATGGCCTTGGTGTGACCCCAGCCACTGTGAGTTTTGCATTTTTTCTTTTTTCCGTAATTATTTTTCTCCCTTTTTTGTCACTCCATGCCTTCTGAGATGTCAGCAGGCAGAAGACAATATCCATGAAGCTTGGGGTGGGAGCTCTGCACTACGCTCCTGGAGATAGACGAACTTATTGCTGACGCCCGTCAACATTCTGCCCCTAAAGATGCTTTGTGGTGCTTGGGTCTTGCGGAGGTGGCTGTGCATCATCATTCTCGGCTTGTGTTGCATGCCGAGGGTAGGGAGAGGATTTTCCTGATGGAAGACCAGCAGCGGGCATATCGTGGAAAGGTCTGGAGCCCCATCAGCAAACCTAGGTCTGCGCCGGTCAGAGAACGTCCCCTGGTGCTTATATCCCTAGAGACAGCCTCTACTCAGCACTGTGCCCCGTCCATACCTGTGCCGACAGTGAAGCATCCCCGGGTACAGAAACACCCAGCCTCTCACCGCCACTCAGCTATGGGACATCAGAGGAAGTCTCCCACTGCAGCAGCTGTGTTGGCCAGGGACGTGTCTGCAGAGGCGGCTCCTTTAGAGTCTCCGTGGGTGCCCCCTCCCTCTGCAGCCACAGAAAGGGAGTTATCTGGGCTTTCAGCAGCAGTTATCATCACGCCCCGGAAAATAAGGCAAGTACATTTTCATTCTCAAACACTTTCAAATGAAATGCCTTGTGTTATTCCTGGTGGTGAGGTTCATCAACAGCAATCTAATTTAGCTGAGTCCTCACCCCCTGCTGCTGTCATATTTCCCTCACGTCGCCGGAGTCACTGGAGTCCTGGATGGTGGTGGAGCTCGAGTCAAGGCATGTTCTCTGTTCAGTCACTTCATTATTAGCCTCAGAGAAATCTTGTCTTGTTCGTGGCACGGAGAATCTGCTGCAGATGTCCTCTGCCCCAGAGTCCTCCTCGCCAGGCTCCACTGCTGCCAGTAATAGTGTTCCGGTGTCCATCTCCTCCTTCCCATCCGAGGTGACCGTGTCGGGGCTGGAGTGCCAGATGTCCGGAGTCGAGATGTCCCAGCCTGATTTGCTGGAGTCCTGTACAGCAGTGGAGCTCGAGCTCAGGCAAGTTCTCTTTTTTTTTTTTTTTTTTTTTTCACTATATCTGTATTAGAGAGATCTTGCTTGGCTTTTGGTATGTAGGACCAGTTTCAGTCACCAGCTGCACCTGAGTTGTCCTTGCTGGGCTCCACTGCTGTCGGTGACTAAACCGTTGTCTGTTTCCTTTTTTTTCTGAGTCTCCATCTCTGCCAAAGGTCACCGTGGGTCCTCCGTCTCCGTCAGAGGTCTCAGTGGGTCCTCCGTCTCTGTCAGAGGTTGCTTTGGGCCCTCCATCTCCATCAGAGGTCACCATGGGTCCTCTGTTTCCATCAAGAGGTCGCCGTGGGTCCTCCATCTCTGCCAGAGGTCGCCGTGGGTCCTCTTCCTTTGCCTGAGGTTGCTGTGGGTCCTCCGCCTCCATCCAAGGTCATTGAGGGTCCTCCGTCTCCACCCAAGGTCGTTGAGGATCCTCCATCTCCATCTGAGGTCACAATGGGTCCCCCGTGTTCATCTGAGGTCTCTGCTGATCAGTTATTCCCCTCATCCTGTTCCCTTGCTGGTCAGCCACTCTGGTCAGTAATCCTTTGCCTTCTCTGCTGGGCAGTCGTCTTTTTCACCTGGTTTCCTTGCTGGTCAGCCATCCCTTCGCCTAGTCTTCTCACTGATCAGTCACCCTCCTCATTGGGTTTCCATCTCTCAGCTGCTGTGGTCCATGGTAAGCACTGGGTCCAGCTACTGCCTCCAGGAAGGGCCGCTTCATGCCCCGTGGCCCGCTGACTCAGGGATGCTGGGAGACCACCGGATAAACAACGCCATCTGCTTGGGTAGCTCTTAAATGGAGTCGTTAGTAAAAGAAGAGGAGATTGTCACTCTCACTGAAATACCATCACAGATAAAAGTAAGTCACCTAAAACTTATATTTCTGTTGCTTTAATTGAAAGTTCTGGATTAGCTGCAAAACATATTTTAAGGACTGAAAACCCACTTTTTGAAGGAATTGAAAGTACATTTTTGACCCATGGCTAAATATCTTTGTTCCACAAATAGTGCTATTTAAATGGCAGCCTCATATGTTATACATTTAAATTTGCATTTTGAAGTTTATATTGTTTTTGAAACCTATTTTGCAAGTGCATGTCAATAAAAATGGTCATTCTTTGTGAGAATGCTGTAAATACCTGAGCATTTATGTCAGTAAAACAGGATTTGTGTTGTGAGTTGATTATGATCCGTTTTCCTAATTGGATGAAGCAGCAGGTAGTACAACTGTTGTATTAGTGAAAAAATGAAAATAAAACATTAGTCATACCTTGAAATCAGCGGTTAATCTCAACTTAATAGTTCTTTCAGGAACAGCTGCATTACACGTTGTTGCTAGACAAAAAGAAAAGCAAATGTGCAAACCTCAATTTTACTTGAAATGTTGGGTGAAACGAGTGCACTTTAAAATTAGATAACAGGAAACATGTATTAGGTATGCACCTATATATAGTATCAGCAAAAATATTGGTATTAACAAAAACTCATCTTCTAGACTGATATCAGCATATCGGCAAAAAAAAAAAAGACTCATGGGCGATATTTATATAATGGACAGCAGTAGTCTGCAGCTGCAAATTCACAAAATATCGGGGACTTAACCCTTTTTTGTCATGGTTCGTGTGCTGACTCTGTCGGCACTCGGGCTGTGCGGTAGTCTCCGTTCTCTCCTCTGGCACGCTTCTAGACGTTTATTTTGATAGCATCTCAGCAGGGCTTCCGGCTGTCAGTGGAGCCCCGCTGAACAACCTGATTCTAATCAGCTGATGATCCTTCATCAGCTGATCAATCTATTCCTCCCTATTTAAGGGAGCAGCTCTGTTTACTCAGGGCTGCGACCTACGCATACACACACACCTCTACACATCTACGCAGACATACCAACGTCTCCTTTCCAGTCTGGCTTCCCTAACCCTGAGGTCAGTTCCTACAGCGTTCAGGTTCCGCCCTCGCTGTTCATATGTAAGTGTTTGTATTTATTTGTGTTTGCCCCACGAGGCTTGTTATTTTGTCATTTTGTGCCTTTATTTAATAAATGTAGGAACTCAAGGCTGCCTATAGCGTCTCACTGATGGCTCGTGAGAGCCATCCATGTCAGTAGGTCGCAGCCAAAAGAGACGCCGGTGGCCATAGTTTGTTTAATTGGACTTGTCAGTTCCCTTGTTCAGTGTACAGCGTGCTGGGAGATGGTGTCGCCGCTGAAGGGCTACGCTACAAGCGTGGGTTACGAGCTAATTATGGCTCTCATCAAGGTCGATGGAACCCTTTCCAATGCTCATAGCCATCGCTTCCCCAGCAGCTTGCACTGGTACCTGGACCTTGCTGAGGACACTATTAATCGCCTTCCCCGCTATTCCAACCACCCGGAAGTCACACTGAGGAAGGCTGACATCGCTGCGCAGCGGGAGAGACTCCATGGGCTGGAGGGAAACTCTGGCAGGAAGCCGAAGAGGAGGCATCCTCGCTCCTAGCTTTGGGATCTCCTTCCTGTCCCCGTTCCAGGCCAGGAGTTCGCACCGCCCAGGGGTGATCCCCGAGAGAGTGCGACGTCAGTCGGGATTCCCCCGGAGGAGCTACGACGGACAGCTGTTTCCATCCGGGACCAAGTGGCTGCTGCTCGCTCCGCCGTTCACCCTACGCAGATAATAAAGCATGTGACGGCGGCAGTCAGGCTGGTGGAGAGGAATCCGGCATTAAGGGACTACCCAGAGTATGCCGACCTGCTCGCTTCTGTTTCCGCACAGGAGTGGCGATTCCTGAACCTCTCCTTCGCCTCACCCTCTGCCGGCCGTCATCACACAGCTAACAAGAAGCCTCAGCAAGAATCCAGTCCGGATCCTGTTCTGGGTCTTCGCAAAGACTCTACCTCTTTGACAACTGCCGCTCCTACAGTACGTCTTGTCAGGAGGGAATCCCCGTAGCCTTTCTCCCCAGGTCACCTCTTCCTGCTGTTCCGTCAGCTCCTCGTGCCCGGATCGCCTCGGCTGTCATCCCCTCCTCCTCGACGTCTTCCTCGGCTGCTGTGAAGGTTATGAGTCCGGCTTTGGCGACCCCCGTCGTGGGTCCACCGCGAGCGGCTCCTCCTCATCCTTCCAGGGGGCCCTCCATCACCATCCAGTGGGGCAAGGGAGAAACGAAGTCCACTGCAGTGGGTTCCATCGGGCCTCCACGGATCAGGCAAGTAACTTTTCATTCTGTTCCCATATTAGATGAATTGCCTTGCTTGATTCCTGGGGGCGGAGTTTGGGGTTCACAGTCCCCTGAACTCCATCCACCTGCTGCAGTAATTAGTAATCGACATGCTACCTCTGTGTCTCCTTCCTCTGAGCGTTCCGAGGTGCCAGGTCTACACCGCCGGACGAGGTGGGAGCCTGCGGCCCTGGATAGCCTGGTTCCAGCCCCGCAACCATGTCATGGGCAGAAGAGGAGAGCGGACTGCAGTTTGGAGCCTGCGCCGAGGATGAAGCGTCCCCGGGTCTCTACGGAAGAGCCGTCCAATACAGCAGGTCGAGGAACCCCTGCCACCACTCCGTGCAGGTCGTCGGCGTGGACGTCAGCGTTGGAGGTTCCTCAGGCTGTGAAGAACATCATGCCGACTGCGGGGCCCTCCATAGCCGAGTGGGAGCCAGACGACGTCCTTCTGCCTTCGGAACCCGGATCGTCGAAGTCCTGGATGGCGACAGAACTTGAGTGCAGGCAAGTGCTCTATTTTGTCTTTCTTCTCTCAATTCTGGAGCATTTTTGCCTCTCTCTGCCTGTCTCTGCCAGGTGCAGCTGTCCGCTGCATCCGAGCTCGTCTCACTGGGCTCTGTTGCTACCGGTGATCCTGATCCCGGTTCTTTTCCTTCTCCTGAGCCTTCCCCCAGGGTCACCGGTGCAGAGTCATTCCCGGTCGCTGTGTGGGAGGTTCCGGGTCCAGGGTTGGAGGTCGTTTCTGGTGCTGCGCCGACCCAGTCGGGGTCCATCGCAGGTGCGGCATTGACCCAATCGGGGTGCGACGTGGGTGCAGACGAGACCCAATCGGGGTGCGACGTGGGTACAGACGAGACCCAATCGGGGTCCATCGCGGGTGCTGCTCTGGCCCAATCGGGGTCCGTCATGGGTGCCGCGCTGACCCGATCGGGGCCCAACAGGGGTGCAGCGCTGGTTCGGTCCAAGGTCGGTGAGGGAGCTGCAGATTCTCTGCTGCCGGACACTGGACTGGCTCATCATCATCATCCTTCCCCCTATTCATCTCCACCGGGTGCCGTTTGGGTTCTCCACGTTTGGCTCGGCTATCCCTTGTTTCCCCCCCCCCCCCTCCAGGGAGGCCGGCTTCAAATTCTCCCCTGCAGTCCTGGTGGCTGAGTAATGCGGGTCGGCCGCCTGGAGGACTGCCCCACCTCTTTGGTATTCTGGGTCGGCCACCCGACAAACTTTCCCATCCATTCGGTGATCTGGCCCGGCCGCCAGAGGAACTGTGTTTCCTGACATGGGACTGGGGTAGGGCGCCCGAACTGTTCCTTTTCCCCCTGCCAGCGATGTGGACGCTAGATGCAGGGCGGCCCCCCGAACTATCGGCTTTCATGCCGTGGTGCTTAGACTGCCGTCATCCCTGGTTTTCGATTTCTGTGCTCCTGTAACCTTTTGGGATGTGCGGGGGTCTTGAGTATGAAATTGTGTATCTCATCGCTCCCTAGCGGGTGTTTTTTGTTTTCCTCTGTTTAGATGTCCATTCGTTGCCTGTTGGTGCATTATGGAGTGTTGCTATGCTTTTCCATGCTCTGTAGTGTCTCCTGTTGGTACTTTTTGTGTATTCTGCCTGTTGGTGCATTATGGAGTGTTTCTGTGCTTTTTCATACTCTGTAGTGTCTCCTGTTGTTTTTTTTTTTTTTTCTCTTCACTCTGGTCGCCAGGATCTAGCCGTCCTCGGCCTTTTTTTTTCCCCCTCCTCCCTCCCTGGGGTGGTTTGGTTGGCCTCCCAGTGGGAAGGGGGGGGGGCGATGTTACACCGCGTCTAGAATCCACGTCGGGAACGGGTGCAACTGTCGTGGTTCATGTGCTGACTCTGTCGGCACTCGGGCTGCGCGGTAGTTTCAGTTCTCTCCTCTGGCACGCTTCTAGATGTCTATTTTGATAGCGTCTCAGCAGGGCTTCCGGCTGTCAGTGGAGCCCCGCTGAACAACCTGATTCTAATCAGCTGATGATCCTTCATCAGCTGATCAATCTATTCCTCCCTATTTAAGGGAGCAGCTCTGTTTGCTCAGTGCTGCGTCCTACGCATACACACACACCTCTACACATCTACGCAGACAAACCAACGTCTCCTTTCCAGTCTGGCTTCCCTAACCCTGAGGTCAGTTCCTACAGCGTTCAGGTTCCGCCCTCGCTGTTCATATGTAAGTGTTTGTATTTATTTGTGTTTGCCCCACGAGGCTTGTTATTTTGTCATTTTGTGTCTTTATTTAATAAATGTGGGAACTCACGGCTGCTTATAGCATCTCACTGATGGCTCGTGAGAGCCATCCATGTCATTTTTATATTATTTCATTTCAGTTATCATTATATATTTCACATTTCTGTTTCTCCCTGACATCAAATGTTGAACAAATCAAAACAAAAGCTAGCCAAACACTCAGAAAGTGCTTACCTCCAAGAAGGCTCCTTCCTTTTTTTTTTTTTTTTTTTTTTTTTTTTTTTGTTACTTATTTGTACCCGTAGGTAGATTTGGTTTGCAGTCTGATGACAAGCCACCGGCTGCCGGTCGCTGCGTGCGTGAGTGCCCTAAACCTACATGTTTTTGGTATGCGGGAGGAAACCGGAGAAATCCCGGAGTAAACCCACGCAACACTAACTAACTAACTAACTAACCTGCACTTATATAGCGCTTTTCTAGTCACAAAGACCACTCAAAGCGCTTTCATTAATACTAACCCTCTATTCTAAGGGCCTATAGGAAACAAATATCTAGGGACAATTTAGAACAGCCAATTAACCTAACATGCATGTTTTTGGCATGTGGGAGGAAACCGGAGAAATCCCGGAGTAAACCCACGCAACACGGGGAGAACATGCAAACTCCACACAGATCACTGTTGGTCGGGGGCTGGGATCGAACCCACGATCCCACGATCCCCACAATCCCCCGGCCAAGGGTAAACTGTGCTGCCGCAGTGCTAACCACTGCGCCACCGTGCAGCCGGGGAGAACATGCAAACTCCACACAGCTCACTGTTGGTCAGGGGCTGGGATCGAACCCACGATCTTATGATCCCCGCGATCCCCCGGCCGAGGGTAAACTGTGCTGCCACAGTGCTAAACCACTGCGCCACCGTGCAGCCCACTGTGCAGCCCACGGTTCCTTCCCTCCCTATGTCCATCCATATGTCCATACCATCCTTCTGTACAATGCAAGATAGAGCCTTGGTGGAGGTATGAGATCACGGATCACCTTCAAAATGTAATGGGTTTGTGTGTAGCCCAAGAGCCACCTCTGGTGAAAATTTCAACACTGTCCAGTAGTTTTTGAGTGCTCTTGCTAAAACAGAAGAAGATATAGCCTTGGCAGAGGTATGTGGTCTTGGATCATCACCAATATCTAATGGGTTAATCCAGAGACCAAGGGCCACCATTGGTGAAAATTTCATCCATATCTGTCCAGTAGTTTTTGCATAATCATGCTAATAGACAAACAGACAAATGCTGGCAAAGACATAACCTTCTCTGCAAAAGAAGTAATCAATAGAATATAGGATATTAGCCAAATAAATATATTGATATATGAACCTAAAAAATATATATACATCTGTGTTTGCCCACATGGACTTTTCCTGTAGTGCAGGTAAGCAGGTAATCTATTTACCCACTTTAAACCCATTTGGGACCCTCATGGGTTGTAATGGGAAACTTGGTTTCAGAAACACTTGTGCCACAGGCAAAATTAAGCAAAAAAGTCATAAATGTATGAAAAAAGTCACAAATTTACTAGAAAATTTTGCAAATTAATGAGAAAAAAAGTGAAAATTTAGGAGAAAAAAATGGAAAAATTACAAGAAAAAATTGTAACATTACTTGAAAAGACTTACAAACTTACAAGAATAATTTAGCACATTTACAAGAAAAAAGTCACAGAGCTATCAGGAAAAAAATTGAAAAAGTTGCAAATGAACAAAAAAAAGTAGCAAATATTTGAGTAAGTTAATTGAAAATTTATGAGGAAAAAAGTTCCCAATTTACATGAAAAAATGTCACAAATTTATGGGGAAAAAATTACAAATTTACAAGAAAATAGCAAATTTACATGAAAAAAAAAATTATGAGAAAAATTTGTAAGACTACAGTAAAAAAAATTGGCAAATTCCTGAGGAAGTTCCAAAATTACAAGACAAAGTCTGAAAACCTGCTAAAAAAGTCACAATTTTACAAAAAAAACCTAACACATTTAGGTTAATTGGAGACTCTAAAATTGGCCCTAGGTGTGAATGTGTGTGTGAATGGTCAAGGGATAGCACCGTAACGTGGCTGCTTCATCCATCCAGGTGGGTGCCCTCAATTTCCCCTCTGGGGATCAATAAAGTATACAAAATCAAAAAAAAAAAAAAAAAAATCAAATATTTATGAGAAAGGAGTAGCAAGTTTACAGTAAAAAAAAAGTTGCAAATTGTCAGATCAAAAATGAATTGATTCAGACTGAATCAATAATCAATAGGCAGTTTTCCAAGTTCTGAGCCATTTATTCTCTTTCTGATCAGAAAAAGGAGGTAATCGGTCACAGTATAACGTGCCTCAGAGCTTGCTCACACCAACTCCCTAACGTGTTCAAGGATGTTGCTTCTTATACCCTGGGCAGGGTCCCTGACCTTATCTAAACCTAAAGACGGCTGGAGCCACATCTCCAAGAGACGGCTTCTAATCTATGGTCAGCACTGAACATTCTGCTATGATCTTTACATGACCTGGTCATCCTAAGTCATCCTAACTTTGGACATTCTAATCAGAACAGCTTGGTATGATAAAACAAAAACCCTCATCATTATTTACAATCTTGCTCAGCCTAATCTTACACTGAGAAACAGACATTCTTTTCAAGCTCTGAGACAACGGAAAAACACAGAGTATCAGACATTGGCTCATTATATGCACCAGATACAGTTATAATATAAAATAAAAGTGGTGGCTCACCGGAGTGGTGGCTCAGTTGGTAGAGCACCCGCCCCACACCCGGGAGGCAGGGGTTCAAATCCCAGCCGGGTCATGCAGAAGACCATATAAAAAGTGGAACTTCCTGCCATCCAGCTTGGTGCTCAGCAATAATGGAATGGAGGAGGGAAATCTGTGGTGGCGCCTTGCATGGCAGCGGTCCTCTGATTCTACACTTGGTGTGTGTGATTGACACAGTAGATAGGTAAAGCACAATCTCGTTCTACTGTACATGATTGGTTGTACGGTTGAATGACAATAAGGGTGATTTAATTTAATTTAATTTTTTAGAATTATACAGCATTAAAATCATATAGAATAATCAATGAAACCTGAAAATATCCTATCATTCCCCCCTTTGATGCTTAAAAAGCATCAGAGATGAAACACTTTGGCTTCTAAAACCTCAATGGGCAGCTCGCTAATTCCGGTGCATTTTATGCTAAAGCATTTTATTGCAAAAGATCCTAACTCGCTTTTTAATGAGCAAAGTCCACCATCGTCCCCGCTGCCACTCCCGAGCACCACTGGAATGTTTCATTTCCTGGGGAGCATGTGAGGATAATACCTTTTATTTCAAAAAAGAAATCAATCATCTAATTAAGTCATAAAAAAGAAAAATTGACCCAGTGATGGTGATTAACCATAAATTGAGATGAAATAGTGTATGTATTTGTTGTTCTATGCGTCAGTAGATTAGCAGTGATTTAATAAAATACTTATATACTTATATGTAAATGTAACTTCAATAAAGAACAATAAAAATGACTAAAAACCTATTATGTGTAAAAGACGTGTGTATGTTTGTATTAGAGATCTATGTGTGGTAGCATCCTAACCTATGTGTATTAGTACCTTAATGTGAAACTGCAACAAGGTATCAACAATCAAACAACACTCAATGCAGTAAAACTGTATACTGGGTAAATAGTGATTAGTAACATAATGGTTTCAAATACAACATATATTAAAACAGAACATAAACAGGATAAAGTGAAAAATCTCAAATAAGGATAACACAACTTCTCTGAACTTCACGACATATTTGATTACTCTTGCAACTCAGTACATTTCAAATTCACATCATGAACATACATCTCCTTTTGGTTTTCTGCATGTCAGTCATACTTTTACTCTGTACTCATAAAACATTAAGCTGGTGTTGTTTCCCCATCATCTCCAGTGGTGGCCTCATGATATAACACTAAATTCACATGAACAAGTTTCAGCAACATATCACAGATGCAAGGAATGAAACATGAAAAGATCAAAAGTATCACTGCAATAATCACCACCAAGTTTATGACAAAACTCCTCCATGAGGAAAACAACCAGTTTATCCAGTGTGATGAGTCATTAACATTATCCTTAGCTCTAGTAGTCTTCAAAGTAGTCAGATTACATATGGCTGAAGCAATGACACCTCCATCTGCATCATGTGCAGGTATAAAGGTCAACAGTACTGACCTACAATTACGCACACACCCCCACGGGTGGCAGTCAACTGATCAAGTACCATTGTATTCTGTGTTGCTACAAGTCTTATAGCAGTCATTTCCTCCCTTTCACCTTTCCAGGCAGCTAAGGAAAAATTCACAAAAGACTGTAGTCTATAATTAAGAGTCTCAATCCACAAGGTGTTTTTCGCCACTCCCACCCAAGGGAATAGCGACTGTACTACCTTTTTGACCTGTAGTAAGTATCTTAAACTGCTCTGGCACCTCCGTACCCCAGATGGAATCATGTGGTGTGAAAATGGTATCCTGTGATAGGTCTCTCTTCCCTCTGCTCGCCTGACCAGCTGACATAATCAGGGTATTGTCAGTCACAAAGACGGGGGCACAGGTTCCTGTCCAATTCATAGGCAGATGGGAATACGCCTTACGACCACACAGCCACCAACCACCCGTCACCATATGTGCGCCATACATATGGAAGTTGCAGATAGCAGCACTGCAGAGCTCCAGCATGGTGATAGGTCCGTAATGACAACGGTCAACCCATGGGCACCACCTGCCCATCCGATTGGTCAGGGTACTAGCATCACAGGTGCGGTTTATACTGTACACTGCCTCACACTGAGAAAGGGGTAGGTCGCCTAGAGGGTTGTTACCACTTCCCTTCAGACAAAAAGAAAAAATCCCTGATGAAACTAACCTTGCCCTTGCAGAGTAAGGGGTACCATAAGTTCTCTGATTGGTAGAGTGACGAAAGATTTCACAAGAGTGATTCAAAATAATCTTTTTTGTATAGTCCCTTTTCATAGCCTTCTGTAAAAAAACAGAGAGCTTTTGCTGGTTCCATCATTTTAACTACAACAGCAGTCTGTCCAGCTGACGTTGGCACTAAGGAGCAAACAACAATAGGAATGATTAGCTGCCCTGGCCGTATAATTAGCATACCTCCACCACATATTGGCAGCATATTTGTGATCGTGATGCTCATGTAGCTCTAGCCAATTATGCTGAATATGTGCAAGGTCCCTAGCACTACAATGTATGGTTTGTGATGCAGCTAAAAGAAACCAAAGTAATAACGACACCCCTAGGATGATGATGCAAAGGAAACAACAACTACACCCTTTAATGATCGAACGTCTTTCTTGCGCTTCTCGTCTCTCCATGATGATCAACCACTTGCTTCCCTATCCCAAGCCGATAAGGATACCTCACAGGGTGTCGTCAGTCGACACTTGTATAGGGAAACAATTAAAAAAAGCCTGTTGCTGAAAGTCTTTAATGGAATGAAGTTAAAAATATTTATTCAGTAGTCCCTAGCTGTGAGTTCAGAGTAGGGTAAAGTTTACAGTGTGTTAAATGCACCCAAGAGTCCCGTCCTTCAACTTTCACCGCTGTTGGCATTGACAAAACAACTTTATGTGATCCTTGCCAGGCGAATTAGTCCAATTCTTCTTTTTGATGGCTTTGATGAGGATGAGGTCTCCTGGCTTGGCCAAGATTGGTGCAGTTTCCTCGTGAACCCTCCTGGGGAGAGTAGCAGCGATAACATCTCTGTTAGTCAACATCCTTCTCATGTAATCTGCTAAACACACTTCTTCATCACCAGGATTGAATGGCCTCAAAGGTGGCAGCAAGTATGGTTTGCCATACATGATGTCAAATGGAAACAACCCCCCTTTGGTTGGGATTATCCTCATGTAAAACAAAACTAATGGGAGGCAATAAATCCAATTTTGCCCTGTTTCTGCCATTGGTTTTCTGAGTCTTTCTTTAATAGTTCTGTTTGTGCATTCCACCAATCCTGCAGATTGTGGGTGATAAGCTGAATGATTCTTCAAACTGTTGTTCAGTGCTGTGCCTAAATGTGATATAACTTGATTTACAAAATGTGTAACACTATCTGAGTAAATTTTGTCAGGAATTCCAAACCATCCATCCATCCATCTTCTACCGCTTTTCCGGAGGTCCGGGTCGTGGAGGCAGCAGTTCAAGCAGAGAAGCCCAGACTTCCCTCTCCCCAGCCACCTGCTCCAGCTCATCAGAGAGGATACCAAGGTGTTCCCAGACAAGCTGGGAGACATAGTCTTTCCACCGAGTCCTGGGTCTGCCCCAGGGTCTCCTTCCAGTGGGACGTGCCCAAAACACCTCAAGTGGGAGGCGTCCAGGAGGCATCCTAATCAGATGCCCATACCACCTAAACTGACTCCTTTCAATGTGGAGGAGCAGCGGTTCTACTCTGAGCCTCTCCCGGATGACTGAGCTCCTCACCCTATCTCTGAGGGTAAGTCCAGCAATCCTACGGAAAAAGCTCATTTCAGCCGCTTGCATCCGCAGTCTTGTTCTTTCGGTCATTACCCAAAGCTCGTGACCATAGATGAGAGTAGGAACGTAGATTGACTGGTAAATCGACAGCTTTGCCTTAGAACTAAGCTCCCTCTTCAACACAACAGACCGGTACAACGTCCGCATCAGTGCAGATGCTGCTCCGATCCGTCTGTCAATTTCTCGCTCCATTTTCCCCTCACTCGTGAATAAGATCCCAAGATACTTAAACTCCTCCACTTGAGGCAGGAGCCTGTCCCCAACCAAGAGAGGACAATCCACCTTTTTCCGGCTGAGGACCATGGACTCAGACTTGGAGGTGCTGATTCTCATCCCAGCCATTTCACACTCAGCGGCAAACCATCCCAGCAAGAGCTGTAGGTCATTGCTGGATGAAGACAACAGGACTACATCATCTGCAAACAACAGAGATGAGGTCCTGTGGTCACCAAGCATGATACCCTCCATTCCCTGGCTGCGCCTAGAAATCTTGTCCATAAAAATTATGAACAGGATCGGTGAC
Organism: Pholidichthys leucotaenia; assembly: GCA_020510985.1. NCBI lineage: Eukaryota > Metazoa > Chordata > Actinopteri > Cichliformes > Pholidichthyidae > Pholidichthys > Pholidichthys leucotaenia. The sequence continues at coordinate 129,404,339 of CM035840.1, read as the reverse complement.
AAAGGGCAGCCCTGGCGGAGTCCAACTCTCACTAGGAATGACTCCGACCGAGTGTTGGCAATACGCACCAAACTCTCACAACAGTTGTACAGAGACCGAATAGCTCATAACAACAAGCCCAATACCCCATACTCCCGAAGCACCCCCCACAAAAAAACACGAGGGACACGGTCGAATGCCTTCTGCAAGTCCACAAAACACATGTAAACTGGTTGGGCAAACTCCCATGAACCCTCGAGAATTCTCAAGAGGGTAAAGAGCTGGTCCGATGTTCCACGGCCAGGACGAAAACCAAATTGCTCCTCCTGAATCCGAGATTCGACCAACGGCCGGACTCTCCAGTACCTTGGTATAGACCTACCTGCAGGAGGGATCATGGGGGTCCGGTGCTATGTGGATTAGGTGGTGGTCAAAGGCAGAGACCTTGGCGGACTGATCCCAAGCTTTCTACACTGGCTTTTGGTGTTCCAAACCTAGGTACAATTTCGGCAAGTAATTTCTTTGCCACTGTGATTGCATTTGGATGTGTGCAAGGAAAAGCTTCTGTCCATTTAGAAAACAAATCACAAATGACCAAATAATATTTCTTGCCCTCACATTGATTCAGTTCAATAAAATCCATGCAAATGTGCTGAAATTGATAAGTAGAGGCTGGAAAAGTGCCTCTCTCAGGTTTGAAATTTTCCTCTGCATTGTTTTTTTGCACAGATCAGACATTTTTTTACAAAACTGTGTGGTAAATCGGCTAAAACCATAGGTCAGGGGTGTCCAACCATGTGCCAAGGAGAGCCAAGACCCTGCAGGTTTTACCTCCAACCAGTGTCTTCAACAGCAGATTTCTGTCAACTTCTTCCCACTGATTGCTGATAAGTGAAAACACCTGCTGAAGAGACTGGGTAGAAGAGAAAACCTGCAGGGTCTTGGCTCTCCATGGCACATGGTTGGACACCCCTGCCATAGGTAGTAAAGGTTTTATTCAATGTAGATACCATCCCCCCTCTTGCTACATGCGAAACACCATGGAGCAAGGTAGAGACTTGGTGAAACAGTTGCGTGGTAGAATAGGCTTGTTGGCCTTACATTTGTAGAGCTTTGAAGTGTCATCAAAAATAGCTCCCTTCTTTATCCATTTGTAAATTTCAGCCTGTGGTGCTGCTTTTTGAGCCTCAACAAGAATATCATGTGATAGCTCTTCAGTCAGTGTCCGAATAGAATCAAATGTGCTTTGTCCAGGTTGCAAGCCTTGTGCAACTGCCTTTGCAATTTGATCTGCAAAATGATTTCCTTTAGAAACCGGATCATTGCCATTTGTATGAGCAGCACATTTGCATATGGCCAGTTGTAATGGAAGTTTGACACTTTCAAGCAGCTCCAAAATAAGGTGTTTATGCTGAATAGGCTTCCCTGTTGATGTAATCATGCCTCTGTTTTTCCACTGTTGTGCAAAGTGGTGAATAGTGGAAAATGCATACTGACTATCAGTGTAAACTGTGAGTTTTTTATTTTGTCCCAATTTGCATTTTTCAGTTAGAGCAATCAACCCTGTAGCTTGAGATGAAAAATGGGATGGAAGTTTTTGGGCCTTCAAAACAGTGTCATGAGTAACAACTGCATAGCCAGACAAATTTGATCCATCACAGTCACGTTTTGATGATCCATCCACAAACGATGTGAGATCTGAATCATCCAGTGGAACGTCTTGTAAATCAGGACGTGGCAGTACTTCATGTTCAATTTCTGCCAAGCAGTCATGAGGTTCTCCTTCAGTGGAAATTGGCAAAAAACTCGCCGGATTTAACACTGTGCAACGCTCAATCATTAAATGAGGCTGGGACATTAATACTGTCATGCATGCGAGGTGTCTGGATGGTGAAAGAACTGATACCTTGCTCTGGGATAAAATGCCAGACACTGCATGTGTAACCTTCAGGGTCAAGGGATGAAAGAGAACAATCCCTGCAGATGCTTGAACTGCCATGGATGCAGCTATTACAGCCTGCACGCATGGAGGAAGTGCCCTGGCAACCGCGTCTAGTCTTGTGGAATAATATGCCACTGGATGCATTTTTGTCCCAAATGGTTGAAGCAGCACTGATGTCATGCACCCCTGTCTATAATCAGCCATCTGGATAAATGGCTGTTTATAGTCAGGGAGTGCCAAAACTGCAGTGCTGACCAAAAGCTTTTTCATCCTGACAAATGCTTCCTCTGCTTCAGGTGTCCACTCAATCTTGTCCACCTGTGCCATTGTTTTTTTGTAAATGAGGTCAGACAATGGTTGCACTTCAAATGAATAATTTGCAATCCAGGAGCGACAATAGTTTAATGTCCCCAAAAATGACATCATGTCTCTTTTTGTGATCGGTTTAGGCACTGCCAAAATAGCCTCTTTGCGAACAGGATCAACATGTCTCCCTTCTGCTGACAAAATGTGGCCTAAATATTTCACTTCTGGCTTCCACAACTGCAGTTTTGCTTTGTTGACTTTGTGACCCTGCTCAGCTAAAAATTTCAACATGGCAATGGTGTCTTTTTTGCAAGTGATTTCATCAGGGGATGCCAGCAAAATGTTATCAACATACAGGAGTAATTGATTCCCATGAGGTGGAACAAACTGGGCCAAATTTGCTGACATTACCTGTGAAAAAAATGGTTTGTGATTCACAATAGCCCTGTGGCAGCCTCGTAAATGTGTATCTCTTGCCTTCAAATGTGAATGCAAACCAAAACTGATGATATGGGTGAATGTGGAATGCTGAAAAAAGCATTTTTATGTCAATCACTGTGAAAAATTTAATTTGTGATTGTAGATCATTTAACAAAGTGTGAGGATCTGGAACTGTTACAGCCCTCGGAATGACAACTTTATTCACTGCCTGAAAGTCTTGGACCATTCTCCAGCCGGAGGATGGTGCAGCTTTCTTCACCGGAAACAAAGGTGTATTGCATGGTGATTTTGGACATGATACTATAACCCCTGCATCTATCAATTCCTGTATAACAGGTTTAATGCCTTCTTGTGCTTCTGGGCATAGAGGATATTGTCTCTGATAAGGCCTAAAATGAGATTTTGCATTTATTGTTACCAATTCTGCATTTTTCATTAAGCCTACATCTACCTTTCCTGTCGACCACAAGGGATTTGGAATTTCTGAGAGTTCATTTTCCTCTCCCTCTGTCAAAGGAAATAATCATGCTTGTGGTTCAGGGACGTCAATGCTGACATATTTTTGGACTTGTGCCACCCAGTTCAAAGGCAGACAGTAGGTGTCAAGCTTTGGGCAGTACTGAACTTTTGGTTCAGGTGTGCTTTTTCAAGACTGATTACACTCCTCTGCTGTGTTCACAAACCTGCCTACATCCTTCCACTGCATGTGTTCAGGCTTGATCAGTGCAATGTGTGGTGACTACCAGTGTTTGAAGTGGTTCTTATCTTCATCTGATAACCTCACAGATGCTCCTGCATAGCCCTTTGGTGACCAGTACAAATTTGCAATGACTATTCTGGAGAATGAGTTTGCAAAAAATGTTTTCTCAAATTTGTCATCTGGGCCACTCAGATATCTGTCATACATGTTGCAATGATATCGATTTGTGGCCTGCACAGTTGTAGGAACCTGTGTTTTGAAATGTTGCATTATTTTGGCTTCCAAGCTCTCAATCACTCCAGTTGGTCCGGCCAGTACCAAACAAAGCAAATATGAGTATCTTGGTACTGCAAAATCTTGCAAAATATGAATTTCTGATGCCTGTGGGAAATGTGATGCCCTCATACCACCTTCTGTCGGCATTATGGCGATATTGAGAGTTGTCAGCAGATCCCTTTCCAATAAGTTAACTGGACACACTTGTGACAAAATGAATGAACCTTCTGCACTGTCCCCTGTAAGAGGATCTTTTACTGTTACAATTTCAGAAAGACATTCCTTTTTTAGCTTCCCATTTGCTGATTTAATGATCACTGTTTGTTCTGATTTTGTGAGCCCCCCAGCATCTAGGCCTGAAATGACAGATCTGCAAGCCCCAGTATCACAAAGAAATTTCAAAGGAGTTCCCTGAATTTCTAGAGTAACTTCTGGTAAACACTCTAGTGTCATGATTAGGTCAAAGTCAGGTAAATGAAATATGTCAGCTGCGTCATTATCAGTTTTGGTAGCTGTACTTAGCTTTGATTCGGTCAGTCACATGTTGGGATGTGATGAGTCCAGTTGTTGTTGTAGTTGTTGTTGTTGTTGTGGCTGCTGAGCAGGGCGCAGTCCCCTCCCCTCTCTCCAGCCCCCCGAACGTGCAGGGCAATTCTTTTCCAGTGGCCCTGTTGCCCACAGGCATGACAATAGTCACGGCTCCACCGTTGGGGGTTTGCAGACCCAGCACCACGGCCCCTCCTCCCTCCTCCACACCGGGGACCCTGGAAAAATACAGAAGTGGGGGAAGCAAAGGCCTCCCCCTGAGGATCAGCAATTACATAAACAGGAGTGGGCTTTGTTTTAGCCTTCCTTTCTTCCCTGTCCACACGCTCCCCCTCCAACTGTTCTGCATGTTTTGCATATGTCAACACATCAGCAAATGAACATGTACGATATGTTACAAGGTGTTTGTGTACATACTATGCTAAATTTGGATACATGTTCTGTAGAAATACACTTTTCAAATGTTGCCAATAGGGTTCTGAACCTGTATTTGCGGTAGGATTTTCCAAACCAGAAAGATTGTCAAAAACATCCTGCAACCTACACCTATAGGCTTCAACACTTTCTGCCTTATGTTGAGTGACATTTTGAAAGGCTGTCCAATCATGCTTTAATCTCCACTTGCTCCCAATGCGTTCATTTAATTCCCTCACCCGCTGAGCCAATACTGCATCATTTGGTGATAAGGGTTGATTTGCATCATCTTTGGGGTTCCAATTGCCTGAGACTGTACACCAATCAGCTTTTAGGACCTTTATGTATGCTCTCTCTGTTTCCTGGCCATTTAATTTTAAACTTTGAAGGAGTTTTGCCAACCCTTCAAAAAGCTGAGTCGGCTTGTCTCTGGGGTGAGGGATTTCCTTCATCGCCTCACTGAAATCTCCATCAGTCCATGGCCTATAGACTAGCACAGTGGGAATATTTTGGATAATAGCTTCACTGTCCTCTGCCGCTGGGCCAACATAAGCTGGGTTAGATAATTCAATCATAGGAAATTGTCCTATTTCTGCTGCATGTTCTTCTTCCTTAATGTGTTTATTTAAGGATGAGGATGTGTGTGCTTTTGAAGTGGCATAACATGAAGGTGCATAAACACTTATCTCTTTTGCCAGATGAGAAGGCTGGACTTTAGGCTTGATATCTGGAATGTGTTGAAGGGAAGGAGGAGGAGGCCAGGGAGGAGCCAGGTCTGCCGCCGGTGCCGTGGGAGCCGTCACCATCCCAAGGTCCGGATACAGGGGAGGGGCCTCTCTACGCCACCTGCTCTGGCAGTTATCTTCTCCTCACCTCGGAATTTTGAGAAAGAATGTGCATTAGTCAAACCCTTTTTATTAGAAACATTTGAGTCTTTTGAGGTGTCTAAGTCAGCTTGGCATTGCCTGGCAATTTGAAGCCATTGTTCAGCTTCAAAGAGTCCATATTTTAACTCTTTTCGCCTACTGCCATCTGCTGCTAATTTAACGGCAGAAATCAAACTCTCACAATCGTTGACCCTGAGTTTCCCACTGAAATTGAATTTCTTTCTCCATTTTGCCAGAAACCTTGTGCTATTTCTGTTTTTTTGTTCATAAATTTACCATCTCCTGACGAAACATAAATTTCATTCTCATCTTGCTGTGTTCTGCAACCCTTACAGCAAAAGGGGGCATCATTTCTTCCTGTCTGAACACTTTGTGGCTGTCTTATGTCCTGCTTGCTGTAACAGCAACCCATGTTTGAAAGTTTTTTTTTTTTCCTTTTTACCAAGTTTCCACACACAAATTAATAGCTACAGTTTTTTTTCTATATTTTTCCCCAAGCTCTCTCTGTTTCTTTTTTCCCCTCTCAAGGACACACATACACAGAGAGTCACAAGACAGATACGCACACAGAGACAGACAGGGCCCAGACACAATGTTTTCTTTTGCGTTATCTCCACAAGGTCATACAATAAAGACTTTTAGGTTCATGCCAAAACCCAAAACAGCATGAGAATGACTTCAATTAATCTCCGGATCTGGCAACCTTTTAGCGGAGAAATCTCACACCTGGCAACCCTCACACCGCTACTTGCAGCGTGAAGCTCCTCTTTTTTTTACACTGCCGTAAAAAGAACACCAGTCCACTGTTTTCGCTCAAGGCTACTATTTTCAAATACCTATAAATTTAAACACTTCCCAAAAGGATAGCAATTAACTAACCAGCCCTTTTATTCTCCAGAGAATATCAGGAAAAAAATCACAATCTATTCACTTTGCCTCCATGGGAATTCAGCCTCTCTGTGTTTAACACAGGAGCGGATTTCATGTAACACTAAGACAAAAACAAATTCAGACTGCAGTAACTTTTTTTTTTTTTTTTTTTTTATCTAGCGCTTCAACAAACTCACAAAATAAAATCTCTTTTTTTTTCTCCCTTCGGGGTTCACGTAGCCCCCCACGAATGCTCAAGGTCGAAACACTGGACCATAAGCAGAAGTGGTCACAAGAAGCACGAATCTGTCCCCGAAAAATTCACTTCTGTGGGATCACGTGACTCTTCGACACAGGAATGAGACCATAAATCTTTCCCTTTTCTCTTTTATTTTTTAGCATATGCTCTTCTAGACCTCCACTTGCTTACTTGAGCATAGAGAGCAGCAAATTTCTAAGAATTACCCCGTGTCTTGAAAAATCGGTCACCATTTGCAAAGGAAAACCTTATTCCTCCCAAGGGATTATTACGATATTCTCACCGTGGGTAAAAAAAAATAACTTATCAATTTAGCCGTCAGTTTCATTCTTTCAGCTTTTTTACAGTGTGCAATCGGTCTAGGCTATTACTCACTGGCCATAACAACAATAACAAAACTGAAATAAATTACCCACACTTGGTATCCGCCTCTATGAGTTCAGGTAGACCCGTCAGAGCTCCACGCCGCTCCCCGACATCACCAGGGCTTTTGAAGAGGGAAATTCAGCATCTTTTTACCGATCCCCAGAAGTGTGGGCCTCTCCTCTTCTTCGACCATGCACAGTCCAGTCTGGTTCCACCGGAAAACGCCATGGACCTCTTTATGTGGGTCCCTGTTTGTTGCGCCAAAAATGTTCGATCAAAAATGAATTGATTGAGACTGAATCAATAATCAATAGGTGGTTTTCCAAGTTCTGAGCCATTTATTCTCTTTCTGATCAGAAAAAGAAGGTAATTGGTCACAGCATAATGTGCCTCAGAGCTTGCTCACACCAACTCCCTAACATGTGTTCAAGGATGTTGCTTCTTATACCCTGGGCAGGGTCCCTGACCTTATCTAAACCTAAAGACGGCTGGAGCCATCTCTCCAAGAGACTGCTTCTAATCTATGGTCAGCACTGAACATTCTGCTATGATCTTTACATGACCTGGTCATCCAAAGTCATCCTAACTTTGGGCATTCTAATCAGAACAGCTTGGTATGATAAAACAAAAACCCTCGTCATTATTTACAATCTTGCTCAGCCTAATCTTACACTGAGAAACAGACATTCTTCTCAAGCTCTGAGACAATGGAAAAACACAGAGTATCAGACATTGGCTCATTATATGTACCGGATACAGTTATAATATAAAATAGAATAATACAGCATTAAAATCATATAGAATAATCAATGAAACCTGAAAATATCCTATCACAAATTTATGAGAAAGTTTCCAAATTACAAGAAAAATGTATCAAATTAACGGACAAAAGTGACAAATTTACAAGAAAATAGCAAATTTATGAGAAAATCAGTTGAAAACAGATAAGCAGGTAAAGTCCATGTTGGCAAACTTGTTAATGGGGCATGCTGACTGGGTATATACAGTCATGTGAAAAAATTAGGACACCCTGGATAACCCTGTGTGTGTGTTGTTGTTGTTGTTGTTGTTGTTGTTGTTGTTGTTTTACATATTTGGACATATGGATATTTAATATCAATGTTAAAAATACTGGGAGAGTCATGTATTACAACTAAACAATTAGCAACGAATTAAAGACTTTTTCCAAATTTTCTGTAAAATGTAGTTCTAAACAAACAGTAAGGAATAAGTTAGGACACCCCTGTGGCAAACATATTTTGACTGCATATGTATAGCACAGGATTGAGATGCTTAGAATTACATATGTATTCTGTAACCTCACGTCTTTGAAGGAACAATGTGTCTGGACCTCCTGGGGATTACAGCAGGAGGTGGAGGTGCCTTTGACGAGGACTCTGAGAGGATTTCCTGACCCCCTGGGGTCAGATGGAGGACGAAGGGACTTGGGGGGATGTGATAACAATGTGCTTCTGTCTTTGATGTCCCAAGTATAAAAGTGGGGGTTTGGGGGAGTTTGGTCTCTTATTCTGTTGAGATGAAGCTGGAGATGTGAGATCGTCAATAAACCTGAACTGAGAAATCATTCAGCCTCTTTATTTCACGCTCTCCACATTGGTGACCCAAGACGTGTAATGGCCGGAGACAGTTCCCCCGAACCAGACTCGTCAGGGACCGCTCAAGCAAGTGCAGTCTCGATCAAGCTACCGGAGTTCTGGCAGGACAACCCAGACTCGTGGTTCCTCCAGGCCGAAGCCCAGTTCGCACTCGGGGGAATAACGGGAGATGACACGAAATTCTACCACGTCATCGCCAAGCTCGACAACCGCACAGCCCGATACGTGCAGAGCCTGGTGCAGCAACCGCCCGCTGGCGACAAATACAGCGAGCTGAAGACTGCCCTCATCCAGTGTTTCCCGCCCTCAGCCGAGGAGAGAGCTAGGAGGCTCCTAGCTCTGCACGACTTGGGAAGACGCAGACCAGTCGACCTGATGGAAGACATGCTACAGCTGAGAGGCACAGACAACGATGATTTCTTCTTCAAGCACATCTTCCTGAGGACCCTTCCATCGCAGATGAGGGCGACCCTGACAGGCACTCATTTCGTAACCCAGCGGGACTTTCGCGCACTGGCCCGAGAAGCACAGCGGATCCTCGACTCCTGTGAGGAGCAGGCGGCCACCGCAGCAGCAGCAGACCTCAGCGCAGCGGCTGGGAGCAGCGGTGGGCCAGAGGCGGTGGAATCGATCCCACCAACAATGGCAGCAGCGAGGTCCCGACGCAGCGGAGGAGACGACCTCTGCTTTTACCATCGACGTTTCGCAGAGAGCGCGCGCAGGTGTGTACCGCCGTGCCAGTTCAAGAGCTCGGGAAACGCCAGGACCGGGAGCTGTTAGCAGCATCGGCCCTCGGCGAGCAAAACAAGCTGCTCTACCTCACGGATGCGCGCTCTGGGCGGCATTTCCTCGTGGACATGGGCGCCCAAGTGAGTTTCATCACCCCAACCTATGCTGAACGGCTGACAGGCCCCCGTGGTGACGGAGCAACAGCGGCAAACGGCTCGAGCATTAAGACTTTCGGCGAAAAGACGATGCTTCTGTCCTTGCACGGCCGCACTTATGAATGGACTTTTATTATAGCAGCGGTGAGTTTCAACATGTTAGGTGCCAATTTTCTGTGCTCACATGGGTTGTTAGTTGATCTTGCCAATAGACGCTTGGTTAATGCACTCTCTTTTTACTCCATTCCTTGTGCAGCTCGAGTGTCCCCGCCACCAGCACAGACCAACGTCGCCACAGCAGGCGGTAAGTTTCACACACTCCTCGCACAGTTTCCAGCACTCACAGTTCCCACCTTTTCTGCAACAGTTGCGAAACACGGAGTGGAGCACTTTATCACTACTGCTGGTCCCCCCGTCTTTGCGAAAGCTCGGTGCTTGGATGCAGCTAAACTGTTCATAGCGCGCAAGGAGTTCGCCAACCTGGAAAGGTTGGGCATTGTCCGCCGTTCGAACAGCCCATGGGCTTCCCCACTGCATATGGTCCCTAAAGCCGACGGCTCGTGGAGACCTTGCGGTGACTCCTGCAGGTTAAACAACGCTACAGCGCATGACCGCTACCCCATTCCACATATTCAGAATTTTTCAGTACACCTGGCGGGGGCGAGCATTTTTTCTAAAATAGACTTGGTCCGGGGTTATCATCAAGTCCCAGTCCGTGCTGAGGACATTCCCAAAACAGCGGTGATAACCCCGTTTGGACTGTTTGAGTTTTTACGCATGCCTTTTGGCCTCAAAGGCGCCGCGCAAACCTTCCAACGCATGATGGATGCCGTGTTACGCAATCTCCCTTTTGTGTTCGTCTACCTGGACGACATTTTGGTCGCCAGCACATCCGAAGAGGAACACGAAAAACACCTCACAACAGTTTTTCGGAGGTTGGGACAGCACGGGTTAATAATCAATCCAGCTAAGTGCCAGTTCTGGGTGGCGCAGATTGATTTTTTTGGGGCACAGCGTCTCCTCAGAAGGGGCGGTTCCGCTACCGGACAAAGTGCGCGCAGTGGCAGATTTTCCCCAGCCACAAATGGTCAAAGCCCTACAGGAGTTTTTAGGAATGGTGAATTTTTATAACCGTTTCCTACCCCACGCAGCGCAGCTCATGCAACCACTATATGCCGCGCTTAAAAAGCAAAAACCCTCCAATGCAATTGAATGGTCCCCGGAGCGGGAGCACGCATTCGCGGAGGTAAAAAAAAGCCCTTGCAGACGCTGCGTTGTTAGCTCACCCAGACCCAACGGCCCGCTTAGCTCTCACCACGGATGCGTCGGATTTGGCCATGGGGCGGTTGTGGAACAGCACGTTGCTGGGGTTTGGCAGCCGCTGGCCTTCTTCAGCAGATCCTTGTGCGAGGACGAGCGTAAATACAGCGCGTTTGACAGGGAGCTGTTAGCGCTCCACTTAGCCATTCGCCACTTCCAATTCTGGTTAGAAGGTCGGCGTTTCACCGCGTTTGTCGACCACAAACCGCTCACTTTTGCGATGGCCAAAATTTCGGAACCTTGGTCGGGCCGGCAGCAGAGGCAGCTGGCTGCAATTTCGGAATTTACTACTGATATTCAACACGTAGCGGGTAAACTCAATGTAGTGGCAGACTGCCTCTCCCCCACGGTAACAGCACCAGTCCGCGCAGAGTTAGATTATACTACCGCAGCCGCAGAGCAAAATAGCAGGGTGGAAGCGCACGCGGCCCCAGTTCACGTGGGGATAGATTATGCGGCCATGGCAGCGGATCAGGGTAGAGATGCGGATGTGTGCACACTCCAGTCTGGCCCAACAGGGTTAAGGCTGGAGAGCAGGAACTTGCACGATGGTATGCCCCTCCTAATCTGCGATGTCTCTACCGGACGACCGCGTCCGGTAGTGCCGGCCGCTTGGCGCCGCTGCGTTTTTGACTCGATTCACTCCCTGGCACACCCTGGGGTGCGCGCGTCTGTGAAAATGGTGGCAGAAAAGTTTGTTTGGCCGAGCCTGCGCAAGCACGTGAAAGAGTGGGCAAGAGCCTGTATGGCTTGCCAGTGGGCCAAAATTCACAAGCACACAAAAGCCCCCTTAGAGCCATTTCACATCCCGGCCAAGAGATTTGATCATGTACATGTCGACCTCGTGGGCCCCCTACCGTCGTTGCAGGGGTTCACACATCTTTTGACAATGGTGGACCGAACCACGCGTTGGCCGGAAACGGTCCCACTGGCATCCACCACGGCTGTAGAAGTGGCCCGCGCATTTTTAACAGCTTGGATAGCGCGCTTCGGGGTTCCGTCGGATATTACGTCCGACAGGGGGCCTCAATTTGTGTCTGAACTTTGGTCAGCGATGGCCCACAGCTTAGGCGTGACAATTCACCGCACTACCGCTTACCACCCCCAGGCTAATGGTTTATGCAAGCGTTTTCATAGATCATTGAAGGCAGCCCTCAGAGCGTTGCTTACGGATGCAAATTGGGTAAACAGACTACCATGGATTTTATTGGGGTTGCGTTCTGCGCCTAAAGAGGACTTAAAGGCCTCCCCAGCGGAGTTGGTTTTCGCGCAGCCTCTCCGGCTGCCAGGCGAGTTTCTGCCAGACCATCCAATGCCAGGGCATCCCCCGGCTCAGTGGTCATTGATCGGCACGGGAGCGGACATGCTTCCGGGCCCCGTTCATCTCACTTTTCCGCGTTTTTGTTCCCGAACCTTTAAAAAATGCCGAATTTGTTTTTGTCCGGCACGAGGCTCTGCGCCCAGCCCTGCGCCCACCTTACGATGGCCCATATAGAGTGCTGGAAACAGGTGACAAGCATTTTGTGCTAGATTTGGGGGACAGAAGGGAAACAATCAGTATAGACAGACTAAAGCCTGCTTTTGTGATGAATGACGAGTCTGTACGAGTGGCGAGGGCTCCTCGATGCGGCAGACCCCCCAGGAAGCATGTCCTGGAGCCCCCGCAGGGATCAAATAACTATTCTCATCCTCAGTTGGCAGATTCACTGCAAGATGGCGCCACAGGGGCTGTGAAGCCCGCTTACAGCAAGTTTGGGAGATGCTTGAAGCCCAGACAGCGTGTGGACTAATGTGTGGTTTTGTCATGTTGTGTGGATTATGTTGCATTGTTTCATTCTTTGACGTTTGGGGGGGTGATGTGGCGAACATATTTTGACTGCATATGTATAGCACAGGATTGAGATGCTTAGAATTGCATATGTATTCTGTGACCTCACGTCTTTGAAGGAACAATGTGTCTGGACCTCCTGGGGATTACAGCAGGAGGTGGAGGTGCCTTTGGCGAGGACCCTGAGAGGATTTCCTGACCTCCTGGGGTCAGATGGAGGACGAAGGGACTTGGGGGGATGTGATAACAATGTGATTCTGTCTTTGATGTCCCAAGTATAAAAGTGGGGGTTTGGGGGAGTTCGGTCTCTTATTCTGTTGAGATGAAGCTGGAGATGTGAGATCGTCAATAAACCTGAACTGAGAAATCATTCAGCCTCTTTATTTCACGCTCTCCACAAATCCCATGTTTTTAGGACAACCCCACATTCATTCTCACTTAAAATGGCTAAAACAAATGTTTATAAATGCAAATAAAAACAAAAACAAGGTTAGACATAGATATGTGAACATTTCTTAATAAAGAATTGAATATTTAATGGGGTGTCCTAATTTTTTTCACATGACTGCATACGCTCATATAGAATCTATACTTTGAAAAATTATTATGACGGTCAAACTGAAAATGTGGAGATCAGTCAACAGTGGAGTGGTATTGCAGCAGCTCAGGAAAAAAAAAATGTTTTAGCTTTAAAACCACTGCATAATTAAAGTACAAAACTTACTCCAAAGGTGTATTTCAGTTTCTTAGGATAGCTTAGTTCCAGGGCATACATAAGGCCCATCAGGTAGGCACAAGCATATGCAACATCAAAAATACCTAAAAGGACCTCTGCTCCCTCAATGGCTATGCCTGTTTGTTTGTCGGGGCCTTTGCTTACCACAAAGATGCTGCGCACAAGTGTTGTCAGGGCCTCTTGCATGGCTGCAGCATCATCATCATCAACAATCTGTGAAATATATCAGAGGACATGAAATAAGCTATCTGCAGGTATCACAAAGTTCACTTAAATGTTTTTAAAGACACATGTAATACCACTTAACTATTTATTGTCAGTCTGATGAATCATCTTGGTGGGACTGATTATATATAAAAATGAACAATTAATTCTGTTTTGTAAAATTAATACTTACACTTTAAAATGTTAACACCAGTTGTTACATTGACATCTTACTGCACTGTATTTTCATTTTACAAATATTGTCACATACAGAGGTACATTTTCTTTCCCTGGTAGACTTGAATTAACTCCTCCGGCTTTTCTCCAAGATAGAGAATGAGGCCCCTGATCACAGCTTCTCTTTGGGACTCTATGCTGTTGTCCTACAAAAATATGAAGTATGAGATAACATGAGGGGCAGACATCAGAATGCAACTACACAAAACTAACTGCTGCAGTATTCTTAAAGTGCGTTCAGACCAAATGCGAATGGGCGAATTTTCCTGACAGCGCAATTATGTTATAACTCAATGTAAATGTGCAAATAAACATGAAGTTAGCGTCTGAATGAGATGCAGACAGGTGAAGTTGCCTTTATAATTTCTGCAGCAGTGTCCAGTCTACTGTGGAAATCCCCAAAATAATGTCATGTTTTAGGTTTACAGGGCTCACCTGAAAAAGTTATAACTGTCTCCAAAACTTCATAAGATGATGAGTGTTTCTGTTGCTAGCTTGGTAGTACGTCTGTGGCAGGAAACTGTGGGTAAATAACTCCAAAATCCCAATTCAGCTGAAGAGCTCCCGGTCCTCCTGTCTCCTGGTGAATGAGTCTCATTTTCAAACTAGTTTACTCTTCAGTGGTGATACTTTTACTCTGGTGATAGCAGAATCTCAAAGCTAGCATATTAAATCGGACGTGAACACGCGAATGTGCAATTTTGCGTGTACTTGCCTCTTTCCATTCACTTTGTATGGATTTGCGCTGCCTGTTCGCGTTTGGTCTGAACGCACCTTAAGTACGTACATGCCCCATTTAACATGTCGAGCATCTCATCAAGTTTCTTCCCTACAGCTCCCCCCTTACTCCTGTACAAGCTCAACAGTTTGGCTGTATATTGGTCCAACATCCCCATGAATGTAGACAGTAGTGGCTTCAATGTGATCCTCCAGAATTCCTCCTCGATCTGTGAGGGAGATCAATAGAGAAATGAGAAATAATACAAAATGTATCTATAAATGCAACAGATTTCTGTCTGTGTGTTTGTGTGGGTGTCTGTCTGTGTGTGGGTTCCCAAGATATCTCCCAAACCGTTCATCAGACTGCCCTCAGATTTTGTAAGTGCTTTGCTGAGGTTACGAGAGTGTGCATCCCCGAGTAGGGAGTTGCTCAGTCAAAATATGTAATTTTTATCAATAAAAGTTTAGCCACCGCTCAGTTTTCTCATGCTCTGCCTTCTAGAAGTGTGGACGGGGTTTTAGATTGACTTCATACTGACTGGATAATATGCTGCGTCACATCCAGTCACCAGAGTGCTCCATAAACAAAACAAGGAAGTGAAAAACTACAAATTTGGCCAGAAAAAGAAAATACTGAAGATTTAATGCTTAAAAAAATTATACTATAACGTTGCTGAGATTGCATGGCTCTAAAGGATAATTTGGCATATTTGGAGAACATGAGGTGCACGGTGCACTGGGGGGAGGAGCCAAACCCAGCCTGCCTTGGTAGCCGGAGTCTCAGCTGCCGCTTCATCTGTGCTTCACCCTTGCGCCACCACTGTCCTTTGCAGCACTGGAGGTTCAACATGGTGCTCCTCCCAATGCCCAGCTATCTAAAAATTAAAAGTTAACAATAATACCACAATGATTGTGCAGAGGAATGTCCAGATCAATTTCATGTCATTTGCGGACACACATGCACACTTTGTCTAAATGACGACTGGGACAAAAAATGCCAAAATAACAAAAAAAAATGTTTTAATTTATTGACAAATGGGGAACACTGATGCAACAGCTGCAGCCAAACGGGTAATTCTGCTGTGTATAATAATGTTCAGTGTTTTGTACTTATAATACTGCTAAAATAAAAAGGGATGCTCTATAATGGGTCTCAAATATTTCTAAACATGTCCTGTTATAGTACTGCATGAGTTTATTGACAACAGACTATAAACTACACATATAAACTAAAACATTTATAATGGTGACTGACCAACTCCGATTCCTCAAAGTGCAAGATACAACACTTGTGAATATGTCATAAAAGATAGCACAAAAAAATCTGACAAACAAATAAAGAAAGGTTGTTAAACAGTTGCTAAGATTGGATGGTCTCATTCATTTTCAATAATTCTTTAGTTAATATACACACAATCAAATAAATCTTAGTGTTCAGTCCCTTTTATATTTGTCAAAGTCTAACATGTGATTTCCTACATATAGGCTACACCTCTTGGTATTCCACTTTCAAACATAGTCTACATTTGGGCCTGTAAAGCCTAATTGGGCTACCTGTTTTTGCACAAGAATACTTGCTTTCTACAGGCATGCACTATTATAGACCAAATAGAGACAACGATCACAAGATAAGCATTCTGCTCATTTGTTTTTACAGGAAATGCAGTCAGAATATTTATTTCTATTTATTTAACTGATTAGTTTCAGCATATAACAGTCTCACTTGTCATGATCGCCCCTACAGGGCAGAGAGACAAACCCAAGTGCTGGATGGTATTTGTGACATTTATTAACAAAAATAACATAAAGTTCAAAAAACGGTGCCAACAATACAAAAATGCAAACGAGAATAACTTACAGAATGTGCCTCAAAGCAGGAAGCGCTCTTGAGAAGTGGGAAACTCTTCAGAGGCAGGGACAAGTGGCATGAACAGTTGTAGATCCAATATAGATGCAAAGACAAAATGAACAGGCAGGCTTAAATAGTGAAGGATGAGATGGCACATTGAGTCGCAGGTGTGGGGAACAGGAGTGGACTGGTAAACTGATTAATCAACTACTCACAGCTTGAGATAGCAGGGAGACAGCGTGAGTAGTTGGTGGGAGTGTCTGGGCAAGCGGAAGGGCTCTGAGTGGAAAACAAACCCAAATATATACAAACAATTGACAACATAATAATAACAAACATACAGACTCAGAAAATAAATTGAGTCTTAGCTCAGAGGGGAAAATAGTGCTCAAGCTCATGACAGAGCACCCCCTCCCCCCAAGGGGTGGATTCCAGACACCCCCAGGCAACACCAAAAGGACCCCCCCCCAAGAAAAGGAAAAGCAAAAAATCACCCCAGGGGTGGGGGGGTGGGGGGATATGCTACGGAGGGAAAATCCAAACTTGCTCAAGACCCACACCTGCACCAGGCCCCTGGGCCCCCTAGGTCAAAGAACCCCACTGTTCAGGTGGCCGGCCAAAGTCTCAGGCCAAGCAGATGGCAAGGTGGAATGAGTTGGGCAGCCTGCCGGAGAATATGGGCCATCCAACCCAACAGCTCAGACTGTCGGGTGGCTGGCCTGAGTTCTTTAGCCATCAGGACCACAGGGATGACCCAGGATGCGTCCTCCTCATGGTAGGACCCACGGCGGTGTTAGGCGGTGGTGGGGGAACCACGATGGTGCCAGGGAAAGGAGAGGAGGCCCCAACACCTTCGGTGGTTCCAGACTGGAGCACTGCAGCACCCACGGTGACTCCGGGCTGGAGCACTGCAGTACCCACTGTGGCTCTGGGATGGAGCAATACTGCACCGGTGGTAGCTCCAGGCTGGAGCAACACTACACCTGCGGTGGCTCTGGGCTGGAGCTAAGCAGCACCCACCGTGGCTCTGGGCTGGAGCTTAGCAGCACCCGCAGTGGCTCCAGGCAGGAGCACTGCAGCATCCTCGGTGGACCCAGGCTGAGCCAATGCTGCACCCATGTTGGGCCTGGACCGGGCCAGAGCTGCACCCGCGGTGGGCCTGGATTGGGCCAGAGCGGCACCCACCATGAACAAGGTGACCCGTGAGAGCACCAGGCCAAAGAGGAGGTTCACCAACGGGACACCAGATGAGGATGAAGGAGGTGGGTCCACAAGGACCTCAGTGGTTAGAACTGGACTCACAACATCATCAGGTGGTGATCCTGGATCCACGGAGGCATCTGGCAGTGATGGATCTTCTCCGGCGACCCTGGGAGAAGGCTCAGGAAAGACAGGAAGAAAAACGTGGATAGGATCGCCGGCATCAGCAGAGCCCGGCTAGGTGAGCTCAGCTGCGGCTGATGGCTGCACCCAGATCTCCTCACCAAAAGCCAGGCAAGATTTCTCCAATACAGACATGAGAAAAACAAAGGAGATCACTTGCCTGAGCTCGAGCTCCACCACCATCCAGGACTCCATTGATCCAAACAACGATGACGCCTCGGGCCCGGTCTGTA
Source organism: Pholidichthys leucotaenia (assembly GCA_020510985.1). Classification (NCBI taxonomy): domain Eukaryota; kingdom Metazoa; phylum Chordata; class Actinopteri; order Cichliformes; family Pholidichthyidae; genus Pholidichthys; species Pholidichthys leucotaenia. The sequence continues at coordinate 129,386,343 of CM035840.1, read as the reverse complement.
GGAGGTACAGCTCTGGTTCCCACTCTGCTGTGGCAGCCTCCGCAGCAGACATGATGGTAGTAGCAGTCTTCATTGCCCCAGGCTACGTAACCCATGATGGTGGCTCATCTGGCATGGAACCTGGGTGTCGGCTCCGTGTTGGCACTGGATTCGGATTCTCCAGGGCCTCAGGCTCCTCCAACATTCCGGCGGACACTCAGGGGTAGATGGAGGAGACACGGAGAGGATAGGTGAGGAATTATTTGCTGCAGCAGGTGGTGAGAGCTCAGGAGACTGCAATCCCTGAGCCTCATCACCGGGAATCAGGCAAGACATATCATCATAATTTGAAGCAGAAATAAACTGCACTTGCCTGTCATCCCAGTGTGCGATGTTCTCTGCTGCAGCAGGTGTGGAGTCATCCCTCTCCGTTTCTATGGTGAACCTGGGCCCCTCAGTGAATTGTGGACGAACCGCTCCTGTAGACACAGAAGTGGGCATAGCCGGGGAAAACCTGGATGACCTCTCGGCAGCAGGAGAATATGTCGAGGGGACGGAGGTTATGGCAGCAACAGAGAGGGAACAGGCTGGCGGGACAGCCAGCAAAGGAGAAGAGAAGAGGGGCTCTGCCGTGGGAATTGTCGGGCTCGACAAAAGGGAAATGGCTGCCAAAGAGGAGGAAGGCTTCCTCCGGTGGTCCGGTGCGGGATGACTGCGCCGCTGTGGGGCTGGTGACGTGCATACTGGAGCTGGAGGGGAAGCTGGCGAAGCAAGATGGGAAGAGGACATCAGCTGTGGAGGATGCCGCCGCCTCAACTCAGCTGGAAGCGCTCCCATCAACAAACCAGGAAATGATTGCTGGAGTGCGCAGACCATTGACAGCACGTCTGCATACTGTGGGTAATTCCATAGGCTTGGGTGCGCCTCCCGGATTCCCACCGCTCCATACAAACAATTCCATGTCTTCTTGGGTCCCTGGCGATGAGATCCTCATCCACAAAGTCTTGGATGAAGTCCGCCGCCCATTCCTCCTCTACCGTAGGAGACCCTGCTGCCAATCCTCCTTTGCTTGTGTGAGGCCGGCGCGCTGGGGACATGATAGCTCCGATGGGCAGGTGCGTGGAAAAAACACAAAAGGTGAAAATGCACATCAGCACCACAAAGACACCACAGCTGGGTTTTTTCACTGGCAGCTATATTCTGTCATGATTGCCCCTACGGGGCAGAGAGACAAACCCAAGCGCTGAATGGTATTTGTGGCATTTATTAACAAAAATAACAAAGTTCAAAAAATGGTGCCAACAATGCAAAAATGCAAACAAGAATAACTTACAGAACGTGCCTCAAAGCAGGAAGTGCTCTCGAGAAGTGGGAAACACTTCAGAGGCAGGGACAAGTGGAATGAACAGTTGTAGATCCAATATAGACACAAGGACAAAATGAACAGGCAGGCTTAAATAGTGAAGGATGAGATGGCACAATGAGTAGCAGGTGTGGGGAACAGGAGTGGACTGGTGACCTGATTAATCAACTATTCACAGCTAGAGATAGCAGGGGGACAGCGTGAGTAGTTGGTGGGAGTGTCTGGGCAAGCGGAAGGGCTGTGAGTGGAAAACAAACCAAAATATATACAAAGAACTGACAACGTAATAATAACAGACATACAGACTCAGAAAATAAATTGAGTCTTAGCTTAGAGGGGGGAACCAAACTCAGACTCATGACATTACTATTCAGTCATGTAGGCTAACACTAAGCAGATACTTAAGTATCTAAGACCTACTTACCTTGAAGCTGAATCCATGCACAGACCAATGTATAAGATGGCAGACTTCCACACCTTGCAGTTGACAGGAAATCACCTGACTTCACCCACTTTGAAAAGTAAATACTACAATAAAATGTTGGATAAGTGTATGCAAAAAGGTTGGCTGGGATTACATAAATACATCTTGTTAAGGAAAAGTGCACAATTTCTTGTCTTTTAAACAAATGCCAATTGAGTTCAGGGAAAGATTTTTTTTATTTTTTTTATTTATTTTTTTAGAGAGACAAACATACAAGTTTAATATTAATATTGTAGATGTAATTGTGTTACAATCATTTTTAATGCTGTGTGGACACAGCACTAAGTTACATTGCTACACTGAATTGTTCCTTGAAGGTCCTCTTCTCCGCACTAGCACCTGTACTTTTTGTGTACTTGTTCTTTAGATCTTCTCCACAGTGATAAAACTGTAATCTATTAACTTGAATTCATAATGGAATAAAAAAGAACCAAGCTGCTGGGAGACAAATCTGGCAACCAGGGAGGGTGGTGGTGTAGCCAAATAAACTTCTGTCTTTTAAAGTCATTGTCAGTAAAGCTACATATAATTTCAGAAAGTTTTACAAGTAGACCTTGCTCTTGGTTGTTACCTAACCCTCATCAGTGATGATCCATGGTATGAAGTCAGGGCTCAGTCTGACAAAGAAGTGCGTTCTCATCTCAAGTTTTATGACATTGTTGAATTCACAAATGATGGAAACCTTTTGAAAGAGTATAAACCTGTGTTGAAAATAGAGAAGGAAAGGGGTCCAGGTGACAAAATTGAACAAATCAAGTATTGATAAGTGATCTCACTTTTAATGCTCACCTGTTCATAAAGTCATCTCAGAACATTTTTTTGTTGTCATGTGCGATGAGACAATAAAATTTCTAAAGCAGATGTGATTAATCTTCATCTTGCTTTAGGGTTGGCAAGGACGCATTTTTAGGGTAGTGTTACGAGGATGCGGTCCATAATCAGTTGTCACTGACATAGAACACATTTGTGAGCATTTCCAAGTTCATTTCTTTATCACAGCAGCACATAAAAAAATTTTCCACCAGGCACATGGTGCAAAAGGGTTGGTATAATTATTCATAGGTGTGCTTTGGATAATCCAATCCAAAGTTCTCATGCCCATCTCTTTATTGCACAGAGGCACATTATTTAAAGTGAACTCTGATCATGACGGCTTGTATAAGACAGGTTTTACGCTGGCCAAAGCCTGTGTTGTTGAGCAAAAAATGTATGCGATCATAATGCTGCTTGGTAATTAGGAAGACATCAGTCAGAGTTGATGCCCAGTTAGTTATTTTAGAGCAGGGGTCACCAACGCGGTGCCCGCGGGCACCATGTCGCCCGCAGGGACCACATGAGTCGCCCGCAGGCCTGTTCTAAAAATAGCACAACTCGCAAGTGAGCTGCATCTAAGATGTAATTTTTTTCTGCCGCTATTTTTTAAAATCACACTTGCATTTATATAGATTTTAAAATGACAATGTCTTAAAAATAAAAAAAATGAAAATATGTTTATTATACGTAAAGTTAAGGTGAACTCTGACCTAGTTCAAAGGTCAGTATCGTGCGCATGACAAAACTTTCGTGCTTGTGGAGCGTAAGCTAGCGGGCAGTGAAGATGGTGGGCGGAGTGCAGTTTCCTAGGCCAAAAACATGGCAAAAAAAGACAGAAAATTAATCATTTTCAAAGTGAGCGGGAGGAAGAGTTCTTTTTTACTACTGTGAAAGGAAGCTGCGTGTGTTTCATTTGCGGGGCGATGTGGAGCGACACTTCACTACCCACTCTTTTTTTTTTTTTTGGACTTATCTTGTACCCGTAGGTGGATTTGTTCTGCAGTCCGGTGACAAGCCACCAGCTGCGTGCGCAAGCGCCCCTTAACTACCTAACCTGCATGTTTTTGCATGAAAAACCAGAACATACACACATCCCCGCGATCCCCCGGCCGAGGGTAAACTGCTGCCGCGGTGCTAACCACTGCGCCACTATGCATATAAGCACTCAGCGCTGTTTAGCTTCTTCTCATGAAAGGACAGCGCTGGTTATTACTCCAGCATGATTCTTGGCAAGAACTGTATGGCTATAATTCCAGTAAAGAAGAACACACAAAAGTGTGTTTATTAAATGTAACAGATTTTGAGCAGAACTGCAGCAGATTTGTTCAGTTAAAAATGTGATAAGTGTAGAGGAGCTTGAAATAACGAGGCGATGTGATTCATAAACCAAAGTTTATTATCAGCTCCTCTAACAAGTCTCATCTAGGTGCAGCAGCAGAAGAAGTAAGAGAGCGAACACCTTCGGCTCTACGAACTTATACTCGCACATAACAAAAGACATGCATATCAAAAGCTGACATCCCTCACTATCTTAATCCCCTCTTTTGTCTTCGTACTCCTCCACCTGGCCCTGGGGGGTCAGGGCAACCCATCCGGTCTCCACCGCAGCGCCTGGGATGCTCTTTGATCTTCACTGGCGGTTGAGACCCTTTGTCCTGTTCTGAGGTGTGAAGTCGCTTTACATATGTAATCACTAAACACTCTCACATGCTTAAACATATGTAGGTTATGGGATCTATGATTAATATAGCCCACAATAAGATTTATTTAATATGAAAGTTGATTTTTCTTAAATGTTGCATAACTTTTTCAAACATGGTTCAACATAGTTCATGAATTAAAAGGGTTTAGTTTTTTATGGTTAAAAGGGACTGGTGAAAACTGGACATTTTTTTAATGAAATGTAGAAGTGATCATCTGAACAATTGCTGAGATTAATAAAAATAAAGTGTTGAATATTGATCTTGTCTGTTACCCACTCTAAGTTATTGATAATTATTTATATATATATATATACAGTTTGTTATTTTAGAGGAGTGTGTCAAACTGGTGCCCTTCACATGACTCAATACCCATGAAGTAGCTCTTGGTTTCAAAAAGGTTGGTGACCCCTCTTTTAGAGAGAACAAATGAGGAAGATATTGCTATTGCTGGGCTGAAAAATCAGCTGTAGTGCACATGAATGTAACACACAGAAATAAATAGGTTTGAAACTTCAAGAAAAGAGGATAGATAGATAGATAGATAGATAGATAGATAGATAGATAGATAGATAGATAGATAGAGAGCGAGAGAGAGAGAGAGAGAGAGCGAGAGAGAGAGAGAGAGAGAGAGAGAGAGAGAGAGAGAGAGAGATTTGATTTTGATTTTTCAACACACCTTTATTGTCACAAGTTCAACAGAAAAACACAACAACTAAAACAACTAAAAGAAGCAATGGAAAAGTAAAATGACTCACTGACAAGAAATCAAAGACACAAGTAACCAAACCAGGAAAACTACAACAAAAACTTGCTTCTTACATCAGGACCATACCATAAGTAATTTTCCCCTCCTTACTACAACACAGGATGTGCTTAAAGCACCACATAGCCTCAAAAGTTTCAACATTTTGCATCAGATGATAGTAATTGTAATCAATCATTATTTGAGCCTTGATCATGTCAACCAGCATGTCTTTTATATTACAATCCAGCATTTGTTCAATTTTTCTTTTCCTACTAACATAAATAGCCATTTTAGCCTGACCCAGGATGAAATTTAAAAGTTCACTCTTTTTCTTACTTCTCTGTCTATATGGGAAACCCAAGATAAAAATCTGCAGGGAAAAGACTCCTCCAAACAGATAAAGCAGCTTCCCCAAAAAAACAAACAACAATTGCAGTCTGTTACAGTCCAGAAAGCAATGGAACACAGTCTCTTTCTGAGGACAAAATGGACAAACCTCAATAACATTTGGGTTTAAAATAGAGATAATGTAGTGATGTGAGAATGACGAGGCAGAGTTCTCTCTCAAGTCAGCTTTATTCACATCACCATCATCTCAAAACAGAAAAGAGAGATCCACACAGTAAACTCTCGTCCTTAAATATCAGGACTCTTACACTTCACAGGTCACATGTATCACAGACCACCTTGCATTATAATGAAAGTCACAATGCATTTTCTCTCCATGATATCACTTCCACTGTCTACAATGCATCCCTTCTTTAATCCTTTAATTAAACCCCCCACAGTCTCAAGCCTTGCATACCAAAGCTAAGATTCTTGCAGCTTCCTGTAATCACTAAGGAAGCTGCTCTGCCTTTGTTCTGACCTAAAATGTGAGTCACAAAACAGGTCCGGTATGTGTGTCCACCACAATAAAAGCATTTACAGCCACAGCACCATGTAAAACTCGCCATTGTAGGTCTCCAACCTTCTTAGTTAATGGTGGTTTATAGTGTGCTCTCCAGGCAGGCCTCACCTCTGAACCCAAACCCAAGTGTTTCCTCCATGGTGTATCAGCTCGACCTTTTAACTTATTCACATTTAGAATTTTCACCAAAATCCATACATTTTTTTTACCAGGAGAGTCACAAATGTTAATGTGTTCAGAGTTTAAAAACACACCAGTGCCATCTTTAAAATCAGGAGATAAAACACTAAAAGGAAAAGGAGTTTTCGCAGTGTAAAACAATAGCAGAGTGTTCTTCTGTGGACAGGCAGTCTCTCCAATCTTTCAGCAAGTTCATTATAACTCTGACTGAAGAAACGCCAAGAGCCGAGCACAGGGCAACAACATTGCCCAAGTTAGGACCACATAAATTCACCAAATGTCCCAGCGTTGTAACCTTTGCAGAAATGAACTTTTTTAAAACAGAAGGTCCTAAAACATTGCCCACATCAAAACGGGTCCCGAACACAAGTGGTTCCTTTAAAAGCCAGAAAGGCGACAAGGAAGCCTGGGGAGAGTTCTTTTTAAAAAGTCCCCAGATTTTAAAAGCACTTTGGTAAAACTGGGGAAGTTCTGGGAGTTTTTGGCCCCTTAAATCCATTAAAAACAGCGACTCCTCTAGTCCAAGCCCTCCACAGAGAGCCAGGACAGCCCTGGAAATAGGTCTCCACACAAGGTCGAGGGGGCCACTCAGCAGTCGCTGAATGAACTGCAGGGGAAAGACAGCCCCCCTGCTGGCCAGATGGATGAGCCCTTGACCACCTTCTTCCCTCGGTAAAAACAGGATGCTCTGTGGAACCCAGTGAAGACGGTCCCAGAAAAAGTCCACGACTATAGATTGCGCTCTGGCCAGCAAATTGGGTGGAGGGTCCAGACAAGACAGTCGATGCCACAGCATTGAAGCAATCAAGTTGTTGATGATTAAAACACGACCTCTGAAGGACAAGTTTGGCAGAATCCATTTCCATTTTTTTAGTCTTCCTTCAACCTTTTCTAAAAAACACTCTCAATTTTTCTCAGTAAAAGTCTGATTTCCTAAAAACACACCAAGATATTTAAAGCCACCTTGTGTCCACAAAAGGCCACCAGGTAGGGCAATTTTTTGTGGTCTCCCCCCCCCCCCCACCACAACAGCTTCACTCTTACCCCAATTCACTCTCGCTGAGGAGCACTCACCAAAAAGATTAACAGTTCTTAAAATGTAGTCTACATCATTTTGATTTCTTGTAAAAACAACAACATCATCAGCATAGGCAGACACTTTAAAAACAGAGTCAGAGTTGGGGACTTTAAAACCAGTGAGGCCTTGCCTTAGTTTACAAAGGAGGGGCTTGATGGCAAGAGAGTACAGCATACCTGAGAGGGGGCAGCCCTGTCGGACACCCCTCTCAACTTTGAAAGGAGCACTCAAACCACCATTAATCTTAAGAATACTCTCAATGTCTCTATACAAAGCCTGGATCTTGGCGATGAACCCTGAGCCGAAACCAAAGGCCTCTAGTGTCTGCCAAAGGTATGGATGTTCAACTCGGTCAAACGCCTTTTCTTGGTCTATTGAAATAAGACCAAGTTCTTTGACCAATGAGCTGGAGAGGTCCAAAACATCACAAATTAAAAAAATGTTGTCTGTAACCAACCTACCAGGTACACAGTAGGTCTGGTCTACATGTATGACCTGCTCCATCACCTTCCTCAGTCTGGTAGCCAACACTTTGGAGAGAATTTTGTAGTCAGTACAGAGGAGGGTCACCGGACGCCAGTTTTTAATGTCTTTCAAGTCGCCTTTCTTGGGAAGGAGGGTGAGGACTGCTCTCCTACAACTTAGGGGCAGGTGGCCCTTCCGCAGACTGTCAGACAGTACTTCCAGCAAGTCCTCACAGATCTCAGACCAGAACGCCTTGTAGAACTCCGATGGTAGACCATCTATCCCTGGGGCTTTTCCACACTGAAGAGAATGGACAGCCACTGCTAGTTCTTGCAGAGTGATCCCGCTCTCCAGCTCCGCATTCATGCTAGCCATCACCTTTGGCAAGTCCGTCAAAAAATGACTCAGCGCATGTGGATTCTCAACAAATTCTTCCTTAAAGAGATCTTTTTAGAAAGCAGCTGCAAAGCAACGGATCTCCACAGACTCATGGATCGGCTGCCCGTCCTCGGAGCTGAGAGAGTGGATCATCCTCCTCTGACCATTCTTCCTCTCCAAACCAAAGAAAAAAATGAGATGGAGCGTCCATTAGTGCGATGTTCTGGAACCTACTGCGTACTACAGCGCCCCTGGCGGCCACACCCAGTAGGTCAGGTAAAACAGACTTTTTGTCATTGAGGGCCTCAAAATGTCCTCTTTCTCCTGTGGAGCCTGCCAAAGACTGCAGCTCCACTACTTCTCTCTCCAGGTCCCTGACAGACCTGGCCAAGTCTCCAGAGACATTGCGAGTATACTGTAGGCACAGATTCTTTATTTGGCTCTTCCCTACATCCCACCACTGCTGCAAAGAACTAAAACTTGATTTTGTTAATTTAAAAAACATAAAAGCAGTTTTAAAACTGTTATCCGATAAAAGGGATGTGTTAAAATGCCAGTATGCACTACTGCACTTTATATTCTTGATAAAAACACAACACTGAACCAGAGAGTGATCTGTAAAGCCAACAGGGACTATAAAAGCACTTTTAAAAATGCTAAAATGGTGCTTAAAACTGTAAACCCTATCCAGTCTAGCTAAGGACAGAATATCGTCCTTTCTATGGCTCCACGTGTACTGTCTAGCCTTGCCATGAAAATTCCTCCACACATCACAAAGATCATGAGCTTCTATGAGACCTTTTAAACTTCTCTTGGATGCAGCATGTGGCTCTGGGTGATTCCTATCCATAAGAGGATTTTCTGTGCAATTAAAATCACCTCCCACAAATAAAAAGTCATCATTAGTGCAATTTTTGATCGTGTCATCTAAAATATTTAAAAAGGCCAATCTTTCTGTGCCTACGGTTGGAGCATACACATTTATAAAAACAACTTTCACATTGTCAAAAACAGCTCAAACTTTTAAAATGTGGCCTGCAATTACCTCATCAATGTCATAAGAAAGTGGAATAAAATCTCGAGAAAATAAAATACCCACTCCACCACTGCTGCTGTTTTTATGACTGAGAATAATTTCCGCTCAAAATTCCCTCCTCCAGTCAGCAGCATTGTCCTGAGAACTATGAGTCTCCTGAACAAACAGAAAATTAATTTTCTTGCATTCTGCAAGAGTAAAAACACACGCTCGCTTGGACATTTCTCTTGCTCCATTGATGTTGAGTTTGCCAAAATTAAAACTGCACATGCATATAAGAGGGCAAAGCCAATACAAAAACAGAAAAGAAAGAATGAGCGATAAAAGACTAATCATCCTGGGCAATTTGGTTCTTAACTTTTAGTACAAGCTTTTTTAGTCTGTAGACCTCCTGATCAGTAAAACTTTCCTGTTCAAGCTCTCCCCTATTTTTCATGTAGGCCCGAGCAGAGTCAACAAAACGTTTTAGATCGGGGAAGAAGTTTTCAACTCTAACCATTCTGGATCCCTTAGTGTCCTGCAAAAACTTCTGTATTTTTGTGAAGGGGTAACCACCTCCACTGGCCACATCATCACTGCTTTCACCATCACTCTCTATCTCAGACCCAGCATAAGAATCTGGTTGAGATAGAAAAACCTCAGAACTTTCTTTGACAACCCTTTTTACTTTGCTCCTCAGCTGTTTGGTTTCCAAGTTCTTCCGCTTGATTGAGACTTTAGATAACTCTTCATCTATTTCAATGTCATCCTCATCCTCCAACACTGACTCAGCCACCCTGGTAGCTGTCTCTTCTTGCTTCTCGTTCACCCTGTGCTGTGGTTTTATATTCATCTTTCTAGTCCCACCATCTACCTGTGCCTCATTTGGCTCATCTGTATGATCCTCAGCGTGATCCCTCTCGGTAATCTCACCCTTGTCCACAATGTTGGTCTGTGCAGCAGCCCTGCGATGTGCTTTAACTTTTGTTGCTGTTTCATTCATGATCGACAGGCTGGCTGCGGAGGGCGGCGAAGCCGCCCCGCCGCCAGACAGCCCCCCGGCCTCAGTCGAAGCGCCCGATGGCGCGGCAGCGCCAGCAGCCTCGGAGGACGGCGAAGCCGCTCCATCGCCGGACGGCCCCGCGGCTGCGGCGCCCGACTGCGAGGCCGCACTAGCGGCCTCCCCCGAGTGATCACCCCCCACTCCCTGAGGGCATGATCGAATCAAGTGTCCCTCCATTCCGCAGCCGAAACACTTCATATTATTGGAGGTGACGTGGATGGTGTAATCAAAGCCGTCAATCCGGTACTTAAATACGAGGTTGAGGCTTTCCTCGCTATTCTTTAAAATCATGAACACCTGTCGCCTAAAAGACATGACATGTTTTAAATGCGGGGACTTACAGCCAAGAGGGATGTGCTTAATGGGGGACAAAAGCTGCCCGTGTCTCGACAGCTCCTTCTCCAACAGCTCATTCTTTAAAAATGGTGGGACATTTGATATTCTGATTCCCTTTCTCGCAATTTACCAGAGACAGAACAGGAACCAGTGTGTCTTTAATTACAACCCCGCTCTCCACTACCTGGTTAACTTTTTCAACACTATCTAGGAAGATTACCACGGCATTATTCATTCTAGAAGCTGACCTAACGCTTTCATAACCGACCAACTCCCTCACAGCCAGACTACATTCCTCCACTGAGCAGCTGACAGCCGGAGCCAGTTTGACAGCATGCCGGCGTGTCAGCTTCTCGAACCCGGAGGCTCGCTCCAAAACCATGCTGACCAGCAGAGCTGGCAGCAGAAACCCCCCTCCCAGAACGCCTACCCCACCCCAGCTACAGAAAACAACAAAAATTAAGATTATTTAGCAGAAAAAACACCTTAAACACAAAAAGATAGAGAAACGTTTGAGATAATTCACTCACGCTGTCACACGCTCCCAGCTCGCACTCACGACCACGCCCACTGAGAGAGAGAGAGAGAGAGAGAGAGAGAGAGAGAGAGAGAGAGAGAGAGAGAGTTTTGAGTTTTGAGTTTTAAAAAAATGGCTTTATTGTACAATTCAAAAATGTAAGAACACCAATATCATGCGCCCATGCCCCCAAGTGTGTCACATCTCAAAAGTGCAAGCATAACTCATTCCCCTTTCCCACAGAACACAAAACATTCCCCACAGCCCACCTATTGGTGAATGCCCCCAAATTGTCCACCATTTGGTAGTAAGAGACCTCCACCTGGAGTCTGACTTTCAACAAGGCCTTGAAAGCAGACACAGGATCCACATTGCCAGCGCTGGTAGCCCGATTTGTCCTTGTCAGCCAGATGGCAAGTTTAGCAGTACCAGATAGGAAGTTCATCAAAGTGTGCGCAGACTTCTTTGCCACTTTATACTTTGGACCGTAAATGAACAAACCAAAAGAGAAACATTCACCCAAAGCCCGAAACCACACTTTCAAAAGATCAAAAAGCCCCGATAAATGAAAACATTGAACAAACAAATGCCCCAGGGTCTCAACTTGGGAGCAAAACAAACATTCCTCCCCCACAGTTGGATCCAGGTGTGCTCTGTATTTATTCGTAGCTATTGCCCAATGAACAATCCTCCACTGGAGATCTGCCGTCCGTTTCTCAATAGGGAGCTTGTACATGCACCGCCCGCTGCCTTTCGGGGAGACCTCTGGCCCCAAAAACCGTGCCCACATCGACTCCTTCACGTCCATCAGAGAGCGCAGATTCAGAACTTTCACACAGATGTGATACACCGTCTTCATCCCCACAAACTGGAACTTGCCCAGACGAGGATTTCTGAAGGCCAGCAGGTGATCCTCTCCCCCCTGCCACTCCCCCACAGCTGGACTTACGGAAAGGGCAGGAAAGTTGGACACAGTGTCGTCATCCCATTGAGTGGAAAGAGTACGGTTTTCCGCAAACGCTCGGAGCAGTCGTGGCAGGGTGGCGCACACTTCCCCCACCACCCTCTGCAGCAGTCTGACAGATGTAATGTTGGCACTCCGCCTCAGCGTTTCCATCGATGTGGTCAAGAGAGAGAGAGCGAGAGAGAGAGAGAGAGAGAGAGAGAGAGAGATTTTTAAAAGGTCTTTAATAAACACATTTTTTCCATCGTTCAGTACAATTACCATACCATACTACGTTAAAAAGAAGAGTTATTCTCCCAAAGAATGCCTGAACAAAAGCTGCCCATCACGGACTAAACAAAGGACATCCTCAATGGACCAGAGGGTCCTAAAACCATCCACATCCCCATTCCCCATTAAAAAAACCCTCAAAATCCAGCCTTATTCTGGCTTTAAGTAGCCTCACAAATAAAATTTTGATATCAACAACATTCTCAACATTCTCAAGTTTTCTTCTCCAGCTTACATAGATAACCAACTTTGCCTGCCCTAAAACCTGCCCTAAAACTACCTCTGGTTATTTAAATGGTCAAAATCCCAGAAGTTCTGTTCGTGGAGGAGGAGTAGCAACAATTTACCATTCCAAATTACTAGCTAATGTAAAGCAAAAAATACGTTTTAATTCCTTTGAGGGCCTGGTCCTCAGTATCAGGCATTTTAGCAGTTTTAGGCTAAACCCAATTTTATTTGCCATAGTTTATTGTCCTCCATCAACCTACTCAGAATTTTTATCCAAATTTGCCGAATTCTTAGCTGATTTAGTGCTGAAATCAGATAGAATAATTCAATTATAATTATAGTAGGGGACTTTAATATACATGTAGATGTAGATAGTGATTGCTTCAATATGGAATTTAATTCAATATTAAACTCGATGGGGTTTTCTCAGAAAGTAGGAAATTTTAGCCATTATCTCCACCATACGTTGGACCTTGTTCTGACATATGGCATAGAAATAGAAAATCTGGTAGTGTCTCCTCATAACCCTGTTCTGTCAGACCATTGTCTGTTAACCTTTGATTTTACTCTTACTAACTATTTGGCTCCTAAAGAAAAACATTACTACAGTAGATGCCTCTCAGATGATGTTGTAACCAAATTTATGCAGATTGTTTCCTCTATGCCATGTGTCAATACAACAGAAATAAGCTATAGACAGCTTGCTCGTTTTGTAATTGATAGCATGGTAGATAGTATAACAGCTTCTCTGCATCAGACTCTAGACATGGTGGCCCCTTGAAAAAAGAAAAAGTCTAATCGGAGATTTCTAACTCCTTGGTTCAACACAGAAACTCGTAGCTTAAAACAGAAGACTCGTCAGTTAGAAAGAAAATGGCACTCCACTAATTTAGATTAAATCTATTTAGCTTGGAGAAGTTATCTTTTAATTTATTAAAAAAAATATCTTAGAAAAGCTAGAACAAGTTATTATTCTGCATTAATAGAAGAGAACAAGAATAATCCCAGGTTTGTTTTCAGCACTGTAGCCAGGCTGACAAAGAGTCAGGACTCTGTCAATCCTAGCATTCCCTTAGAGCTTACTAGTCAGGACTTTATGAACTTTTTCAATAATAAAATTTCATCTATCAGAGATAAAATCAGTCAGATTCTTCCCACCGTTAACTTAAATACAGGAACTACTGCAACTCCTTCAATTGACATCTGTTTGGATTAGTTTACTCCAGTTGACCTTTTAGAGTTAGACAAAATAATTTCCTCATCCAAGCCTTCAACTTGTCTTTTAGACCCTATTCCTACCAATTTATTTCAAGACATCTTCCCATTTACTGGTAGCTTTATTCTTCAAATAATCAATTCTTCATTAACTTTAGGCCATATACCACATGCTTTTAAAACTGCTGTAATTAAACCCTTACTCAAAAAGTCAATGCTGGATCCAGGAGTTTTAGCTAACTATAGACCAATCTCTAATCTCCCTTTCATTTCAAAAATCTTAGAAAAAGTTGTTGCTACACAATTGAATCGGTGAATTAAAAAAGGGCCCAAGTCCCCATTGAAAAAGTGTGGACTTGGGCCCTTTTTGAATTCACCGATTCAATTATTTGACCACTTGCAGGGGAATGGTTTATTTGAAGAGTTTCAATCTGGGTTTAGAATCCATCATAGTATTGAAACAGCCTTAGTGAAGGTCACTAATGACCTCCTTATCACATCTGATAATGGACTTGTTTCTGTACTTGTCCTTTTAGACCTTAGTGCACCTTAGTGTTTTGATACTATCAATCATAATATTTTACTTGATAGATTAGAACACTATGTTGGACTTAATGGAACTTCATTGCAGTGGTTTAGATCTTATTTATCTGATAGGTTCCAGTTTGTTCATGTCAATAATGAGATGATAATTTTCTTTCAACAAAAAGCTCAGTCACAGAGTCTCACAGGGATCTGTGCTAGGCCCTACTCTTTTTAGTTTATATATGCTTCCGTTAGGCAACATTATTAGAAAGCACTGTATACATTTTCATTGTTATGCAGATGACACACAATTATACCTGTCAATGAAGCCAGAAGATAGTAATCAATTAGCCAAGTCTGAAGCCTGTCTTAAGGAAATCAAAGCTTGGATGACTTGTAATTTCCTGATATTAAGTTCAGATAAGACTGAAGTCATTCTTGTTGGTCCAAAAAACCTTAGAAATACCTTTCCAAATCAAACTTTTAGTTTGGATTTGGTTACTCTTTCTCTTAATAGCTCTGTGAGGAACCTTGGAGTTATTTTTGATCAAGATCTGTTTTTCAGTTCACATATTAGATTTGTTTCTAAGACTGCCTTCTATCATTGGCATAATATTGCCAAGATTAGGAGCATCTTGTCTCAGAGTGATGATGAGAAACTGATCCACACCTTTGTTAGCTCTAGATTAGATTATTGTAATTCTTTATTATCAGGTTGTCCTAAAGCATCTCTAAAAAGTCTTCAGTTGATCCAAAATGCTGCAGCAAGAGTTTTAACAGGTACTAGAAAGAGATATCATATCTCTTCGGTTCTGGCCTCCCTTCACTGGCTTCCCATAGAGTTTAGAAGTTTAAAATCCTTCTTCTCACTTTCAAAGTTCTAAACAATCAGGCCCCTTTTTATTTAAAAGATCTGATACTACCCTATTATCCTAACAGAGCACTATGCTTCCAAAATGCTGGATTACTTGTAATACCTAGAATCTCCAAAAGTACAATGGGAGGCAGATCCTTCAGTTATCAAGCTCCTCTCCTGTGGAACCAGCTGCCAATCTGGATTCGGGAGTCAGACTCGATCTCTGTTTTTAAGAACATGGTTAAAACCTTCCTTTTTGATATAGCCTACAATTAGGGAGGGATCATGTGTCTCTGAACCCTCCCTTAGTTATGCTGCTAATAGGTTTAGACAGCCGGGGGACCTCCAATAATGCACTGGGCTTCACTCCTTTCTTCACTCTCATTGATTTTTTTTTTTTTTTGCTGGTCATTAACATCTGTTTGTTCTCTCCCATAGAGTGAGTCCCTGTCGTGCTATTTGCTCTCTACATGTCTGTTCTTTTCATCTTCTCTATACCCTCAACCCCCCAGCCAGTTGCAGCAGATGACTGCCCCTCCCACAGCCTGGTTCTGCTGGAGGTTTCTTCCTGTTAAAAGGGAGTTTTTCCTCTCCACCATCACCAAGCGCTTGCTCACAGGGGATCACCTGATTGCTGGGGTCTTTCTGCAACTGTGGGGGTTTCCCCTACAGTTGAAAGTGCTATGAGATGACTGTTGTTGTGAAATGGCGCTATATAAATAAAGTTGAATTGAATTGAATTTCTCTATTAGCGCCGATGCTAACATTGCTATGGCTAGTTGACAGAAGCTAATGTCAAACAGCTGACTGGATCTGTAACTTAGGTCATAGCAAAATTTGATCACTGTCGTAATATTTGTGTGGTATTGCTTGTTTCCTTTTGTGGTGCTGTCGCTACGTCCAATCGAACCTCAACTCTAATGTTCAGACATCACTCTTTGTTGTCTCCTCGTACTTCACTCTATATCATCACTTCACCCTACCTCTCGTGTTAAGAAGTTACTAGTTCCTGGTTTCATAGTATTATTATTTCCATCATAATTGTTTTCCTCAGTTCTGGTTGGGCATTTACTTTGACAATGTTCTATTTATTTCCAACTTAGCCTGATCCATGTTGATTTCTTGATTGTCCACATCTGTTTTTCTTTTAGTAAACAAGCCAGCCTTATTTAATGATCACCACTCATCACCTGGTTTGCATCTCACACACACTTCTGCCTGTCTTGCCCTGTCAGCCTGTTTGTCAAGCCTAGCTTGTGTTTTTTGTTCAGCCCACGTGCTGCTTTACTTTTTTTTGAATGAATGAATGAATGAATGAATGAATGAATGAATGAATCTTTATTTTGGATAGATTTAAAAAAAAAATAGGGGCAGCGCGGTGGCGGAGTGGTTAGCACTGCGACAGCACAGCAACTCACCCTTGGCCGGGGGATCCTGGGTTTGATCCCAGCCCCCCACCAACAGTGATCTATGTGGAGTTTGCATGTTCTCCCCGTGTCTGCGTGGGTTTACTCCGGGATTTCTCCAGTTTCCTCCCACATGCCAAAAACATGCACGTTAGGTTAATTGGCATCAAACTGGGGATTCTAAATTGTCCTTAGGAGTGACTGTGAGAGTGAATGGTTGTCTGTCTCTCTGTGTTGTCCCTGTGATGGACTGACGATCTGTCCAGGGTGTACCCTGCCTTTCGCCCAAAGATGATGGGATAGGCTCCAGCCCCTCCGCGACCCGAAAAGTATTAAGCGGAAGAAGATGGATGGATGGATGGCTGGATAGATTAAAATATTAAAAGAATGGAACAGAATAATATAACAAGGGGGAAAAAAATCCAATAAGGTCAAATTAAACAATAACTCCTCGGATTATACAATTCAACATAAGTTTTCCGAAATGGGTGATGGCTGAAGCAGCAGCTTATATTGCCCACCCATGTTCCATCTAAGAATTCAAAATAAAATAAAATAAAATAAAACTGATTACAAATCAGAATAAAGCTAAGACAAAACATGACAAAACAAAACTAAGCAACAGCACAACACAAACTGGATATAATAATCCTTATGTGATTTTGACTTTGGAGTATTTCTTCCTTTAGATTCTGTTTAAATTGTCCAAGCGTTGTACATGATTTTAATTCAGGTCTTAAAGTGTTCCATAGTCTGACTCCTTGCACTGAGACACAGTGTTGCTTGGTGGTAGTTCTCACTGAAGGTTTTTGAAATATACATGTTCCTCTGAAATTATATTGTTTCTCCCTTATTTGGAACAACTTTTCGATATTTGCGGGCAGCGATAGATTCTTCACTTTAAACATTATTACTGCAGTTTTAAAATCAACCAGATCTTTCAACTTGAGAGCTTTTAATGTTAGAAAAAGTGGGTTTGTTGGTTCCCTTTAAACAGCTTTGTTTATTATTCTAATAGCTCTCTTCTGAAGCAGAAAGACTGGATATATGTTTGTTTTATATGTATTTCCCCATACTTCAGTACAATATGTCATGTATGGGAGAATATTAATGAATGATACAAAGTATATAGTGTGGGTTGATTCAGCAAATATTTCACTCTGTGTAGTATTGCGATTGATTTGGATGCTTTACCTTTAATATAATTAATATGTGACTTCCAACAGTTTATTATCAATTATTACTCCAAGAAATTTAATTTTGGATACCTTTTCAATCTCTACACCATTTACACTGTGTTTAGATACTGGATTGTCGTGATGGTTGTTAAAAATTGTAAATTTTGTCTTACTTAAATTGAATGTTAATTTGTTTGAATCAAACCACAGTCTAATCTTTCCTAATTCCTTTCCGAGTGTATCCAAAAGTTGTTCCAAATTGCTTTCACTGCATAATAAATTAGTGTCATCTGCAAGCAATATTAAATCCATTTTTTTTAACTTTGCATATATCCATCCATCCCTCTTGTTCCGCTTAATCCTTTTCAGGTTGCGGGTGGGGTGGGGTGCTGGAGCCTGTCCCAGCATCATTTGGGTGAGAGGCAGGGTACACCCTGGACAGATCGCCAATAACAATGGCCCCAAAACTGAACCCTGTGGGACTCTGCAAGTAACCTTCAGTAACTGCGAGATTTTGCTACCAACACATACATACTGATATTTGTTCTTTAAGTAACTACAAACCAGGACAGTGCTACCCCCCAATACCATAATTTTGTAGTTTCTTTAACAATAATTTATGATCCACTGTATCAAATGCTTTTTTAAGGATCCATGAATACCCCAACTGATTTTGTTTGTGTTTTTTTTTGTTTTTTTAAAAGATTGGTTGGGTAGCTTGTTTTTCTGTTTTTATTTCCAAGAATATTAAGTATTGTCCATGTATTTTTAGTGTTATCTCTGTTTTTCTCCAGTTCTTTACTGTAATAGTCTCTTTTACTGATGCTGATGGATTGAGCCGTCGCCAACGACGGATCTCCCGCCTTCTGGCTGCATTAAATTGTAAGGGGGTGCTTGTGGCGGCGATGACTGATGAGGCTAATGCGTGAAGCACATGGTATATCGCAATCGGGACAGATGTCCATAATTGGCTGAGTGGATGACACCGACTGCTGTAGATGTCTCTTTTGCTGGGTGGCACCATGACATGCTTTATGGCGGGCATCCAAAAGGGCAGTTCTCTCTCTCTCGAAGAGGTCAACACCTTCATGGCAGATCTTTCTCCAAAGGGGACGGTTCTTGGCCTGCATTTCTCATGTCATAGGATCAATCCCACATGACTTGAGTGAGGCTTTGAGCACATCTTTATACCGCTTCCACTGACCGCCCCGTGACCTCTGCCCTTCGTCCAACTGGCCAAATAATAGGATTTTAGGAATGCGCTGATCTGTCATCTGAACAACGTGGCCGGTCCAGCGCAACTGGGAACGTATGATGAATGATTCGATGCTGGTGATATTGCACTGGCGGAGGACTTCTGTACTGGCAACTTTGTCTCGCCATCTGATTCCACGCAGCTTCCTTAAACACCACATGTGAAACTGTTCAAGTTTCTTCACATGGGGGCGGTAGGTTGTCCACGACTTGCACCCATAGAGAAGTGTAGATAGAACAACGGTGCGATAGACCTTGATCTTGGTGCTTAGACGAATGCCACGCTTCGACCATAGACGATGCTGTAGGCGTCCAGAAGATGCGCTAGCCTTGCTGATGCGGTGGGTAACTTCATCATCAATCTTAGCGTTCTGTGAGATGGTGCCACCTAGGTAGCAGAACTTGTCAACTGCCTTGAGGGGTTCGCACCAATGGTGATAACAGGATTTATTGGGAGCATACCAGGATGAGGTTGATGTCAAACCTCTGTCTTCTTGATACTTATGGTGAGTCCGTAACGATTCGCTGCTCTAGCAATATGGTCAATGATGAACTGTACGTCTTCAAGAGTGTGAGCGATGAGTGCGCAGTCGTTGGCATAGAGAAGCTCTTGCATCATCATGCATGATGTCTTTGTTTTAGCCTTTAAACGTTGCAAGTTGAATACATTGCCGTCAGTGCGAAACTGGATCCTTACACCCCTTGTGCAGTCCTTGAAGGCATCAAGGAGCACTGCAGCGAAGATGATACTAAAGAGCAGCGGGGCCATAACACACCCCTGCTTAGTGCCATTGATGATAAGGAATGGATCAGAGATTAAACCGCTTTCAACCACCCACCCGACCATGCCTTCGTGGAATGAGTGGATGACATTGACGATCTTAGGAGGGCACCCGACCCTGGCAAGCAGCTTCCACAGGCCCTGTCTTCCAAAAGAATCAAAGGCCTTAGTCAGGTCTATGAACACTATGAACAAATCAGTTTTGTTCTCGACACTTCTCTTGTATTTGCCTGGCTGCAAACATCATGTCAATGGTGCCTTGTCCTGCTCGAAAGCCGCACTAACTCTCAGGAATGATGTTGTCGACAACATAGTGATTGAGGCGATTTATGATCACACGTGCTAGAATCTTACCAGAGATGGCGAGAGAGAGAGAGATTGCCATCTCTTTTACTACATCTTATTATATATACATGTATTAACTTATTTTTGTATGTTTTATACCGCTGCTCTGCTTCTTTTGTCCTTTTCTTTAGAAAAGCTTTATATAGTGATTTTTTTTTTCTTTTTACACGCTTTTTGTAATCCTTTGGTTAACCATGGCTTGTCGACAAATTTCTGTTTAAGCTTTTTCTTTACTAATGGACATTTTTAAAAAGGGTTCAAGATGGCGGAGTGAGTGGTCTCAGTCTTGCAGGCTCAGCTTAAATAAATTTTTTAGTTGTGGTTCAGCCGGTCTGGATTCGGGGGTCAGACTCGATCTCTGTTTTTAAGAGTTGTTTTGCGCCCACTGTGAGAATTGGACTTTTGGGACTGCTCTCATTCGTGAGAGAACTGATTGGTGTTTCTTTTCGTGGTTCGCTGCTACGCTTAACCCGAAGCATTTGCTAGGCTAACGCTATAGCTAACGCCATAGCTAGTCGTAGCACCTAGCACCGACACGGAGAAGCGACTCTGTCCCCGGTGATTGGGACTCGCCGGAGGAACAAGCCAAGGCAGCAGTTGGACGGGAGCTGGATCGGAGTTCAACTGCAGTGGTGGTGGGAGACAGGGACCAGTGGAGGACCACCGGGGCCCCAGCCGGAGTCGGAGCCCAGTTGCAGCGGCGGGGCTCGGCGGAGGAACTACTGAGGCAGACGGCGGTAGGTGGAGGGGCTCAGCGGAGGATCTACCGGGACCCCAGCTGGACAGAAGCAGGATCGGAGCTCGGCTACAGCGGCGGTGGGCAGCGGGACTCGGTGGAGGAGCTTCCGGTACCCCGGCTGGACAGTAGCTCAGTTACGGCGGCGGTAAGCAGCGGGACTAGCAGCGAAGGGGGCTAGCTGAGGCCCAGCTGGATTCGAGGTCGGTCGGATCGGATACCGGCGACACCAGCAGAGATTGTTTTACTATCCACAGGTCAGTAAAAATGCCACCAAAGAAGGAGGAAATGGAAGAGATCAAAAAATCTCTGAACTTCTTGTCAGAAGAACTGACCAAAGTGGTTAATCAGCAGTCTAAAATAATAGGGCTAATGGAAGAAGTCCGAGAATTAAAATGAACAATTAAGGAAAAAGACAAAAAAATTGCAGACTTGGAGCGACGCGTCGAGGATCTTGAACAATATTCGCGTATGGATGATTTAATTATAAGTGGACTAGACATTAAATATCAATCATATGCTCATGCTACAGCAGGATTGAGGGGAGAGGATGCTCCCCTGAGTGAATCAGTCTCCCTGGAAAACCAGGTGCTTCAGTTCCTTGATAGTAGAAATATAAAAGGTTGAAGCAAATGCAGTTTCAGCCTGTCATGCTTTACCCAGAAAGGATAATAAAACAAAGAAATCAATTGTGATGCGCTTTGTGAACAGAAGGGTAAAGAATGACATACTGAGGCAGGCCAGATAGCTACAGGGAACAGAAGTTTACCTAAATGAACATCTAACAAAAACTAATGCTGAAATAGCACGGCAAGCATGGATGCTGAAAAGACAAAATAAGATACAGGCAACATGGACAAGAAATTGTAGAGTTTGGATCAAACTAAATGGAACACCTGAGGAAGCAAAGAGTATAATAATCAGAGATGTTACTGAGATAAATAAATACAGATGAACACTGATTAAGAAAATTAAGAGACTATAAAAATCCATATCCACACACACAGCAAGAATAGTTCTTTTGACATACCACGTCAATGTACTTTAAAAAAAAACAAAAACCAAAAAAAAAAATAAACAAAACAAACAAAAAAACTTATGACTGACTTGAGTAGGCATCAGTTATCTCTAACTGGAGATAATTAAGCCATCAGGGTAGCCTGCTCGCAATAGAGGGATATCAGATGTTTCATATTAATAGATCTCAAAAAAAAGGGTGGTGGTGTTGCACTGTATATTGATGACCTGTATAGGTGTAAGCTTGTAAACGGAATGTCCTTTGCACTACCAGGGATTTTGGAATGTGTTACTGTTGAGATTGACCAAGACAAAACAAAAAATCTAATTATAAGTTGTATATATAGAACGCCGGGAACTTGCAGAATCACAATCAGAATGAGATTTATTGCCATTGTTCATGTAGTACACAAACTTGGAATTTGTCTCGGTGCAAGGCTGCAACTTTAAACATAGAGTAACACTAAAGATAAAAACTATGCATGCAATAAAAGGTAGAATAAGAACAAGTAATGCTAATCTATGCAATTTTTAAATATATTAACAAGAGCAGCAGATATTGTGGAGTTCCACATAGTGCAGTCGGCAATGCAAAAAGAAAACAAGTGATAATTGTCATGAGTCCGGTTGAGCTGCTGTACATAGTGCATGAGAGTCTAATAAGTCACTTAGTGTTCAGCAGTCTGATGGCAGAGGGGATGAAGCTGTTCATGTAGTGGGAGGTTTTAGTCTGAATCGACCAAAGTCTCCTGCCTGAGGGGAGGGGGGGCAAACAGTGCGTGTCCAGGGTGTGAAGGATCGGCTATGATCCGGCCTGCACGCCTCCGGGTCCTGGAGATGTACAGGTCCTGGAGGGATGGGAGCTTGCAGCCGATCACCTTCTCAGCAGCGCACACAACGCGCTGCAGTCTTAGTCTGTCCCTGGCGGTGGCTCCTGCGTACCACACGGTGATGGAGGTGGTGAGGATGGACTCGATGATGGCCGTGTAGAACTGCACCAACATCTTGGTGGGCAGCTTGAGCTTCCTCAGCTGCCGCAGGAAGAACATCCTCTGCTGGGCCTTTTTGATTTGAAAAGGCCCAGGCTTCAGGCTTCTAAAGGTCAGGATGACAAAGCCCTTTGTCAAAAACTGTCCCAACATTACGCCCGTTTTGACACCTTGTCAGCTGTGTCCAACTCCCCCTCTCCACCCAGCTCCACTGCCTCCTCGGCCGCTAATTCATCAAAAGAGGCCCCCCCTCCTCCTCCTCCCCCCCTGCCCTTGTCATCAGTGAGCAGGACGTGCAAAGACAGTTCTCCAGACTGAACCCGCGCAAGGCCCCCGGTCCAGACGGCGTGTCTCCCTTCACCCTGAGACACTGTGCGAAAGAGCTGGCTCCTGTCTTCACAGACATTTTTAACACCTCCCTTAAGCAATGCCACGTGCCGACCTGCCTCAAATCCTCCACCATCATCCCTGTCCCCAAGAAGCCACGGATTACTGGACTTAACGACTACAGACCTGTAGCGCTCACCTCTGTAATCATGAAGTCCTTTGAGCGCCTGGTCCTGTCCCACCTCAAGTCCATCACCACTCCCCTCCTGGACCCACTGCAGTTTGCCTACCGTGCCAACAGGTCTGTGGACGACGCAGTCAACCTGGCCCTCCACTCCATCCTGCAGCACCTGGACTCCCCGGGAACCTACGCCAGGATCCTGTTTGTGGACTTCAGCTCTGCATTCAACACCATCCGCCCCGCTCTGCTCCAGGACAAGCTGTCCCTGCTCAGCGTGCCTGACTCCCTCTGCAGGTGGATCACCGACTTCCTGACGGACCGGAGGCAGCATGTGCGGCTGGGGAAGTCTGTCTCAGACTCTGTTAGCATCAGCATCGGATCACCCCAGGGCTGTGTACTTTCCCCCCTACTCTTCTCCCTTTATACCAACTCCTGCACCTCCACCCACCAGTCTGTTAAGCTGATCAAGTTTGCGGACGACACCACCCTCATCGGGCTCATTTCCAACGGCAACGAGTCCGTCTACAGGAGAGAGGTGGCCCAGCTGGTGTCCTGGTGCAGCCACAACAACCTGCAGCTGAACGCTCTGAAGACAGCGGAGATGATTGTGGACTTCAGGAAAGTCACAACCCCCCTGCCCCCCCTCACCATCACAGGCTCTCCCATCACCATTGCAGATTCCTTCCGCTTCTTGGGCACCACCATCACCCGGGACCTCAAATGGGAGCCAACCATCAGCTCCCTCATCAAAAAGGCCCAGCAGAGGATGTTCTTTCTGCGGCAGCTGAGGAAGCTCAAGCTACCCACCAAGATGTTAGTGCAGTTCTACACGGCCATCATCGAGTCCATCCTCACCTCCTCCATAACCGTGTGGTACGCAGGAGCCACTGCCAGGGACAGACTAAGGCTGCAGTGAGTTGTGCGCACTGCTGAGAAGGTGATCGGCTGCAAGCTCCCATCTCTCCAGGACCTGTACATCTCCAGGACCCGGAGGCGTGCAGGCCGGATCATAGCCGATCCTTCACACCCTGGTCACGTACTGTTTGCCACCCTCCCCTCAGGTAGAAGACTTTGGTCCATTCAGACTAAAACCTCCCGGCACATGAACAGCTTTTTCCCCTCTGCCATCAGACTGCTGAACATTAAGTGACTTACTGACTCTCGTGCACTATATACAGCAGCTCAACCAGACTCATGTCATTCATCACTGTTTTTCTGTTGCATTATCGACTGCACTATGTGGTACTCCACATCATCTGCTACTTGCTAATTTATTTAAAACTGCTGTGACTAGTATTACTCATTATTATTATTATTATTATTATTATTATTATTATTATTATTATTATTACTTATTATTCTACACTTATTGCATGGTTTTAGTCTTTAAGTTTTTTGTTTATCTCTTTATCTTATCATGTTTTAATGTTGCAGCATTGCACCGAGCCAAATTCCTAGTTTGTGTACTACATGAACAATGGCAATAAATCTGATTCTGATTCTGATTCTGATGAGGGAGCTGATGGTCGGCTCCCACTTGAGGTCCCGGGTGATGGTGGTGCCCAGGAAGCGGAAGGAATCCGCAGTGGTGATGGGAGAGTCTGTGAGGGTAAGGGGGGACAGAGGGGCTGTGACTTTTCTGAAGTCCATGATCATCTCCACTGTCTTCAGACCGTTCAGCTGCAGGTTGTTGTGGCTGCACCAGGATGCCAGCCGGGCCACCTCTCTCCTGTAGGCGGACTCATCGCCGTTGGAGATGAGCCCGATGAGGGTGGTGTGGTCCGCAAACTTGATCAGCTTGACAGACTGGAGGCTGGAGGTGCAGGAGTTGGTGTACAGGGAGAAGAGCAGGGGGGAAAGTACACAGCCCTGGGGTGATCCGGTGCTGACGCTTACAGAGTCCGAGACAGTCTTTCCCAGCCGCACATGCTGCCTCCGGTTGGTCAGAAAGTCGGTGATCCACCTGCAGAGGGAGTGAGGCACGCTGAGCAGGGACAGCTTGTCCTGGAGCAGAGCGGGGTGGATGGTATTGAATGCAGAGCTGAAGTCCACAAACAGGATCCTGACGTAGGTTCCCGGGGAGTCCAGGTGCTGCAGGATGGAGTGGAGGGCCATGTTGACTGCATCGTCCACAGACCTGTTGGCTCTGTAGGTGAACTGCAGCGGGTCCAGGAGGGGAGTGGTGATGGTCTTTAGGTGGGGCAGGACCAGGCGCTCAAAGGACTTCATGACTACAGAGGTGAGCGCTACAGGTCTGTAGTCGTTAAGTCCAGTGATCCGTGGCTTCTTGGGGACAGGGACGATGGTAGAGGTTTTGAGGCAGGCCGGCACATGGCATGACTCCAGGGAGGTGTTAAAAATGTCTGTGAAGACAGGAGTCAGCTCCTCCGCACAGTGTCTCATGGTGGAGGGAGACACGTCATCCGGACCGGGGGCCTTGCGCGGGTTCAGTCTGGAGAACTGTCTGTGCACGTCCTGCTCACTGATGGCAAGGGCAGGGGGGGAGGAGGGGGGGTGCCTTTGATGAAGTGGGGACCATGGAGGCAGTGACGCTGGGGGGAGGGAGGGAGTTGGGCACAGCTGACGAGGTGTCAAAACGGGCATAGTGTTGGGACAGTCTTTGACAAAGGGCTTTGTCATCCTGTCCCTTAGAAGCCTGAGGCCGATAGTTGGTGATTTGCCTCAGTCCTCTCCACACAGAAGCAGAGTCGTTAGCAGTGAACTGCTGCTGGAGTCTCTCAGAATACACAGATTTAGCTCTCCTCAGCTCTCTGCTAAACCGGTATTTGGCCTCCTTGTAGTAGTCCCTGTCTCCACTTTTCAACGCTGCTTCCTTCTCCTTCCTGATCTGTCTGAGCTTAGCTGTGAACCAGGGCTTGTCGTTGGAGTAACTCACCCTGGTGCGTGATGGAAGAATGCACTCCTCACAAAAGTGGCTATATGAGGTCACAGTGTCCGTGTACTCATCCAGATCATGTGTGTCTCCTTTAAACATGTCCCAGTCAGTTGTTTCCAAGCATGTGCACAGTTCCTCCACAGCTTCACTGGTCCATTTCCTTGTAGTGCTCACAACAGGTTTTGTGAGCTTCAGAATGCATTGAGACATTCAGAGATAAATTAGTCGAGCTGTACAATAATATTACTAGTAAGAAAATGGTAGTAATTTGTGGAGATTTCAATATTGATTTACTAAATCCGTATCAACAAAATGTAATTACAGAGTTCATGAATTCTATGTACAGCATGAGTCTATATCCCACAATAACACATCCCAGTAGAATTACAGTTCACACTGCTGCACTTATTGACAACCTGTTTGTTAATATTATTGATAAGAAAATAGAGAGTTGATTATTGATAAATGATATAAGTGACCATTTGCCAACCTTTGCACTTATCCATGGCCACACGGGGGCCAATACAGAAAAAAAATTTAAAATCGTTCAGATACAAATCACAAAATGCAATCAGTTCTTTTAAAGAAGACCTGCTGAAGCAAGACTGGACAAAAGTCTATGTATCAGATGTAAATGAAGCCTATGACACATTTATAAACACTGTAATCACTCTTTATGAAAAAAAAAAATTGTCCATTAGTAAAGAAAAAGCTTAAACAAAAATTTGCTTATAAGCCATGGTTAACCAAAGGGTTACAAAAGGCGTGTAAAAAGAAAAAAATATTATATAAAGCTTTCCTAAAGAAACAGACAAAAGAAGCAGAGTAGCGATATAAAACATTTAAAAATAAGTTAACATATATAATAAGATGTAGTAAAAGAGACTATTACAGTAAAGAACTGGAGAAAAACAGAGACAATATTAAAAATACATGGACAATACTTAACAATATTCTTGTAAATAAAAACAGAAATACAAGCTACCCAACCAATTTTTCAAAAAATAATAAAACGACTCAGAGTGTGAATGCAGCTTCACCTGCAGATGAATTTAATAACTTTTTTGTTAACATTGGTCCTAATTTGGCTCAAGAAATACCCATTATGGCACCCACAGGTGATACAATAAGCAAAAACGCTGCTATAAAAGACTCCATTTTCATAAAGAACACAGACGAGATAGAGGTCATTGAAATTGTTAAACCGTTTAAAAGTAAAACATCTACGGACTGTGATGGTATTGACATGCTCTTAGTCAAAACTATTATTGAATGCTTAGTGAAACCACTGACGTATAGCTGTAACCTGTCTCTCCAAACAGGTATATTTCCCAATGCAATGAAAATAGCTAAAGTAATTCCGATATACAAGACGGGTGACAGAGGGGAACTTTCAAACTGTAGACCAATTTCACTATTGCCACAATTTTCCAAGATACTTGAAAAAATATTCTATGAGAGAACTGACAACTTCATACTGAAGAATAATTTATTGTGTGAGCAGCAATATGGGTTCAGACACAAGACGACAACTGCATTTGCTCTAATGGAATTTATAGAAAAAATATCAATTGCCGTTGAAAATAAAGAGTATTCAGTTGGGGTATTCCTAGATCTTAAAAAAGCATTTGATACAGTGGATCATAATTTATTACTAAAGAAACTACAAATTGTGGTATTAGGGGGGTAGCACTGTCCTGGCTATGTCGTTACTTAAAGAATAGATATCAGTATGTATGTGTTGGTAACAAAAACTCACAGTTACTGAAGGTTACTTGTGGAGTCCCACAGGGTTCAGTTTTGGGGCCATTGTTATTCAATATGTATATAAATTATATATGTAAAGTTTCAGAAAAAATGGATTTAATATTGTTTGCCGATGACACTAATTTATTATGCAGTGGAAGCAATTTGGAACAACTTTTGGATACACTCGGAAAGGAATTAGGAAAGCTTAAACTGTGGTTTGATTCAAACAAATTAACGCTCAATTTAAGTAAGACAAAATTTATAGTTTTTAACAACTATCACAACAACTTAGTATCTAAACTCAGTGTAAATGGTGTAGAGATTTAAAAGGTATCCAAAACTAAATTTCTTGGTGTAATAATTGATAATATGTTATGACCCAAGCATCGGTTCTGATCGCGCTCGAGTTAAAGTTATGTCTCGCTGCCGGCCTTGACAGCTGCGGGCGGTATTCTGGCCTCTCCGGGCTCCTATTGTGAAAGTGCTCGGTGGGGCTTCCGCCTGTCAACGGTCGGCCAGCTGTGTGTCATCATTGTCATTAGTACCTGGTCTATTTAAGCTGAGCACTGGCGTCGGTAGGACGCAGCAGTGTCTGATCAGTGCTCGTCATCCTTGAACCGCTGGCTGTCTGTGTGGTGTCCTAAAAATGATGTGGGCTACATTGACAATTGGAGCTCCTTTTGGGGAAAACCTGGTCTTATGAGACGAGACAGCATTCATCCCACTTTGGATGGTGCTTCTCATTTATCTAACAATCTGGCATCTTTTTTATCCAAATTTCCAAAACCGTGACTACTCAGAGTTGGGACCAGGAAGAAGAGTTGCAGTCTTACACGCCTCTCTGCAGCTCGTCTTCATCCGCCACCCCTCAGCTTAGCCCCTGACTTCCCCATCAGAGAATCGTTGTCTGCTCCCTCCAAAGTAAATAAAAATATAATGTATAAGCATCCCAAAGTGATAAAGCAAAATATTGGTAAAACTCAAATTAAACATAAAGCCTCTAAATTGAATGATTTGGCCTCTGTTCCTCCTCATAATTTAAAAAATTAAATGTGGTTTATTAAATATTAGGTCTCTAACTCCCAAGTCTCTGTTAGTCCATGATCTGTTAATTGATCATCAGATTGATTTCATTTCCCTTACAGAGACTTGGTTAGGGCAAGAGGATTATGTTGGTTTAAATGAATCAACTCCCTCTGGTTATTTAAACTGTCAAAATCCCAGAAGTTCTGGTCGTGGAGGAGGAGTAGCAACAATTTACCATTCCAAATTACTAGTTAATGTAAAGCAAAAAACATGTTATAATTCCTTTGAAGGCCTGGTCCTCAGTATTGGGCACTTTAGCAATTTCAGGTTAAACCCAATTTTATTTGCCATAGTTTATCGTCCCCCATCAACCTATTCAGAATTTTTATCAGAATTTGCTGATTTCTTAGCTGATTTAGTGCTGAAATCTGATAGAATAATTATAGTAGGGGACTTTAATACACATGTGGATGTAGATAGTGACTGCCTTAATGTGGCTTTTAATTCAATATTAGACTCGATTGGGTTTTCTCAGAAAGTAGGAAATTCTACTCATTACCTCCACCATACATTGGACCTTGTTCTGACATATGGCATAGAAATAGAAAATCTTGTAGTGTCTCCTCATAACCCTGTACTGTCAGACCATTGTCTGTTAACCTTTGATTTTACTATTTCTGACTATTTGGCTCCTAAAGAAAAATATTATCACAGTAGATGCCTCTCAGATGATGCTGTTTCCAAATTTTTGCAGATTGTTTCCTCTATGCCATGTGTCAACACAACGGAAATAAGCTATAGACAGCTTGCTCCTTCTGTAATTGATAACATGGTGGATAGTGTTTCAGCTTCTCTGCATCAGGCTCTAGACTTGGTGGCCCCCTTAAAAAAGAAAAAGTCTAATCAGAGATTTTTGACTCCTTGGTTCAACACAGAAACTCGTAGCTTAAAACAGAAGACTCGTCAATTAGAAAGAAAATGGCGCTCTACTAATTTAGATGAAATCTATTTAGCTTGGAGAAATCATCTTTTAATTTATAAAAAATCTCTTAGAAAAGCTAGAACGAGTTATTACTCTGCATTAAGAGAAGAGAACAAGAATAATCCCAGGTTTCTTTTCAGTACTGTAGCCAGGTTGACAAAGAGTCAGGACTCCGTCAATCCTAGCATCCCCTTAGAGCTTACTAGTCAGGACTTTATGAACTTTTTCAATAATAAAATTTCATCCATCAGAGATAAAATCAATCAGATTCTTCCCACAGTTAACTTAAATACTGTAACTACTACAACTCCTTCTATTGATGTCTGTCTTGATGAGTTTTCTCCAATCGACCTTTGTGAGTTAGACAAAATAGTTTCCTCATCCAAACCTTCAACTTGTCTTTTAGACCCTATTCCTACCAGGTTATTTAAAGAAGTCTTCCCACTTATTGGTAGCTTTATTCTTCATATAATCAATTCTTCATTAACTTTAGGCCATGTACCGCAGGCTTTTAAAATGGCTGTAATTAAACCCTTACTCAAAAAGCCAACGCTAGATCCAGGAGCTTTAGCTAACTATAGACCAATCTCTAATCTCCCTTTCATTTCAAAAATCTTAGAAAGAGTTGTTGCTACGCAATTATTTGACCACCTGCAGGGAAATGGTTTACTTGAGGAGTTTCAATTTGGGTTTAGAATCCATCATAGTACTGAAACAGCCTTAGCGAAGGTCACTAACGACCTCCTCATTGCATCTGATAATGGATTAGGTTCTGTACTTGTCCTTTTAGATCTTAGTGCAGCTTTTGATACTATTGATCATAATATTCTACTTGATAGATTAGAACACTATGTTGGACTTAATGGAACTTCGTTGCAGTGGTTTAGATCTTATTTATCTGATAGGTTCCAGTTTGTTCATGTAAATGATGAGTTTTCTCTCAGCTCAAAGCTTAGTCATGGAGTTCCACAGGGATCTGTGCTAGGCCCTACTCTTTTTAGTTTATATATGCTTCCGTTAGGCAACATTATTAGAAAGCACTGTATACATTTTCATTGTTATGCAGATGACACACAATTATACCTGTCAATGAAGCCAGATGATACTAATCAATTAGCCAAGTTAGAAGCTTGTCTTAAGGAAATCAAAGCTTGGATGACTTGTAATTTTCTGCTATTAAATTCAGATAAGACTGAAGTCATTCTTGTTGGTCCAAAAAACCTTAGAAATTCCTTTCCAAATCAAACTTTCAGTTTGGATGCAGCTACTCTTTCTCTTAATAGCTCTGTGAGGAACCTTGGAGTTATTTTTGATCAGGATTTGTCCTTCAATTCACATATTAAATTTGTTTCTAAGACTGCCTTCTATCATTTGCGTAATATTGCCAAGATTAGGAGCATCCTGTCTCAGAGTGATGCTGAGAAGCTGATCCACGCTTTTGTTAGCTCAAGATTAGATTATTGTAATTCTTTATTATCAGGCTGTCCTAAAACATCTTTAAAAAGTCTTCAGCTGATCCAAAATGCTGCAGCAAGAGTTTTAACAGGTACTAGAAAGAGAGATCATATCTCTCCGGTTCTGGCCTCCCTTCATTGGCTTCCCATAGAGTTTAGAATTAAGTTTAAAATCCTTCTTCTTACTTACAAAGCTCTAAACAATCAGGCTCCTTTTTATTTAAAAGATCTGATACTACCGTATCATCCTAACAGAGCACTACGCTCCCAAAATGCAGGATTACTTGTAATACCTAGAATCTCCAAAAGTACAATGGGAGGCAGAGCCTTCAGTTATCAAGCTCCTCTCCTGTGGAATCAGCTGCCAATCTGGATTCGGGAGTCAGACTCGATCTCTGTTTTTAAGAATAGGGCTAAAACCTACCTTTTTGATATAGCCTACAATTAGGGAGGGATCATGTGTTTCTGAACCCTCCCTTAGTTATGCTGCTAATAGGTTTAGTCAGCCGGGGGACCTCCAGTAATGCACTGGGCCTCACTCCTTTCCTCACTCTCTATGAAATATTTTTTTTTTTTGCTGGTCATTAACATTTGTTTGTTCTCTCCCATAGATTGAGTCCCCATCGTGCTGTTTGCTCTCTACATGTCTGTTCTTTTCTTCTTCTCTATCCCCTCACCCCCCAGCCAGTCGCAGCAGATGACTGCCCCTCCCTGAGCCTGGTTCTGCTGGAGGTTTCTTCCTGTTAAAAGGGAGTTTTTCCTCTCCACCGTCGCCAAGTGCTTGCTCACAGGGGATCGCCTGATTGCTGGGGTCTTTCTGCAACTGTGGGGGTCCCCCCTACAGTTGATAGTGCTATGAGATGACTGTTGTTGTGAAATGGCGCTATATAAATAAAGTTGAATTGAATTGAATTGAATTGATCGCTTCCCTGTTGGACTATGACCACGGCATACATTGGTACCTGGACGCCGCCGAAGATGTTCTCTCTAGAAATTTCCTCTCTTATGCGATACTGTGCATCACAATTTACATACACAGGCTTTAAAATCATTCCCTGGAGAGCACCCAGTGACT
Organism: Pholidichthys leucotaenia; assembly: GCA_020510985.1. Classification (NCBI taxonomy): domain Eukaryota; kingdom Metazoa; phylum Chordata; class Actinopteri; order Cichliformes; family Pholidichthyidae; genus Pholidichthys; species Pholidichthys leucotaenia. The sequence continues at coordinate 129,353,860 of CM035840.1, read as the reverse complement.
CCAGATGTTTTCCACCTTCCGAAACATAGATAAACAAGTCCACAGAGTCCATCTCTCTTCAGTGCATGCCAGATGGTAAATTCCATGTTAGTCACATATTTGCCGCTATCAGTGCTCTCCCCAGCTGGTCGAATTTGTTGGAGGACCTACGCCGGGTCCGCATTTTGATTAGCTCTTCCAACTTCTTAAATTTTCGATACACCAGGAAAACTCCAGAGCCAAACAACAGAAATCCTGTGATCATGAAGCCAAAACAGGTAGATGTCTTCCACATCTTCAATCGAATCACGCAGACACATGAGTTCCAATTGTTCCATGAGTCTCTCCACTTGGGCTCCCCCTGGCCCGATTTTCTGTTGAAAAGTGGTGTCAATAGCATTAAAGCCCAGCTAAATTCCATAATTTCCCTAATTTCCATTTGGATCGAGATGCAGCAGAAGAAGAGCGAGACACAGACACAGACAGGACACAGCAAGCTGGGATTAGTAAAGGGAGGAGGAGACGGGAGAGGAAAGAAATGCGTCTGCTCTCTCTGAAAGCCGGAACATTTATGTTAAATGTTCATTTAGGTAACCTTCTGTTCCCCGTAGCTTTCTGGCCTGCCTCAGTATGCCATTTTTTACCCTTCTGTTCACAAAGAGCATCACAATTGATTTCTTTGTTTTATTATCCTTTCTGGGTAGTGTATGGCAGGCTGAAATTGCATTTACATCAACCTTTATGTTTCTACTTTCAAGGAACTGAAGCACCCGGTTTTCCAAGGAGACTGATTCACTTGGGGGAGCCTCCTCACCCCTTATTCCTGCTGTAGCATGAGCATATGATTGATATTTAATGTCTAGTCCACTAATGATTAAATCCTCCATACGATTACATTGTTCAAGATCCTTGATGTGTCGCTCGAAGTCTGCAATTTTTTTGTCTCTTTCCTTAAGTGTTAATTTCAGCTCTCAGACTTCCTCCATTAGCCCTAATAATTTGGACTGTTGATTGGCCACTTTGGTAAGTTCTTCTGACTTGAAGTTCAGAGATTTTTTAATCTCTTCCATTTCCTCTTTCTTTGGTGGCATTTTGTACTGACCTGATGATAGCAGGATCATTTCTGCTGGTGTTACCGGTATCTGGTCCAGCTGACCTTGGATCTGGCTGGGGCCTCAGGTAGTCCCTCCACTGCTAGCCCTGCTGCTTACCGCCGCTGTAGTTGAGCTCCAATCCAGCTGGGGCCTCGGTTAGCTCCTCCGCTGAGCTCCGCCGCCTACTGCCACTGTAGTTGAGCTCTGATCCGGCTCTTATCCAGCTGGGGCCTTGGATAGCTCCTCCGCCGAGCCCCAATCACAAGATTCCAAGAATCTGTGCGGGAGGCTCAGCCATCATCTACCGGGCCGATGCCGGGTCGGTGAGATGACCTGGGGACAGAGTTGCTCCTTTGTGTCGGTGTACTTTTAGTTCTGTTTGCACATTAAAAACTATGGTTTATCAAATTTGCCTGGCATGTGGGTCCCCATCTTCTTCGTCACGGAGGGGCTACTGTTACAGAAGGTTGCCACCAGTCCAGGACCCAGCAGGCGAACAAAGGAGGAAAAAAAGCGAAGTCGTGATGAGCTAGATGTGGTGGAGATGATTGAGGATATGGTTGTCAGTGCTCGGAGCAGCTCTTCCCGTGAGGGTACGATCCTTTGCTGGGGTGGAGTTGCTAAATTGTTTGCAGCCAGACCGAGTGTGCACTTTCACCTCCGGGTACAGAACCTCACCCTCCCTCCGCTACCACCGTTTCCCACTGTCTCCAGCAGCCAGCAGCCCCCCGCCACTGTTTTCCTCTGCGGAGTCTGCCGCCGAGAATGAAGAGGTTTGCTAATCTCGGTTGGCGTTCGGCAAGTCCGGGTGGAAGAAAGGCGCCAGGAGATGCCAATCCTCTCAATGTCACATACCTTTGGCTCCAGCTCTTCGTCAGACGAGATCCAACCACCAATCAAATCTAAAAGAAGAAGAAGAAGAAGAGATCCAGCATTTCCTGGGAGGACTCATCCAATTTCCCTGCAGTGGCAGAACGGGAAAACTGGAAAGTACCTTTCCATTTTTTAAAATCTGCCACAGGGTCTTGTCCTGTTCCCAGTGAGGGGGCTGAGCAGCAGATAGTTACCACCACTGCTTAGCTCTCTCCACAATTATCTGCTGTCATTTCTGCTGGTGCTGTTTCCATCCCTCCATCCTTACATGCATCTCCTGTGTCCCCTCATGTTTTTTTTGTTTTTGTTTTTTTTCTGAGTGTCTGACAATACTGGGGGGTAACCACATTATCTGGGAAGAGCCAACAATTCCTGAGGAGCCAGTGGTTTGCCAGATCAGGGCTACGGCATTGGAGCCTCTGTGTTGAGGTGACAAGGAGGAGCAGGAGGAGTGCCAGCAGGCTGTGCTCGCCCAGAAGGGGCTTATGCTGGACTACAAACCGTGGCTCCTTCCAGATTATGTGTCCCAGCTTGGTTGGAACCAGCTGGCAATGGATGTACCAGCTCCAAGGTGCCTCCCAGCTTTAGTACCTGCTCTACGGCACCTCCCCAGCTTCAGTACCAGCTCCACGGTGCCTCCCAGCTCCAGTACCTGCTCCACGGCACCTTCCAGCTCCAGTACCTGTTCCACCTGTAGGTCACCCAGAGCCAGCCATTCCAGCTTTTGATCCTGAGGTGGTTACCCCCGCAGCGGGAGACCAGGAGTTAAGGCAAGTATCTTTTCATTTAAGTTCAAACACCATTTTTTAATAGACTTGTCTTGTTCCTGCTGGGGGGACCCAAGCGCACATCCCGCCAGCTGCTAAGTCCTCCCCAGCAGTCTCTGCTGCTAATGATTGTAGTGTCACCTCAAAAACCTCCTGTTTCCCTCCATCATCCGAGGTGGCCGTGTCAAGGATGGGGTTGCAGGATGACCTTGCTCCAGTCATTGTGCCAGAGGTCAGGAGACCTCCAGCCGATGTCCAAGAGGTCAGGAGGCCTCCAGCCGTTGCTTCAGAGGTCAGGAGACCTCCAGCTGTTGTGTCAGAGATTAGGAGACCTCCAGCCATTGCTTCAGAGGTCAGGAGACCTCCAGCCATTGCTTCTGAAGTCAAGAGACCTCCAGTCATTGCTTCAGGGGTCAGGGGACCTCCATCAGTTGGTCCAGAAGACAGGGGACCTCCACCCATTGTCCCACCCTGTTCCCTAGTTCGGTGGCCAAAGGACAATAGTAGGCTGGCAGACCAGCTCTGCATTCCAGTCTGGTGGGCTATGGACTTTGGAAGGCCACCAGACCCACCATGTTCTCCAATTAGATAGATAGATAGATAGATAGATAGATAGATAGATAGATAGATAGATAGATAGATAGATAGATAGATAGATAGATAGATAGATAGATAGATAGATAGATAGATAGATAGATAGATAGATAGATAGAGTGGGGAAAAAAGTATTTAGTCAGCCACCAATTGTGCAAGTTCTCCCACTTAAAAGATGAGAGAGGTCTCCAATTTTCATCATAGGTATACCTCAACTATGAGAGACAAAATGAGAAAAAAAAAAATCCAGAAAATCACATTGAAAATTTTTTAATGAATTAATTGGTAAATTCCTCGGTAAAATAAGTATTTGGTCAATAACAAAAGTTCATCTCAATACTTTGTTATATACCCTTTGTTGGCAATGACAGAGGTCAAACGTTTTCTGTAAGTCTTCACAAGGTCTTCACACACTGTTGCTGGTATTTTGGCCCATTCCTCCATGTAGATCTCCTCTAGAGCAGTGATGTTTTGGGGCTGTCGCTGGGCAACACGGACTTTCAACCCCCTCCAAAGATTTTCTGTGGGATTGAAATCTGGAGACTGGCTAGGCCACTCCAGGACCTTGAAATGCTTCTTACGAAGCCACTCCTTCGTTGCCCGGGCAGTGTGTTTGGGATCATTGTCATGCTGAAAGACCCAGCCACGTTTCATCTTCAATGCCCTTGCTGATGGAAAGAGGTTTTCACTCAAAATCTCACGATACATGGCCCCATTCATTCTTTCCTTTACACAGATCTGTCGTCCTGGTCCCTTTGCAGAAAAACAGCCCCAAAGTATGATGTTTTCACCCCCATGCTTCACAGTAGGTATGGTGTTCTTTCTCCTCCAAACACGACAAGTTGAGTTTTTACCAAAAAGTTCTATTTTGGTTTCATCTGACCATATGACAGTCTCCCAATCCTCTTCTGGGTCATCCAAATGCTCTCTAGCAAACTTCAGACGGGCCTGGACATGTACTGGCTTAAGCAAGGGGACACATCTGGCACTGCAGGAGTCCCTGGCAGCGTTGTGGCAGCGTTGTGTGCTACTGATGTAGCCTTTGTTACTTTGGTCCCAGCTCTCTGCAGGTCATTCACTAGGTCCCCCCGTGTGGTTCTGGGATTTTTGCTCACCGTTCTCGTGATCATTTTGACCTCACGGGGTGAGATCTTGCGTGGAGCCCCAGATCGAGGGAGATTATCAGTGGTCTTGTATGTCTTCCATTTTCTAATAATTGCTCCCACAGTTGATTTCTTCATACCAAGCTGCTTACCTATTGCAGATTCAGTCTTCCCAGCCTGGTGCAGGTCTACAATTTTGTTTCTGGTGTCCTTTGACAGCTCTTTGGTTTTGTCCATAGTGGAGTTTGGAGTCTGACTGTTTGAGGTTGTGGACAGGTGTCTTTTATACTGACGAGTTCAAACAGGTGCCATTAATACAGGTAACGAGTGGAGGACAGAGGAGCCTCTTAAAGAAGAAGTTACAGGTTTGTGAGAGCCAGAAATCTTGCTTGTTTGTAGGTGACCAAATACTTATTTTACCAAGGAATTTACCAATTAATTCATTAAAAATCCTTCAATGTGATTTTCTGGATTTTTTTTTTCTCATTTTGTCTCTCATAGTCGAGGTATACCTATGATGAAAACTGGAGACCTCTCTCATCTTTTAAGTGGGAGAACTTGCACAATTGGTGGCTGACTAAATACTTTTTTCCCCACTGTAGATAGATAGATAGATAGATAGATAGATAGATAGATAGATAGATAGATAGATAGATAGATAGATGTACATTATTGATCCCAAACTGGGAAATTACAGTGTAACAGCAGCATGACAGTAGACAACCAAAGCAATAGAAAGACACACAGCAAAATAGACAAAGGAATTACACATGTAAAGTAAAACTGCCTAAATAACTTATATACATCATAGAATAATAGATGCTGACCCAGATAGATACATGAATCGTACCCACTGTACAATGCAGGACTATCAGGTGCAGGGTGAAATGTGAAGCACCAATTAGACTGCAAGGTGCAGTATGGCAGCATAGTTATGATCAGAAATCAATATTAGAGTGAGTTATTTTACAGTGAAATGGTGTGTGGCAGGAAAGATTTCCTATACCTAACCATTCGGCAGTGAAGCTGTAGTAGTCTGCTGGAGAAAGTGTTCCGCTGTCTGTCCAGTGTGTGGTGGAGGGGGTGATCAGAATTGTCCATGATCGATCACAGTTTGTTTAGTATCATCCTCTCCACCACAATCTCAAAGGTCTCTAGCCTGAGACCAGTTACAGAGCCAGCCCTTTGGAAAATCTTGTCAAGTCTGTTGGTGTTGCTGGCTCTGATACTGCTACCACAACAGACAGCAGCAAAGAAGATGGCACTGGCAACAAATGCCTGGTAGAAAAGCTCCAGCACCCTGTTGCACATGTTGAACTAACTCAGCTTCCACAGGTAACAGAGTCTGTTCATCCCCTTTTTGTTCACAGCATTGGTGTTGGATTTCCAGTCCAGTCTGTTGCTGATCATGACACCCAGGTATTTGTAGTGCTCTACTACCTCCACATCCTCCCCCCTAATCTGCAATGGCTTTGAAGGTGCCCTCTTCTTCCTGAGGTCAATCGCCATCTCTCTGATCTTGCTGAGGCTCAGCCTCAGGTGATTCTGTTGGTCCACTCCACAAGTCTGTCTACCAGTGCCCTTTAACCCCTCTCCTCTCCCCCTCTTATACACCCAACAACAGCTGAGTCATCAGAGAATTTCTGCAGGTGGCATGACTCTGTGTTGTACTGATGTTATGTTTGGCTCTTGCGAGCCATAAATAAGAGCCAAGGGCTAACCGGTGAGTTTGTGTTGTTTATTAACAATAAGGAACGGAACAAAGGAAAATAGCCTCGTGGGGCAAAACACAAACAATAATACAAAGGTACACTTACAAATGATGATGATAATAGAGAGGGGGACTGGAGCCGGATGCAGGGGTTCCAGCCTTATCCACACCCGAGAAGAGCGTGGATAATATGCGCGAGGTCACAGCACTGAATAATCAGGACCGCTCCCTTTTATAGTGGTTGACAGCACCTCAGCTGATGAGAGGTAATTGGCCTCCAGCCGTCCCATAGAGCTTGACAGCTGGAGGCCCGCTGAGACGCTGTCAAAGTAAGAGCCGGGCTGAGGAGGAATATGGTCTGAGCGTGGATGGCATCGGCGCACAGACCATGTGACAGAACCCCCCCCCCTCAAGGCCGGGGGCCAAACGGCTAGTAAAACCCAAGGCCCCCCCCCCCACAGGGTGGGCGGATGGGGCGTAGGCCAGGAGGGCGTGAATTGGAAAAAGGAGAGAAAAAAAACAACATTAGCAGGGAACAAATGAAGCAATTACAGAATATCGGGGAAAAAAAACACAATACTCCATAAAATGCTAATAATATGCCGACAGAGAGGAAAAAAAACACAACATTGGCAGGAAACAAATGAAGCAATTACAGAGTACGGGAAAAGAAACAATACTCCATAACAGGCTAACAATATGCAGACGGAGGGGGGAAAAAAACCCACTATATAGGCAGTGGACAAACGAGGCAATTACAGAGTACGGGAGAAGGAAAAACAAAAACACAATACTCCATAAAATGCCATAACATGTTGACAAGACCCAAAGAAAAACACCCCCAGGAGACCTAAGAGGAGAGCTGAGGCTCCTAAGGCGAAATCCACAGATACAGGACATCCCTCAACAGGAGGGGGAGGAAAAAAGGCACGCTAACCGTGATACGACTATAAGAAATCATATACCTGCACACTCAAAATCACAAAGGACTAGGCACAGGAATAACAGCAGAAATAATACAGTTCGGGGGGTCTCCCCGCACCCAGTGTCCAAACCGCCAACAGGGGTGACGGGAAACATTCAGGCAGCCTACCCGAATCCCAGGCCAGGAAAAGCAGTACTTTGGGTGGCCGGACCAGACCGCCGAACAGAGAGTCCAATGGGTCGGGTGGCCGAACCAAAGAGCCGAATGGGTACAGCAGTCCCTCTGGCGGCCGACCTGCATCGCTCAGCCACCAGGCCCGCAGGGGAGAGAAAGGCAACGGCTTCCCTGTGGAAACGAATAGTGAGGGCGAGCCGGGCCGACAGTGAGAGGTCCATATGGGCCCTGGTGGAGAAAGCTTGGGGGGATAATGAGGGTGACGATGATAACGACGGTGAAGATGGGGATGAAGATGAAGATGAGCCGGTCCAGTGTCCGATGGCAGGGGATCTGCAGCTCCCTCACCGAACCTGGATGCCGCTGGTGCTGCACCCTCGTCGGACCCCGATTGGGTCGCGGCTGCTCCCGCATCGGACCCCGATTGGGTCGGCGCCGCACCAGAACCGACCTCCGACCCCAAACCTGGAACCTCTGGCACAGCGGGCGAAAGCAGCTCCTCGCCGGCGACCCTGGGAGAAGGCTCAGGAGAGAAAGAAGAACCGGGATCAGGATCACCGGCAGTGCCAGAACCCGACGAGATAAGCTCAGACGCAGCGGGCTGCTGCACCGAGCTCATCTCCCCAAGAGACAGGCTAAAATGATCTAAGATATAAAGGAGAAAGACAAAACAGAGCACTTGCCTGATCTAGGGTTCTGACGCCATCCAGGACTGCGAAGATCCGGACTCAGACGGCAGGAGGTCGCCATCAGGCTCCCACTCAGCTGCGTCGGGCTCCGCAGCTGGCATGATGGTGTGCGCAGCTTAAGAGTCCTCCGGCACCGATGCCCACGCCGATGGCCCACACGGTGTGGTGGCAGGAGAACCTCGATCCGCTGGACCGGACCGCTCCTCCGTGGAGACCCGGGGACGCTTCCTCGTCGGCGCAGGTTCCACGCTGCAGTCCGCTCTCCTCCTCCACCCACGGCGTAGCTGCGGAACCGGAACCAGGCTCTCCAGAACCACAGGCTCCCCTCCTCATCCAGCGACGTTGGCCTGGCGTGGAGAACCACTCAGCGGAGTGAGACACAGAGGATGCAGGATTAATAATTAAAGCCACAGCAGGTGGTGAGAGCTCGGGGAGCTGCGAACCCCGAACTCCACCTCCAGGAGTCTGACAGAGCAAATCACAATAATGAGAGTGTGAATGAACTTGGACTTGCCTGTCTCCTGGAGGCTGAGTGGTGCCTGCTGTGGCGGACATTGCTCCTCCCTTTTCCCGCCAGACGGTGACAGAGGGCCCCCTGGGAGGACGACGGGGAGCCGCTCGAGATGGTTCCGGAACGGAGCTCGCCGGGCCAGGACTCTGAGCACACACAGCAGCCAGGGAATGCGTCGAGGAGGAGGGGGCGACAGCCGAGACGAGCCGGGCATGGGACACTGATGAGAGAGCGGGAGAAGATGGCCCGGGGAGAGAGGCTGCGGGAATTTCCCTCTGACGAGGCGCAGGAGTGGCAGCTGTGTGGGGCTTGAGCCCTTGCGGCGACCCAGAACTAGATCCGGACGGGATTCAAACTGAGGATGGCAGCCGGTGTGACGACGGTTTCTGGTGGAGGGCGAGGCGATGGTGAGGTCCGGGAACCGCCGCTCCTGAGCGGAGACAGAGGCGAGAAGGTTGGCAAACTCGGGAAAATTACACAACTCTGGACTCCTCTCCACCAGTCTAACTGCCGCTGCCACATGCTTCATGATGGATGATGGATGTGCAGCGGAGTGAGCAGCAGCCACTCGGTCCCAGATCTTGATTGCAGTCAGCTGCAGCTCCTCTAGGGGAATCCCGAGTGACGACGTACTAGATGGGGGAAGACCTCCGGATGGTGCGAACTACCGGGCCGGAACGGAGGCAGGAGCGGGATCCCGAAGCGAGGGGCGACGTATCCTCCTCTTCGGCTTCCTGCCGGGATTTCCCTCCAACCCACGGAGTATCTCGCGCTGTGCAGTGATGTCATATATCCTTGCGCTCACCTCAGGGTGGTCAGCGAAGCAGGGGAGATAATCGAGGACTTCCTCAGCTTGGTCCAGGTACCGGTGCACGTCGCTGCTGAAGTCGAGGAGGGAGGCGGTGATAAGGATCTCGTCCACGCATTCGAGGCCGTCTGCGAGGACATCGCTCGGACCCTGAGTGCGGGACCTCCGCGACGGCATGCTTCAGCACGGTACCCAGACAGGTAGGAACAAACAGTCCAATTAGCAAACTCACGGCAGATGGCAACTCACTGGCTGTGACCTACTGTTACGTTTGGCTCTTGCGAGCCATAAATAAGAGCCAAGGGCTGACCGGTGAGTTTGCGTTGTTTATTAACAGTAAGGAAAGGAACAAAGGAAAATAGCCTCGTGGGGCAAAACACAAACAATAATACAAAGATACACTTACAAATGATGATGATGATGAGAGGGGGACTGGAGCCGGACATAGGGGTTCCAGCCTTATCCACACCGGAGAAGAGCGTGGATAATATGCGCAAGGTCACAGCACTGAATAATCAGGACCGCTCCCTTTTATAGTGGTTGACAGCGCCTCAGCTGATGAGAGGTAATTGGCCTCCAGCCGTCCCATAGAGCTTGACAGCTGGAGGCCCGCTGAGACACTGTCAAAGTAAAAGCCGGGCTGAGGAGGAATATGGTCTGAGTGTGGATGGCATCGGTGCGCAGACCATGTGACAACTGAAAGTCGGTGGTGTGTAAGTTGAAGAGAAAAGGAGAAAGCGCAGTCCCCTGTGGAGCTCCCGTATCACTAACCACCACATCAGACAAGACATTTCCCAGCTGAACAAACCATGGCCTTCCTGTCAGGTAGTCAGCAATCCAGGCCCTTTGGACTTGGGTAGACCGCCTTGACTTACTCTGATGTATAGTGGAACCTTGGACTTTTGCCCATGAACTTTACTTTTGCTTTGGACTCTGTGTGTGTGTGTGTGGGGGGGGGACTTTTTTTTCAACCCATCTGGTCTTGTGCCCCATCACCCACCTAGGGAGGTTTGGGTTTTTTTCAGTTTGTTGATGTTATTTTGTGGGGTCACCGGGAAGCCGCCCCTTAAGAGCGAGTACTGTCAGAGTGTGGGTTTGAATCACGCCCTTGGTATTTTGGGATCTTCAGTATTTATTAGTATTATTATTATTATCATGTTGTTGTTTTATGTATCCATGTCTTGTCCTTAGTTCCTGGTTTCATAGTATTATTATTTTCATCATCATGGTTTTCCTTAGTTCTGGTTTGGGCTTTTATTTTTGATAATGTTCTGTTTATTTCCACCTTAGCCTGATCTGTGTTGATTTCTTGATTATCCACATCTGTTTCTGTTTTCAGAATTAAGCCAGCCTTATTTAATGATCACCGCCCATCATCTGGTGCGGCAAACTTCAGTCATTTTAGCGTCTCACACACGCTTCGTCCTGTCTTTCCCTGTAAGCCTGTTTGCCCAGCCAAGCTTATGTTTTTTGTTCAGCCCATATGCTACTTTATCTTTTCTTCTATTTGCACATTAACCCTTTGAGTGTGAGATTTCGTGTGCCCCTAGTGGAAGACCGTGGCACTGCGCCTGTCATCTCACTCTGACATTGCTGGCTGCATTTAGAATTTGTACTGATTTGTACTGATCTGCCAGTTTCAGAATGTGGCAGATGTGTTGGAGGACTCAATGGATGACACGTAATACACCAAAGAAGAACTCCTCATTTCCTTTTCCTGTATTCCCTTCTTTTAGCTCAGAATGTCATCACCCGCAGCTCACCGGCTTCCACCTCAGCTGCGCGCACACCTGCTCCTCGTTAATGCGCTGCTATTTATTCCATCCTGCCCTGAGCTGCAGCCTGGAGCCGTCTGTCTCCCTGCGTACTCAACTCACAGCAGCATCCTACTGTCCAGGCCTGCTGACCTTTCATCACGGCACGTAAGCTGTCTATCATAACCTTACCTTCTCCTGTCAGCCTTCCCCTGTGCACAGGTGGATCTCTCGGCGGCGGACTCACTCCCCTTCGTCTCGCCGCTCCTCTGCCTTGCCGCTTCATCCCGGACGCACAGCAGGATGCTGTCTCCCAGGCTTGGGACCTTGCCAACGCCAGCCACCGCTGGACTACAAGTAAGCACAGAACTCTGTCACTCTCCTGTGTGGTTGCCCAGCTAATCCCTGTTCTCCTCTCATTCATAGGGTTGCCTGGCCGCACGGCGTGCTGCTCTGTCCTGACCTGCATCCTCCACCCACATTACACACTCATCTCTCACACACGTATTCATACACATTACACTGTTGTTAAATAAAGCTTTCAAATCTGCCTGAGCCTGCGTGCGTGTTTCCTGGGCCGAACAATATGTCACAGAAAGCTAATATGACCGCGATCCATCATCGTGCACTGCCACTTAGACGGCTTTGTACACAGAAAATAGCCGCGGGATACAAGCAAAATTTATTTTGGATAATCATAAGACTTTATAGATGTCGTAGAGGGCGTAAATGACAGACAGAACACAAAATAATGGCCACAATGGGTGAAAACGCAGCGAGCGAGTCCCGTTAGCTGCTGGTAAGTGACGAATTGCCTTTTTTTTTTCATCGTACTGATTTTCTGGCTCATATTCTTCGAAGACAAGATAACGACATACCCCTGTAGAGACAATGGTGTCAAAAAAACGAACCATTCTTTGTGTAAATATGTCCAAAGTCCAGTTTTGACTGAGTTATGGAATTTAAACAGCTGCCGTGACATTATGCAAATTAGATGTGTAAATTTATTCCTGTCTGAAACTTTGCATCATATTTTTCATCTGTAATTGACAGTAAGGCATTATCTCTTACCTCTTTCAAGATATAGCCTTGGAAATCTGAACTATTTTATTGACAAAAAATATTCACCAGTCTTGACCACTAGGGGTTATGTCGCAATTTGGCGACAGTCACACTCAAAGAGGTCAAAGCATTGGTCTATCAAAAATGCATGGCGATTGGGTCCTCATCTTTCCCCAAAAAGTGCTGATGACAGTATCCTGCCTCTCGCCCAAAGATGCTGAGATAGGCTCCAGCCCCCTACCCCACCCCACCCCACCCGACCCGAAAAGGATTAAGCAGTAGAAGATGGGTGGATGGATGGATGGATGGATGGATAGATAAAGTTATATTATGACCAAATTTTTAAAGCTCTCTCAATCAAAATGATGACCAAAGAAAAATTCCGGATCATAATTTAAAAAAGCCAAGAAGAAAAGGAAATATGATGAGGCTGAGCTTGCTCTTGGATTCATTGTGGGTGTGGAGGGGCAGAGGAATAGCTGTGGATAGGTGGGTTTGTTAATCATCTGGCTTCCCAAAATAAGGAATGAAAAAAAAAAGTTTAAGCTCCACTGGTATAAATGAACAAAATAAAATCAGCAGATTACAGTGACCACAGACTCTGAACTTTTACTGCTGAGATGGGATTGAAACTTTCAGTGCTTTAGTTGAGCTCTTTTGAAAGAAAGCTCAAAGCTTTAAATATTTTTTCTGCACAATTACAAGGAAAGCCTACGAGCTCCATAAAGCTTCTCCTGCCAAACAAGAATAAATGATACAGGTCCTAAGTGATTTTTGTTCTTGTTTAAAAGCTGCCTATTTTGTACATTTACTGCTGTTTACAGCCTATTAATGGTGTCTTACCAGGCAATATACCTTAAAAACACAATCTCCGCTGGTGCACTGGTCCCTCTGTGTGGCTCCCTCACTCTCGCTCTCTCGTTTGATCGCTTGCACAGAACGGTACCCAGGTTTCAATTCGCACTCCCTCTCCTGGCAGACTCTATAATTGCATTTAAGAGTGCAGTTCCAAATACAGCAAACATAATATAAATAAATAATGATTTTTGGAAATGGACTGATGGGCTGCAGTAGAAGACGGGGTGGGCCACCAGGGGCCAGCAAGCCACTGTGACTGTCTGTGTGCTGACTCTGTCTGCACTCGGTGTGTGGTAGTCACCCGTTCTCTCCTCTGGCGCACCTCCAGGCTTTTATTCTGACAGTGTCACGGCGGGGCTTCCGGCTGTCAAAACTGGGTCACGTTGTGACAGCTGTTCAGCATTTCTCCTAATCACTCTCCCCACTGATTGGGTTATCGCGGGGATTTAAGGAGGCAGCTGAGGGCTAATCCCTGCTGCAATCTCGTCAGACGTTCCCTTGTGAACAAACCTTCAGCTTCATCCATTATTGTAAGTGTTATTCTGAGACTCTGTGTTCCTTTGTCTGGGCCATTACCTTAATTGTGTTTTAGCCCCCCGTGGCTCATTATTTTGTCATTCGTCCCTCTTTAATAAATTGTGCAAACTCATCGGTGGCCTATAGCGTCTCATTTGCAGCCCGCGAGGACTGCAGCATGACAATAGATTGCAGCCAGAACGAGACGCCAGTCACCGTGAGTTTTGCCTAATTTGGACTTGTTGTTTTCCCTGTCTGGGTACCTGTGTGCTGGGAGATATGTCGCCGCTCAGGGGCCACGCTCGGAGCCTGGGCTACAAGCTGGTGGAGGCCCTCGACTATATTGATGGAACCCTCTTCACCGCTCGCCTCTATGACACTCCCAGCGATGTACGCCGGCACCTGGACCTCGCTGAGGCCATCATTAACCACCTTTCTCGCTACTCCAACCACCCTGAAGTCATGACGAGGAAGGCAGACATCTCTGTGCTCCGGGAGAGACTCCGTGGGCTGGAGGTAAACTCTGGCAGGAAGCCGAAGAGAAGGCACCCTCGCTCCTCGCTTCGGGATCCCATTTCTGTCCCCGTTCCAGTCCAGGAGTTCGCACCACCCAGGGGTCATCCCCAAAGGAGTGAGATGTCAGTCTGGATTCCCCCGAAGAGGTTACAGCTGACAGCTATTTCCATCTGGGACCAAGTGTCTGCAGCTCGATCTGCCGTCCACTCCACACAGATCATGAAGCATGTGACGGTGGCGGTCAGGCTTGTGGAGAGGAATCCTGAACTGCGTGATTATCCGGAATACGCTGACCTGCTCGCCTCCGTTTCCGTGCAGGAGCGGCGTTTTCCTAACCTCACCTTCGCCTCACCCTCTGCCAGAAAACATCGCCTCCAAGCAGATCGAACACATCAGCGTCAACCCCATCCGGATCCAGTTCTGGGTAGCCACACGAACTCTGCCTCCCAGCCAGCTGTAGCCTCCGTATCTCGCCTAAGAGGTAAATTAGCCGCCTCCCCCTCCGGGTCTTCTCTCCCTGCTGTTCCTTCAGCTCCTCATTCCCAGTTCGCCTCAGCTGTTTCTCCCTCCTCCTCAACATTCACCCCAGCTGCTGTGAGCTCCATGAGTCTGTCTCCGGATGCTCCCGGTCCTGATCCGGTGCAAGAGGCTCCTCTTCGTCTTCCTGGGGGTCCTCCATTTCCATCCAGCAGGGGAAGGGAAGATTCAAGTCCACTGCGGCAGGTCCCATCAGCCTTCTGGGAATCAGGCAAGTGTCTATTCATTCTTTTCCTGTATTGGGTGGATTGCCTTGTTTGATTCCTGAGGGTGGAGTTCGGGGTTCACAGCCCCCCGAGCTTCCACAACCTGCTGCAGAAATTAATGATGCACCTGGCACCTTTGTGTCTCCTTCCCCTGGGAGTTCCACGGCGCCAGGCCTACGCCGATGGATGAGGAGGGAGCCTGTGGGCCTGGAGAGCCTGGTTCCAGCCCCGCAGCCATGATACGGGCAGAGGAGGAGGGCGGACTGCAAGTTGGAGCCTGCGCCGACAACGAAGCGTCCCCGGGTCTCCAGGGAGGAGCGGTCCGACTTAGCAGATCGAGGATCTCCTGCCACCATGCTGTGCGGGTCGTCGGCGTGGTCGTCAGCGTTGGAGGGTCCTCAGGCTGTGGGAACCATCATGCCGGCTGCGGGGCCTGCCGTAACCAAGTGGGAGCCAGAGGATGTCCTTCTGCCTTCTGAACCTGGATCGTCAAAGTCCTGGACGGCGACAGAACTCGAGTTCAGGCAAGTGCTCTATTTTGTCTTCCTCCTATCAATTCTAGAGCATTTTTGGCTGTCTCTCGGGGAGACGAGCCGGGTGCAGCCGTCCGCTGCATCCGAGTTCATCTCACTGGGCTCTGTCGCTGCCGGTGATCCTGATGCCAGTTCTCTTTCTTCTACTGAGCCTTCTCCCAGGGTCACCGGTGCGGAGACCATCCTGGTCGCTGTGCTGGAGGTTCCAGGTTCGGGGTTGGAGGTCGTCCTTGGTGCTGTTCCGACCCAGTCGGGGTCCATCGTGGGTGCAGCCGCAATCTGATCAGGGTCCATCATGGGTGCAGCACGGGCTCACCTGGGGTCCGACAGGAGGACAGCGCCTGTTCTGGTGACGTTCGGAGGTGGAGCTGCAGACCCTCTGCTGATCTTAGCTGGACTGGCCCCTCGTTTTGTTCCCATTTCCTCTTTCTCTCCATCAGGTGCCGCAGGGATTTCCTGTGATCGGCTCGGCTCTCCCTCACCGCTCCTCGCCATAAGGAGGCCGTCTCCGAATCTCCCCCTGTGGTCCTGTTGGCCTGATGATGCGTGTTGGCCGCCTGGGAAACTTTTTCGCCAGTTTGGCATTCTGGGTCCGCCACCCGACGAATTGTACTTTCTACTGGGCAACCTGGTTCGGCCGCCGGAGGTTCTGTCTCTCTGGGCCTGGGACTGGGGTAGACCGCCCAAACTTTTCCTTTTTCACCTGCCGGCGGTTTGGACGCTTAACGCAGGAAGACCCCCTGAACTGTTTGCGTTCATGCCATCATGCTCTGCCTGCTGTCATCCCTGTGTCCCCCCCCCCCGCTCTTCTGTAATTTTTGTGATGCGCGGGTATGTTTATTATGGGACTGCATTTCGCCGCTGTTTGGCATGTTTTTTTTTTCCTTCCCCTGGGCCTGTTATTTTGATTTGTAGGCTTAGTATTTTTATTTGTGGCCTGTAGGCTATATGTCGTGTTCACCTGTATTGTCCTGTCTATTTTTTTACATGTGTGCATTATGGAGTATTTGTTTGTTTCCCCATGCTCTGTAGTGGCCCAGGTTTGTATTTTTTGTATTTCTCCTGGTTCTGATCCGCCTTGGCCTTTTTCCCCCTCCTCCCTCCCTGGGGCAGTCCCGTGGACCTTCCAGGTGGGGGGTCTCGATGTTACACCTCATCTGGAATCCACTTTGTGAACGGGGGCAACTGTCACCGTCTGTGTGGTGACTCTGTCTGCACTCGGTGTGCGATAGTCTCCCTTTCTCTCCTCTGGCGCACCTCCAGGCTTTTATTCTGACAGTGTCACGGTGGGGCTTCCGGCTGTCAAAGCCGGGTCACGTTATGACAGCTGTTCAACATTTCTCCTAATCACTCTCCCCACTGATTGGGTTATCGCGGGGATTTAAGGAGGCAGCTGAGGACTAATCTCTACTGCAATCTCGTCAGACGTACCCTCGTGAGCAACCCTTCATCTTCATCCGTTATTGTAAGTGTTATTCTGAGACTCTGTGTTCCTTTGTCTGTGCCATTACCTTAGTTGTGTTTTAGCCCCCCGTGGGTCATTATTTTGTCATCCGTCCCTCTTTAATAAATTGCGCAAACTCATCGGTAGCCTATAGCGTCTCATTTGCGGCCCGCGAGGACCGCAGCATGACAGCCACCAGTTGCCCATCCCTGTTTTAGACCTTTGCAACCTTATTGTTGCAAAACATAATGATGGCATTGGTTACAGGTGCATTTCTTAACTACTGAATGTTCCAGTGAGCACTGTTGGAACCATCATTCGAACTGGAAAGAACATAATTTTACCATAAACAGGCCATGATCAGGTGCTCTTCACAAGATTTCTGACAGAGGAGTCAAAATAATTATCAGAAGAGTTAACCAAGAGCCAAAGACCACTCATGGAGTGCTCCAAAAAGATTTGGGGTTAGCAGGTATGGCTGTTTCAAATAAAATAAGTAATGCACTCAACCGACATGGGCTCTATGCCCGCTCACCTTACAAGTCACCACTGCTGAAGAAAAAACATGTTGAAGCTCGTTTAAAGTTTGCTGCATAACATTTGGGCAAGTCAGCAAAATACTTGGAGAATATAGTCTGGTCAGACGAGACCAAAATTGAACTTTTTGGATGCCACAACACACAGCCTGTTTGGAGGAGAAATGGCACTGCACATCCTATCATGGTGTGGGGGTGTTTTTCAGCACATGATACAGGCAGACTTCATATAATTGAAGGAAAGATGAATGAACAAATGTACAGAGACATCCTTGATAAGAACCTGTTGTCATCTGCTAAGATGCTGAAGATGAAATGAGGGTGGGCATTTCAGCGAGACAATGATCCCAAATATGCAGCCAAGGAAACAATCAGTTGGCTCCAGAGAAGGAAATAAAGCTGCTGGAATGGCCCAGTCAGTCACCTGACTTGAATCCAATTGAAAACCTATGGAACAACCTGAAGATCAGAGTTCATCGGAGACAGCTACAGAACCTTCAAGATCTGAAGACAGTTTGTGTGGAAGAATGGGCTAAAATCACTCCTGAGCAATGCCTGCACCAAGTGTCTCCATACAGGAGGAGTTTGGAATCTGTTATTACCAACAAAGGCTTTTCTACCTAATATTAAATAAATTTCACCAGGTGTGTTCAATACTTATTCCATGTGTCATTCCACTTTATTAAATAAAACTTGTTTTGTAAACACAATTGCCTTAATTTCTTTGTATGTATGGATTACTTGGGTTTTCACTATTTGGTGAAAATCTCAGGTCAGTGGCTCCATCAGAAATATGTTTAATGAGAAAAATGTTGACGTGTTCAGTACTTATTTTCCCTGCTGTATAATGAGTATTGGTCCTAACACAGAGCCTTGTGGGACTCTGAGTGAGTTCTTTGAGTAGAATTGGATCATCATGGACATGAACTGTCACAGTCGGGGCATGGCTAGGGACCGTGCCCATGCTTTATGTTCATTTATTTTTGCTTTCCACAGTATTATTATTATTATGATTATTATTCAGATTTTTATTAAGTGCCCCAATGTTCCCTGATCCTTGTCTGTCATGTCATGTCTTCCCTTGTTGCCTGTTGTCTGTGTCTTATGGTTGTCTTTTTTTATTTCATTATTTTTTGTCATCCCGTCTAAGTTCATGATTGTGTGTGTGTGAGTCTGTTTACCTATTGTCTCCAGTTCCTCATGTTTCTGTATCCACAGCTACTCCTCCTCATGTGTTCACCCCCTGCCCTTGATTGTCTGCCCCACGTTAAGTTTGTTATTAGTTCCCCTATATATGTGTGTCTTTGTTCCGTGTTTGTTGAGAGGTCATCATGCCATCTACCCTGCTCTGCATCCTTGTCATGAGGTTGTGAGTCACCCTGCCTGTGAGTGTTGTTTTGTTTGCCAAGTTAGTTTAGAATTAGCCATGCCAAGTCAGTTCAGTTTAGTTTAGCTCTCAGCCCTAGTGATGGCCAGATGACTCTTTCTGGAGGACTTGAGGCCTTTCATCAAAATGGCTCATGTAGAAGAGGCCTCATGTGAAACTTTATTTTCTCAACTAAGCCATCAAGTGGACAAAATGTTTACAACATGCAGATTTTTACAAGCGTGTGATTAGTTTGTGTATTTTTTCATTTCAATAAATGTACTGTCTTAAGAAATATCAATGATCATAAGGGGAAAAAAGAAATGATAAAACTGAGGTGACTACAGTGAATGTGCTTGTGCTGCTTATCCATTTTTATTAAGAAATAATAGCTTTTCAGCAGTCTTATACTTTCATTCCCAGTACATTCATCTCTGTCCTTATTGTCATGCAGGGCAAAATAGTACCTCAGCATAATGATGTGTTATTGTTGTATGCAAGTTTTTTGAAACACAACAGATGCTTCACCTTGAAAATAAAAATGAATTATAAGAATAATCGCACTGGGACTTAAACCCCAGCTCTCCAGATGTAAAATAGACATTTTACTTCTAGGTTACCACTTAGTGAAAGTTAGATATGGCTTTCTTGAAGACTTGAGACTTTCCATCAAAATGTTTCATATCTTCAAAGCCTCATGTGAAACTTCATTTGCTTTACTAGGCCATGTAATCGACAAAAAGTATACAGCATGCAGATTTTTACAAGGGCATTATTGGTGTAGTGTGTATTTTTTTTTTCAATTCCAATAAATGTGCTGTCTTTTAAGAAATATCAATGATCATAAGGGGGAAAAAAAGAAATATTAAAACTGGGGTGACTCCAGTGAATGTGCCAGTGTTACTTGGTGTGCTTGTCCTACTTACCCATTTTTATTAAGAAATAATACATTTTCAACAGTCTTATACTGTCCTTCCCACTATATTAAACTCTGGCCTTATTCTCATGCAGGGCACAATGGCAATAGTGCCTCAGTATAATGATGCGTAATAATGATCCAAGCTCGTTGAAACACAACAGACACTTCATCTTGCAAATAAAAATAAAATTACAAGAAAAACTCAGCTGTGATTTGAACCCAGACCTTTCACTTGTAGACCACATGCTTTACTACTAAACCATCACCTCAGTTGCAATCAATACCCACTATTTGTGTAAAATACATCAATTGGAGAAAGGTCCTCAAACTGTTCCCAAATGGGCGAAGTTCATGTTTTTAGTGCTGCCTCCATCTGAAAATTGGCTGTGACAAATTCCTTACACAGTCAAACATCAACAACACAAAACGTGAGGGATGGGGATTTCCATTGTGTATCACTGCTCACTTTATTTCATGTTGTGTGCAAAATCATGAATGGCTTCCTGACCCAGTCACATAGTACAATGTCAACGCATATGTCAGCAATACACGCCTCGAAATGCACTTCACCAAATATTTCCTGGATAAGCTTGGAGCACCCTCAAAGCTCCGGAGCCTGCCGTTCCATCACTAGCTGTTTGTTTAGTTACTTAAATCAGTTTTCACTGCATCCCTTCAAATGAGTCATATTTATAAATCCTCATCTGCCTGAAGGGCAGAACATGACAGTATGACTTCTTCCTACCTGGACTCAGCAGGCAGCCCAACAGCTGGTGGTCCCAACGCAGGTGACCAGTGGTTTTCCAGCACCTTCATGTCTCTGGTGGTAAAGGCTCACACCGTCGGCACATCGGAGGAGGCCCTCAGTTCCCTGGAAGTGGTGATGAAGGTGGTGGAGATGTTCTTCAGACTGCAGAGCTGTCCCGAGGAAAAAGGGCTGCTTACCTCCACCTGCAGTCACCTCCGCCGGACTTTTCCAGAGCTGACACCACACCTTCCAGCCCCGGAACTCTCCCCAGCTTCGCAACCACTTCATGGGTTGGGGGAGAGCTTTTTGCCGACTCCACAGCCTGTGAAAGTGAGGATGCGTCCCCTTCCTCCAGTTTCTCGGCTTTCCATTTTCCCTCACTCCGCTTCAGCCCCGTGGAGCTCTGCTATGCCGATTCCATGTCACTCTCCATCTCCAGTACTAGCTCCATGCCACTCTGCACTGCCAAAGCCGGCTCCACATCATCCCTTAGCTGAGAGTTCGCCTGTTACCATGTCTGCAGCCCCGCTCCTCACCATGGCTGCAGTTTCACCTAATGCCACGCATGCAGATTCACCTGATACCATGCCTGCAGTTTTGCATACAGCCTCACCTCCTGTCATGCCTGCAGTTTAGTTTGATGCCACATCTGCAGGATCATCTGATGCCATGTATGCAGTTTTGCCTCATGCCCATGTTCCCACTCCCCGTTATGTCCTCAGTCTTGTCTCATATCATGTCTGTGGTTTTGCCTGACGCCACGTCAGCAGCTTTGTTGGTCACTACACCTGCAACATTGTCTGTCAGCACACCAGTAGCTCCACCTGTCATCATGTCTGCAGCTTCGTCTGTCACCGCGTCTGGAGTTTAGCCTGTCACTACGTCGGAAGTTTCGCCTGTCACTGCACCCGAGGCTTCGCCTGCCATCATGCCTGCTGCATGGGTTGCAGCAGCAGAGTCATTGGAGTCACGGTTGGTGGTGGAGCAAGAGTTAAGGCAAATCCTCTTTTTTGTATTCACTATGTCAGAGAGATCTTGTCTTACTCTTGGCAGGGAGACTCAGTTGCAGCTGCCATCCGCTCCTTAACGCTTCCCGCTGGGCTCCATTGCCACCAGTTATAGTGATACGGTGTTTGTCTCTCCTTCCCCGTCTGAGGTGGCTGTGTCAGGGATGGATTCTCAAGCGGCTGGGCTCAAGGTCCCACAGTCTGAGCCACCTGGGCTTTTCACGGACCACTCTGTATCGTCTGATTTCGTTGCTGTGCTACAGTCATTGTGTGAAGTTGCTGCCCCTCAGCTACTGTCTGCCCCTGAGCTGAGGACCCTTTAGGTCAAGGTGCACACACACACACACCCCTGTTTTGGTGTTACCATGTTTTTCTTTATAGAGGTGTCTGGATTCCACCCCTTAAAGGGGGATTATGTCACAGTCGGGGCACAGCTAGGGACAGTGCCAAAGCTTTATGTTCATTTAGTTTTGCTTTCCACATTATTATTATTATTATTATTATTATTATTATTATTATTATTATTATTATTATTAAGTGCCCCATGTTCCCTGATCTTTTTCTGTCATGTTATGTCTTCCCCTGTTGCCTGTTCTCTGTCTTATGGTTATCTTTTTGTATTTCATTTTGTCATCCCCTGTCTAATTTCAAGATTGTGTGTGTGTGCCTGTTTACCTATTGTCTCCAGTCTTCATGTTTCTGTATCCACAGCTACTCCTTCTCATGTGTGTACCGCCTGCCCTTGATTGCCTGCCTAGCTGTCTCATGTTAAGTTTGTCATTAGTTCCCCTATATACTGTATGTGAGTCTCTGCTCTGTGTTTGTTGAGAGGTCATCATGTTGTCCACCCTGCCATGTATCCTTATCATGAGTTTTTGAGTAACCCTGCCTGTGAGTTTTGTTCTGTTTGCCAAGTTAGTTTAGAATTAGCCAAGCCAAATCAGTTTGGTTAAGTTTAGCTCTCAGCCCATGCACTGCTTTGTTTTGCTGTTTGTTTAGTTAATTTAATCAGTTTTCACTTCATCCCTGCCTACAAATGAGTCCATCTTTATAAATCATTGTCTGCGAGAAGGGCAGAACATGACATGAATAAACTGAAGTCTATCTGACAAATATGATTTAAACCACTGCAAAGATGATTCTTTAAGGGCTAAAGAATGTTCCCAGTCAATGAAATAAAATCTTCAATAGCATCAGAAGCGTTCACTGAAATCTAAAAGAACAAGCAAGAACAAGTCTGTTATCAGATGCTATCAGTAAATCATTAGTGACTTTCACTACAGTAGTTTCAGTACTATGATGAGCTTTAAAACCTTATTGGAACTCTTCAAATAAATTATTAGTAAGTAATCACAGAGTAGAGCTGCAACAACTCTTAGACTTTTGAGAAAAAAGTGAGATTAGAGATTGGTCTCTAGTTAACTAAAACAAGAGGATCCATTGCTGTTGTTTTTTTTAAGTATTGGCTTAATTACAGCAAAATTAAAGAATTGGGGCACATGGCTTGTGGTTAAAGATAAGTTAATAATCTGAAGAAATGGATTGCTAATGATAGGTAAGGTTTAAGCATCTTAGTGGGAATTTGATCTCATAAACATGTTAATGGTTGGACAAGGAGATTAACTGTATTAAATCTGAGAGATCAATCGGTGTAACATGTCTAAACTGAGATCATTTGAAGCAGTTGCATTGGGTTTGTAATAGGTAGTCTGTGGGAAGTATAGTGTGTAGGAGCAATTGATTATAAGTGTGGTAAGGTACAAGGATTATTTAATTTATATTTAGAGTTATGTGTGGAGATGGAGATTTACTTTGTGACCATAAACACTCACAAAACAAGAGAGAAACACTCGTAAAGGGGCACCAGTCCAACTTGGACAATTTATTATCCTTTAACCTTTCATTAACCACTCTCAATATTTGTGAATTCTTCTGCCCTGACCCAGAAAAGCACACACACAAAAGAAATCAAGCAGAGACTTCTCTATACTGTTAACAGTTTTAATAATCAGACTCAGGTTAAATGACATTGCATTCAATTGATTTGTAAGCAGGTAAAATGATCAACAAGTGTCAAATATCGTTAAATGGTAATGGATTCCTGGGCATAAAGTCTGTAGCTAAACCTTTGTGGAAACAAAAGAAACCAAATTCTGAATTTTTAACTGTAATGCAATGAGAGACTATGGAATAATTGTAACAAAAATATGCATAAAATTGGATGCAATTTTATGGGAAAATAATAAAAGCTGATTATATGAAAATGAAAATTCTGAGTTAATCTCCAAAAAAAAAAAAATGGAGGCTATTGTTCAGCAAAGTATTAATTTCCCTTCAGCTTATAGCTCCTATTGTAGCTTATGGACTAACTTTTAACATGAAAAATTGGTTATATTCAATTGTAATAAGACATCACATTTAGCCCAGCAGATAGGAAGTAGAAGTCTGGCATATGAACAGCTGTGTCTTCAGAGTCCAGCGGTGATCCTGAATGCCAGAAGATGGCAAAAAGGAGGAAAGACTGCCAGCAGTCCTTTCCAGTTATAGGAGTTATGGCACAGACTTAGCAGCGGGTGTCTGGAGAGTGGAGCCGGTGGTAGAATTAATGGATGGCCCCCTGGGCAGGTGTGACGTCTCTTCTTAGGCAACAGATCCTGTCCTGGCCCACAAATTTAGAATGTCCAACAGCCGATAAGAAAACACAGGCTGAAGGAAAATGGATGTAAACAGTTCCACTCATGAAATCCTAGTTCTTCTGACTACGTGGATGAGGCAGTCTTGAGGGAAAAAGTTCAAAAATCACTATCAGTCCACTTTAACGCCGAGTTAAAGAAAATCAATAGAAAAAGCTCAGCAGAATAAACACGGCGTCTGAGGAGAGGGGGAAAAAGGCGTTGTGGAGTTTCACTCCATTAAGAAGGGTTGAGCTCAACAAGAAACATAATATCTCCTCAAATACCAGAAACAGAAAAAAGACTTAATAAAGGACAACTTTAAGAACACAAGACTTCTGAAACTGACAAAACTCACAGAAAACTCATCAAAAACTGAACTGAACAAAGAGAAAAACTGAACTGAACTACTTGGGCGTTTTCTCTATTTAACAGAGCATGCTCCTTTGATCATAAGATATGATTGGCAGCAGGAAGAACCAATTATTGGCTACCGTGGGAGATTCGAATGGGCTATGGTCCAATAAGAAAGCAGTCTGTAACCGACCAATAGAGTGAAAGGGGCATCATCCAACAGAGACGGCCTGGTGATTGGCTGGTACCAGTCAGATGACTGGCATAAGTTTCAGAAGGCATATACACATTTTAACCCTTTGAGTGTGTGAATTTGTATGTCCCTAGTGGCAGAGCGCAGTACTGCACCTGTCGTCTTACTCTGACATGATCGCTGCATTGGACATTTGTACTGATTTGTACTGATTTGCCAGTTTCAGAAGGTGGCAGACATCTGTTGGAGGACTCAATGGATGACACGTAATACACCAAAGAAGAAGAACTCCTCATTCCCTTTTCCTGGTTTTAGCATGTTAGCCCAGAAAGCTAATATGGCCACGATCGGTAACCATCACTTTGTGGGCTTTGTACGCGGAAAATAGCCGCGGGATACAAGCAAAATTTATGTGGGATAATCATAAGACTTTGTAGATGTAATAGCGACATTAAATGATCAACAGAATGCAAAATAATGACCATGATGTGTGAAAACGCAGCGACCACGCCAGCCAGCCAGCCAGCCCCCTTTGTTAAAAGTAAGTGAGGAAATTCTGTTTTTTTGTGTGTTTTTTTTTTATATTGTACTAATTTCTTGTTCATATGCTTTGAAGAAAAGATGATGAGGTACCTCTGTACAAAAAAACGGTGTCAAAAGACTGAACCATTCTTTGTGTAAATATGTCCAAAGTCCAGTTTTGACTGAGTTATGGAATTTAAAGAGGTGCCGTGACATTAGGCAAATTACATACGTAAATTTATTCCTATCTGAAACTTTGGATCATATTTTACATCTTTCTAATTGGCAGTAAGCCATTATCTCTTACCACTTTCAAGTTATAGCCTTGGAAATCTGAACTACTTTAATGGCAAAAAAAATATTTACCACTCTTGACCACTAGGGGTTATGTCACAATTCAGCAACAGACACACACAAAGTGCACGGTGGCGCTGTGGTTAGCATTGCGGCAGCACAGTTTACCCTTGGCCGGGGGATTGTGGGGATCGTGGGATCGTGGGTTCGATCCCAGCCCCCGACCAACAGTGATCTGTGTGGAGTTTGCATGTTCTCCCCGTGTTGCGTGGGTTTACTCCGGGATTTCTCCGGTTTCCTCCCACATGCCAAAGACATGCATGTTAGGTTAATTGGCTGTTCTAAATTGTCCCTAGATATCTGTTTCCTATCGGCCCTTAGAATAGAGGGTTAGTATTAATGAAAGCGCTTTGAGTGGTCTTTGTTACTAGAAAAGCGCTATATAAGTGCAGGTTAGTTAGTTAGTTAGTTAGTTAGTTAATGGTAAAATTCATTATATACTTAATATAAAATCTAAGCTAACTTCAGTGATTCATGACTAACTTTCAGTGAGCATGCACTTTTATAAACTTCTTCTATAATTAACATGCATTAGAATAAGGTTAATTTAAGCATTTTCAAAC
Organism: Pholidichthys leucotaenia; assembly: GCA_020510985.1. Lineage (NCBI taxonomy): Eukaryota > Metazoa > Chordata > Actinopteri > Cichliformes > Pholidichthyidae > Pholidichthys > Pholidichthys leucotaenia. Next base: position 129,327,972 of record CM035840.1, on the reverse strand, counting down.
ATGCAGCATATTTAAAATCAATGATTAATGAAACATTTCAAACCCATCATTGTCCAACACAGAGGTGGTCATCTTCAACAGTGTTCTGAGCAGTATTTCCTGGAAAAATAAAGTCGAGGAGAAAGAATTATTTCAGCAGATAAAACAAAACTCCCATGTTGATTAAATCCATGTCCCTGAGTTGACAGAAGGGGGCAATGTTGAGCTGTTGATAATTCCTAGCGACGTCTGGAATGCAGTCCAAAATATCTGGGATGTCTCAGTACTCTACTTTAAGCATAAAACTGCCTTGCTGGGGAGGAAGCTCTGGGATTTAGGACTCAAAAGTAATCTGTTCCTGGCGCAAAATGGGATCCTTGTCGGCCCTTTTACCATGGAATGTGTTTTCAAACTGTGGTCCTTAGGTGAAGGAAACAATTCTTGACCAGACTTTTGGGTGAAACAATTTATTTAAGGTGAAGAGTGATTTTCTAGATTGGAGCCACATGGATCGATGCTACAGAAGATTGCAATGAATTTGATCTCTAATAGTCGAAATTTTGTTGGTGAAGAAGTCCATAAAATTACCACTATTAAGCTCAGGGGGAATTCTGAGTTTGACTGAATGTTGACTCCTAGTCGATCTGCCCACTGTTTTAAAAAGAAACGGGATTTTTCATGTTTTCTTTAATTAATCATGAGTAGTAAGATGTCCTAGCTTTCTTTAAAGATTTTTTTGTGTATCAATAATTTACAGTATTTTTCCAAGCTAAGTAAAATTTGTCTAATTTGGAGGAACACATTTTCTTTCTAATTTCTAAGTTTCCTGTTTTAAATTTTGGGTTGTTTTACCATAGGGTTAATTATCTATGTTTCTTATAGATGTGTTCATGGGTGCTTTTTGTGAGGATAGTAAATATGAATGTGAACTGCCATGATAGGCAACACTGATGTGACAAAAAAACTGTTACTTGTGAACATATTCTTTGACTCTGGTTACAATAAGAGGCAAATATTTAGTGCACATTATTAAGATACATTTTTTAATGTTAAACCATACATCCATCTTTCAGGGATCCAGGTCGTGGAGGCAGCAGTTCAAGTAGAGAAGCCCAAACTTCTCTCTCCCTCCTCTTCCAGCAGAATTACAAAAACGGGAATCAGTTGTTGTCATTTAAAGATCTCTGAGAAATCAATGTGAGATTGATGAGATTGTTGAACACTCCTTTAGAGCTCGATTGCTCAAAGGTTATTGAAAGATCATTGTGAGATCTGGCAATTTTTTCATCACTCAATGATCTCTGAACGATCCCCACCCTGTGTAAAGGGGGGGGGACTAATTTACATCACTCCACCCAAACTTAGTAATTAAGATGCAGTATGGTATCCCTTAATTATTAATTTTTAAGCCATTAAGTAACACTGCACAGTCTGAAGCATGAACAGTTTTTTGTTGAGAACATGGTCAAACTCACAACATTTTGCTAATCATCTCATTACCTGCAGCTGTTCCCATTACCGCACCTGAGCTTACTGGCTGGAGTCTGAATAAGATAAGATAAGATAAGATAAGATAAGATAATGTAACGGAGTCGAAAATGCACCTTAAACATTCCTTTTCTCAGTCATGTTTTCCTTTATATTATTGTGAATTTTATTTACTTGAGTGCTTTTATTTTGGCGGTGCACTGCCCACATCCGCTCTTCCCGTACCTCTGAGGCTCCGGGAGTTCCTCCTTTCCCCCACAGTACCGCGTTGCTTTGCTGGGGGTAAGTCGTGCTTAAAACGTTGCTGGCATTAAATGACTGTTTTGTTCATCAGTTTTATCATTTAAACTGCAACCTTGGTTTGTAATTGTTCCTTGTTAATTTGACATGCTACTGTAGTATATTTTTCGTTGTTTATATTGTAAATAAGAGTTTTATGGATGTTTTCGGCACACCTTAGAAGTCCACTAGTCGCCATTTTAGAATTGCGCGCCAATATAAGCTCTATGGTGACTCTGGCAGCTTGTGCCGTTGTGTAACTTATATCTTTGTAAATGTAGAAGCCTGTGTGGGATCGAGGTACAGACAAAGAGTGATGTGTATTGTTTTATTTCTCCAACAGGTATGTCTGTTTTTGGTAAATTTTCGCATTTGTAATGTGATTTATTTTATGTATTGTGAAATTATTTTAGAGCTCCCTTTCCCACACAGTACCGCGTTGCTTTGCTGAGGGAGCCTGTGTGGGATCGAGGTACAGACGAAGAGTGATGTGTATTGTTTTATTTCTCCAACAGGAGTAAATAAATTGTGGGAAACATCAGTCTGGTGTCATCGTGATCCATATGCCGCCTACACGCATACACTAGTGTCCCCGATCACAGCCGTTTAAGGGTGCCCAAAAAGGGGACCCGTTACACTGGTGACGTGACCTTTGGATCTTCAGATCAGCTCGACGCCGGTCACCATGGATGCTGCATTACCAACTTAGGTCTACGCTGGGACGTATATGGGGTCAGATATATAAAGGACTGTTGAGACACATTTTAACTGATTACTCACAGTACATTTATGGTGTTTGAAGTCGTAGTAATAATTGTGATCCTGTACTGTAATTTATGTCACTTTACTTTGGAGTTGTTCACAACGCAAGTACATTTCACTGTGTAAAGTAGTACTGTCAACCAAAAAAGACATGGATAATTATACAACACCTGTTTTGCCAAAAGGAAGAGGTGTTTGGCGCGGTGATATTGCTAATAGTAGAGATGTGGGACATTCCAAATTCATGAACAGTGGTGGGGATACAGGGTTAGGTCAGAGCCCAGGTTGTATTCCTGTTAATGAGTTCATGGGTGAAGGTCCTCATGTTTCCACACCCTGCAGTAATGTTGATGCCATTGAACAACTTACAGATATGGTAGGGCAGCTTGGTGCTCAAATTGGTGAGTCTATAGTTGCTAAGATAATGTCTGCTGGTGTTGTGAATATGACCAATGACAACCAGACTTCTCCTACTGATCGAACTGCACATTGTGATGTTACCAAATATGACCCTAAACACGTGACTGTCCATGTTAAGTCAGACAGAGAACTACCCACATTTAGAGGTGACAGTACTGACAAATATTCAGTTCAGGACTGGATTGACTTGTCTAAGACTGACCTTAAGAAGAGAGAGATTCCTGTGTGTGAGCAAGCAGGAGAAATAATGAGTCATTTACTGGGCAAAGCCAGAGATGTTGTGAAAGTTGCCCTACGTAGTGACCTGGAGCTAGATGCTAAAAAGAAACCTGAGATAATCTATGATGTTCTTCTCCATTACTTCTGTGATGCCTCCTCATGTCTTCCGCTCGCTGATTTTTATGCAACCCTGCCCAGGCACAGAGAAAACCCAGTGGACTACTGGATAAGGCTGAACAAAGCAGCAGACCTGGCTCTCGAGGGCCTGCGTAGACAAGGCAAGCAGACTGAGGACATGAGCAAAGAGGTTGCTATCATGTTCGTCAAAAATTGTCCTGATCCTGATCTGTCTTGCACCTTGAAGTGGAAACCACCTCATGAATGGACCTCACGTGATGTTCAGTTGAGAATTGACGATTATCAGAGAGAGGTTAGAGCTAGTGCCAGAGCACCTGATGGTCCACAGCTAATGAGTCACACAGTCACTGTAACATTTGACAAACCCAGGTTGCCATCATCAGCCATGACCATGCCAGAACAGTGCCACACCCCAGTCATTCCCTCTTCACTTCCTCAAACCCAACAGTTTACATGTCAGGGTCCCTCTCCATTGCCCATCTCTGACCCTACCCCAAATACCCTCAACTCAGATTGTGCTAGTGTGCCGGTTGTTGCTCAAAATCTCCAACAGTCAGAGGAGAGGCTCCTTGGTCGCATGGTTAACATGTTTCAGGAAATGATGGAGAAGTTGCAGCAGTGTACAATTCCTCACCCGACTGAGAGCAACAGATTTGAACGAGCCCCTCGTCAGAGACGCCCCAGAGAAGCAACTTGTAAGGTCTGTAATGACACATGTCACTCCACCACTTCACATTGCATGTCTGAGAAACTGTGTTTTACCTGTCTTTCCCCTGGTCATACCAGACTGGCCTGTCCCAACTACAACAGTCTGCCTCCTTCTCTGTCTCAGGGAAAACTAACTGACCTGTACTTGGAGGGAGGCAGTGCAGGTTTCAACTCAAGCTCCCACTGCAGTGACACATCTGATGCTGAGTCGATTTTTGCATCGGTGAGAAGCTCATGCGATGATGTAGTTGTTGTGTATCAGAACATTCACATTATTGGCAATAGTTCCGACCTTTTCTACACACCAGTGGTTTTTGGTGGTGCAGTGATAATTGATGGCATGCTGGACAGTGGCTCCATGGCCTGCAGTATCAACGAGGATGCAGAGAAGAAACTGAGAACTGCTGGAGTGATAACAAATCAGAACCAGATTGATGTGAATGTGATGCTGGTTGGGTGTGGTGGACAGCATGTCAGGCCAAAGAGTGCTTTTGACATTGTGATGGAGGTTTATGGTTGTAAAATGCTAGTCCCCACTCTGGTTGTCTGTGGTCAGTATGATGAGTTGATTATTGGTACCAATGTCATAAAGCACATCCTACACCATTCAAAACAATGCAAGTCCTATTGGAAAACAGTGTCTGGCCCCTGCCCAACTGCAGAACCAGAAGCTGAGCAGTTCTTGTCTATGCTCACTGGTTTGAACCCCTGGAAAGGAAATGACATTCCTGACAAAGTTGGTACTGTCAGATGTAACTCAGCCACCTGCCTTGATCCTGGGCGTGAGTACCTTGTTTGGGGTTAAATTGCCGAAAGACACTGTTGTATCTCCAGGCAGTACAGTCATGACAGAGCCCACATCTTCTCGTTCAGCTCCTAGGGGTGTCCTAGTAGCTAAGATTGTAACTCCTATGTGGGGTGACAGGTGGGTCCCGCTCAAACTCATCAACACGTCCAACAAGCCTGTGTTGTTACGGCGCAATGCAAAGCTAGCTGACGTCTACACATGTGTAGCCCTTGAAGACATGGACGCAGCTGAGCAGTCTAGTGTACCAGTGACCTGCTACACACAGTCTACAACGGCATGTGATGCCGGTATGGAGTCTGTAAAAGAAAAACTCAAGTCAGTGGGGCTTTGTGACATAGACATTGATTCATGCCAAGTGTCAGAGGACTGCAAAAAGAGAATGGCTGACTTGGTACTTCAGTACGAGGATGTCTTTTCACGCCACCACCTAGACTGCGGAGAAGCTAAGGGCTTTGTACACCGCATACATTTATCTGATAATAAACCATTCTGACTCCCATACAGGCGTGTACCCCCTAGTCAATATCAGAAATTAAGCCAGGTGCTGAATGAAATGGAGGAAAAAGACATTATCAGGAAATCAACTAGCGAGTATGCATCTCCTTTGGTTCTTGTGTGGAAAAAGAATGGCGACCTCCGCATCTGCACGGATTTTTGCTGGCTGAATAAGAGGACTCTGAAAGACGCTCACCCTCTCCCTCACCAGGCAGATTGTCTGGCAGCACTGGGAGGTAACTGCCTCTTCAGCACAGTGGATTTAATGTCCGGCTTCTACAACATGCCGCTTCATGAGGATGACAGGAAGTATTCTGCTTTTACCACTCCGATGGGTTTATATGAGTACAATCGCCTGCCCCAGGGATTATGCAATAGTCCTGCTAGTTTTATGTGCATGATGACTGCCATTTTTGGTGACCAGAATTACTTGACTTTGTTGTGCTATTTGGATGATCTGCTGATTTTTGCATCAGAAGAGGAGAGTGCATTGCTGCGCCTTGAGATGGTGTTCAGCAGGCTGCGTAGGCACAACTTGAAGTTGGCACCCAAAAAGTGTTTTTTCCTCAGGAGATCTGTGAGGTTTCTTGGTCACGTAATTGATGAGAATGGTGTTTCAACTGACCCAAGTAAGGTTGAAAACATCGCAAAAATGACTTGTGCTGACCTTAGGGACACTGATGGTGTGAAACCGTCCCAAAAAAGACTTAGATCCTTCTTAGGGATGGTTAATTACTATCAGCATTTTGTGCCAGGATATTCTGCCATTGCTAAGCCATTGTTCAGCCCGTTGAAAGGTGGAAAATTTAAAGGCAGATGTAAGAAAACCAAGATGGCTTGCAGAAAGCTTTGTGCTTCTGATTGGACCCAAGAGCACATACATGCCTTTGAAAGTCTCAAATCTGCACTTGTTAACACTGTGGTCTTGGCTCATCCTAACTTTGACAGTCCCTTCATGCTTTCAACTGATGCATCTCTGGATGGGATAGGTGCCGTTCTATCCCAGGTCCAGGATGGTGAAAGTCATGCCAGACCTATTGCTTTTGCCAGTAAGTCACTGGCACAGTCTCAGAAAAACTATCCAGCGCACCGACTGGAATTTCTGGCTTTGAAATGGTCCATCACTGACAAGTTTAGTCATTGGCTAAAGGGTCACAAATTCACTGTTTGGACTGACAACAATCCTTTGACTCACATATTGACAAAGCCCAAGTTATACTGTTGTGAGCAACACTGGGTAGCCAATTTGGCTGCATATGACTTTGACATAAAGTATGTTCCAGGGCGGCAGAACATTGTGGCTGATGCATTAAGCCGTGTGCCTTTTGTCAAGGAAAATATTGGTCACAGACTGTTCAATGAGCCATATGTGAAACTCCTCAGTGAAGTCAAAAATGTGTCTACTGCCTCTGTTCGGGATGCTTTTCGTTCAACCAGTCGTCACGTGGATGCGATGTGTGACAATGATCATACCTCCCGGGTACACACTCAGATTGTGAATTCAGAAGAAGTGTCTGCTGTGATGTGGGATGCTGGTCCGAGGGCCCGGGCCGTTGAAGCCTTGCAGTTTTTGCCCCAGTTAGTCCCACCAGGTCAAGACCTGTTGCCTGCCTATTCTGAAAAGGCTTTGCATGACAAACAGTTGGAGGATGGAACTCTTTCTCGCGTCCTGTTTTATGTTGAAAGACATCGGAGACCCTCAAGGAGAGAAAGGGTGAAAGAATCATTTTCAGTGATTAAATATCTGAAACACTGGAATAAGCTATCTGTGAGCAATGGTGTTCTGTACAGAGTTTCAAGAGACCAAAGAACCAAGTCCAAACAGCTTCAGTATGTTGTCCCAGACTCACTTAAGGATGAGGTCTTGAAAGGCGCGCATGATGATGCTGGTCATCAAGCTCAGTCGCGAACCCTCAGTTTATCCAGACAGAGATTTTTCTGGCTGACCCTTGAGAGAGATGTTAGAGACCATGTCAGACACTGCCAGTGTTGTGTCCTCAGCAAGTCAGCTGAACCTGAGGGACGAGCTCCCTTAGAGAGCATTTTGTCATCTAGACCGCTGGAGCTGGTCTGCATTGACTTTTGGTCAGCCGAAGACTCTAGGAACAAGTCTATTGATGTCCTAGTGATAACAGATCACTTTACCAGGATGGCTCAGGCTTTTCCTTGTAAGGATCAAACAGCTAAGCAAGTGGCAAATGTTCTGTGGAACAAATACTTTTGTGTCTTTGGATTCCCAGAAAGAATCCACAGTGACCAAGGTCCTAATTTTGAAAGTCAATTAATCAGTGAACTCCTCAAAGTGTCCGGTGTCAGGAAATCTCACACTACCCCTTACCACCCAATGAGAAATGGGAGTGTCGAACGGTTTAACAGGACACTGGGTGGGATGATTCGTGCACTGTCCCCTGAGGTGAAAGCTAACTGGCCACGAAGGTTGCAGACTTTGACATTTATGTACAACTGTACAGCCCATGAGACGACTGGCTTTCCTCCTTTTTACCTCATGTATGGCCGTGTGCCCCGTTTGCCAGTGGATGTCATGTTTCGTTCTGTTCTTCGCGATGCTGATGTAACCAGTTATGACAAGTATATGGCGACTCTCACCAGTGAGCTAAAAGAAGCAATGATGGTTGCTCAGGACCGTGCTGCTAAGGAGCAACACAGACATGCTAATCTTTACAACAGGAAAGTGACAGGATCCAAGATTGAGATTGGTGACAGGGTGCTTTTGGCCAACAGAAAGGAGAGGGGCAAAAAGAAAGCTGCTGATAAGTGGGAATCAACTGTTTACACGGTAATGGATGTGAACCCACAGACCCATACATACAAAATTTGTGACACTCTTACTAGATGGACAAAAGTGGTCCACAGGAATTTGTTGATGCTGGTAAATTTTCTTCCTGTGGTGGATGTGTGCGATGTGTCCAACCATGGTTCATCCACCTTACTTCCAGAAACCTTAGCTACAGACATTGGTGATGAGGGAGATACATCTGTGGACCTCTTCGAGGGAGAGAGTGAGGCTGGTACAGATGATCCGTCTTCATGTGGAGAAACACGTGAACCATTAGTTGATCCAGAACCTGTTGACTCTGAAAGGAGAACTGTTGAGTGGATCACACAGCTCACTGAACCATCTGTGTCACAGGTAGATGTTTCTGATGTGACAAGTGTGTCCTCTGACCCCCAGAACTCTTCAGTTGCACCTGTTGCTCAAGGTGTAGATCATCCCATGTCCTCTGACCCTAGACCTGTGACTACAGCTGCTACTGATACTCATGGTGGACAAACACTTGACAGTCAACTAGTTTCTGTTCCTGACTCCGAGAGACAGACAGACACTCCCCTTGTTTGCTGTACTGTTGACCAGACGTCACGTACACATTGTGACCGTCCCAATGCACAATCTCAAATCAGGTCAAGATTTGGTCACCTGATTAGACCTGTAAATAGACTAGTGCAGACAATGTCCAGGCAAGATGTAATTCAGGACAAGTTCAATGTTAAGGCTGTTTGTAGGTCTGTGTTTCAGACCCTGACTGACTAATTGCTACATGAGTGGACTATCCTTTTGTGGGCTTGACCTTGAATTCTATTGATCAGCTATTTTATTTTATTTTATTATACATGAGCTTTTACTACACTAATAGTTGGGGTTTTTGGTGGGGTGTACAAGGCACTCCATTACCAGTGGTTGGGTTGAGAGATAAGCGCTGCTCTCATGCCACTTCGTCCTTCTGTGGGACACTCTTTCAGATGGTGTTCTTTAGCTAACTCCGGGCGTTTTGTATATTGTCATGAGTTCTGTGTAGCTGTGGCTCAAGTTTGATAAAATTCAGTGGGGTGGGTGTAATGGAGTCGAAAGTGCACCTTAAACATTCCTTTTCTCAGTCATGTTTTCCTTTATATTATTGTGAATTTTATTTACTTGAGTGCTTTTATTTTGGCGGTACACTGCCCACATCCGCTCTTCCCGTACCTCTGAGGCTCCGGTAGTTCCTCCTTTCCACCACAGTACCCCGTTGCTTTGCTCGGGGTAAATCGTGCTTAAAACGTTGCTGGCATTAAATGACTGTTTTGTTCATCAGTTTTATCATTTAAACTGCAACCTTGGATTGTAATTGTTCCTTGTTAATTTGACTGCTACTGTAGTATATTTTTCGTTGTTTATATTGTAAATAAGAGTTTTATGGATGTTTTTGGCACACCTTAGAAGTCCACTAGTCACCATTTTAGAATTGCGCGCCAATATAAGCTCTATGGTGACTCTGGCAGCTTGTGCCGTTGTGTAACTTATATCTTTGTAAATGTAGGAGCCTGTGTGGGATCGAGGTACAGACGAAGAGTGATGTGTATTGTTTTATTTCTCCAACAGGTATGTCTGTTTTTTGTAAATTTTCGCATTTGTAATGTGATTTATTTTATGTATTGTGAAATTATTTTAGAGCTCCCTTTCCCACACAGTACCGCGTTGCTTTGCTGGGGGAGCCTGTGTGGGATCGAGGTACAGACGAAGAGTGATGTGTATTGTTTTATTTCTCCAACAGGAGTAAATGATGGGAAACATCAGTCTGGTGTCATCGTGATCCATATGCCGCCTACACACATACACTAGTGTCCCCGATCACAGCCGTTTAAGGGTGCCCAAAAAGGGGACCCGTTACAATAAGATAAGCCTTTATTAGTCCCACAATGGAGAAATTCCAGGATTGCAACAGCACAGGGATAGCAACACTCAGAGCAATAATTAAGAAGATACGGAAGATATAAATAAGAGCAGTGGATATACATACATAGACATAAATATATAAATGTATATACAAAGTGTGGAGCATTGTAGCAAGATGGAATAAACAGCATAACTGTCTACTTAGTTATCCTACATAGTACGAATATGTACCCATACATATTGTCACCCTCTGTAGCGACCGATATTGTCCTAGTTGTATATACTGGAGGGGACCATTGTGTAAGTCTGTTGCATCTTTTGCATTCAATACTATTAGGTCGTCACATTTTTTTTGCTATTTCTATGAGCAGCCCTGCTTAGGTTATACAGTCTGATAGCTGTAGGTAGGAAGGAGCTGCGAAACCTCTTGGCTGCGCACCTAGGATGATGTAGTCTGCTGCTAAATGAGCTCCTCAGTGCGTTCAGTATGTCCTGCATAGGGTGGGACTCGGACTCCAGCAGAGATGACAGTTTAGCCACCATCCTTCTCTCTCCTATCTCCTCCACTGGGTCAGGGCGCTGCCCCAGGACAGAGCTGGCTTTCTTGATCAGTTTGTTAAGTCTCTTCCTATCGGCTGCTGTAATGCCACTGCCCCAGCAGACCACTCCAAAAGTGATGGCTGATGCCACCACCGTGTCATAGAATGTCTTCAGCAGCGCCCCTTGTACACCAAAAGACCTGAGTCTCCTCAGTAGGAACAGCCTGCGCTGTCCCTTCTTGTAGAGTGTGTCGGTATTGTGTGACCAGTCTAGTTTATTGTTCAAATGAACACCCAGGTACTTGTAGGATGTCACCATCTCAATGTCTGTTCCCTGTATGTTTACTGGTGCTGTGAGGGGTTGTCCTTGCCTGCGGCAGTCCACCACCAGCTCCTTAGTTTTCCTCGCGTTGATCTGGAGGCAGTTCTGATGGCACCAGTCCACGAAGTCCTGGATAAGTCCTCTGTACTAAGCTTCATCTCCGTTAGAGATGAGGCAGATGATCGCAGAGTCATCAGAGAACTTCTGTAGATGGCAGTGTGTTGTGTTGTGTGAGAAGTCCGCAGTATAAAGGGTGAACAGGAAGGGAGCCAAAACCGTTCCCTGGGGGGCCCCCGTGCTACCGATGGTCATGTCGGACACACAGTCCCGGGTTGTCACAAACTGTGGCCGGTTAGTGAGGTAGCCCAGGATCCATGATGACAGGTGCTGATCCACCCCTGCGCACAGCAGCTTGTCCTTCAGGATCATCGGTTGGATGGTGTTGAAAACACTGGAGAAGTCAAAGAACATGATCCTCACTGCATTCCCGGGCTTCTCCAGGTGGGACAGAGAACGGTGAAGGAGGAAGATCACTGCATCCTCTACCCCAATGCCATGCTGGTAGGCGAACTGAAGTGGATCCATCGCTGGTCCCACCAGGGGGCGGAGGTGAGCAAGGAGCAGTCTCTCCAGGGTCTTCATCATGTGAGACGTCAGGACCACTGGTCTGTAGCTGTTCAGGTCTTTGGGGCGGGAAGTCTTTGGTACAGGTACCACACAAGATGTTTTCCACAACTGTGGAACCCTCCCTAGCTTCAAGCTCAGGTTGAAGATGAGCTCCACAATCCCACACAGCTTATCTGCACAGGACTTGAGGAGCTTTGTGCTGATGCCATCCAGTCCCGACGCCTTCCTCGCCTTGATCTTCCTCAGCTCCGTCCTCACCTGGGTCTTAGTGAGGGTCATGTTGGGGGGCTGTGTGTTGGGAGTGGGGGGATGTTGGTGGAGTGGGGTGTGGGCTCAGGACTCGATGTCTTTAGAGGCACCAGTGGTTGTTGTGCAGTCGGGGGCGGGGGAGGGCGGTTGGTCAAACCTATTAAAAAACAGGTTCAGATTGTTCACCCACTCCCTGCCCCCCGTGGCCTGGGAGGAGGTATTCTGGAGCCCAGAGATGGTTTTAAGGTTTCTCCAGACCCCACCGATGTCACTCTGCTGCAGCTTGTCCTCCATCTTCTTCCTGAAGCTGTCCTTGCCTTCTCTGATCTTCCTCCTCAGCTCCCTCTGTACGGACTTCAGCATCTCCCTGTTCCCCAACCTGAAGATCCTCTTCTTCTCTCTCAGAAGTCTTTTTATCTCAGGGTTGATCCAGGGTTTGTTGTTCGAGCAACACCATATGGTCTTGGTGGGTACGGTGTTGTCCACACAGAAGCTGATGTAGTCCGTGATGGTGTGAGTGAGGCCATCGATGTCCTCACCATGTGGATCGCAGAGCTGCTCCCAGGCAATGGTTTCAAAGCAGTCCTTTAGAGCGTCCATTGCCTCCTCAGACCATAACTTCACTGTGCGCATGACCGGAGGTTGTCTGTGCACTAGGGGTTTGTACACCGGCAGGAGATGAACCAAGATGTGATCCGATCTCCCAAGTGGGGGGAGTTGTGATGAGGTGTATGCCTCCTTAGTGTTTGCGTAGAATAAGTCCAGTGTTTTATTGTCTCTAGTGTGGCATGTGACATACTGGGTGAACGTGGGTAAAATGGGAGACAATGAAATATGGTGGAAATCGCCTGAGATGAGGAGAAGAGCATCTGGGTGTTCTGTCTGCAGCCTACCAGTTACTGAGTGGATGACGTCACGCACTGTCCCAGCGTTCGCCGTCGGATTTGCATAAATAACAATGCAGATCACGTGTGAGTATTCCCTCGGGAGATAGGTAGGCCGCATGCTAACAGCTAGCAACTCAATGTCTTTGTTGCAGTGTTGTTGTTTAACCGTGATATGTCCCGGTCTGCACCAGTTGTTATTGACATACATCATCACTCCACTGCCCCTTGCCTTCCCACTGTCTGGTGCTCGGTCTGCCTGTATTGCGTGGAAACCCTCCAGTTCAATGTTAGCATCTGCTGCTAGTTCTGTTAGCCACATCTCTGTGAATAGCATCAGACTACACTCCCGGTATATGCTATTGTAGCGGGAGATAGCCGCTAGCTTATCTGTTTTTCCGAGTATCGATCGTACATTCCCCATAATGACAGATGGGAGGGCGGGTCTGTACCTTATATTCCTTTCCCGTCGTCTTACTCCAGCACGACACCCACATCGTTTTCGTCTTAATTCTCCCGGTATGTCGAGTTTTTTCGTTAGCATCATGGGCCAGTTGAGTGCTAACAGCTGGTCCCTGTTATACTGTCTCCTGCCAGAAACAGTGGCTCTGTCCGCTGGCTCAGGAGACATTTGGACGATCTACGTGTTCGGATGGAATAAAGGTGATACTGGATCATAAAGACTGGCAAGAGAGCCAGATACTAATAGAAATAGGCAGAAATTGATCTGCTGTTGCAAAAGGCAGCCTACTCGTGTGGCGCCGGAAGTCCACCATATCACAGAATAGACCATATTAAATAGACCTCACACACCTCTAGTCTCTTGTGGGTTTGCCTTGGCCCCACGGTCTGCTGTGAATTTTAGTTATCCTGCCCCCATGCTCTTGTGTGCCTCTTATTTCTCCCATTCTAAAGACCAGACCCTTGGAACTCATGTAAGCCTGCAAAACAATTCTGATTAATCAGTACCTACCTTGGTAATTGCTCTGCTCTTCACTGTGCTCTCAGCCTTCCGTCATCCTAGTCCACCTACTGTCAGTTTCCACCCTAGAAAGAAAAGTAAGATTAATTCAAATTCAATATTATCACTAATCAATTATCACAGGAAACTCTCTGGTCCCAGGGTACCTCCCCTAGGACTCAACGTCAACAAATCAACCTCCATATAGTCACCCCAAAGAACTTCTCGTCTTCTCCCGTCAGCTTCCCCCCTGCACCTGTAACTGAATAAACTTATAGCAAACTCTTATCTTGGAACTCAGTCATTCTCACCTGAAGAGGATGAAGGTTCATCCCTCTTCATTTAGAGTAAGAACAATTATATATCACATTCCCCATCCCCTTTTCCATATTTACTTACATTCTGTTCTCCTCTCCTCATGCAGGTCAGTTCCGGTTTGGTCCCCTTGATCACCCTTTTAATGAAAATACAAAACCTTGCATTTTTGTTTTTGTCGTGGCATCTGCCACTGGGTCCTGTACACAAACCATGCTAGCTTTTGTGTTTTAAGGAAAGAAATCTCTCAATTTTTTTTAGTCAATAAATGAATGATCCTGAATCAACAAAAATGCAGAATGGGATGCAAGTTCTGACAACAATTTAACTCAAATGTCTGCAGACAATCAACATTAGTAGACTGGACTTCGGGTCAAGATACCATGTCAACATTACCCATTTCCTCATTCATTTTGCCCTAGAAATCCTTACATTGAAGAGGCACAATCACATCTTTAAGGAAGACAGCTTATTTGTATTCTAGACTCCCACCATGTCTCCTCACGTGTGACTGAGGCAAGTGAACGAACAAGAGTGAACAAGGAGGGAGGAGGGTAAAAAGCAAGGGAGTGCATGAATCTAATGCATTGCAGCAGAGAGCAGTGACAGACTGGGCATTTATTTGAGCAGAGACTGTTGTTGTAGCAGGAAGGATGCTGGAGCAGTGACAACGGCTGCATCACTCAGCATTGCTTTGTCACTCAATGATTTCACCACAGCTGGAGACAACTTGGACACAAAGCAGCAGCAGCACTGGGATTACTCATTGAGAGCACAATACTCTTCCAATATAGCCAGCAGTGTCATTTTCAGAATACCATGGTCGCTTCCCCAGTTTTGCTTTGGAGCGGATCACTTGTCCTTTCTTCTGATTCTCTTCAGTTTATCTCTTTTCCCTTCATTCGGCTTGATTTTAAGGGATATTCATGCCATCTGAAAGTATGGCTTGGTTGAAGATCAGAGCCTGTTTTCTTACAGGTCAGACATTTGTACCAGCTGAAGAATCAAGAGGCTTTTTACACATTATGTGATTCTGTATTTCTTCATAATCTCTTTTGGTCTTTCACAGCTCTTTTTGTCACGTGGAAAGAAATCTAATAAATTACTGAATTTCTGAAACTTTTTTTTTTCAATGAATAGACCCAGGTCTTCAATTCTCTGGCTTTTTATTGCTTCCAGAAGTGGTGATAAGAAGACAAGAAAAACTTACTTGGTACATAATTCTGTTGGAGAACCTAGTGGATTGATGGATGCTCATAAGAAAATAAGACACATTGGTGAGTGACTGAAGTTTCCAACTTTCATATCAACACATTTTCTGTTTGTTTAGGAATGTTTTGTGTTCAAAACTTGGAATGCATCTACAAAGTTCTAAAATTTGCTGCATCCATATATAGTTGCAATTCTTTAGCATGGAGCTCACGCTGCAAAAACAATACATCAGAACTGGCATAGAATTAACATGATAACTGTTGACAAACTGTCTTGATCTGAAATATTTGTAATTACTAAGTTTCTTCTGCCTCTGCAACAGATAGCATAAGGTTGGTCAAGAGTAACACCAATAAAACAATATTAGTTTATGGGAATAAATGATAAAACCAACTTAGTCTGTCTTTTGAAATATTATGCTCCAAAGTATCAGAATATATAGGCCCAGACATCACTGTTGTAGTGTGTAGCTTCTTTAGTGAAAAATATGAGGAAAAAAATTAACTCTTGCCTCATACAGTTTAACTATTTGGTGGGTCTGTTTCGGTAGCGGGAAGCTCTCAGTCCTCCGTGGGAAGGTGTGCTGTTGTGCAGTACTTGCTGCTGTGCTCGGGTAAATTCTCAGCTTTGGACTTCACTTCTCTGTGCAGTTTCAAGACCACTGTGGCAGCAGGACAGGGACACCTGCCTAGGCTCCAGCATCTCATGTTTGAAGGCAGGCTTTGTTTTCCATGGTAACACAGGTATCTGCACACGGGCAGGGCAATGGACTGTGTGTCTTCTTGGCTCACTCTGAGTTTGGAGGTCACTTTGTTGCGTGGGGGATGTCCAAAGTTGGTGGAGTTTTACCAGGCAGTATGTTGGCTTTACTGTCACTGGAGTTTGCTGTTGCTCGTGGAGAGTGTTTGCCTTCATCCGCTAACAATGCTGTTGCTGCAAGGTTCTAAGAGGAATGTGTCATCCCACTTGCTCTGGGGTTTTTTTTGTTTTGGTTTTTTTTTGCACGGTGCTCCTTGTGGTTTATGTATGTCATGGCAAGGTCTTTCGTTCTGTCTTTGTTATAAATCAAAAAAAAAAGGCCCAAAATTTGAGTTAACTTTTCATCTGGCAAGACAAATGTCACCTGACAACGCATGCTTAATTTGTACCTTGTAGTGGACTAAAAGCTCATATGGTTAATACCCAGGAGTTTGCAACATTTACATATAATTAATAAAAGATTGGTACATGCCTTTAGGGACTGGTGCATCATCATGAGTGCCAAGTATTGCGATACTACACTGAAATGATGTTTTGCTCTACTCCTAATTATTATTATTATTATTATTATTATTAATAATAATAATAATAATAATAATAATTGTAAAGCTTATTGTGATTGCTGTTTTACATAAAGAGAGATCATTATGGTTTTTCCAGGCTTCTTAACCAGGTTTGTGAAAAAGCAGTCCATGGATCAGGTGCACGATTTCTGTCTGTACATATTTTTTTGTGAATTTTTCTTTTTTAGAAATGGGTATTTTAAAGCAAAAACTGATGGTTAGCTGATCTTCACTTTCGAAATACAAAAATGAAAAGAGAAAAAACAAATGATTAATCATGGTCAAAAATGGATGAATGAAATTAAAAAAAAAACATTTTTAATTATATTTCAAATAAGAGAAAAAAAGTTACCAGAAAACAAACAAAATAGTGCTCTGTCAACATTTATTTTTTTTTTTAATATTCTGAGACTAGATTTTGGTCTAATATTTCCCTGTAGACAAATTGACCAAATAAACACATTTGGCCAATTTAGCATTAATACAATTTAGCATTAAGATAAAGCTGGCCCATTTCTTTCTTGGTCAATGAAGGCAGCTTGTGTCTGCACAGTGAGTGTGTGAGTCAGAAAAGTGGAGAGTCTGTGCAGAAAATCTCTGACAGCAGGTGAGAATTTTTTCAGTCAGTGACATGTAGTTGAATAGCATCCCTAATGCTTAAAATAGAAAACAATATGAAAAAAAGCTTTTTTGTTTGTTTTCTAGTCACTTCTATTTTCTTATTTGAAAAAAAGAAAAGTAAGCCCTTTTAAAAATTTTACTCATCCATTTTTAATCATGAAGAATAATGTACTCTTGATTCTTTTAATGTTTTGTTTCTGAAATAAAGAGAACAACTGGGAATAGCTATTGTATAGTTGTGGCCTTGTAAAAATGAGAACTGAGCCAAAATGGGATAATGGATCTGATTTTTTTTATTTTTTTTTAATTGTTTTGGTCACAATTGGAAGTGCATTTAACTTTTTTTTTCCCTATTTAGACCTACTGTTTTTTACTTTTTTTGCCATTAATGTTTGTTGTATAGAAATTATCACATGGACAATTCAATAAATTAACATAACTAGTGCATTGCCAGTAGAACGCAAGTATTCCTGTTTGAAACAGGTAGCCCAATTAGGAATTACAGGCCCAAAGGTAGGCTGTGTTTGAAAGTGGAATACAAAGAGGTGTAGCCCATATGTAAGCAATCACACATTAGACTTTAACAGATATGTATAAAAGGGCCTTAGTGGCACAAAGATTTGACTGTGTAAAAATTAATTACAGAATACCAAATAATAGAAAATGAATGGGACATCCAATATTAGTGATTGTTTCAGATCCCTTGTTGATTTGTTTGTCAGCTCACTTATTTGTGTTATCTTCCATCCATCCATCCATCCATCCATCCATCCATCCATCTTCTACCGCTTTTCTGGAAGTCCAGGTCACGGAGGCAGCAGTTCAAACAGGGAAACCCAGACTTCAGAGAGGATACCAAGGCGTTCCCAGACCAGCTGGGAGACACAGTCTCTCCAGCGAGTCCTGGGTCTGCCCTGGGGTCTCCTCCCACAGGGATGTGTCCGAAACACCTCAAGTGAGAGGTGTCCAGGAGGCATCCTTATCAGGTGCCCATATCACCTCGACTGGCTCCTTACAATGTGGAGGAGCAGCAGTTCTACTCTGAGCCTCTCCCGGATGACTGAACTCCTCACCCTATCTCTGAGGGTGAGTCCAGCAATCCTATGAAGAAAACTCATTTCATCCACTTGTATCCGCAATCTTGTTCTTTTGGTCATTACCCAAAGCCTATGACCATAGGTGAGGGTAGGAACGTAGATTGACTGGTAAATCGACAGCTTTGTCTTACAGCTTAGCTCCCTCTTCACTACAACAGACCGGTACAACATCCGTATCACTGCAGATGCTGCTCCGATCCGTCTGTCAGTCTCTCGCTCCATTCTCCCCTCACTCGTGAATAAGACCCCAAGATACTGAAACTCCTCCACTTGGGGCAGGAGCTTGTCCCTAACCTGGAGTGGACAGACTCTCCTCTCCAGTACCTTGGCTTAAACCTCCCCAAGGACGCTGAAGAGTGTGATCCCTCTAAAGTTGGAGCACACCCTCCGGTCCTCTTTTCTGAAGAGAGGAACCACCACCCTGGTTTGCCATGACAAAGGCACTGCCCCCAACCTTCACGCAATGTTGCAGAGGCATGTCAACCATGACAGCCCTACAGCATCCAGAGTCTTGAGGTATTCAGGGCGAATTTCATTCACCTTGGGGCCCGGCCACCAAAGAGATTTTTAGCCACCTTGGCGACCTCAGCCCCCATGATTGGCGAGCCGTCCCTCTCATCCACATGCCCTGCTTCCTCTGTGGAAGGCTTGTCAGTGGGATTGTGGAGATCCTCGAAGTATTCCTTCCACCGCCCGACAATATCCCCAGTCAAAGTCAGCAATGCCCCATCCACACCATACACAGTGTGGACAGGGAGCTGCTTCCCCCTCCTGAGCCACTAGACAGTTTGCCAGAATCTCTTTGAGGCCAACCGAAAGTCTTGTGCCATGGCCTCACCTAACTCCTCCCATACCTGAGTGTTTGCTTCAGCAACCACCCGAGCTGCACTCCGCTTGGCCTGCCGGTACAACTCAGCTGCTTTGGTAGTCCCACAAGCCAGCCAAGCTTGAAAAGAACCTTCTTCAGCTTAATGGCCCCCCTCACCACTGGTGTCCACCACTTGGTTCGGGGGTTGCCACAACAAGATGCCCCAATGACCTTCTGCCCGAAGCTCTGGGCAGCTGCTTCAACAATGGAGGTGGAGAACATGGCCCATTATGACTCCATGTCTCCAGACTCCCTCAGAATGTGGTTGAAGTTCTTCCAGAGGTGGGAGTTGAAGACCTCCCGGATAGGGGCCTCAGCCAGACGTTCCCAGCACACTCTCGCTATACGTTTGGGTCTACCAGGTCTGAATGGCATCCTCCCCTTCCATTGGATCCAACTCACCACCAGATGGTGATCAGTTGACAACTCTGCACCTCTCTTTACCCGAGTGTCCAGAACACATGGTTGCAGGTCTGATGACACAATAACAAAATGGATCATCGACCTGTGACCTAGGGTGTCCTGGTGCCAGGTGCAGATATGGACACCCTTATGTTTGAACACGGTGTTTGTTATGGACAAACTGTGGTTAGCACAGAAGTCCAATAACTGAACACCACTCAGGTTCAGATTGGAAAGGCCGTTCCTCCCAATCACCCCCCTCCAGGTTTCACTGTCATTGCCCACATGTGCATTGAAGTCCCCTAGTAGGACAATGGAGTCTCCAAGAGGAGCGCTCTCCAGCGTCCCAGTCAGAGACTCCAAAAAGGGTGGGTACTCTGAACCATTATTTGGTGCAAGAGCACAAATGATGGTCAGGACCCGTTTCCCAACCCAAAGGTGCAGGGAAACAACCCTTTCTTCCACTGGGGAAAGTCCAATATAGAGGCAGCAAGGTGGGGAGATACAAGAATACCCACCCCTGCTCATCGCCTCTTGCCCAGGGCAACTCCAGAGTAGGCCAAGCTCCAGCCCCTCTTCAGGAGACTGGTTCCGGGACTGGAGCTATGTGTTGAGGTGAGGCTGACTATATCTAGCTGGTATCTTTCAACCTCATGCACCAGCTCAGGTTGCTTCCCCACCAGAGAGGTGACATTCCACGTCCCAAAAGCCAGTTTAGGAAGCTTAGGATCAGATCTCCAGGGTCTCTGCCTTTGACTGCCACCTGATCCACATAGCACCGGACCCCCATGGTCCCTCCTGCAAGTGGTCAGCCCGCTGGAGGGCGGACCCATGTAACTCCTTTGGACTGAGCCCAGCCAGGTCCCATGGGCGGAAACCCAGCCACCAGACGCTAGCCATCGAGCCCCTCCCCCAGGCCTGGCTCCAGGGTAGGGCCCCGGTAACCCCATACCGGGCGGGGTACACTGAATCCTTGTTCTAGCATTCATCATGAGAGTCTGTTGGATCATTCTTAGTCTGGCCCTTCTCGCAGGACTAGTTTTTCTTGGGTGACCCTACCAGAGACAAATTGCCCCTGACAACATAGCTCCTGGGATCACTCGGGCATGCAAACCCCCCACCACGATAAGATGACGATCCATGAGGGGATTTTTTTTTATCTTTTATCACTTATATTCATAATAGTGTATCTTGTAGTTTGGGAAATGGGAGTTGTTCAGTCACTATTATAATTATTTTAGTTTATATCACTGTTCAGTGATCTATTTTATTGTAATAGTGAATTTCTTCTGTGTATCATCAATAAACTCATGCAGTACTATAACAGGACATGTTTACAAATATTTGAGACCCACTGTGCACTAAGTGAATCAGTTTATAGTTTAGCAATATGTTGTTATTAAAAGGGTTTTTAAAACTCTAATCAACCAAATTAACTACAAAACACCCAACACTAAAGGACATCTTTCTATTATTATACACAGCAGAAGGACCTGTTTGACTACAACCGTTGCATCAGTGTTGCCCATGTGTCAGTAAATATTTTACTAAAAATGATTTATTTTGTTATTTGGATGTTTTTGTGTCCTGTGTTTGGTCGTTAAGTCATTCCAGACATTCCGCTCCACAATCATGGAGATATTAAGTTGTTCATTTTTTGATTCTCATGTGGGAGGGGGGATTTGTGGTTCTGCAAAGTACAGTGGTACCACACAGGTGAAGCAGAAGCAGGGACTCCCGTCTACTACTGATTGGGCAGGCTGGGCGTGCCTCGTTGCGAAGGACCATAGTCCTCCTGGTCGGGCTGCTGCTTATCCCGGCATGTTCTGTGTTGATACACCGGTGTACTTTGTCAGACCCGGTCCCCGCTGACGCTCCGCCCAGTCTGCTCATGCACCTCATGTTCTCCACATATGGTGAATTATACTTTAGACCAGAGGTGTCCAATCATGTGCCATGGAGGGCCAAGACCCTCCAGGTTTTCTCTTCTACCCAGTCTCTTCAGCAGGTGTTTTCACTTCTCAGCAATCAGTGGGAAGAAATTCAGTGGAATCTGCTGTTGAAGACACTGGAGGTAAAGCCTACAGGGTCTTGGCCCTCCATGACACATGATTGGACACCCCTGCTTTAGACCTACGCAATCACGGCAACTTTATGGTATAATTTTTTTTAACCATTAAATCTTTAGTATTATCTTTTTCTAGTCAAATTTGTCATCTTTCACTTCCTTGTTTTGTCCAGGGAACACTGTGGTGACTGACAGGTCGTCATGGCGCATATTGTCCAGTATGCATGGAGTCAATCCGAAACCCTGCCCACACTTCTTGAAGCCAGGACATGAAGAGACACAGAGCAGTGGCTAAACTTTTATTGATAAAAATTATATATTTTGACTGAGTGACTCCATACTCGGGGATGCACACCCTCTTAACCTCAGCAAAATATGTATTAAACCTTTGGTCAGTCTGACGAACGGTTCAGTGTGCTATGAGATGACTGTTGTTGTGAAATGGCGCTATATAAATAAAGTTGAATTGAACTGAATTCAATAGATATGCATGGAACAGACACACACACACACACAGACAGAGATATGCTGCATTTATAGATAGATACAATTGTTAAGGCACATGATTTTTTGTAACTTCTGGCTCTTACTTCCAGATGTGATCAAAAACAATAAAATGAAAACGAACAAACAAAAAAGAAATTATATCTGTTATCTCGTTTTGGCTCAATTCTAATTTTCTTTTGATGAGGCCAACATTTATATACCTTCTTGTTGTTCGGTTTTCTTTTCATAAAGGAAAGATTGAAAGATTGAAGAGTACACAGATTATACACAGACTCATTAAGTTGTGGCCTGTATCCTAGAGGAGTACCAGTGGTGGGTGGCTTCTTTTTGCTGCATTCACATTATTCCATCACAGGCCTGTTGAGATAAGCGAGAGTATTGCACACATTCAGACTGCTTTGTTTGCATCCAATCAGAGCCCCTGGGATGCTGGACAAGTGCTTTAACACTGAGAGAGCATGTGGTGATGAACCGATGTTCAGAACCCTTGGTGGCACTTGTGATGCTTGATGCAGTACGGTGATGATGAATGAAAGGTTGGTAATTGGTGCTGATTAAGATATTAGGAAAAATCATTCACCCTTGAATAATGAAATTACATGTGTCATTAAAATTCAGGCAAACGTACTTCATTTGATTTCAACTGATCAAGTCATTCCATCAAGACAGTATCATTTAAACTTAACAGAATTTTATTCATTCACTCATCCTTCATTATGGAAGGATATGTGTCACATTTTGCCAAACAATACTCTGCCTGCTTTGAATACACCAGTGATTAAAACAGCTTAACACAATATTGCAGTATCGTCACATATGATTGTAATTCTATGTTTTCACTGCTAATTCTACATTATGTTAGCCATTAGCTACTGTGCTTCCAATTGCGTGTATCAAATCCTTAAACCAACAGCAATGTGGGGAACAAAGCACGCCAGCACTGAACAATAGATTATCTGCCATTCTTTTGAAGCTTAATCCAGCACAAATCCCACACCAAAAACCTTAGTCTCAGTAGCAAGCATATGCACCATATATTATTTAACAAGGAAAACAACAGGAGCAGCATCAAAAACAGGAAAAGAAGAGAAGCATGCTGGAGAAGCTCTAGAGGATTCCACAGCTGGCTTTTACCTATGCAAGTCTGCTGATGAGTACTTATGATACAATACCAAAAACTACGAGCCAAATACTTTACAGAGATTTGTTGAAGCTTTTGGTTTGCAGTAGTTAGATTAGATTAGATTCCACTTTTTTCTCAAAGAAAAAGCACATTACTTACACAATAAAATGAAGTTTGGTATCCAGTCTGAATTGCAAACAGTGGTATATAAAGTGCAGTTTGAAAATGGACTCTATGCCTACATAAAAACAGTATATTCACATCATATACAGTTGAAACCAGAAGTTTACATACACTGTATGAAAAGACACATAACCTTTTTTCCCACACGCTGATGCAGTTGATCAGGATGCTCTTGATGGTGCATCTGTAGAAGTTTGCGCGAGTTCTGGGAGAAAGCTCAGCTTTCTTTAGTATCTGTACAAAGTTCAGGAATTTTTGCTTTCTTTGCCACGCTGATTGTGTTGGTGTGCCTTGTGAGGTCATTGGTGACATGGCTCACAGGAGTTTGAAGCTGGAGACATGCTCCACCTCATACCCTCTGATGTTAAGCAGAGTGTGTGAGCTTTCCCCACATGGCCTGTGTCCACAATGAGTACAGGGGTCTTCTTGGTGCTGAGGGTCAGGTTGTGATCTTAACACTAAGCAGTCAGATGTTCCACCTCCTTTCTACAGGCCTCTTTGTTGTTCCTGCTGATCAAACCCATTACTATGATGTCACCTGCAAACTTTATGACAGTGTTTGATCCATGCACAGGGATGTGCGGTGAGACCTCTGCACTCAGGGTCAGGATATTCCATAAGGCTTTAAGCAAAAGGTCATAATTGGTCCTTATCATGCAATTACAGTATATATGTCTAATGGGCTCCTCCTGACTGTAAACAAAAACTCATTAGACTCTACTTTTGTGACCAAGGGGACAAGCAATGAAGCACAGCTAATGACATCCAAAAGGGGGTTCAAATTTGTGACCTTCCACACCAGAGTCCGGCAGTCTACTTCTGTCACTAAGAAGGTCAACTCACTTGGCAAGCCTAGTAGGAATGCTTTTTATTGACTCAATGATACTTTGTTTGTTCCTCAGTAACCTTGTGCCCTTTAACAGATTTTTTTTTTTTTTTAAATGCCAGTGCTCAGGACTGTCTCCCTCACCTGATTAAAAAAAACAAACAAACAGTTAACACATGGTTCACTGTTGGAGTTAATATATTACATAGCTTCTTGTTGAAATGACCAGATTGTTATGGACAAACATTGTACTGCAAATGTATGCATTGCTGTCTTTGGCTGCATGGCTTGATCTTCAGTGGAATGGTGGGCATTGTTGGCGTCCAAGGAGTTAAGACAGGAAGAGTGAAAGGGGGTAGTGACCCTGCTCATCAATGCCTTGCTGATGTTGCCCTAGGGGGCATGACAGTTGTATTTTGGCTTGTGCAGAGAGGTTTACGGTTTAGCACTTCCTGGTAAAAAGCCTTGCACAAGCAAGTTTGGTGTTTCGTTACAGATCAGTTTAATGAGTCTGGATCACAGTCATCTGTATGAGCCTGTGAGATAAACATGTATATTGTGGCCACACATATGTGACCTACTTTGTGACTGATGTAAGGCCTCACATTTTAGATGAGAACAAAGACAGAGTTTCCTTGGAGATAACAGGAAGCTGTGAAGGTGTTAGCTTTGGATGCAGGGCCTGAGACTGTGGGGGTGATATTAGAGGATTAAAGAGGAGATGCATTGTTACTGCCGATTATAATGCAATGTGACTTGTGATGCAATGTGACTTGTGAACTGTGAGAGTCCTGGTATTTAAGGACGAGAGTTTCCTGTGATGTTCTCTTTCTTCTTTGAGATGTTGGTGAATGTGAATAAAGATGCCTTGAGAGAAATCTGTCTCATCGATTGCACATTCCCACACTGGTGACCCAAGACGTAGCATGCAGCAAGAAGAGAATTCCCCGGGGCCAGCCTCGTCAGGAGCCCCCAGCCAAGCGAATGCCGCTACGGTCCAGCTACCGGACTTTTGGCAGAACAATCCGCGCTCCTGGTTCCACGCGGTTGAGGCACAGTTCAACCTCCGGGGGATATCGGTAGATGACACAAAATTCTACCATGTGGTCGCAAAACTGGACAACCACATGGCTCAGCATGTGGAGAGCCTTATCGAGCAGCCGCCAGACAGCGACAAATATGGCGCGTTGAAGGCTGCACTCATCCAGCACTTCACTCTCTCAGTGGAGGAGAGGGCAGAACGACTCCTGGCGTTTACCGAGTTGGGAGATGGCACACCCGTTGACCTTATGGAGAAGATGTTGAGGTTGAAAGGCTCAGAAGATGACCACTTCATCTTTACCCACCTCTTCCTCAGGACCCTACCGTCAGCAACAAGAGCGACCCTGGCCATTTCGCCGTTGATGGCCCGGCGGGACTACCGCGCGCTGGCCCGGGAGGCGCAGCGAATTGTCAATGCCAGCAAACAGCAGCCGGCCACGGCAGCAGCAGCGGGACTCAGCGCGACGGCCGGAGATGGCAGGGGGCCAGAAGCAGCGGTAGCAGAACCACCGACGACGGCAGCGGCGGGGCCCAGGGAACACACCCTTTGTTTTTACCACCGCCGCTTCGCAGAGAGGGCACGCAAATGTGTACCACCGTGCCAGTTCAAGCATTCAGGAAATGCCAAGACCGGGGGTCGGTAGCAGCCACGGCCCTCGGGAAGGAGAACAAGCTGCTCTACTTGTTGGACGCTCGCTCGGGGAGGCATTTCCTCGTGGACACAGGCTCCCAGTTGAGTTTCATCACACCTTCCTACGCGGACAGGATGGCAGGTTCCAGAGGTCCTGGGGTGGCAGCAGCAAACGGCTCGGAGATTAAGACCTTTGGTGAGAGGACTCTACTCCTGTCTCTACACGGCCGTACATTTGAGTGGACTTTTGTTATAGCAGCAGTGAATTTCACTATGTTGGGGGCTGATTTTTTGTGCTCACATGGTTTGTTGGTTGATCTCGCTAACAGGCGCCTGGTTAATGCATTTTCTTTTGATTCTATTCCCTGTACAGCGCGAGTGGCCCCGCCAGCAGCACAAGCCAACGTCACAGCTGCAAGCGGTAAGTTCCACACACTGCTCACTCAGTTCCCAGCACTCATGGTCCCTACATTTTCGGCAACCGTTGCTAAACACGGGGTGGAACATTTTATTACCACTACCGGACCGCCTGTTTTTGCAAAAGCTCGGCGCTTGGACGCAGCTAAACTGGCCATAGCGCGTGAGGAGTTCGCCAACCTGGAGAGGTTGGGCATCATCAGGCGTTCGAACAGCCCATGGGCCTCCCCGCTACACATGGTCCCGAAGGCTGACGGCTCGTGGCGACCTTGCGGGGATTTCCGCAGGTTAAACAATGCAACAGTGCATGACCGCTACCCAATCCCGCATATCCAAGATTTTTCGGTCCATTTGGCAGGGGCGCGTGTTTTTTCTAAGATAGATTTGGTCCGCGGTTACCACCAAGTCCCAGTGCGCGCTGAGGACATACCCAAAACAGCGGTAATAACTCCATTTGGCCTATTCGAGTTTTTGCGCATGCCATTCGGGCTTATAGGGGCTGCACAGACGTTCCAACGCATGATGGACGCAGTGCTGTGTGATCTCCCTTTCGTGTTTGTCTACTTGGACGATATTTTGGTAGCCAGCACATCCGAAGACGAACACGAAAACCACCTAGCCACAGTTTTCCGGAGGTTGGGAGATCACGGGTTAATAATCAACCCAGCGAAGTGTCAGTTCGGGGTGGCGCAGATCGATTTTTTAGGACACCGCGTCTCCCCCGAAGGAGCGGTTCCGCTTCCTGACAAAGTACGTGCGGTAGCAAATTTTCCCCAGCCGCAGATGGTCAGGGCGTTACAAGAGTTTTTTGGAATGGTGAATTTTTATAACCGTTTTCTCCCCCGCACGGCGCAACTCATGCAACCGCTGTATGCCGCGCTCAAAAAACAGAAACCCACGAATAAGGTCGAGTGGTCCCTGGAGCGGGAGAGAGTGTTCTCGGAAGTAAAAGCGGCCTTGGCAAATGCTGCGTTGTTGGCACATCCAGACCCAACGGCCCGCATAGCGCTCACTACTGATGCGTCAGATGTGGCCATAGGGGCGGTCGTGGAGCAGCGTGTAGCCGGGGTTTGGCAGCCCCTCACTTTTTTCAGCAGGACCTTGCGCGATAGTGAACGTAAATACAGCGCATTCGACAGGGAGCTGCTGGCTCTCCACTTGGCCATCCGCCACTTTCAGTTCTGGCTGGAAGGACGCTGTTTCACCGCGTTCGCTGACCACAAGCCACTAACATTCGCGATGGCCAAGGTTTCCGAACCGTGGTCAGGCCGGCAACAGAGACAGCTGGCCGCGATCTCAGAGTTTACCACTGATATTCAGCATGTGGCGGGCAAACTGAATGTAGTGGCAGATTGCCTCTCGCGCACCGTGGCAGCTCCAGTCAGCATAGGAATAGATTACGCAGCCATGGCCGCAGAGCAGGTTAGTGACGCGGATGTGCGTGCGCTCCAGTCTGGACCAACAGGGTTAAGGCTGGAGAACAGGGTGCTGCAAGACGGTATACCCCCCCTAATCTGCGATGTCTCCACTGGACGCGGCCGTCCAGTGGTACCGGCTGTGTGGCGCCGCCGCGTTTTTGACTCGATTCATTCTTTGGCGCACCCGGGAGTGCGCGTGTCGGTCAAAATGGTAGGAGAGAAATTTGTGTGGCCGAATCTTCGCAAACAAGTTAAAGAGTGGGCAGCAGCCTGCACGGCGTGTCAACGAGCCAAAGTACAAAGGCACACGAGGGCTCCTTTGGAGCTGTTTCACATCCCGGCCAAGAGGTTTGATCACGTTCATGTGGACCTCGTGGGCCCCCTTCTGCCGTCACAGGGGTGCACACACCTTCTGACAATGGTGGACTGCACCACGCGCTGGCCTGAAGTTGTCCCGCTGGCGTCAACCACGGCCAAGGAGGTGGCGCGCGCGTTTTTAACAGCATGGGTGGCGCGTTTCGGCGTTCCGTCGGACATTACATCCGACAGAGGCCCTCAATTTGTGTCCAAACTTTGGTCGACAATGGCCCGCAACCTGGGTGTCACAATTCACCGCAGAACCGTGTACAATCCGCAGGCTAATGGGTTATGCGAACGTTTCCATAGGTCATTGAAAGCGGCTCTCAGAGCGTCACTGACGGATGCAAATTGGGTAGACAAGTTACTGTGGATTTTATTGGGGTTGCGTTCTGCGCCTAAAGAGGACTTAGAAGCCTCCCCAGCGGAGCTCGTGTTTGCGCAACCACTTCAGCTGCCTGAGGAGTTTCTCCCAGATAACCCTGCGCCGGACAGCTCCCCGTCCCAGCTGTTACGGAGTAGCATAGAATCAAGCACAGTGCCCGGCCCCCTGCACCACAGTTTTCCGCGCGTTTTTATGCCTAAAGCTTTGAAGAACGCAGAGTTTGTTTTTGTCAGACACAATGCACATCGACCTCCACTGCGACCACCTTATGACGGCCCTTTCAGAGTGTTGGAAACAGGGGACAAGCAGTTTTTGCTAGATTTGGGGGGTAGGAAAGAAAAAGTGGGCATAAACAGACTCAAACCCGCTTTTGTGGTGGCGGATGAGCAAGTGCTGTTGGCAAGGGCCCCGCGGCGAGGTAGACCCCCACGGGGAGCTTCACAGAGTAATGTTTCCCCAGAACACCCGCAGGGACTGACAAAAGGTTTCCACCCCCAGACGGCAACCCCCCAGCATGACAGCACCGCAGAGACGTTGAATCCTGGCTACAGCAGATACGGCAGGAGACTGAAGCCTAGACAGCATGCAGACTGATGTGTATTGATTCTATCACGGCATGCATACTGTTATTCTCTTGTTCATTCTAAAATGTTTGGGGGAGGGGGGTGTGGCCACACATATGTGACCTACTTTGTGACTGATGTAAGGCCTCACATTTTAGATGAGAACAAAGACAGAGTTTCCTTGGAGATAACAGGAAGCTGTGAAGGTGTTAGCTTTGGATGCAGGGCCTTAGACTGTGGGGGTGATATTAGAGGCTTAAAGAGGAGATGCATTGTCACTGCCGATTATAATGCAATGTGACTTGTGATGCAATGTGACTTGTGAACTGTGAGAGTCCTGGTATTTAAGGACGAGAGTTTCCTGTGGTGTTCTCTTTCTTCTTTGAGATGTTGGTGAATGTGAATAAAGATGCCTTGAGAGAAATCTGTCTCATCGATTGCACATTCCCACAATACTACATTTGTGCATGTGCAGTTCACATGTTTAAAAGACCAGGCCACAATGAAAAGGTGTCCTAAAATAAGAAAAAAAAGACACATGAATTCTAGATAGATAGATACTTTATTTCAAACAAAAAAGTATAACAAAAACAAAACAAATGACAAATGCAATAAAGTAACAGTATACAGTGTTCGAAAGGGAGAAGGAAGAAATGAACACTTATTAATTCCATCTACTCTTTTCCATAAATACACCCATGTGAATTATATACAAATTACCACATTTAAGACCCCAAGTAAACAATTAACTGTATTTTGTACATATCAACATTAACACCCATCCATCCTAACATCCTAACATACATTGATGTCCATACATCAAAACCAGCCTCAAACAGCACAGATATACACAGTGCTGTCCCACCCACCATTCCATAGTGTCCCATAGTGTCCCAGAGTGAGCATAATGAATCGTACATATAAATACTACCCTTCTAACATATATCTTTTCAGCAAATAATGTTTATACCTCTTTTTGAATTGATTTCTGTTTGTACATAGTTTCAGTTCCGGCTCCAGACTGTTCCACAAATCCACCCCACAGACAGATATGCACATACTTTTCTTGGTTGTTCGTATCTTGGGTTTTGTAAAGTTTAAGTCTTCTCTCAAATTATGATCATTGTCTCTTTTTTTAAATATTTTTTGTATATTAGTTGGGAGTTGATTATTAATTGCCCTGTACATGACTTGTGCTGTCTTAAATTTAACTAAATCATGAACTTTATTACATGTGACTTTAAAAACAACAAATTGGTATGGTCTCTATATCCTACATTATTTATTATCCTTATAGCTCTTTTTTGTAATGTGCATATTGACTGTAGGTTGGTCTTGTAGGTGTTTCCCCAGACTTCTACACAGTAGTTAAGATGAGGTAGAAACAGTGAATTGTACAGTAAGACCAATGATTTATAGTCCAAGATGTGTCTTGTCTTCCCCAGTATGCCTATACATTTTGCCAACTTTGCCCGGATGTGACTGATGTGAGGTTTCCAGCAGATTTTATTGTCTAGCGTCACCCCCAGAAACTTATTTTCCTGTACTGTTTCTATTCTGGTATCATCTATCGTCACCATTATTTCATGTTTTATTTTATAATTTCCAAACAACATAATCTTTGTTTTTTTAGATTTAGAGATAATTTATTTTTGTTGAACCACTGCGTTAACTTTTCTCATTTCAGTTGTGACCACCTTTAAAACCTGCTGCAAACTCTCACCAGTGCAAAGGATATTTGTGTCATCCGCAAACAAAATAAATTTCAGAATTTTTGATACTTGGCATATGTCATTTATATACAAAATAAAGAGTTTGGGTCCCAAAACTGACCCCTGGGGCACACCACAAATGATGTCCCTGAAAGGTGATTTGTGCTCACCAATTTGTACAAATTGTTGTCTGTTAGTTAAATAACTTTCCACCCAACTCAGTCCGACCTCTCTTATCCCATACCTTTCCAGTTTCCTTAGTAGTATTCTGTGGTCAGTGGTGTCAAAAGCTTTCTTTAAATCTATAAATACTCCTACAGCAAACTTTTTTTTTTATCTATACAACTAGTAATTTCTTCTATAAGTTTGATCAGTGCCAAATATGTAGATTTATCTGCTCTAAAACCATACTGGCTGTCTGTAAGGAGGTTTTTTTTTTTTTTTTTGTTACTTATTTGTACCCGTAGGTAGATTTGGTTTGCAGTCTGGTGACAAGCCACCGGCTGCTGGTCGCTGCGTGCGCGAGCGCCCTAAACCTACATGCTTTTGGTATGCGGGAGGAAACCGGAGAAATCCCGGAGTAAACCCACGCAACACGGGGAGAACATGCAAACTCCACACAGATCACTGTTGGTCCGGGGCTGGGATCGAACCCACGATCTCATGATCCCCGCGGTCCCCCGGCCGAGGGTAAAACTGTGCTGCCACAGTGCTAAACCACTGCGCCACCGTGCAGCCCTAGGTTGTGGAGGTTGTGTTTTTCAATGAAATCATCCAGTCTCTTAGTGAAGATTTTTTCAAGTATTTTGGAGAATTGTGAGAGTAAAGAGACTGGCCTGTAATTTGTGAAACAATGACTGTCTCCTGTTTTGTATAGAGGTATTACTTTTGCTATTTTCATTTTGTATGGAAATTTACCAGTTTGAAATGACAGGTTACAGATGTGGGTGAGTGGCTTAACAATTCCTTCAATTACTTTTTTCACTATTGTCATGTCAATTTCATTCCAGTCCGTTGATTTTTTTTGTTCTTAAATTTACTCACAGTCTCGATAATTTCCTTTTCAGTAACTGCACCCAAAAAGATTGTGTTTGGATTTCTATCTTCTATTTCATTTACAGAACCACTGTTGTTTGTTTCTGTTGCCACTATTGATTTTGCTAATTCAGGACCAACGTTTACAAAAAAATTATTGAAACCACTGACCACATCCTCCATATTATTTATCAAATTGCCATTTTCAATAAAATATTCTGGATAATTAGCATTCTTAGGTCGATTACTAATAATCCCATTGAGTACTTGCTATATTCCTCTTAAGTTATTTTTATTATCCTCTAATATTCTGTTGTAATATTCTTTCTTACAGGTCCTCATTATATTAATAAGCTTATTTTTATATCTTTTATATTTGATCTCAGCCTCCACCATTCTGCACTTAATGAATTGTTTATATAATGTATTCTTCTTTTTACATGCATTTATTAACCCCTTGGTGACCCAAGGAATATTTTTCTTTTGTTGTCTGTCACTGTATTGTTTTATAGGACAGTTTTTATTGTAAATGGCGGCGCCACACGAGTGGGCTGCCTGTTGCAACAGCCTTTTTTTTTATCTTCCTTCTTCTTTCTACACCTTTCACTCTGTATATATATCACGGATCGCCCCGGGGGTCTCCCGGGTCGGCGGACGGAGCCACGGTTTGCAGTGGGAGACGTTACAGCGGGGAGGAGCTAGTGCTAGCTAGCACTTGGCCGCCGTCCGGTGCTAATGGGAAACTCGACATACCGGGAGCTGTAGCGAAAACGACGCGGTGCCGGGCTGGAGTTTAGGCGGCGTGAAAGAAATATAAGACAGAATAATAAAGAGCGATGGCAAGAACCAAGCAGACCGCCCGTAAAATCTACTGGAGGAAGAAGCCCCCCCCCCCCCCCCCCCCCCCACCAGGGCTGCTCGGAGAGGCGCTCCGGCCACCGGCAGAGTGAAGAAGCCTCGCCGTCACAGGCCCGTGGCTCTGAGAGAGATCCGTCGCTGCCAGAGATCCACGGAGCTGCTCATCCGCAAGCTGCCCGTCCAGCGCCTGGTGAGGGAGATCGCTCAGGACTTCAAGACCGTCCTGCGTTTCCTGAGCTTCGCCGTCGTGGCTCTGCAGGAGGCCAGCGAGGCCCACCTGATGGTCTCTTCTTCGCTAAGGGGGTCACCATCATGCCCAAAGACTTCCAGCTGGCCCGCTGCATCCGCGGAGAGAGAACTTAGACTTTCTGCTGCACATTCACCAGCCATAATGCTCTGCACTGTGTGTCTATATATATACTGTAGCGAACTCAATATGAGCACCCTACTTGGCTTGCCAAGTGGGTTGACCCTATTGGCGACACAGGTAGGGTGCGGGACTCCGGAGCGGGAGGCGTGAGTTCAAATCTCCCGGTGGGACGTCGCCATGTCGAGCAGCACGTTACAATACATTTATAGTAATATGGACATATGTTTACTAGATGTTGTTTTTTCTTGCCTTCTGATTGTTGCTCTGAGTGTTGCTATCCCTGTGCTGTTGCAATCCTGGAATTTCCCCGTTGTGGGACTAATAAAGGCTTATCTTATCTTATCTTATCTTAATATTTGTAAAAATTTATCATATGCTTTATTTATATCGTTTTCATCATAAACTATCTTCCAATCTTGTATTAATAATTCCTTTGTCAGTAAATACATAGATTCTTCGGTTCTTATTCTTTTATATTCAATGTTTTTGGTATACTTTTTTCAGGTGGTCACTGATATCATTCAATAAAAGCCCACTCCTGATATTATTTTCCATAATGTTTGTGAATATGTTATCTATTAGTGTGGCACTGTGTGACGTAATTCTGCAAGGTCCGGTAATTGTTGGATGTAAGCCCATACTGTACATTGTGTTGATAAATTCTTCTGTCAAACTATGTTGTTTTGAATTCATCAGATCTATATTGAAATCCCCACAGATGAACATAACTTTATGAGTTAATTTGGCATACATTTTTTCCATCCAGTCCTTAAATAAGTCATTATTTGATCCAGGTGTTCTATATACACAGCTCACTACTATATTCTTCACATTGTCCAGACAGATTTCTATTGTAATACATTCAAATAAATCATCCACAGTTACTGACAGATTTTCAACAACCTTGTATTTCAAGCTCTTGTCAACATAAATTGCAACTCCTCCTTTTTTCACTTTTCTATTTATATAATTTAATTCATAGCCATCCATGGTAAAATCCACTCCTTTCTCTTCACTGAGCCACGTCTCTGATATTGCCACAATATTGAATGGCTCTTTAAACTGATGTAAATAATCTTTAATGTTATTAAAGTTGGCATAGAGACTTCTGCTGTTGAAGTGGATCATTGAAATATTGAAATAAGATGTGACCATTGTGTTAAACTGTTCATCCGTGTAGTAACTACAGTTATTATTGATGGAGCTAAATAAATTATTATCAGGGTCTATGTTATATTCTACGTCCTGTGAGTTGTGATCTGTATATTCAAAAACTTTCAGTTCCTATTGTTCCTGTTTGTTGATCTTTTGTTTCATGTTGTTAAATGTCTTGTAGCAGATGAGTATATCCCTTCAGTGTCCTACAATTGTCTCTTGTTGCTGTCAACTCCAGTTCATAACATTCATTGATATTTGTCCAGTTCCATAATATTATGGATGTTAATGACCTTGGCTTCTTCAGGTGATCTGTTTAATTTGATGTATATTTTACAGTTTGATGTCCAGGTGTTTTGAATCTTTTTCTGCTTTCTCAGGTATCTTGCTTTTCTGGCTATTTCTGCGTTTTCTTTTGTAAGGTGCAGATAAAATTAGATATACTTAAAAGCTCAGTTTGTTAGAAAAGATATTCAAGATTCAGTACTGTTTGTCAGGAGTTACTCTAGTCATTTTTACTCACTGACCATGCTAGCGTGTCCAAAAGATAAGGTGTTATTGAGTTTAACAATTAATTCGCCTTCAATATATACTTGCTTTCAGATGAAATAAATCTACTTGAAGCCACTGATTAATAACAGTTAATAGATATGACTGCCTAAAGTTTCCAGCAGAATATTACTCACCAAAGCTTGTGATGGCAGGAGAAAAGACATCAGAACATCAACAGAATGGTATACCCTGTGTTATGTCTCAATATGACTTCTTAAAGTATTTAAATTCATTTCCATTAATAATGCAATATATGACTTTGTGGGAACTGATAAATCAAGTTCAAACTGGCCATGTTAGCAGCATGTCTAAATGCAGCAACTGATTTTTTTCTATAATTTTGGCAATTTGATGCTCTCATGTTGTAAAAGAATTAATAGTAAATCAGCATCATTATACAAAAGAACTCAGAAGTATAGAAGAATTCAAATCCTATTTCAATAAAGTGAGACAATTTTCTTTAAAATGCATAATATTTTCGTTATTTGGAAAGATTGCTGATTTGAAATGTGAACCAAATGATGCATGTTTTAATCTTAACATTGTAGTAGAACAGCCCCTGCCTATGAAAATGCATGAAAGGTCACTTCCCCAAGCATTCGTTGTACCTGCTGCCATCTGGAGTAGACATTTGAGAGCATGGGCATGTGTACACAGGTCAGGTCTACTCTAATTAGTATTTCATCATGATTACAGTGAAACTGCAGACAGACAGCTCTTTTCAAATTAGCTTAATGCTGGTGGTAGATCATTATATGAATGGAAATATCAACCGGTCACATTTAGGGATATCACAGACCACTAGTAAAATTGAGAAGAATGAAGATAAAATGAAAAAAAATGTGGATTTTAATTGCTCCTGCAAATTGAAAACATACTGTAGTGGGGTGGGGGGGGGGGGGGGATAAACTAGAGACCAACAAAGAAACAACATGGTCTAATTTTTACTTTTTGCAATCATAATTTGTACAGCACTTTTATTTCTACAGTGTGACACATGATAGTCTGAATTGGATTTCCATTTCTGCATTACCTGATAAATGCAGACATTCTGATAATAAAATTATATGTAAATTATATGTTGAATTGATTAATTTAAACACTGGCAACAGTTTACAATCATCCCAAAGGTGTTCTGATGTTTTATGAACTGAGATGACAGGGATATTTTTTTCACATGCATTAACCTAAAAAAGAAAGCATGAACAACTTTAAAACACATAATCATTATAAAGATAAAAAGGTTTCCTGTTTTCTTTGTATGAGATTTTAATGTCTCAGTTTATGTACAAGATGTATTTGACTTGCAGATTCCACTGGCAAGTTTTAGTTTTTTTTAACTTTCACTAGATGATTTTGTTTAGGCATCAACAAAATACTTTATTAGCTTTAGGCACTAAAAGTACTTGGCCGGTTTGGAAGGATATGGTGATTTTATTTTTTAACATAGTTGTAACATTCTGTGCTGTGCATTGCTGCATGACACCTTTCAACTACACTGAAAATGCCGCAGCTCAATGTATCACTATGTGCAACAAAATGGTACCCTCCACATACGCCAGTGATGACAACATATTATTTACTGTATATATCTCTCCTTTTGATTTAGCAGATAAAGCAATCAAAATATATTAATATTTTATTATAAAAAAATATTATTTTATTTTATATATTAATATTTGGGCAGCACGGTGGTGCAGTGGTTAGCACTGCTGCCTTACAGCTAGAAGGTTCCTGGTTCGAATCCCCAGGCTGGCAGGGGTTGGAACCTTTCTGTGTGGAGTTTGCATGTTCTCCCTGTGCTGCATGGGTTTACTCCGGGGGCTCCGGTTTCCTCCCACAATCCAAAGACATGCATGTTAGGTTAATTGGCTGTTGTAAATTGTCCCTAGATATCTGTTTCCTATAGGCCCTTAGAATAGAGGGTTAGTACTAGTGAAAGCGCTGAAAGCGCTTTGAGTGGTCTTTGTGACTAGAAAAGCGCTATATAAGTGCAGGTTAGTTAGTTAGTAGTAATTTTAGTTCTTATAAATTGTGTAAATCGATTTTTTTTCATTACTTAATAAATGTCAACTGATTTTCAATCCTAAAATTGAGGCACGCAGGTTAACTACCTACTGCTGACAATGATTTACTCTATTATAAATCTGTTAAGCAATCCTAAACATAAAAACCTGTAGAAGTCTTTACAGGCATGGTTTAAAAATATATTACAAAATAATTTTGGCAACCAATGTTAAGTATACTTCTGGCATACTGTAGCACATAAGGTCAATGAAGTAATATGAATGCATTGTTGGTGGGAGGAATATATTACCTACAGATGAAGATGGGGCAGGTTTTGGTGTCGAATTACATTAACTCTTCTTTCCCCTTAAAGTAGCTGACAGTTGATTAATGAGCTGGACACAGGGTCCAAACCAGTCGCTGGAACAACATGCTTTTGTTTTAGGAGATACAATGAACCAATATAGAAAAGGATAATTCATTTTAAAGTTGAAAATGTATGGAATGGTTAAAATGCACAGAAATAAATATAGTGATTACAATCTATTTGTTTTGTTTAAAAAATGAACAATTTTACTTAATATTGCTTAAATGTTAAAATTAAATGAGAAACAAAAACATTACCTAAATTACTGAATAAATTATTATTACTGTTTATGCATATATTATATTATTTCAGTTTATTTGAATGTTCATACTGTTTTGCATTGAATTTGCAACTTTAAAAATTACCCAGCCAAAGTCAACCTCTCATATACAACAAATAGTGATTACAATATATCACTGCACGATAAGATAACAAATGAACTACTGACTAATTGGATGAAGTGGTGTCATGTCACAGCAGTATTTATTAAACCTCTGGCAGCCGGTCATCTTTTTGGTTTTGGCACAGCTACAGTAAAGAGAATTACAATTGCTCTCATCTGTAATCTGAAAAGTGGCTGTATCTATTTAGCTTTAATTAATGAACTTTATAGTGAATATGTCCTTAAACTGTATTATAGCTATCCTTTTCCCACTGAATAAAGCTCTGCCATTCACATTAAGATTAATCTTTTGAATGAAAGTAGGCACAGACAGTTTTCTAAGAGTAATGGAATTGCACAGCCCTTGCACAGGAGTGACAATGTTATATTCTGACATAAAATGATGTAGCTGCTGTTATAGTATTTTAGAGCTGTGGCAGACACTGTTGGTTTATCTTGCATAAGGGTCAGACTCCCAGTCAATAACCACATGCATTGTAAGACGTCGTAATGAGGCCTACTGTAGGAAAGTCATTCATTTCTCAGTAGAGGACTGCTAACAGCTTGAAACATATGGAGTGAAAATCACAAACTAGTGTTGCTGGCAATTCTGCAGTGATTATTAAGGAACACCTGTTTGGCTGGCTGGCAAGGCGACTTGGGGTCCTGCTGAATAGCAGCAGGCTAATGAAGGTCTCCTCAGCTTAATTGTTTGGGCTATAAATAGTGGCAGATAGAGGGATAGCATGCAGCACCGCCCTCATCATTGTCCCCTTTTTGCCATACATGAAGAGAATCAGCTATTAGAGAATGTTGTTGTGGGTCGTGATTACAGGAGGGACTTGTGACAGTGGTAAACTAAGCAATTACAAAAAAGTAATTAAGCTGTAAATTTGAATTCCGGTGTGAACACACATACACAGAGTGAGGGCTATGTTTTGAACAACTACTAATCTCTGACAAAAGTCTAAGATTTTAGGAATGTAAAAGTATTCCTCTGGCAATACCCTGCATTTGATTACACGAGTGAACACATGTTTAGATTGTGGCCAAAGTGCTTTTGCTTTTCAATCTTTCAATGACCAGAAACAGCCCCCAGCATTCATATTCCTCTTGCTTTGACAGTACCTCATCTACAGGTACATCTCAAAATATTAGAATATCATGAAAAAGTTCAATATTTTTTGTCACTCATTTCAGAAAGTGAAACCCATATATTATATAGATTCATTACACAGAGAGTGATATATTTCAAGTGTTTATTTATTTTAATTTTGACGATTATGGCTTACAGCCCATGAAAACCCCAAATTCAGTTTCTCCAAAAAAAAAAATAGAATATTACATAAAATTAATTAAAAAAATAGTTTTTTTTTTTAATAGAAATGTTGGCTGACTGAAAAGTACGTTCATGTACACACTCGATACTTGGTCTGGGCAAATTTTGGATTAATTATTGTATCAATGTGGTGTGCCATGGAGGTGATCAGCCTGTGGCACTGCTAAGGTGTTATGAAGGCCCAGGTTGCTTTGATAGTGACCTTCAGCTCATCTGCATTGTTGGGTCTGGTGTCTCTCATCTTCCTCTTGACAATACTCCATAGATTCTCTATGGGGCTTAGGTCAGGACAGTTTGCTGGCCAATCAAACACAGTGTTGCCATGATCATTAAACCAAGTTTTGATACTTTTGCAGTGTGGGAGGGTGCCAAATCCTGCTGGAAAATGAAATCAGCTTCACCATAAAGCTTGTCAGCAGAGGGAAGCATGAAGTGCTCTAAAATTTCCTGGTAGGCGACTGTGGTGATTTTGATCTTGATAAAACACAGTGGACAAACACCAGCAGATGATCTCTGTTCAGATTAAAGTAAATTTTGCATTTCATTTGGAAATCAAAGTCCCAGAGTCTGGAGAAAGAGTGGAGAGGCACAGAATCTAAGTTGCTTGAGGTTTAGTGTGATGTTTCCACAGTCAGTGATAATTTGAGGAACCACGTCATCTGCTGGTGTTTGCCCACTGCGTTTTATCAGGACCAAAGTCACCGCAGTCGTCTACCAGGAAATTTTAGAGCACTTCATGCTTCCCTCTGCAGACAAGCTTTATGGAGAAGCTGATTTCATTTTCCAGCAGGACTTGGCACCCCCCCCCCCCCACATTGCCAAAAGTATCAGAACCTGGTTTAATGACCATGGCATCACTGTGTTTGATTGGCCAGAAAACTGTCCTGACCTAAACCCCATAGGGAATCTATGGAGTATTGTCAAGAGGAAGATGAGAGACGCCAGACCCAACAATGCAGACGGGCTGAAGGTCACTATCAAAGCAACCTGGGCCTTCATAACACCTCAGCAGTTCCAGTCTGATCACCTCCATGCCACGCCACATTGATACAGTAATTAATCCAAAATTTGCCCAGACCAAGTATCGAGTGTGTACATGAACAT
Organism: Pholidichthys leucotaenia; assembly: GCA_020510985.1. NCBI lineage: Eukaryota > Metazoa > Chordata > Actinopteri > Cichliformes > Pholidichthyidae > Pholidichthys > Pholidichthys leucotaenia. The sequence continues at coordinate 129,288,185 of CM035840.1, read as the reverse complement.
ACTTTTCAGTCGGCCAGCATTTCTATTAAAAAAACTTTTTTTTTTAAAATTAATTTTATGTAATATTCTAATTTTTTGAGAAACTGAATTTGGGGTTTTCATGGGCTGTAAGCCATAATCATCAAATTTAAAATAAATAAACACTTGAAATATATCACTCTCTGTGTAATGAATCTATATAATATGTGGGTTTCACTTTCTGAAATGAGTGACAAAAAATATTGAACTTTTCCATGATATTCTAATTTTTTGAGATGTACCTGTAAGAAATACTGAAATGCACTACACATCACTAATTGCATTATTACCCACAGTTACTTTTCCAAATGGGTTTTTGACACAAGAACTCAATGAGAATAAAGCAAGATCATCTGATTTTGTGTTAAACAGTGCTTGAAGCATTGCTGCTGCAGTGTATGCCCTGCTGTTCAGGGGTCACCTTCCTTGATGTTGTTCAAATGAGTTTTGCTGGCAGTGCTTTCCAGGTCAAGCCTTTTTGAGAGAGAAGTGATAACTTTCACAGGCTCTGAGTTTTACAGCAAGCAGTGAAATAGTGGAATATTTTGACTGTTCCTTTGAGTTGCAAAATACTGAGAAGAAAGGTGCTGAAATTGTTTTGGCTTTTGCTTTATTCAACAACAAAAACTAACTGAAACCACATGGCTGGATGAATGATGGATGGATAGATGGATGTTGAAGCACTGAAAAGCTTAAAGATACCTAAGCTGGTATAATTCTCATTCTTATCCAAAATTCCTGATTTCTGCTCAGTCCCTGAATCTCAAGTAACAAATTTAACAAAGGTGTTTTACCAGACTCGGTAAAGAACCAAGCAGCAGAAACAAGTTAATATCTCCTCACCTGCATCTAAGCTTAAAAAAGAGGTACCCTGCATGATCTACTGTGTCAGAAGCAAATTATTGTAATATATGCAGAGTTTGCTCTCAAACTGAGACTGTTTGGCCACTGATTCACCAGGAAGCCATTCTGGTGTTACATATTACTGTACTAGAGATGAAAAAGCAACTCTTTTACTAACTATGGACTTCAGATTACAGAAGTGTCACATTTATTTGATAGGGACCAGAGCCTTCACATGATAAAACAATATTTTGAACACTGGAAAATCAAGATCAAAACAAAGCAACAAACTAAATGAATATATAGTTATGTTTGTGAGAATACCATGATATATGTATATATTGGCACTGGGCAATACAACAAATATATTTGTTATATCAATACATTCTACTTTGCACGATACATACTGTATGATATGTTTATAGCTGATCTTGAGCTTTTACGGCAATTTATGGCCGCTTCTCTCTGTCAGCGTCTCTCTCCTCACCTCTCCTTTGCACTCAGGTGTCCCTTCCCCCTCCAACCCCCTCCTCACACCATATTTCATTTCAGGGTTGTTGTCAAGTCATTTTTTTCCGCAGTTTTTTTTTTTTTTCTCTAGAAATGACTTCTTTTGAACCTATTTTCATGGGGCAGAGACCATTGTTTTTTTATGCACAATCTGGCAAAACTAGCAGAGCGTGGGAAAAGGCGGGGGTGGGGGGGGAGAAATGACACACATACCGGCTGCAGTGCAGCAGACTTGAACAAATGGAGAAAAATGCACCTTCTGTGTTCACTGGCAGTGGTAAAAATTGAACAAAATACAGTTTTGTGCAAATTATATCACACTACCACTAATTTGTTTCACCACTTGAGATATCGTCCACTATAATATGAAGAATGCATTAAAATCCACTCCCAACATCCCAGGTAGAGTCTACAAAATAAATAAATAAATAAAGGAACCAGCCCTAAGAAAATGACTATATGGCTTCTTCATTTGGAACATTTACCCCATACAACAAAAGTGCAAAATGGGAAGAAATCACAACTATGGACAAAAATTATACTGCCAAAGCCATGGTCCTTGTTGTTAAAAACAGGACCAAGCAGAAAAAAGTGGACTTTAATTTATATGCTTTTAAAATATCTTTCTCTAGAATTCTGGCTTAATGCACGTTTTATTGAGTCCTTTTTCTTTTCTTTTTTTTTTTTTAATGATTTCATTACAGGGCATAATAGGAAGGTCTACCATTATTGATTCTGACTTTCTGTAAATTTATGAGTGGGGTTGTCTGATTGGTTCAATAGTTTGCTAAATTTGATTTCATCGCCCACGCCCTTTTTTGTATGCAATTTAAAAGAAAATCCAAAACATGGATCTATTTCTATTATCATGCCGGTGTCATTTTATGCAAAGGTTTTACATTTATACAGTTGTTGGAGGAGACCTCGAGATATATCGTGTACCGTAATTAAAATCAGAAATGTATTGAGATACATGCTAAATGTCATACCTCCCATATATATATAGATAGACAGATAGATAGATAGATGTACTTTATTGATCCCAAACTGGGAAATTACAGGATATATATATATATATATATATATACACACACACACACACAGTGGTGTGAAAAAGTGTCTTCCCCCTTCCCGACTTCACATTTTCTTGTGTTTGTCACACTTAAATATTTCATCCATCCATCCATCCATCCATCTTCTACTGCTTAATCCTTTTCAGGTCGCGGGGGGGCTGGAGCCTATCCCAGCGTCTTTGGGCGAGAGGCAGGGTACACCCTGGACAGATCGCCAGTCCATCGCAGGGCCAACACAGAGAGACAGACAACCATTCACTCTCACAGTCAGATCTAAGGACAATTTAGAATCCCCAGTTGATGCCAATTAACCTAACTTGCATGTTTTTGGCATGTGGGAGGAAACCGGAGTGCCCGGAGTAAACCCACGCAGACACGGGGAGAACATGCAAACTCCACACAGAAGGGTCACCGATGGTCTGGGGGTGGGATCGATCCCATGACCTTCTCGCTGTGCTGGCACTGTGCTAACCACTGCGCCACCGTGCTGTATTTCAGATCATCAAATTTAAATATTAGACAAAGACAACACAAGTAAACACAAAACGCAGATTTTAAATGAAGGTGTTTATTATTAAGGGGAAAAAATCCAAAGCTACATGGCCCTGTGTGAAAAAGTGATTGCCCCCTAAACCTAATAACTGTTTGGGCCACCCTTAGCAGCAACAACTGCAAGCAAGTGTTTGCGATAACAGCAGTTGGTGGCCCAACCAGTTATTAGGTTTAGGGGCCAATCACTTTTTCACAAAGGGCCATGTAGCTTTGGACTTTTTTCCTCTTAATAATAAACACCTTCATTTAAAAACTGTATTTTGTGTTTACTTGTGCTATGTTTGTCTAATATTTAAATTTGTTTGATGATCTGAAACATTTAAGTCTGCCAAACATCCAAAAAATGAGAAACCAAAAAGGGGGCAAATGTGGGGAGCGTGAAATGAAGAAGTTGAATGGTTTTGTAATTCAGATTTAATGTCAGCTTCACATCCCCAACATGTCTCACCAAAAGCAGAAAGAGACTGATCGCAGTCAGACCCCCATATTTATACATCACACAACAAAAGCCAACATCACACATCCTTGTCATATCCTTCTAATCATCCCATGTCTCCTTCCAATGTCCTCCCATTCCTTCGCCTGACCCTGGGGGGTCAGGAAGTCTTTTCAGGTCTTCACCGCCGCGCCTCCATCTCCTCGTTGTTCTCCGCAGGCGGTCCAGACCTATTGTCCTCTTCTGAGACGTGAGGTCATTCCACACATGCAATCACAAAACATCCCCCTGTGTCTATACATATGCAGATATGGATATATGAACTACAGCCCCCCCCCAAACGTCTAAGAAAAGGACAATATATTTAGGTTCACAGAATATGGTGACATGACTGGCATAACTATACAAGTTGATCACATTAAAAGGAAGGAAAAAGAAAAAAAAAATCTTCAGCAACCACACCAACAGCATACCTTATACGGCATGATCACGTTAAAAACACAGTGATAACAGTAACAGTATAGTCTATGCCCCATGTCCGCCTTAAAACTGCCATGATAACCCCGACAGCATATCTTAAAACACATTATCACATTCACATCAGTCTGTGTGTCATCTGGGTTTTAACCGTCTTCCAAATCTGCTGTACGCCTGCCTCGGCGTCCCAGCAGCGCTGTCTTGTAAGGAATCTGCAGCTTGAGGAAAAGAGTGGTTATTTGATCCCTGTGGGGAGGCTGGGACGTGTCCCTTGGGAGGTCTACAACGTCGAGGTGCTCTCGCCACCCGTACAGGCTCGTCACTCAACATGAAGGCAGGCTTGAGTCTGTCAATGCTGACTGTCTCTTTTCTATCCCCCAAATCCAGCACAAAATGCTTATCTCCAGGTTCCAGCACTCTATATGGACCATCATATGGTGGGTGGAGGGTTGGCTTTAAAGCCTCGTGCCTAACAAAAATGAACTCGGCATTTTTTGAAGCCTGGGGAACAAAAACCCACGGAAAAGTGTGATGAACCGGGCCCGGGAGCATGTCCGCTCCCGTGCTGCTTAGTGGCCTCAGAGCTGGGAGGCGCCCCGGCTCTGGATGTTCTGGTAAGAATTCACCGGGGAGCCTGAGAGGTTGTGCAAAAACTAATTCTGCTGGGGAGGCGTCTAGATCCTCCTTGGGCGCAGAACGCAACCCCAATAAAACCCACGGTAGTTTGTTAACCCAATCTGCATCCGTTAGTGACGCTCTGAGGGCAGCCTTCAAAGACCTATGAAAACGCTCACATAAACCATTAGCCTGGGGGTGATATGCGGTAGTGCGATGGATTGTCGCCCCTAAGCTGCTGGCCATCGCAGACCAGAGCTCTGAGACAAACTGAGGCCCCCTATCGGAAGTGATGTCCGACGGGACTCCGAAACGCGCTACCCAGGTCGTTAAAAAAATGCGAGCCACCTCTGCGGCCGTAGTTGACGTCAGCGGGACCACTTCTGGCCAACGTGTGGTTCGGTCCACCATTGTTAAAAGATGTGTGAACCCCTGCGACAATGGTAGGGGGCCCACAAAGTCGACATGCACATGGGCAAACCTCCTGGCCGGGATTCGGAACGGTTCTAAAGGAGCTTTCGTGTGCTTGTGAATTTTGGCACGTTGGCAAGACATGCATGTTCTTGCCCACTCCTTTACGTGCTTGCGCAGGCCCGGCCAAACAAACTTCTCTGCCACCATTTTCACCGAAGTGCACACTCCCGGGTGCGCCAGGGAGTGAACCGAGTCAAAAACGCGGCGGCGCCACGCGGCCGGGACTACCGGGCAAGGTCGCCCAGTTGACACGTCGCAGATTAAGGGGGGCACACCGTCACGCAACCCCTGCTCTCCAGCCTTAACCCTGTTGGTCCAGACTGGAGTGTGCGCACGTCCGCGTCACTACCCTGTTCTGCTGCCATGGCTGCGTAATCTATCCCTACGGGAACTGGGGCCGCGTACGCTTCCGCGTTGGTCTTGCGCCCTGCGGCTGCGGTAGTATAATCTGCCTCCGCGTGCCCTGACGATGTCACAGCGCGGGAGAGGCAGTCTGCCACCACGTTGAATTTGCCTGCTACGTGCCGAATGTCCGTGGTAAATTCCGAAATTGCGGCCAGCTGCCTTTGTTGCCGGCCCGACCAAGGTTCTGAGATTTTAGACATCGCAAAAGTGAGCGGTTTATGGTCGACAAAAGCTGTGAAACGCCGATCTTCCAGCCAGAACTGGAAATGGCGAATGGCCAAATGATGCGCTAACAGCTCCCTGTCAAACGTGCTGTATTTGCGCTCGGTTTCGTTTAAGGATTTGCTAAAAAATGCTAGCGGTTGCCAAACCCCGTCCACGTGCTGCTCCACGACCGCCCCTATGGCCAAATTTGATGCGTCTGTGGTAAGCGCTATGCGGGCCGAGGGGTTGGGGTGGGCCAAAAGCGTGGCGTCAGCCAGGGCTCTTTTTACTTCTGCGAACGCGCGTTCCCGCTCCGGGGACCACACGACCACGTTGGAGGGCTTTTGCTTTCTAAGCGCGGCATATAATGGCTGCATGAGCTGAGCTGCGCGGGGGAGAAAATGGTTGTAAAAATTTACCATTCCCAAAAACTCCTGCAGCGATCTGACTGTTTGTGGTCGGGGAAAATTTGCCACTGCGCACACCTTATCAGGCAATGGGACTGCCTCTTCTGGGGAAAGGCGGTGTCTCAAAAATTCAATCTGCGCCACGCCGAATTGGCACTTGGCTGGATTAATTATTAACCCATGTTCTTCCAACCTCTGAAAAACTGTAGTGAGGTGATTTTCGTGTTCCTCCTCAGACATGCTGGCGACTAAAATATCGTCGAGGTAGACAAACACGAAAGGAAGATCGCGTAACACAGCGTCCATCATACGCTGAAACGTTTGTGCTGCGCCTTTAAGGCCAAACGGCACGCGCAGAAACTCAAAAAGACCAAAAGGGGTTATTACGGCCGTTTTAGGGATGTCCTCAGGTCGGACTGGGACTTGGTGGTAGCCACGGACCAGGTCTATTTTAGAAAAAATACACGCACCCGCCAGATGTAGTGAAAAATCCTGGATGTGAGGGATTGGGTAGCGGTCATGCGCTGTAGCATTGTTTAATCTGCGGTAATCGCCACAAGGTCTCCAGGAGCCGTCAGCTTTCAGGACCATATGCAGTGGCGAAGCCCACGGGCTTTTCGAGCGCTGAATAATGCCCAGTTTTTCCAGGCTGGCGAACTCGTCACATGCTATGGCGAGCTTGGTCGTGTCTAAGCGCCGGGCTTTAGCGAAAACAGGGGAGCCCATTGTGGAGATGAAGTGCTCCACCCCATGTCTCGCTACTGTTGCCAAAAATTTGGGAACTGTGAGTGCTGGAAATTGGGTGAGGAGTTTGTCAAACTTACCGCCTGCTGTGGCGACGTTGGCCTGCACGGGTGGTGGGGACACTCGAGCTGCACAGGGGATAGAAGAGAATGACAGTGCATTGATTAAGCGTCTATTTGCGAGATCAACTAACAACCCATGTGAACATAAGAAATCAGCACCTAACATGTTGAAACTCACCGCCGCTATGATAAAAGTTCACTCATAAGTGCTGATGTTCGAGCCGTTCGCCGCCGTTCGCCGCCGTTGCCCTGTTGCCGCGGGGTCCAGCCACTCGGTCAGCGTAGGTCGGGGTGATGAAGCTCACCTGAGCTCTGGTGTCTATGAGGAAATGTCGCCCGGAGCCTTCATCAGTGATGTAGAGCAGCTTGTTGGCCTCGCAGAGAGCCGTAGCTGCTAACGGTTCCCGGCTTTGGAGTTTCCCGAGCTCTTGAAACTGCACGGTGGCACACACTTGTATGCCCTCTCAGCGAATCGCCGGTGGTAGTAACAGAGGTCGTCTCGTCTGTTGCGTCGTGGCCGCGTCGCTGCCATGGTGGGCGGGATTTGCTCCGCTGTCTCCGGCTCCCCGATGCCCTGGGCTTCCGCACCGAGGTCCGCCGCTGCTGCTGTGGCCATCTGCTCGCCACAGGAGTTGAGGAGCCGCCGTGCTTCCCGGGCCAGCGCGCGGAAATCCTGCTGGGTCTTACAACGCATGCTGGCCAGAGTCCCTCTCATGTGCGCCGGGAGACTGCTGAGGAAGATGTGCTGAAAGAGGAAGCTGTCGTTGTCTGCCTCCCTCAGCTGAAGCATGTCTTCCATCAGGGCCATCGGTCTGCGCCCTCCTTGGCCATAAATCGCCAGTAGTCTCTTGGCCCTTTCCTCGGCCGAGGGCACGGAGCTCTCGATGAGAGTAGCCTTCAGCTCCTCGTATTTGTCGCTGGCGGGCGGCTGCTGTATCACGCTCCGCACGCATTGTGCTGTGGCGGCGTCGAGCCTAGCGATGATGTGGTAGAACTTGGTTTCGTCTGCCGTCACCCCTGCGAGCGCGAACTGTGCCTCAGCCTGCTTGAACCACGAGTTCGGGTCGTTCTGCCAGAATTCTGGGAGCTTGATGATGACAGCACTCGCTCAGGCCGCCTCCGATGAGTCTGCAACGGGGGAACGCCTTTCATCCATTCTCATGTACTGGTTACCAATGTGGGGAGTGTGAAATGAAGAAGCTGAATGGTTTTGTAATTCAGATTTAATGTCGACTTCACATCCCCAACATGTCTCACCAAAAGCAGAAAGAGACTGATCGCAGTCAGACCCCCATATTTATATATCACACAACAAAAGCCAACATCACACATCCTTGTCATATCCTTCTAATCATCCCATGTCTCCTTCCAATGTCCTCCCGTTCCTTCGCCTGACGCTGGGGGGTCAGGAAGTCTTTTCAGGTCTTCACCGCCGCGCCTCCATCTCCTCGTTGTTCTCCGCAGGCGGTCCAGACCTGTTGTCCTCTTCTGAGACGTGAGGTCATTCCACACATGCAATCACAAAACATCCCCCTGTGTCTATACATATGCAGTTATGGATATATGAACTACAGCAAACACTTTTTCATACCACTGTATGAGCCAAAAACACACAGTTTAGTTAAGATGGTAAATGTACAACATCACATCTTTACAACAGTGTTAATTGTTATTCTTTGGTCAGAACACCAAAGAGCATTTAGTAATATATTTAATTGGTTCAGTCATTACCCTTCGTTCAATCACATTAGCTTCCCATTGCAATCTGCAGTGATCAAAGAGGGTCAGTTCTTTTTCAGAGTACAATATTTCTTCACTGACTGATCTGGGGGAATTTCCCCAAACCAGCATCTTTTGAACGTACACAATGAACAGTTCTCCCATTCATCACAGAGCTAACACAGAGAGGTAGACAACCATTCATTTTCATGTTTACACATACAGGCAATTTACAATCCCCAGTCCCTAGCTGATCAAATATGTATGTCTTTGGACTGTGGGAGGAAGCCACCAAACCCAGAGAGAACCCACACAAGCATGTAGAGAACATGCAAACACCACACACAAAGGCCCCAGCTGGCTGACTGGTGGATTCCAACCCCAAACCGTCTTGCTATGAAGTGACAGTCCCAACGACTATTCCACCATAATGCCCTGTCATTCAACACATAATAAAACTAGAAAAGCACTCGGAGAGCGCAGACCTCCGCCAAGCGCCACAGTTCCCCCCATACAGTGTTTGTGTGTACGTTTTCAGATTCCTCGACCATGAAAACATATGACTAGCAATTGGATTGACAATGATAGGATTAGTGGTTCAGTAGTTATTCACGAAAATCGCATTTTCCGTAATGGCGGTTTTCTTGTGGACGGTGATCCGGATCACCACCAAAATCTAATCATCTTTAGGATACCCCATTTCTGACAATCTGTGAAAATTTCATGAAAATCCGTCCATAACTTTTTGAGTTATGTTGCTAACAAACAAACAGACAGACAGACAGACAGACAGACAGACAAACCAACGCCGATGAAAACATAACCTCCTTGGCGGAGGTAACAAATACAGTACATCACAATTATAATAGAGTCTTGAAATCTGTGTTACATTCGTCTCTGTATGTTTCCTTTGGTGCTTCTGTGAAAGTCTACTTGCCACTGTCAGACATGCAGTGGGTGTCACACATAAAAACGGTCTCAGGCATATCTCTAAACCTCTCTGTAAAGTGGAAGATTTTGCAGTGAACTGGAGACTAAATATCTCCATCTTCTATGTGGGGGAGAATAAATACATGAAAAATTGCAAAGAGTGCCATCGGAAATTTTTGGTTGCCCATGGGGGAGTGCAAGATGTCAAGCAAAATGCCTCAGGATACTCAAAACAAGATTCATCAAACATAAGGGTCTGGAGGACATGAGAATAAATCTCCTGCTTTCTGCCACCAAGGGCTTCTGATGCAGGAATTTCTATTACAACTTTAAAAAAAAAAAAAAACTTTTTTGTCATTAGACTAAACCGTGTTCTTCATAGTGTTTCTTAAACGTGTAACACATTTTGAATTAAGTATTTTTGGTAACAATCATTTAACCCATACAAGATAACAGGAAACATTTGCGTACTAACATTTACAAAAAATGCAAAACTGTTTTTAGGTATAATCAATACATTAATTTTGCTGGTTTACTTTCAAAATTTAACATGCTGTAAATATTCATATACCTACAGTATATGACTGGAATACAATGAGTACCAATACACTGGTGGGTCCTGACAGGGATGTCAGAAACAGAGCTCGAGCTCAACTTTGCTCATCAAAGTCCAACACTACATTTATCACTAATAAGCTTGATCCATTTATTGAGTCAAGATGCAACGTGTTTAAACAGACTCAGGATTTCACCTGATAGGGATAAGACTGATGCATAGGTGACATCCGATGAGGATCAAGGTCACAACCTTGCTCGTCAGACTAAGATAATCCTTTATTAGTCACACAACTGGGAAATTTACAATGGCACAATTTTGTTACTGTTATGTTGTGGGACACATATGCACAGATGTATATTACTTTATGCTTCATATGTATACCACTTTAGGCTTCACATCTTAGATTGAACAAAGGACTGAGTCTCTTTGGAGATGACAGGAGGATGTGAAAGTTTAGGCTTTGGTATGCAGAGAGACGGCCTTGGGGGATTTTCCTGGCTGCCAGAGATTATGGGTGGAGGTGTTAAGATCCGGAAGAAGATGCATTGTTACTTGGGATTAAATACAATGTGACTGTGAGCTTTGATGTCCTGGGGTATAAAAAGGACGAATGTCTGGAATTCTTGCTCTTCCTGTTTTTGCTGATGGTGGAGAATGTGAATAAACCTGACTCGTGAGATAAACTCTGCCTCGTCACTTTCACATTTCCACAATGTACACAATTACTAGCACACAATTATCCATTTGTATATCACTTGATCAATTACATTTTTTGTGTGTGTGTGTGTCTGTTCCTAATTGTTTTACTACCCTGGCATTTCAAATCACTTTGGCCTCAAAATTATTTTGATAATTCCCATAGCACAACTATAATTTTGCTTTAACTATTAGTCTTTTAAAGAAGTATTTACACTGTTTAGAAATACAAATAATGAGAAAAGAAATGTTTAGTCCTGCTGTTTTACAGTGAATAAAAAGTCATCTCATTTATGCTATCAAGTGAAAAAGGCTGGTGACTGATGAGTCTGTGAACTGAAAACAGCTGTATTTACTTGAGAAGACTTTCAAAGATCTATCTGATGGATCACAGAAAAAAAAAAAAATAAGTGAAGTTCTCATGCAGTCTAAGAATGATTCACATTTTTCGGCCTCCCCTGTCTTTCAGATAAATCAAGAGTGAACTGTGATTTGACATTTGGTAGGAATGAGTAAATCAACTTAGGTGTAATAGAGATCACCCATTGCTTGTTGTCCCTCCACTATTGTCTTTAGTAAGACAGTGTAAAAGTGATTCTGACATGTGCTGTATATTCCTCTACCTGCAGAAAAGACCTCAAGGCCAAGTGATAAAGGATAGCTGAAAGTTTGTCTGGCAGGCTTTCTCCCCTTCTGCAGTACTATTTCTTTCAGCTGCGAAAGAACCATATGACATGATCACCTGCACCCATTCTTCACCTCATAAGCCATGTTTACATGGACACAGGTAACCGGATTAAAAGCCTGATCAGAATAAAAATGCTTCATGTAAACACCCCAGTCTGAATATTCTGACCTGATCACACTCATTTGGATCAAAATTTCCTCCGATTGAGATGGGTGGGTTATGCTGATTGTTAATCCAATTGGTGCACATATACACACTTATTCCGAAGTTTGGGTAGAAAATATGTTTACTCCGCATGACTGTACATCAGCCAGACGTCAACATGACGTATTTCCGCCTTTACAGCAGCTAGTTGAAGACATGGCGGGAGTAAAATAAAACTGGTCTGTATCGTCCTGCTGTCTCCCTCTGTTCATCATATGCAGAAGTATGTAATTGTAGCTTCATTACGGAGACCAGAGAAGCAAAAGTACAGTCTGAATAACACAATACAGGTCCATTTCAAAAAGAGAAAGACACGAAGTGAGGTTTGTTTACATCGGAAGTTGCTTCTTCTTCTACTATTTCTGGAATGTTGGATAATTGTGCTCATGTCAAAATGATTTAGTCCGTTCAAACGTGTGATACATGGAAACACACGTCTTAATCTGATTAACTTTTTCAGGATCCATGTAAACAGTAAAGTTCTGATCTAAACTGTAATAAGATTGAAGAAATTTTGCACATGCAACCATGGCTATACTCTGGCACTCCAAATAAAGTAATGCACGTTGTCACTTTCTGCTTTCTTATCTATCCCACACTGTAAACTTTACAGGTCAGAGTGATATTCTAAGGCAGGTGTGATTCTCACGAAAGCACAGTGGATTGTCAAAAGGGAAAACGTCATTTATGGGCATGTTCAAGCCCATTTTACTAAGGGGGTAAAAAACAGCAGACTTTATGTTATCACCCCACTTTATCTGTCCTTTTTCCTTTGGAAGAATCATTAACCCCTGTTCTGTTCACCTTAGGCTTCCTTCCTCTCTCAAAATCCATCTGACTTTCCATGCTTTTCAGATTAAGCCTGTCTCCACCAGTGAGTTGTGCCTTCGAGCCAGACGCCCCCCGCCTCCAAAAAAATCATTGACGACCTCAGTAGGATTCTGAATGTTTGTTGCCAGGGCCGAGGTCTCCAATACTTTGTCTACTGGGAAGGTTATGGTCTTTAGGAGAGGTGCTGGATTCCATGGTCCTCCATCCCAGACCACAACATGGCAAGAAAATTCAACCACAGTCATTCTGACAAGCCACAGATTTTGCACTGGTGAAAAATTGCAAAAAAAAAAAAAAAAAAAATCAACTCCCTTGATTAATTAGAGCTGTGTTTTTGTGTCTAACATGCAATAACCCAATCAGAATGGCTCCTCTCCTCACCTTTAAAGGGTAGTATCTCACTGGGCTGTTGATTTAAAAAAAAAAATAAGACAAATCCAAGAATTTGTGATAATTTTTACTGGGAATTACACTATCTCACAAATATTGCAATAATGTTTCACAAACTTCGTGTGTGTTTTTGGCCAAAGTTCTCCGGGTGTTTGCATACATGTCATGAAAGTGTTGCAGGACATTCCCGCAATATATGCAAGGCAAAATTTAGCAGTTTTTGCACTCACAACAGTCCGGCAATGGCTGCCCAACACTCGAGACAAGGTCAAGATGGGTTTGAGACACCTGGAATCACTCTGACTATTTTGAGAGAAAGTTGTTGCACAATTTTTTTGGAACATGTTCAAAATTCCTGCACGACTCTGAAACTCAGGAGAGGAAGATGAGAACTGCTGAGAATGTTTGGAGACATTTTGGAAACTCATTTGAGAATGCCATTCTTCAATTAGTCTCAAGCTGTCTCAGCCCAGTGGGGCACCTGATCTAAGGCAAGCTGCTATTATAATGATGATTTTACTTTGGAGCACAGATTGGTCTTGCATTGGAGAAAAGACATGTTCATGCACAAAATGAAATTGTATGTGGATGTCTTTGGTCCGTGCTGCTTGGCAGTAAGCCAGACCTTCTTCCTCTTTTTCTTCTTCCTCTCCTTCTTAGTGAGATGAGTGTGAGTGGAAGAGTAGAAGTGTTGAGAGTTTGTGCTATCTTTCTATCTTTTCTGTTTTTTGTCACAACTGTTGGTTTATATTAGTTTGAGTTTGTTAAGTTAGTGTTTTTTGTCTGTTTTAGTTTTGTGTTTGGGTTTTTTGTTGGCCAGGCTCTGTAGCACTGGCTGGCATCTCAGACACTATGGTCTTCTCCAGGCTGACGTGGAAGCATGGCATCAAAACTGGTGTTGGCTCACTGCACAGTATGGAGGATGTTGCACTTCCTGGTGGGAGAATTATCCAGGCATGATACTGTTAAATCTGCGACCCACCTGACTGGTGCTGTCGTTTTGGTTTTGGAAAGGGTAGAGCAGGTAAATTCTTTGGTTGAAAGCAGAATCAGAGTCAATGGGACATTTGAGTCAGTCATGCCGCTGTCACAGCCAGCTACAAAAATAACTCTCTCTAATGTACCCCCATTTATTAGTGATGAGTTTCTTGTCAGAGAGCTGTCAAAGTTTGGAAAAGTGGTGTCACCCATCAGAAAAGTTTTGTCGGGCTGCAAGTCTCCCCTGCTGAGAGACGTCATGTCCCATTGCAGGCAGCTTTTTATGATCCCCAACAATAAGGTGTATGAATTTAATTGTGCATTTCGGGTTCAGGTTGATGGGTTTGATTATGGTTTTTTTTTCAACGTCTACCATGTTAAAATGTTTTGGGTGTGGAGAAGAGGGACATCTTGTGAAGGCCTGTCCTAACTGTTACGGCACTGCCCCGAGGGATGCGACAAGGACTACCGCCGTTGGCGGAGGGGCCATTTGCACTGAGCAGCAGGCGGCTACCACCACTGCTGAGCCCGTGTTAGGGCCGCGGCCAGCCGCCACTGGGTAGCATGGCGTCTCGGTGCAGGTGGGAGACATCAGCATCAAGACTACAGCTGAGGAGCTGCGGGAGGTGAGACAGAGTCCGGACGAGAACAGCACTGCAGTGAGTAATGAGAGGGAAAAGGGTGTGGGTGAAGAAGGTGAGGGGATTCGGAAAACAGTTGAGGTGGAAAATAAAGTGTATGAGGTGGTGGATAACGTTGTAGGTGAGAAAAAAGGTGATTTGAGCGATGAAACAGTTGAGGCAGCTGGGGTCATGGGTGAGCTGGGCAAAGTTGGTGATTTGACTAGTGAAATGAGAGATGTAGGAGAGGGAGATAAAATAACTTGAGAGCTGTGTGAAGGAGCTGAGGTGGTTGGTGAATTGTGCATGACTGGTGAAGGAACAAGTGGACAGTGTGGGGCAGGTGAAGCATCAGGAGGTCTGAGTGAGGATGGTGCTGCAGCTGATGCAGAAGATATGGAGGCGTCTGAATCTGGGCAGGTTTCTCTTAAGCTCCACAGAAATGAAAGCACTACCCGTGTTTGCAGGCAGTAAAGCCAGTCGGCTGAAGGTCAGACAGAATGCTGCAGATAGTGCAGCTCTGTCTGACAACAGCAACAGTGAAACCTGTTTGCCTGATAGCAGTGCATTTTCACGCAATAGTACACAGCTGCCTGTTAGTCAGGAGGACATTATTTATCATGCAAAAATGTTCAAATTGTTTTTACAGCAGACCAAGGGCATGAAGGGCTGGATATACAGCAATATTTTCCTGATAAGCAGGTTTTTTATAACTCCACCAGACAGCTTACAAAAAGCAAAGCTGAAACGGACCTTACAGATCAGGAAATTTACAGACTGTGAAAACAGATCAATAAAGTAAGAAAACATATTGGCTTTTAATGATGATGAAGAATATAGCCCGGGGTCACAAACTAAAACTGCAAGAGGTCCGATAAGTCAGTGCTCCTCCCCAGCTGAGGTCTGAATTAGGGCTGGGGATATTTAGGCACCTCACAATACAATTATGATTCGGGGTCTCTGATTTGATTCTAAAACGATTTTCGATGCATTTTTGTTTGTTTTTTTTTCATGATTTTTTTTTCTCTCACTGTGTGACAGCTTGGTACTTTTAAAGCCAAGTGTTTGCAATGACCAATGAATTTACTTCAAATATCTTTCAATAAAAGAAAGAGAAGAGAAATGGGACAAGTCACATGGAAACATTTATCTAAAAATGTGCTTTTAAGAACTGTCATCTTTTAAAGGACATTCTTTAAGTAGACCACAGCTGTCTCCAGCACACCAAAATCATGTGCTTTTACACATTTTATTAAGCAGATGTTTTAGCTGCTTTTAGTTCTGTATTTTTAGAGCAAAAAAAAAAAAAAAAATATTTGCTCAATTTCAAATAAAACATAATAATACAGGGGAACACTAAATGTGTTTTTGACTCCAAATAAATTGCTCTAAAATTCTAAAATTTCCAGCTTAAATCCTAAAATTGGAAAGTTTTACAGGAGAACACAAACTAAATTATATATATTTAAAAAAAAATTTAAAAAAACAAAATCTCACAAAAGTCCGCCCCTATACTATATTTTAAGTATTAAAAAATGTTTCAAACTGTAAGCCTAAAAAGGGACAGAATATATAATTCATTCCATCCATCCAACTATCCATCCATCTTCTTCCGCTTAATCCTTTTAAGGTCGCGGGGGGAGCTGGAGCCCATCCCAGCATCTTTGGGCGAGAGGCAGTGTACATCCTGGACAGATCGCCAGTCCATTGCAGGGCCAACACAGAGAGACAGACACTACAAAATTCCTTTGGAGGTTTTTTTTATGTGAACAATATTTTTATCTTTTTAACCTCGTCGAGGGTCTGTCTGAGTAACTCTCTCTCACAGGGAGAGAGGAGGTGGATGTGTGGAACTTTTCATGTTCGGTAACACACAGAGTAAATTATTGTTTTGAAATGATATCAGAGGGTTGTGGAAATTATCTCTATAACCAATGTCATGTTGGCTCAGTGTGGATGCTGTCCAAGGAAGTTGTGGATTTGCCGAGGGCACCTTCCGTCAACAGACCCCTGGGTGGACCCATACCATCGTAGGCAGCCAGAGTGGTGGTGGACACAATTTCACAGTAGCATTTCATTCCGTGGGTTACACCAGGAAGGAAGTGTGGCTGTCCACCAGCTGTATCTGACGGAGAACATCCAAGTCCCATGCTATAAACTGTCCGGGCGGCAGCCACCGATACAGAACTTGAGTTCCGTTTTTTCATTCGGTAAAAACAAAACATTATAATTTTCCCCCAAATTATATTAAAAATCTTCGAAGTCTGGAGGACTCTCAAGGTCTGGATTCAGACCAGAGTCCGCCAATTGGTGACCTCTGATCTAATGACTTCCCTTTTACTTTTCCTCTTAATTTTTTTTTTTCTCTCTCTGGTTTTAATGCTCCTATAATTATGGATTTATTAAGGTGGGGAGTTTAAATGTAAATGGTGCCAGAGAACCAAAGAAAAGGCCACTGTTTTTTGAAAGAGCAAAAATGAAGGACACTGATATATTGTTTTTACAAGAAACACACAGTAATCCAAGCATAGAGGCAGACTGGAGTAGAGAGTGGGAAGGTGAACTGATTTTAAGTCATAAGACCACAGCCAGTGGAGGGGTGGGCTCTTTATTCTCCAGGAAGTTTTCTCTCATTTTATCAAAGGCAGATGTCTTTTAGCCAGAACCCGTTTTGAACATTTTACTGTGCTTTTTATCAACATCTATGCTCCAACCAATGGTACTGAGAAGAAGAGGGTTGTTGTTTTTTTTTTTTTTTTTTTTTTTTTTTTACAAAAGGTTAATGATAAATTAAATAGTTGTAGGTCGGAGGATTTTTTTATTCTTGGGTGGGGATTTTAATTGTACTGAAATTGAGTTTTGAGATCGAAACCACACAGAGCCCCACACAAAGCCTGTAATGTTACAGCCTTATTCGAAAAAGGTTTAAATTCATTTTTTCCTCAAAATTGTACACACAATACCCCATAATGACAATGTGAAAAAAGTTTTTTTGAAGTTTTTGCAAATTTATTAAAATTGAAAAACTAACCAACATGTATAAGTATTCATAGCCTTTGCTCAATACTTTGTTGATGCACGTTTGGCAACAATTACAGCCTCAAGTCTTTTTGAATATGATGCTACAAGCTTGGCACACCTATCTTTGGGCAGTTTTTCCCATTCCTCTTTGCAGCACCTCTCAAGCTCCATCAGGTTTCATGGGAAGCATTGGTGCACAACCATTTTCATATCACTCCAGAGATGTTCAATTGGATTCAAGTCTGGGCTCTGGCTGGGCCACTCAAGGACATTCACAGAGTTGTCCTGAAGACAGTCCTCTTGGCTGTGTGCTTAGGCTCGTTGTCCTGCTGAAAGATGAACTGTTACCCCAGTCTGAGGTCAAGAGCGCTCTGGAACAGGTTTTCATCTAGGATGTCTCTGTACATTGCTGCATTAATCTTCCCCTCTATCCTGACTAGTTTCCCAATTCCTGCAGCTGAAAAAATCCCCACAGCATGATGCCACCACCACCACCATGCTTCACTGTATTGATGGTATTGGCCTGGTGATGAGCGGTGCCTGGTTTCCTCCAAACATGATGCCTGGCATTCAAGCCAAAGAGTTCAATCTTTGTCTCATCAGACCAGAGAATTTTGTTTCTCATGGTTTGAGAGTCCTTCAACTGCCTTTTCGCAAACTCCAGGCGGATTGTCATGTGCCTTCACTAAGGAGTGGCTTCTGTCTGGCCACTCTACCATACAGGCCTGATTGGTGGATTGCTGCAGAGATGGTTGTCCTTCTAGAATGTTCTCCTCTCTCCACAGAGGAACGCTGGAGCTCTGACAGAGTGACCGTCGGGTTCTTGGTCACCTCCCTGACTAAGGCCCTTCTCCCCCGATCGCTCAGTTTACACAACCAGCCAGCTCTAGGAAAAGTCCCGGCAGTTCTGAATTTCTTCCATTTATGGATGATGGAGGCCACTGCGCTCATTGGGACCTTCAAACCAGCAGCAATTTTTCTGTACCCTTCCCCAGATTAATGCCTCAAGACAATGCTGTCTCAGAGGTCTACAGACAATTCCTTTGACTTCATGCTTGGTTTGTGCTCTGATATGCACTGTCAATTGTGGGACCTTATATAGACAGGTGTGTGCCTTTCCAAATCATGTCCAATAAACTGAATTTATCACAGGTGGACTAGGGTAATCAGTGGAAACAGGAGGCACCTGAGCTCAATTTTGAGTTTCATGGCAAAGTCTGTGAATACTTATGTACTTGTGAGTTCTTATTTTTTTTTTTTAATAAATTTGTGTTGTGTTTAGAATTTTGAGGAAAAAATGAATTTATTCCATTTTAGAATAAGGCTGTAACATAACAAAATGTGAAAAAAGTGAAGCGCTGTGAATACTTTCTGGATGCACTGTATGTGCTCAACATGCATAAAAATTACGCATGCACTTACTAGTATTTTTATTTTATTATATAGCAATCGTCTTGATATAATGTCCTTGTAAATTTGTAATTAAAGTGTTTTTGTAACGATCTAAAAATCTTCTTCTTCTTCTTCTTCTTCTTCTTCTTGGGCAGAGCGGTGGCACAGTGGTTAGCACTGTGGCAGCACAGCAGCTCACCCTTGGCCATGGGATCCCTGGTTCCATCCCAGCCCCTGACCAACAGTGATCTGTGTGGAGTTTGCATGTTCTCCCCGTGTCTGCGTGGGTTTGCTCCGGGATTTCTCCGGTTTCCTCCCACAGGCTAAAAACATGCAGGTTAGGTTAATTGGAGACTCTAAATTGGCCCTAGGTGTGAATGTGTGTGTGAATGGTAAAGGGATAGTGCCGTACCGTGGCTGCTTCATCCATCCAGGTGGATGCCCTCAGTTTCCCCTCTGGGGATCAATAAAGTATACAAAAAAAAATCTTCTTCTTCTTCTTCTTCTTCTTCTTCTTCTTCTTCTTCTTCTTCTTCTTCTTCTTCTTCTTCTTCTTCTTCTTCTTCTTCTTCTTCTTCTTCTTCTTCTTCTTCTTCTTCTTCTTCTTCTTCTTCTTCCTGCTGCTCCCTTTTGGGGTGGCCACAGTGAATCATTATCATGATGACCTGCATATTTGATTAAACAAGGATTTTATGCTGGATGCCCTTCCTGATGCAACCCTCCCTATTTACCTGGGGTTGAGGCTGGCACAATGAGCACACTGGCATGTGCACTCATCCCTCCCCATAGAAAACAAACACACAACCATAATCCAATTCACGCCAGTCATGCACACTACTCATAAAATTCAAACAGTACATATCCAGGTGGAAAGAAATAGTTTGATGAGCTGAAGGGTGTGTGAATAGCTGGTTCTGCACACACCAATCAAGTCTGAAGTGTATGGAGTCAATTAATGCCAAAAATATTTTATTAATATTGTTATCTTCAAGTGATTGAACTTCCTGCCGTCCAGCTTGGTGCTCACCAAAATGGAACAAAGGAGGGAAATGTTGGTTACCCAGCCACAGGGGGTGCACAAGCCAGTGTACTCCCTGTACCGGTTCCAAGCCCGGATAAAAATGGGCAGGGTTGTGTCAGGAAGGGCATCTGGCAATAAAACTCAGCTCCAACCTATGGATATGGCAGATACATCAATGTATGCCGCAGCGACCCCATCAGGACATGGGACTAAAGCTAGAAGAACAACATTATATTCAAGTGATTGCAGTGCTTGTGATTGCAAATAGTTGTTTTAACCATGTAAAATAAATCTGTTTGAGAAATTCAGGTCTGTAAATGTTTAAAGAATATTTGTATCTGTAATGAAAATTTGTGTAGTGCCTAAGAAATTAAAAATAACAGTGATTCAAGGCTGTGTACTAAGTGACCCTAGATTGTATGTATACCTGCCATTGCATTGATGGCAGTCCACCCTCAGGAGACTAGTGTTCCACCCCAGGGATGTCATCCGCTGTGGCTGAACAGTCCAATCATTTTTACAAGTGATGCATAAAGTGTGCAGGTGGAATTGAGGCTGATAATGACTGAATCTTTTGTTTCACATTACCAGATCTGCCTTGCGTAGATTTTAGCTTGCTTTAAATTGCAGTGTGAGATAACTATAACCCTAGTTTTAGAAGCCAGCTGACCACTTTGGATGTCTTTGGGTAGCCTCCCATCCTCTATGGTCGAGCATGTCTTTGCATTCTGAATTGTCACTGTCTAAGCAAGGAGTACATGCTAGGATTGTTGGCTTGTAGAAGAATGGCACTGTGAGGTATATTGTGTTGCCAGCTGAAGTAATGCAGCATACTGTATGTAGGAATCACTGTGCCTGCACTGCTACATGTCTCACTTCCATAGAATATGATGCTGAGAATGCAGGCCTGGTAGACTTGGATTTAGTGTCCTCTGTTAGAGCTTTGTTCACCCACACCAGTGGGACACTTCCCCAATGATGGTGTTTGACTTAACTGTTCCACAAAGAACATCAATTGATACCACATTAAATAGTTTGGCATCAGACCTGGTGTTCAAATAGACACTGTCAGTGAATGAGTTGAGGGTGTAGAGAAGCAGCAGAGAGAAGACCCAAAACAGGGTTGGTGCCAGCACACATCCTAAATTAACTCTGTTGTTGAACAGGTGTACTAAAATTTACTGCAACGTATCCATCATGCAAGACTGTTCCTTTCATATTTTGGAGAAAAATAATCATGGTGTGAATTTTAATAGGGCAGCCAGTTTTCCTGAGGAGTTTAAATAGGGCCACTCTACTGACCAGTTCACAAACCTCGATGGCGACTTGAAGTATCATGCGGAGTGGTTAGCCTTACTCCCTTGGCTCCCTCCCATAAGAAGATTTTAATGACTGTCAACATGCCAGCCCTAAAGCAACCCTGGGAAGTCCAGGCGGATTCAGGTGTACCATGCCAATGATATTTAAGAGAAAGATCCCCTGCAGATGTGATAGTATGATACAGTCACATGAAAAAATTAGGACACACTGTATAAGCCTGTTTTTTTTGTTTGTTTGTTTTTTACATATTTGGACATATGGATATTTAATATCAATGTTAAAAATACTGGTAGATTCACGTAATACAACTAAACAATTAAAATGAATTAAAGACTTTTCTCAAATTTTCTGTAAAATGTAATTCTAAACAAATAGTGAGGAATAAATTAGGACCCCCCCCCCATCTTTTTTAGGACACCCCCACATTCATTCTCACTTAAAATGGCTAAAAAAAAAAATGCAAATCAAAACAAAAGCAAGGTTAGGCATAGATACATGAATATTTCTAAATAAAGAAGTGAATATTTAAAGGGGTATGCAATTTTTTTTCACGACTGTATATAGTTACTGTATAAGATCTTACTGTGATAGCATCACACATTTTGTGAAAGTTCTGATCCTTCTGATACAGAGTTGTTCATACAGTCATTGAAGCAAGATAGTCTTCCATGTTTTTTAGAATTAGGTTGGATGTTGTCATTCCCTGGTGTTAGAACCGCCAGTGTTTGTCCTTGACACCTCTTGAATTTAAAGGAAGACTTTGCTTTTGGCCATTATCACCAATTCCATTGTTCTGTGGAGTTTCCTTTGAGTTGCACGGTGCACGGTGAGTGCACGGTGGCGCAGTGGTTAGCACTGCGGCAGCACAGTTTACTCTTGGCCGGGGGATTGTGGGGATCGTGGGATCGTGGGTTCGATCCCAGCCCCCGACCAACAGTGATCTGTGTGGAGTTTGCATGTTCTCCCCGTGTTGCGTGGGTTTACTCCGGGATTTCTCCGGTTTCCTCCCACATGCCAAAAACATGCATGTTAGGTTAATTGGCTGTTCTAAATTGTCCCTAGATATCTGTTTCCTATAGGCCCTTAGAATAGAGGGTTAGTATTAATGAAAGCGCTTTGAGTGGTCTTTGTGACTAGAAAAGCGCTATATAAGTGCAGGTTAGTTAGTAGTTAGTTAGTTAGTTGTCATACAAGCTCCTGGCACTCACTGGAGCAGCAGAAGTTGGGGGGCTGCCCAGCTTGATGTGGGCAGTACTTGGTCAGTGAGAAGTGGAAGGTCATTCCTACTTTCAAAAGTGACGTGTATTAATACAAAATTGGAAAGTTCAAAAACAAATTTTAACTTTATATCAACCAAAAAATATTTTTTAAATTTCTTCCTGGTTGTCATATGTCCATCTGTGAATGAATATTGGGTGTGGTGGACATAAAATGAGGCAAACATAGGTCTGGAACAGATTAACTTGAGCAGAGGACCACTGCTGTTTGCGGAATACAGCAGCAAAATCCAGTCAGTAAAAATGTCAGCAAGAGGAAACAGCACAATACCGCCAGATAACAGCTTTAATCTCTTTAAGTAAAGTAATAGGGCTGTGACAATAAATAAATAAATAAATAAAATGGACTAAAAATTCTGGTCATTCTACTTCCCCTCCAACAGTATATGATTGCACAATTATTATGCAATAGTGCAAAATAATAGCACATTATTGATATTTCACTGTTATCAGTCTTATTGATATTGATATATTTCTTCCTGTTTTGTGTTTTCAATAAAGTCCAAGAATGTTTGCTTGTTATTTGACAGAGGTGGCTTATACATTGCTTAGAAAAAAAATAAGTAAATGAAAATGTATTCACCCTCACAGGGCTCACAGAATACTATATTCATAAAGTTCTTCATCATGTGATATTGCTTTTCAGAGTCTGCAGAGAAAGATTGCAGAGTCGCAGTCTTATATGCCTCTCTGCAGCTCCTCTTCATCCGCCACCCCTCAACTTAGCTCCTGTCTTCCCCATGAGAGAATCATTGTCTGCTCCCTCCAAAGTAAATACAAATATAATGTATAAGCATCCCAAAGTGATTAAACAAAAAGTTGGTAAAACTCAAATTAAACATGAAGCCTCTAAATTGAATGATTTGGCCTCTGTTCCTCCTCATAATTTAAAAGTTAAATGCGGTTTGTTAAATATTAGGTCTCTAACTCCCAAGTCTCTGCTAGTCCATGATCTGTTAATTGACCATCAGATTGATTTAATATCCCTTACAGAGACTTGGTTAGGGCAAGAGGATTATGTTGGTTTAAATGAATCAACTCCCTCTGGTTATTTAAACTGTCAAAATCCCAGAAGTTATGGTCGTGGAGGAGGAGTAGCAACAATTTACCATTCCAAATTACAAGTTAATGTAAAGCAAAAAACACATTATAATTCCTCTGAAGGCCTGGTCCTCTGTATCGGGCATTTTAGCAATTTTAGACTAAACCCAATTTTATTTGCCATAGCTTATCATCCTCCATCAACCTACTCAGAGTTTTTATCCGGATTTGCCAAATTCTTAGCTGATTTAGTACTGAAATCAGATAGAATAATTATAGTAGGGGACTTTAATATACATGTAGATGTAGATAGTGATTGCCTTAATATGGCATTTAATTCAATATTAGACTTGATGTGGTTTTCTCAGAAAGTAGGAAATTCTATCCATTATCTCCACCACACATTGGACCTTGTTCTGACATATGGCATAGAAATAGAAAATCTGGTAGTGTCTCCTCATAACCCTGTACTGTCAGACCATTGTCTGTTGACCTTTGATTTTACTCTTTCTGACTATTTGGCTCCTAAAGAAAAATATTACTACAGCAGATGCCTCTCAGATGATGTTGTTACCAAATTTATGCAGATTGTTTCCTCTATGCCATGTGTCAGCACAACGGAAATAAGTTATAGACAGCTTGCTCCTTCTGTAATTGATAGCATGGTAGATAGTGTTACAGCTTCTCTGCATCAGACTCTAGACATGGTGGCCCCTTTAAAAAGGAAAAAGTCTAATCAGAGATTTCTAACTCCTTGGTTCAACACAAAAACTTGTAGCTTAAAACAGAAGTCTCGTCAATTAGAAAGAAAATGGTGCTCCACTAATTTAGATGAAATCTATTTGGCTTGGAGAAATCATCTTTTAATTTATGAAAAAAAAAATCTCTTAGAAAAGCTAGGACAAGTTATTATTCTGCATTAATAGAAGGGAACAAGAATAATCCCAGGTTTCTTTTCAGCACTGTAGCCAGGCTGACAAACAGTCAGGACTCTGTCAATCCTAGCATTCCCTTAGAGCTTACTAGTCAGGTCTTTACTCCGGTCTTACTCCAGTCTTGCACCGGAGTGGTGGCTCAGTTGGTAGAGCACCCGCCCCACACTCGGGAGGCAGGGGTTCAAATCCCGGCCGGGTCATGCCGAAGACCATATAAAAGTGGAACTTCCTGCCGTCCAGCTTGGTGCTCAGCAATAATGGAATGGAGGAGGAAAATCTGTGGCGGCGCCTTGCATGGCAGCGGCCCTCTGATTCTGCACTGGGGTGTGTGTGATTAACACAGTAGATAGGTGAAGCACGATCTCGTTCTACTGTACATGATTGGTTGTACGGTTGAATGACAATAAGGGTGATTTAATTTAATTTATGAACTTTTTTCAATAATAAAATTTCATCTGTCAGAGATAAAATCAGTCAGATTCTTCCCACCATTAACTTAAATACAGTAACTATTACAACTCCTTCAACTGATATCTGTTTGGATGAGTTTACTCTAATTGACCTTTTTAGAGTCAGACAAAATAGTTTCCTCATCCAAGCCTTCAACTTGTCTTTTAGACCCTATTCCTACCAGGTTATTTAAAGACGTCTTCCCATTTATTGGTAGCTTTATTCTTCAAATAATCAGTTTTTCATTAACTTTATCCCATGTACCGCAGGCTTTTAAAACTGTTGTAATTAAACCCTTACTCAAAAAGCCAATGCTGAATCCAGGAGTTATTAGCTAACTATGGACCAATCTCTAAATTTTTATGATCAGCCCAGACAATGACCGGTTAGCTAGCTCCCTCAAGCCAGTGTCTCCAGTCCTCCAACACCAGCTTAATGGCCTACAGCTCGTGGTCCCCAGCATTGTAATTTCTCTCGACTGGTAAGAGCCGTCGGGAGAAATACACACATGGGCGGAGCTTCTGGTCAGACCTGGAGTGCTGGGAGAGGACAGTGCCCATCCCCGAATCAGTAGCATCCACCTCGACCACGAACTGCACCAGGGGATCCACCTGCGCCAGGACGTGCACTTTGGTGAAGAGGCCTTTCAGGGTCACAAAAGCTCGTTCAGCATCCTCGGACCACTTGAATGGGCTTTTGGTTGACTTCAACTGCATAAGCGGCTGCGCCACCTTACTATATTCATGGCTAAATCGACGGTAGAAGTTGGCAAAGCCCAGGAAGCATTGGAGGTCCTTCCTGTACTGGAGGGTTGGGCAGTTTACTACCACCTTGATTTTGCCGGATCGACCTTTAATGCGCCCTTGGCAATGATGAACCCCAGGAATGAAGCTGAGCAAGTGGGAAATTCACACTTCTCTGCTTTCACAAAAAGCTGATTCTCCAGCAGGCGCTGGAGGACGGAACAAACGTGGGCAACGTGCACCTCCAGTGTGTGGGAAAAAAATCAAAATATCGTCCAAATACAGAATAACAAACTGGTTCACCATGTCCCGTAAGACGTCATTAATTAACTGTTGGAAGATGACAAGGGCGTTGGTCAGCCCGAAAGGCATGACCAAATATTCAAAATGGCCCAGCGGTGTTTTAAATGCCGTTTTCCACTCGTCTTTCTCACGAATACAGACTAAGTGGTATGCATTACGGAGGTCGAGATTAGTGAAGTAACATGTCTGTTGGAGTAGCTCAAATGCTGAGTTGAGAAGGGGCAGCAGATATTAATCCTTACAGGTAATCACGTTAAGCTCATGGTAATCAATGCATGGCTGCAATGTCCTATCCTTTATCCCTACAAAAAAGAACCCAGCGATGAGAGGGGTGGACGACAGACGAATAATGCCAGCACTGAGGGAGTCTTTTATGTAGGTCTCCATCGCCTCGCTCTCCGGCCCAGATAAAAAATACAGATGGCTGGATGGCCGCCGCGCACCCGGAAGGACATCGATAGCACAGTCATAGGCCCGATGAGGTGGTAAAGATAGGGCCCTGGACTTGCTAAAGACCTCCCCTAAGTCATGATAGACCTCGGACACAGAGCTGGGATCTGCCGGCTCAGCCGGAGGAGAGGAAATCGGGATAGAGGGAGAGCATGTGGCCGATCAGAGGTACGATGACAGACAAAAAGGGATCCAGGATGAAATGGAGCCCTGACTCCAGTTTTTAATTGGATTGTGAATGCGGAGCAATGGATACCCCAGAATCATAGCAGTGGTGGATTGAGGCAGAACATAAAATTGAACAGTCTCGCAGTGATTACTGGACAAAATAACCAAAATGGGCTCAGTTTGTTTAGTAACCGCCATGATGATGCTGCCTGAAACTACCGAGACACTTAAGGGTGTCGGGACATTCCTGGTGTGTATCTGAAATTTTCTGACTATGGCCTGTTGAATGAAATTTTGCTCCGCTCCTGAATCAATCAGAGCGGAGGTTTTGAACTCGGCCCCCGGTAACTGAATGAGGGCTGGGAGTTCAAAACTGTTGGGGGAATTTTGCGAAGGCCCTCCCACCAGACCCCCTGCAGTGACTGACAGGCCGGGTCTTTCGGGCTGAATTGGGCATTTTGATATTGCTTTTCCAGGGACCCCAAAATATATACACTCCCCCACCCTCTTACGACGCCGGAATTCCCTCGGAGCCAGACGGACCCTACCGAGGTCCATCGGCTCCAGTAATGACGCCAGCAGAACAGCATCAGAAGCTGGGGGGGGGGAGGGGGGCTTCAGACGAACGAGGAGACGGCAGCCTTCTGCTCCCTCACGTGCTCCCTAAACCAGTTTTCCAAGGCCACTGCCTGTGCAATCATCTCATCCAAAGAGGAGGGGGATGCACGGATAGCCAGCTCATCGCAGAGGTGTTTATCCAGGCCCCAGAGGAAGGCGCTGCTCAGGCCAGCGTCGTTCCGTCCGGAGTCGGCTGCAGCGACCAGGAACTCGATGGAGAAATCAGCTATAGACCGATCTCCCTGTCAGAGCCCCATCAGCTCGCTAACTATGTTTCCCTTAATCTCCGTATGGTCGAATGCTTCGGAGAATTCCCACATAAACCATTTGTGTGTATAGGGGCCTGTCCGGGCTGCTCAAGATTGACTGTGCCTACTTGTGCCTACCTGGCCCCGCAGCAACAAGGTCATGAAATGTACCTTAGCTGAATCATCCCTATGCTCCCCTTCCACCTGCTGGAAATAAAGCCGGCAGTGGAGCAGGAACCCTTTACATCCCCCCACCTCCCCCCATAGGGGGCAGGTGAAGGAACAGAAATGTTCCTGCGGATGGCAGACACTGCCGGAGCAGTAGGTGCAGGGGAAGACGCCACACCAGAAGCCAACACAAGTGTTCGGTGATGGTGGACAACTGCTGGGTAACGGTTTCAAACTGGTCAAAAAGAAACATGACCTCGCGTTCTGTGGCCTCCAAGTGCCAGAGTGCCGACTGTTCACCTGGCAAAGTGCTTGCTCAGCCTCGATCTAATTGGCTCGATCATTCTGTCATGATTCAGGGCAAGTGAGGCTCAAACTCAGAGCTGCCAGAACAAACACTCAGACTCGGAACTAAAAGTTCACCAATTTATTGTAAAAGCAAAACTAACACACAACTCTAAATAAAGTGCACAAATGAGGAAAATCGAAACACAAAAACACACACTTAAATTTGTACAAAAACCAGTACCTGCTGAAGCACACATAGCTTATGAGAAGAGAGCAGAAAAGAGGTTATTAGGGACAAATTCTCCCAAAGAGGAGAATAATAGTAGGAAAGCACTCTTACTCTATGAGCAGAGAAGCCCAGCAGGGAACTCCTGCGTGGACCAGGGGAACAGAGGTAAGACGGTGATCTGGGTGGATGTCCGGCATCTTCTTGGTCAGGCAAGCGTGATCAGCCCCGGAGTACACACCACAAAGTTGGCATCAAACCTGAAGAGACAAGAGGACAGAGGGAGTAAGCAACACAGGTCAAACCGAGAGAAAAATGTGATAAAAGGCTTAGACGTTCTCAGGTGGAAAACCTAACAATCCAGCAATGAGCTCTCCACACGCTGGCTCTTAAATATTCTGGTTAATTAGGAAGCAGCAGATGTGTAATCACACAGGTGTAGCTGATACTCCGTAGCCGGGATGAGAGGAACAGGAGGGGAGGGGGAGTATGCTTGCCTGATCATCACAAAGTACAAGATGAGTACGATGCCTGCTCCAGCTAATTTGGACAGTTAGCCTTTTAATTCAGTTAAAGTGTGTCTTTGATGGAAATTAACTTGATTCTTGATGGTTATGAGGTCGATGGCATATTTCCACAATGCTTCAGGGTGCTACTAATATCAACTCTTTCTGCAATAAGGCAAATTCAACACATTATAACTGCTTTCACACCAAATTAGTGTGTATATGAGATTTTTTAAATGCAGATAAGTTCACTAACATTTGGATATTTATTGCTTTCCCTGTGCCAGTGGAAAAAAAAATTGCCTTCCTTTCCTTTATTTCACTCTCTGTCCCTGGTGCATCACGTTTGATGCTATCATGTTGATGTTGCTATAATGTGCTGGAAAACAGTGTGGGGAAATAAGAGAAAGCAGAGTAGAATCAGTTAGATAGATCTTAGTTCTGAATTTCAGGTGCAATGCTGTGACATGATGCCTACTTCATTATGCAAATTGGTGCTGTCACCTGGGTTTCATCCTATTAGAATTAAAGCCAATAAGTGAATGCTGATATCTAGCATTCCGTCACTGAAGAAAAAAAAAAAAAAAAACTAAATGTTTATGGGCTTATGCAGATTATTTGGCCAGTGAGAAAAGGACCATAGATGTACATGTTAAGCTGGAAACAGCTCCCACAGACACAATCAGTTATTTAAAAATGCAGTGGATATTAAAAGTCTACACACCCCTGTTCAAATGCCAGGTTTTTGTGATGTAAAAAAATGAGACCGAGATAAATCATTTCAAAACTTTTTCCACCATTAATATGTCCTATAACCTGTACAACCCAATTGAAAAAAAAATCTTTTAAGGGGAAAAATTAAAAAAAAATTACCATAACCTAGTTGCATAAATATGAACACCCTTAAACAAATACTTTGTTGCAGCACCTTTGGTTTTTATTACAGCGCTCAGTCTTTTTGGGTAGGACTCTATCAGCATGGCACATCTTGATGTGGCAATATTTGCCCACTCTTCTTTGCAAAATTGCTCCAAATCTGTTAGATTGCGAGGGCATCTCCTGTGGACAGTCCTATTCAGATTACCCCACAGATGTTTGATTGGATTCAGGTCTGGACTCTGGCTGGGCCATTCCAAAACCTCAATCTTCTTCTGGTGAACCCTTTCTTTTCTTGATTTGGATGTGTGCTTTTGGTCATTGTCATGCTGAAAGATGAATTTCCTCTTCCTCTTCAGCTTTCTAGCAGAAGCCTTAAGGTTTTATGCCAACACTGACTGGTATTTGGAACTGTTCATAATCCCCTCCACCTTGACTAAGGCCCCAGTTCCAGCTGAAGAAAAAACAGCCCCAAAGTATGATGCTGCCACCACCATGCTTCGCTGTAGGCATGGTGTTCTTTTGGTGATGAGCAGTGTTGTGTTTGTGCCAAATATACCTTTTGGAATTATGACCAAAAAGTTGAGCCTTGGTTTCATCAGATCATAACACATTTTCCAACATGCGTTTGGGAGATTTCAAATGTGTTTTTGCTAAATGTAGCTGGGTTTGGATGTTGTTGTCATAAGATAAGGCTTCCTTTTTGCCACTGATGTTGCCATGTTTGCCACCACACATGCACTAAACAGCCAGTACTTGTCAGAAATTCCTGCAGTTCCTTCAATGTTGCTGTTGGCCTCTTGGCAGCCTCCCTGACCAGTTTTCTTCTTGTCTTTTCATCAATTTTGGAGGGACGTCCAGTTTTTGGTAATGTCACTGTTGTGCCATATTTTCTCCACTTGATGATGACTGTCTTCACAGTGTTTCATTGTATATTTAATGCCTTGGAAATTCTATTGTACCCTTCTCCTGACTGATACCTTTGAACAGTGAGAGCCCTCTGATGCCTTGGAAGCTCTCTGCAGACCATGGCTTGTGCTGTAAGATGTGACTACAAAAATTCCAGGAAAAGCCTACTAGAACAGCTGAAGTTTATTTGGGGTTAATCAGAGGCACTTTAAATGGTGGCAGCTGTGCTTTCACTCCCATTTAACATGAGTTTGAATGTGATTGGTTAACTCTGAACACAGCCACATCTCCAGTTATAACAGGGTGTGCATATTTATGCAACCAGGTAATTATAAGTTTGTTTGTTTTTTGTTTTTTGTTTTCCCTTAAAAGATTTCAATTTGTTTTTCAGCTGGGTTGTACATGTTACAATTCACATTAATGGTTGAAAAAGTTTTGAAATGATTTATCTTGATCTCATTTTTTTACATCACAAAAACCTGGCAATTGAACAGTGGTGTGTAGACTTTTTATATCCACTATACTTGTTCATTTACACTAAGGCAAATGCACTTTAAAGGTGCCTTCAAACCAAATGCAAACAGGCGGCACAAATACATACAAAGTCAATGGAAAGAGGCGAGCACACGCGAATCTCGCGCATTTGCAAGTTCACTTCAAAGGGATTGCTCTAGCTCTGACATTCTGCCGTCACAGAAGTAAAAGTATCAGCAATGAAGAGTAAACTAGTTTGAAAATGAGACTGACAGTCACCTGGAGACGAAAGGACGGGGAGCTTGCCTCTTTCCATTGATTTTATATGCATTTGCCCTGCCCATTTGCATTTGGTCAGAAGGCACTGTAATGTCACACTTTTCTTTTTAGATAATGCAGTAAAGCAACAAATTACTGTTCAGTGATATAATCAATTATTTTAATGAGTTACATTAGAAAGTAACATTACTCATCATGTTATGCAATTGTTGCCTAATGGTTAGGGGTGTGGACCGGTGCACAGAGGGTTGCTGGTTCAATCCCCAGCCTGGCAGGATCAAATCTGGGTGGGACAAATAATGTAGCAGTGTTTGCCCCACCCTCCTTATCCCTACTGTGATGCCCTTGAGTAAGGCCCTCAACCCCAACTGCTCCAGTGGAGCTTCTCCGTGCCCACAGGTCAGTCTGTTGTTGTATTTTTAATTTTATTTAACCAGGCAAGACAGATTAAGAACACATTCTTATTTACAACTGTGGCCTGGGAGGAAGGGGCAACTCGCATTCATACCTCCCCAGTTGATGTCAATTAACCTAACTTGCATGTTTTTGGCCTCTGTGGGTAGAATCCAGAGAAATCCCGGAGTAAACCCACACACACACGGGGAGAACAGGCAAACTCCACACACAAAGATCACCGTTGGTCGGGGGTGGGATCGAACCCAAGATCCCATGGCCAGGGGTGAGTTGCTGTGCTGCCACAGTGCTAACCACTGCGCTACCGTATTTTGCAACTTGTACTGGGGAGCTTCCAGGTGTGAATCTGTAACTATGTGAATGTGAACAGGGCGTCCTTGAAAAAGAGAGGTTGTCTCTCAATGGAGTTCCCTGGAATAAATAAAATGTGGGCACATATGTTGGTTACATATGCTCCACAAATATATTGCTGTGTGTTTATTGTGTGCTGCACTTCTCAGGGAACAAAGGGACTGAGCCTCCGAGAGGTAACGGGAGAGTGTGAGATTTGGCCTTTGTTTCAAGGAGATGACCTGGAGAGATTTCCTGACCACCGGAGACTAAAGGACAATGGTGTGAAGATCAGAGGAGTTACATTGTGACTGGGATTAAGTACCATGTGACTGTATGTTTGATTAAACACCATGAGACTGAGTTTATTCCTCAGGTTCAGCTTTATTCACAATCACATACTCCAACAATTTCAAAGCAGGAAAAAAAGGATGAATCATCTCACATCTGTCTTTTATACCCCAGACATCAAAACTGCAGTCACATGGTGTTTAATCAAACATACAGTCACATGGTACTTAATCCCAGTCACAATGTAACTCCTCTGATCTTCACACCATCGTCCTTTAGTCTCCGGTGGTCCGGAAATCTCTCCAGGTCATCTCCTTGAAACAAAGGCCAAATCTCACACTCTCCTCTCGGAGGCTCAGTCCCTTTGTTCCCTGAGAAGTGCAGCACACAATAAACACACAGCAATATATTTGTGGAGCATATGTAACCAACATATGTGCCCACATGACCCCCCCCCCCCCAAACGTCTAAGATGGAACAATCATAACTAGAGATGCATGACATAATAACATTACTACATATCAATCCACCCGTTGCCTAGGCCTAAGTCTTCTGCCATATTTGCTGTAAGCCGGCTTTACTGCCTCTGCAGTGTCCTCCTGCTGTGGGACTGTTGCCTGTGGATTAGAACTGTTAGTCAATATCTGTGGGTGTTCTGGAGAATGCCTTCTAGGGGGTCTGCCGCGACGGGGGGCCCTCGCCAACTGCACAGCTTCATCCGCCAAAACAAATGCGGGTTTGAGCCTGTTTATACTGATTACCTCCTTTCTGTCTCCCAAATCTAGCAAAAAATGCTTCTCTCCTGTTTCCAGCACCCTAAACGGTCCATCGTACGGCGGCCGCAAGTTTGGGCGATGGGCATCATGTCTGACAAAAACAAACTCCGCATTTTTTAAAGCTTTCGGCACAAAAACGCGTGGGAAGCTGTGATGAACCGGGCCAGGAAGCGTGTTTGATCCCGTGTTGCTCTGCAACCGCTGAGCGGAGGGGCAATTTGGCGCAGGATTATCTGGGAGAAATTCCCCGGGCAGCCGGAGAGGCTGTGCAAAAACTAACTCAGCTGGGGAGGCTTGCAAATCCTCCTTAGGTGCAGAACGCAACCCCAATAAAACCCATGGTAGCCTGTCTACCCAATTTGTATCCGTAAGCGACGCTCTGAGGGTTGCTTTCAATGACCTATGGAAACGTTCGCATAAACCGTTAGCCTGGGGGTTGTACACGGTAGTGCGGTGGATTGTTACCCCCAGGCTGCGGGCCATCGCTGACCAGAGTTCGGACACAAATTGAGGACCTCTGTCGGACGTTATGTCCCACGGAACTCCAAAGCGCGCTACCCAAGCTGTTAAAAACGCGCGCGCCACCTCCTCGGCTGTGGTTGATGCCAGTGGGACCACTTCCGGCCAACGCGTGGTGCGGTCCACCATTGTCAAAAGGTGTGTGCACCCCTGTGACGACAGAAGGGGGCCTACCAGGTCGACATGCACGTGATCAAAGTGCTTAGCCGGGATGTGAAAAGGCTCCAAAGGAGCTCTAGTGTGTTTGTGTATTTTGGCTCGCTGACAAGCTACGCAGGCTGTCGCCCATTCCTTGACCTGTTTGCGCAACCCCGGCCATACAAATTTCTCTCCTACCATTTTGACCGATGCGTGCACCCCCGGGTGCGCCAGAGAATGGATCGAGTCAAAAACGCGGCGGCGCCATGCAGCTGGTACCACGGGACGAAAAAGGTTAAAAATACAACTTAGAGAATGTGTGATTGTTATGAATATTTAAAAAAGGAAAGGAACTCACATATGAATAGGACCTGCAGCTGCAGGTTAGGCAGCTGCATTTGCAAGGCTTTAACTTTCCCTGCCAATGTTATTGATGGTAGCCAGAAGGTCTCCAAGGCTTCATGCACCCATGTGTAACAAAATGAAAGACGGTACTATCTGTGTAAAAATATTTCAAATTATCAGTCAACACAGCTAGCCACAATAAAAGGTATGCTACATACTGTATATACATGGCAAGCTGCAATGCCTCCCCCATCTGGAGTGCTTCCCCTTGTACTCTCCCCTGTTGTCCATTTTGACAGAGGGTCTTGACGGATAGATCACAAAGATGCACAATCATTGCATGGCAGAGGCTGGGATGGAGTGCACCCATTATTCTAAAGCAAAGCTGTCTGGCGGGGCAAGGCCTGCACACCACATGGTGCCATGATAGATGGGGACCATTAATCAAGGCAGGCCGGGGCCCTGAGATTGATGTGCAGAAATTCAAATGCTCAAGCAGCATTTGGAAGATTAAGCCTCTGTGGGCAAGGTTAGCAGGCTACCTTTCTATTGTGAAGAAACAAAATTGGTCATAGAGCCACTGCCCAGTATTCACATAAAGAAACTGTGCCTTTCAGTTGTGGTTCCTCCAAGCTCTCTTTGTCTCAGAACCTTCCAATGATGAGTCAGATGGACATAGAGTAGACGCAGAGTTTTTAAGTGCTCGTTTAAAACCTTTGCTCGAATGATTTAAAAAAGGCAGTAGATGTGCTGTTATTAAAACACCAACAGAGTTTATTATCTGTATGCCCTGATCAGTACTGTTTGATAATATACTGTAGCATTATATACTGTGTTTATTTTGAAATACCTCACAATGGAAAACAAAAACAGCAAATGCTTATTGGTAGTTTGATGCTAAGCGCTGTAAGATGTATTAAATAACTATCGCTTCTATACTGCTCTTTGGACCTGGATTTATGGGGCAAACTGCTGGACATCGGTTCTTTTTGTGGCAGGAATACTCACATTTGCAAGGTCAGACACAGAAATATGTCTGTGTAGAATCTCAGATTGTTCAGCTTTGGGAAGAAAAAAACAATCTATCCCATCAAAGGATGGCTTCATTCAGTATAGCATCATACACATTCAATGAACATTGTACTTAACATTTTAATGTATTACCGCCAACACTCCCCATAGACACCTATCTTCCATATATCACTGATTTTTTTTTTTCATCAAGTCTCATACATTATTCTTTTAAAGAAATAAAGCTGTAAATTTATTAGATTGAAGGTAAAGTGTATAAGAAAACTAGCATGGAAAACTGTCAAAGGGAAAGGCAGGGAAAAATGTCTAAAATTTAGTACAAAAACCTCAAATTTATTAGAATGAAACATCAAATGTACAATATACAGGTTTACACAAAATTCAAAATAAGGGGGAAAAGTTACATTTAAGAGACATTCCTCACAATAGAGTAAGGAAAATTATTACCCACTATGCTTCAGTGGTACCGGCTTCCTGTGGTAACGTATCGTCAATTCCTGTGTTGCTGGCTGTCTGTGGTTTGCTCTTTGGCTAGCTCTCCTCATT
Source organism: Pholidichthys leucotaenia (assembly GCA_020510985.1). NCBI lineage: Eukaryota > Metazoa > Chordata > Actinopteri > Cichliformes > Pholidichthyidae > Pholidichthys > Pholidichthys leucotaenia. The sequence continues at coordinate 129,252,646 of CM035840.1, read as the reverse complement.
CTCCTGAGAATTTTGCCTTTAATTGTATTTTAATCACTTTTTCCCATCTACCGTTAGCTCTCACTTCTGTTTATCAAGCCTCTTGCACCTGTGTGCGCACTCAGTGTCATCTAATCACCCTCTTTAGCCTTCTGTTCACCTTTCATTGGCGTTTTTGTTAGCTTTGGGTTAGTCACTAGCTATGGCCACTAGCTCTCCTTCTCCTTCTCCTCTGGTGTGCTCTCTCTGCCAGATGTGTAGCTACACCTCTGCCTCTTTAGTGATAACGGTAACTGTAATAAATGTTGTCTTAATTAATATTAATTAATTAATTAATTATTACTCAACTCAAAACTCATGTAAGTTCATGTAAGTAAATAAGTCAATGAAAAAATACTACAGGTCCATTCTCAAAAGTGCATTATAGAGAAAGAGGTTTGGAAATACTGATGACAGTAAATATTTTCTCAAAGACATGAACAAATAATATACTACTATCAAACTGTCACATAACACTGGAGCTTACTAACCAAGGATTTTAATGGAAATGGCCCCATCTTAAACCTTGGAATGTAAAATTCAAAATTCGGTTTGTGTTTGAGGGGCCCACACACACTGCTGTACCTGGAGCCCAAAAAACAAAGTTATGTCTTTTGCACGCATCTCTCTGGAAATTTAACTACCCATTGTTTAGCAGCATTGTTTGGTTTGTTTTGCCTCCTCCTATAGACTACTCCCTCTTTCATCTCCTCTCCTTCTCGGTTGTAGCACCATTTCCTAGCAAAGCTCAATGAACGATGGAGCAAACCAAAGAGAGGTAAACTAAGGAAGTTTGCAAGTATGGAGATTTGTACAACTTGTCCTCACTCCATTACAGATTGTCAAATGGCAGCTTCAGTGGTGGTTCATACCATCATACCGTCTATTTGCACAGACTGTGCCATAGGCTCTGTGTAAAGTTAATGCAGAAGGGCAACTCAGGCTTACTTTTATTTTTTAGATTTTTTTTAAATTTTATTTTATTTTGTATACTTTATTGATCCCAGAGGGGAAATTCAGGGCATCCACCTGGATGGATGAAGCAGCCACGGTACGGCACTATCCCTTCACCATTCACACCTAGGGCCACTTTTGAGTCTCCAATTAACCTAACCTGCATGTTTTTGGCCTGTGGGAGGAAACCAGAGAAATCCTGGCGTAAACCCACACAGACACGGGGAGAACATACAAACTCCACACAGATAACTGTTGGTCAGGGGCTGGGATTGAACCCGGGATCCCATGGCCAAAGGTGAGTTGCTGTGCTGCTGCAGTGCTAACTACTGCGCCACCGCACCACCCAATCATCATTGGGTGGTGCGGTGGCGATTTGATTGTAACGTGTATGATTTTAGCTGTAATCATACACGTTTGTACTGTGCCAAGTGGGTTGTCCCTAATGATTTCACTAATAGTAGGTATGTCATTACATTAGCAAGGTATGATAGACTGTCTTTGACACTTTATTCATTTTTTTTCCATTTCACTCTATTTTTAATTTATGTTTTATTGTCAGAGTTGCCATTTGGAGAATCGATTACTGAGCTTCAGTGGCTATTCTTTGAGACCATAACACCATGTATTTACAAGTTGTCCTAACTTTATGTATTTCTTCATTTTCCAAAATTTTATATTCTTTTTGAAAAGTTCACTGTAGATGGCTGTATACTGTAAACATTTTCCTTATTGGGTATTAGCAGCCTGTGGATATGCAACAAAATAATATTGTTACATTAATGATGTTTAGTGGTTCTGACATATGTTGATGAAAATATACAGTACACATTCATCAAGATTTGCTCCTGTTTGTACTAAACCAAAAATAAGTCACCTCAATTACATCATCTATAAACATTGAGGATGCTAACACTGAGCATAACTGTGTTTAAGTGTCCCAGTTGCCCTGTGTTACAGAAATGTTTAGACAGCTTTCTGTGCTTTTTCTTCAGGCGCAATGAGTCATGCAGAAAAACTACCTAGAGCATTTTGCATTACTGCATATGAAGTATTCCATTTTTTAGCCATTTCCATCTGCTGCACTATTTTGAGTCTTCTTTTATATAAGATATAACGTGCTGCTATAGGAATGTGTCCTTGTGGCATGCACGTTTTCATTAGAATCCCTCACTTTTTGAAACTTTCATTAATTTAGTCATTAAATAAAAATAATCCTCATGCAGTGGTGTGAAAAAGTGTTTGCTCCCTTCCTCATTTCTCACTTTTTGTATGTTTGTCACACTTAAATGTTTCAGATCATCAAACAAATTTAAATATTAGACAAAGATAACAAGAAAACATGAAATACAGTTTTTAAATGAAGGTGTTTATTATTAAGGGGAAAAAAATCCAAACCTATATGGCTCTGTGTGAAAAGTGATTGCCTTCTAAACCGAGTAACTTGTTGGGACACCTTTCCCAGCAACAAGTGCAATCAAGCATTTGAGATAACTGGCAATGAGTCTTTCACAGCACTGTGGAGGAGTTTTGGCCCACTCATCTTTGCAGAATTGTTGCAATTCAGCCACACTGGAGGGTTTTCGAGCATGAACTGCCTTTTTAAGGTCACTCCACAGCATCTCAATCAGATTAAGGTCAGGACTTTGATTAGGCCACTCCAAAGTCATCATTTTGTTTTTCTTAAGCCATTTCAGAGGTGGACTTGCTGGTTTGTTTTAGATCATTGTCCTACTGCAGAACCCAAGTATGCTTCAGCTTGAGGTCACCAGCAGATGGCCGGACATTCGCCTTGAGGATTTTTTGGTAGACAGCAGAATTCATGATTGCATTTACCACAGCAAGTCTTCTATGTCCTGAAGCAGCAAAACAGCTCCAGACCATCACACTACCACCACCATATTTTACTGTTGGTATGATGTTTCTTTTCTGAAATGCTGTGTTACTTTTACACCGGATGCAGTGGAACACACACCTTCCAAAAAGTTCAACTTTTGTCTCAGTCCACAGAGTATTTCCCCCAAAGTCTCAGGGATCATCAAGATGTTTTCTAGCAAAACTGAGATGAGCTTTTTATGTTCTTTTTGCTCAGCAGCGGTTTTCGCCTTTGAACTCTCCCATGCAGGCCACTTTTGCCCAGTCTCTTTCTTATGGTGGAGTCATGGACACTGAACTTAACTGAGGGAAGTGAGGCCTTCAGTTCTTTGGATGCTGTAGTGGGGTCTTTTGTGACCTCTTAGATGAGTTGTCGCTGCGCTCTTGGGGTAATTTTGGTCAGCCGGCCACTCTTGGGAAGGTTCACCACTGTTCCATGTTTTTGCCATTTGTGGATAGTGGGTCTCACTGAGGTTCGCTGGAGGCCCAAAGTTTCAGAAATGGCTAGAAAATTGAACTCAGCTTTCCAAAGATGTGATAAACCACGATTAATTTATGTTTTAATGGGGGGGGGGGGGGTCACTTTTTCACACAGGGCCATGTAGGTTTGCATTTTTTTTACCCTTAATAATAAACACCTTTAAGTAAAAACTGCATTTTGTGTTTATTTGTGTTGTCTTTGTCTAATATTTAAATTTCTTTGATGATCTGAAACATTTAAATGTGACAAACATACAAAAAAAGGAGAAATGAGAAAGGGGGCAAACACTTTTTCACATCACTGTACAAAAAAAATTAAAGATATGTGTGGGCCAGCACATTTAATTTATATTATTGGGGCTATAGTTCATTAGACTCTAGTGTGTCCATTCTTCATACAGCCATGCAGTGCAACATATTAGCAGGTTCTTGATTGAGATGGTGGAATGTTTAGTTTTATACTTGCTTTTATACTTCGTTAAATTCTGTAAGACCCAAATGTTGGTGATGCAATATTGAATTCTATATGGCGTTGTTACTTATGAGATACATCTTATTCAGCGTCTATCAATGTAAGGTTTTCTTTTTTTTTTTTTTTTTTGCCTTTCGGCTGCTCCCTTTTGAGGTCACCACAGCATATCATTGCATTATATCATGATGATCGACATGTTTATTTGGCAAAGATTTTTAAGCCCTTCCTGACACAACCCTGCCCTTTTATCTGGGCTTGGGACTGGCACAGGGAGTACATTGGCTTGTTACCCAGGCACAGGAAGTGCACAAATGTAAGGTTAACCTTTCTGGTCTTATAATTGACTAAATTGCCGTGCTAATATAAACATTTAATAGAAAATATTGGATGACATTTGGGTCAAAAACAATATTTCTTGTCGGTGGGAAAACAATATTGTAACAGCTTTGAATAACTTGGCATGAAAAAAAAAATCTGAAATTTTCATTTCAAGATATTGTATTAGCTTAGTATTCCTTTAATTACTGTTTATTTTTTTTATTCATTAGTTTGTGAATTGTAGTCTTTTGCAAACTCAAACGGCTGTATTACGATGATCTAGTCTAAAGTCCATTGTCACAGGGGTAATATGGTGATCCGAGCGCTGAGCTAATCTGTGCTTGAGTCACGCAGTATTCTCTCTTTGTTCCTCTATATTTTCCTGCCCTGTTATTGGTTTTCCTGGGGCTTTTACTGTGACAGCGCCACGGCCGGACTTCCAGCTGTCAAGCCGAGCCAGCACTGTCACAGCTGATTATAATTTTGGTAATTACCTTTTCTCCTCTCCTGTATGGTTCATTGCTTTTTGTCCTTAGTATTTAAGGGAGCAGCTGAGGCTCACTCCTCGCTGCGACCTACGTCGACCTTGACTGGAGTCCCTACATCCGGCTCCAGTCTCCCTTCTCCCTTCTGTGTTTGGCTCATCCTTGCTTCATCTATTGTAAGTGTTTATTCTTTAGTGTCAAGTTCGGCCCTCGCTACTCCCTGGTTTGGTCTTTGTGTTCTTTATTTGTATTCAGTCCTAAGTGTATGCGTTTTTCCCCACGTGGCTCTTTATTTTGTGTTTTCTATAATAAACAAACAAACTCTGTCGGCATCTGGCGCCTCATTTATGCCCTGAAAAGGACAAACATGACAGCAGGTTGCAGCCAAGCAAGGTGCCAGCTGCAATAAGTTTGTTTTTTAGGCTTGAGTTTTTTTCCCCCTTTTCCGGGTGCCAGTTTTATTTGGAGATATGGTGTCATCTGAGGCTGGGTATTGTATTGAGTATCTGATGGAGATTGATGACCTCTTGTCCAATGTTCGTCTGTTCACCCCCTCCGAAACTGCACACTGGTACCTGGTGACATAGTGCACGGCTCAGGAGACACACACGCAGGCTCAGAGTAGATCTAATAGCTTTATTAACAACAAGAGTGTATGAATGTGTGTGTGCGAGGTGTGAATGTATTGGTGGTGGCGTCTGCGTCGGGCACGGAGGCAGGAGACCGTACAGCCGGACAACCCTATGGGAGAAGCAAAGGGAGAAGGGTGACGGGCACCACACCAACACAGGAGATATGAAAATGGTGACTGGCTTACTTGGAATTAGCAGGTGGCTGGCACAGCAAGGATGAGGCCCGGTAGACAGCGACCTGGAGCGCCCGGTGCAGCAGCGAGGGAATGGAGGCGGAGAGGAGTGGTCCGCCGCCGGGGAATCCACCTGTGCACAGGGGAGCAGACTGGGAGAAGAACGAGGTAAGAGCTTCTTACCAGAAAGTTTGCTGAGTGGTAGAGATTCCTTACAGCAATCGTAGCGAGTGAAGACTGACGGCTTCAGGCCGAAGCCCAGGGCGAGGCGGCTTAAATCCCTCGCCGCTGATGAGGTGCAGGTGTGCGTGCAGCTGGCGCCGCAGATGAGCGGCGAGGCGTGACAGTACTCCCCCCTCTAGCAGCACCTCCTGGTGATGGTTTCTCCGGGTGCGCTCGGTGGAACTCAGTTATGAGGGACGGATCCAACACAAATGACGAGGGTACCCATTGCCGATGTTCAGGCCCATATCCCTCCCAGTCCACCAAGTACTGCAACCCGCGACCCCGGCGCCGGAAGTCCAGGATAGAAGAGACAGGCCAGGCCGGATGACCATCAATCATCCGGGGTGCGGGCTGCGCAGCAGGAGGAGGGCAAAGGGGGTCGGAGACTGCCAGCTTCACCTTGGATACGTGGAAGGTGGGATGGATGCGGAGGGAGGGGGGGATAGCTACACGCACAGCCACCGGGTTGATAATCCTGGTGATGGGGTATGGGCCCATAAAACGCTGTGCCAGCTTCCTCCTCTCACCCTTTAAAATGACGTCCTGGGTTGACACATAGGCACGCTGGCCCACCTGGTACGCTGGGGCAGGTCTTCTGTGCCGGTCCGCCGTGGTTCTGTTGTGCTCCGCCGTGCGTAAGAGCGCATTGCGCGCTGACGCCCAGATGGAGCGGAACTGCCTGAGGTGCGCCCGAACTGAGGGAACAGTTACCTCACTCTCCTGCACTGGGAAAAGAGGGGGGTCGTAGCCCAGGGACGCCTTAAAGGGAGACATCCCTGTGGCAGAAGAGCGGGCGGTGTTGTGGGCGTACTCAACCCAGGCGAGATGGTTACTCCAGGACGCAGGCTTGGACGCAGTGACGCAGCGGAGCGCAGCCTCCAGCTCCTGGTTGGTCCGCTCACACTGCCCGTTGGTTTGGGGGTGATGGCCGGAGGAGAGGCTTACTTTGGCTCCCAGGGTGTTGCAAAATGACCTCCAAACCTCTGAGGAAAATTGGGGCCCCCGGTCCGAGACCACGTCCACCGGAATCCCGTGCAGCCTGACCACGTGTTGGACTAGGAGGTCCGCCGTCTCCAGGGCAGATAGAAGACCTCGTAGCTGGATGAAGTGCGCCGCCTTGGAGAAACGGTCTACGATGGTCAGGACGGTGTCGAAGGTGTTAGAGACTGGGAGTCCGGTGACGAAATCCAGGGCGATATGCGACCAGGGCCTGCCAGGGACGGGCAGAGGCTGGAGCAAACCCGCTGGAGGGGCATTACCTGACTTACTGGTGGCATATACAGGGCAGGCCCGGGCGTAGCGGGCAGCGTCCTTCCGCAGGCCCGGCCACCAGAAGGACCGTTGAAGGAGGTCGATCATCCGGGAGGAACCAGGGTGGCAGGTGAGCTTAGACGTATGTAGCCAGTGGATGACCTCCCCCCGAACCGTGGATGGCACGAAAAGCCTCCCCTCCGGTCCGCCGCCAGGGTCAAGTTCCACTTCCTGCGCCTTCCGGATCTTGCTTTCAATGTCCCAAGTGACGGCTCCCACGATGCACGACCTGGGCAGGATGGTGTGGACCGTGTCCTCAGAAGCCTCAGGGGCAAATTGCCTAGAGAGGGCGTCGGGCAGGCCGTTCTTGGAGCCAGGCCTGAAGGTGATGTTAAAGCGGAACCTGGCAAAGAACAAGGACCAACGCGCCTGGCGGGCGTTCAGGCGCTTGGCAGATCTCAAGTATTCCAAGTTCTTGTGGTCAGTCAGGACCACGAACGGCAGGTCCACCCCCTCTAGCCAGTGACGCCACTCCTGCAGCGCGAGCTTGATGGCGAGGAGCTCTCTGTCCCCCACGTCGTAGTTCCGTTCCGCCGGGGACAAGCGCCGAGAGAAGAAGGCGCAGGGCCGTTTGACTCCGTCATCTGGCGACCGCTGAGATAGAACCGCCCCCACTCCCGTGTCCGAAGCATCCACTTCCACGATGCATTGCAGCGACGGGTCAACTTGGCTAAGGACCCGGGAGGAGGAGAACTCCGCCTTCAGTGCCTGGAAAGCAGCCGCGGCCTCTTCGGTCCACCGGAACGGGACCTTAGGGGACGTGAGGTGGGTCAGAGGGCCGACGACGGTGCCAAAATTTGGGACGAAGCGGCGGTAGAAATTTGCAAACCCAATGAATTGTTGCACCTGTTTTCTCGATGTAGGTGTGGGCCATTCCACCACCGCCTTCACCTTCCCTGGGTCCGGAAGCACCTGGTCGTGGGAGATGACGAACCCGAGGAAGGACGTTGTCTTAGCGTAGAATTCACATTTTTCAGCCTTCACATACAGCCGGTTCTCCAGCAGCCTTTGGAGGACCCGCCTCACATGGACCTGGTGCTCGTCCCTGGATTTGGAGAAGATGAGGATGTCATCCAGGTAGACGAACACAAATAGGCCAATGAAATCCCGGAGGACGTCATTTATTAGGTGCTGAAAGACGGCTGGAGCGTTGGTCAACCCGAACGGCATCACCAGGTACTCGAAGTGGCCATTCGGGGTACGGAAGGCTGTCTTCCACTCATCTCCCTCCCGGATCCGTACGAGGTGGTATGCACTGCGCAGATCCAGCTTGGTGAACCAAGTCGCCCCCTGGAGGGAGTGGAAGGCGGTGTACATAAGTGGCAGGGTGTAGCGATCCTTCTCCGTAATATCATTCAGGGCGCGGTAGTCGATACAAGGACGGAGGGAACCGTCCTTCTTGCCCACGAAGAAGAACCCTGCGCCTAATGGAGATGACGAGGGACGGATAATTCCAGCACTCAGCGATTCCTTGAGGTAGGAATTCATGGTCTCCTTCTCCGGCGCCGACAGGCTGTAGAGTCGCCCAGAGGGTAAGGGTGCCCCCTGGCGGATGTTTATAGCACAGTCATAGGGCCTGTGTGGAGGAAGAGACATCGCCTTGGACTTGCTGAAAACCATACCCAGGTCGTGAAATTCTGATGTCACCAGGGAGAGATCTGGGGGCGCAGCGTCCATAGGAGTTGGAGAAGAGGACGGAGAGCAGGCAGCGGATTGCAAGCAGGTGCTCATGCAGAAGGTACTCCATGCCGATACCCTGGCGGACTTCCAATCCAGGACGGGGTTATGGAGGCGAAGCCAGGGGTACCCCAGGATGACGGGCGACACAGAGTTGGGGAGGACATAGAAGGTGATTTCCTCCCGGTGGTTCCCAGAGATGATCACAGGAACAGGGACGGTCTGATGTGTTACTCTCCCCAGGGAGACATGGGAGAGGTTGACCAGGGCGAGAGGAGATTTGAGGACTTGGCAACGGATGCCCAATCGGGTTGCCAGGCTTTGTGAAATAAAGCTGCCCTCCACGCCCGAATCCACCAGAGCGTGAGTGAGGTGCCCAGTGGAGTTGTGACAAAATCGGACGGGCAGCTTCAATTGGGAGAGGGGATTTAACCGATTGATGTCCGCGAGGCCCCCTACAGTGACTCGCGGACCCCGCCGTTTGGCTTCTGTGGGCAAAGCTCCACCGTGTGTTGGCTGTCTCCGCAATACATGCAGAGACCCAACTCACAGCGGCGTTGTCTCTCCGCAGGAGGGAGCTTTGTCCAGCCCGTCACCATCGGCTCCGACTCCTTGGGGCGCGATGGTGGCGGCGACGCCAGGGGGCGAGCTTGGGACAGGCGCGACAAGGCACCACGAGAGCGAGAAGAAGACGACTTCCGCTCCGAGGTGCGCTCGCGCAGCCTGTTATCCAGGCTGATGGCTAGGGACGTTAGCTCCACTAAAGTCTCCGGGATGTCCCGCCCAGCCAGTTCGTCCCTCAGACCATCATTGAGACTGCGGAGGAAGAGGCCGCAGAATGAACGTTCATCCCAGCCTAACTCCTCCGCCGCTACCCGGAAGTCAATCGCGTAGTCAGCTGCCGACCAGCTTCCCTGCTGGAGGCTGAGAAGCCGATCGACCTGAACGCTCTCAGTACGAGAATGATCAAAGACTTCCAGGAATTGTCTCACGAATTGGCCATAGGTGAGGGTGGCGTAACTGGGCCTCGCCATTACAGCATAAGCCCAAGTTAGCGCTCGCCCCTCCAGGAGATTCCCTATGTAGCCAATTCGGCTATGGTCTGAGGGAAAATCTCCGGGCACACGGTGGAACACGGACTCACACTGCATTATAAACCCCCGTGCTCCGCCGAGCTTACCGCTAAAGCGGGCAGGGGTCGGAATGGGTGTGAGCCAAACCGGTGCTACCGGAGCAGGCTGGACGGCCGCTGGAGCAGCAGGAGCCGCGCCGCCCTGACGAGCCGGGGGGAACGGCTGTTGGGGGTCCAAGCGGTCCAATCGGTTAGTAATGATGGTTAATTGATTAAGAATCACCTGTTGCTGGTGGGCTATTAGGTCCACCTGAGCCTCGAGGGTGGAAAGTCGGCATGTGAGCCCGCCGTCTGCCGAGCCGCTCTGCTGAAGCCGAACTGACATAGTGCACGGCTCAGGAGACACACACGCAGGCTCAGAGTAGATCTAATAGCTTTATTAACAACAAGAGTGTATGAATGTGTGTCTGCAAGGTGTGAATGTATTGGTGGTGGCGTCTGCATCGGGCACGGAGGCAGGAGACCGTACAGCCGGACAACCCTATGGGAGAAGCAAAGGGAGAAGGGTGACGGGCACCACACCAACACAGGAGATATGAAAATGGTGACTGGCTTACTTGGAATTAGCAGGTGGCTGGCACAGCAAGGATGAGGCCCGGTAGACAGCGACCTGGAGCGCCCGGTGCAGCAGCGAGGGAATGGAGGCGGAGAGGAGTGGTCCGCCGCCGGGGAATCCACCTGTGCACAGGGGAGCAGACTGGGAGAAGAACGAGGTAAGAGCTTCTTACCAGAATGTTTGCTGAGTGGTAGAGATTCCTTACAGCAATCGTAGCGAGTGAAGACTGACGGCTTCAGGCCGAAGCCCAGGGCGAAGCGGCTTAAATCCCTCGCCGCTGATGAGGTGCAGATGTGCGTGCAGCTGGCGCCGCAGATGAGCGGCGAGGCGTGACACCTGGACCTCGTGCAAAGGACTTTAAAGTGATATCACCTGACCTCGTATCCAGAGGGCAGGGAGAAATTGGCGGCGTTGATGGTTCTGCATCAGAGGAACTGGAAACTGATGGAGAATCTGGCCAAGAAGCCTCCATCTCCTCCCCGGGACATGGTCGTTCCGACGAGGGGGAAGCCTCCTGACCGGGCCAGTCCTCCGCGAGATTCCTGTCCGGATCCTGTCCCGGGCCACCAAAGGAACTTCGCCTCCCAGCCAGCTCTTTTCCCTGTGCCACAACGGAAGGTAAAGACAGCAGTCTCAGCCTCCGGGTCATCTTTTCCCGCTGTTCTGTCAGCTCCACATCTCGGACTGCCTAGGCTGCTCCTCCCTCCTCCTTGGCGCTCCCTTCAGCTGCTGTGAGCCCCGTGGTTCCTTGTCTTGCTCCGCCCATCACCGATCCTGTTGGGGCGGCTCCTCCTTGTCTTCCCGAGGGGCCCTCCGTCACCATCCCTAGGGGAAAGGGAAGAATCAAGTCCGCTGCAGCAGTCACCATCGTTCCCCGGGAAAGCAGGCAAGTGTTTTTTCATTCTAAATCTCTGTTTGATGAATTACCTTGTCTGATTCCTGGGGGTGGAGCTCAGGGTTCATAGTCCACTGAGCTCCCACCATCTGCTGCAGCCATTGAAATTGAACCCGCTACCTCTGTGTTTCCTCCCTTTCTCGCTGAGCATCCCCCGGTGCCAGGAGTAGACCGCCGCACAGAAGAGGAGCCTGCGGCCCTGAAGAGCCTGGTTCCAGCCCCGCAGCCATGTCATGGGCAGAGAAGGAGGACTGACTGTCATTTGGAGCCTGTGCCGACTATAAAACGTCTCCGTGGAGCAGCAGTCAGTCCCAGCAGGCAAGGGATCCCCTGCCACCATGCCGAGTGAGCCATCGGTGTGGTTTTCAGCGCCAGAGGGTTCTTGGACTGTGGAGACCATCATGCCAGCTGTGGAGGCCATTGCAGTAGAGTCGGAACTGAAAGTGGACCTCCTGTTTGTCGAGCCTGGATCGTCGGAGTCCTGGACGGCGGTAGATCTTGAGATCAGGCAAGTGCTCTATGTTGTCTTCCTATTTTCTGTGTTAGAGCAATCTTGCCTGTCTCTTGGGGAGGAGAGCCGGGTGCAGTTGGCTGCTGCAGCCAAGCTCGCCTCGCCGGGCTCTGCCGCTGCTGGTGACCCTGATCCCCATTTTCCCTATACTTCTGAGCCTTCTTCCAGGGTCACCGGAGGTGAGTCAGCTCCGGTCATTTTTGTTGAGGCTTTGGATTTGTGTTTGGAGGTCATCCCAGGTGCTGCGCTGGCCCAATTGGGGTCCACGTTGGTGCTGCACTGGCCCGGTTCGAGGTCAGTGAGGGAGCTGCAGATCCCCTTCTGCCTGACACCAGACTGGTTCCCTGTTTCCCCCCCCCCCTCCCCCCCCTATTCTCCACCACCGGACGCCACTGCGGTCCCTCTTATTCGGTCCGGCTTCCCCTTGTTGAGCCCCTGGGTAGGGAAGCCACCTCTGAGCTCACCCCTCCGGTCCTGGTGGTCTAAGGACGCGGGTCGGCTGCCCAAAGGACTGTTTTGCTGGTTCTGCAACCTGGGTCGGCTGCCTGAAGAACTATTTTGCTGGTTCTGGGACTTCGGTAGGCCACCTGAACTTTCTTTTCTAATGTGGAGCCTGGATGCCGGTAGGCCACCTGAACTGTCTTTTTTTTTTTTTTTTAATCGGCCGGTATTCCCTTATACTTCTGTATTTGTGGTGGGGGTTTTTTCTCTCTCGTGTATTGTTAAAAAGAGATTTTTTCCTTGCCTCAATATCTGAGTAGTAGTGTACATATATATTTTTGTGTTCACCTGTTTATCTGGACTTGAACATTTTCTGTGTTGAAGTGTGTGTATATATATTTTTTGTTTTCACCTATTTATCTGGTTTTGGACATTTCTTTGAGGAAGCTCTTATTTCTTGTTGTGGTTGGTGTTTCGCCACTTTTCATTCGTGTTTGTAATGCGAGTATTAGCCACGCTATTTTGTGCTTGAGCCCTTATTGTTATCATTTGATCTTTGTGTTTTATTTCCCTCTGTATTTTGCTATTAGACATTTTTGTGCCCATTTTCTTTTGGGCTTCTCTCCCTCCTAGCCTGTTTCCCTCTCCACCCACCTGAGGTCAGTCTTGTTAGCTTTCTGGTGTGTGTGTGTGTGGGGGGGGGCTCTGGATGTCACTGTAGATGCCTGGAATGCATCCCTCGAACAGGGGGTACTGTGGTGATCCGAGCGCTGAGCCAATCCACACTCGAGTCACGCAGTATTCTCTCTTTTTTCCTCTATATTTTCCTGCCCTGTTATTATTGGTTTTCCTGGGGCTTTTATTGTGACAGCGCCGCGGCCGGACTTCCGGCTGTCAAGCCAAGCCAGCATTGTCACAGCTGATTATGATTTTGGTAATTATGTTTTCTCCTCTCCTGTTTGGTTCATTGCTTTTTGTCCTTAGTATTTAAGGGAGCAGCTGAGGCTCACACCTCGCTGCGACCTACGTCAACCTTGACTGGAGTCCCCACGTCCAGCTCCAGTCTCCCTTCTCCCTTCTGTGTTTGGCTCGTCCTCGCTTTGTCTATTGTGTTTATTCTTTAGCGTCAGGTTCCGCCCTCGCTACTCCCTGGTTTGGTCTTTGTGTTCTTTATTTGTGTTAAATGCTTAGTGCATGCGTTTTTCCCCACATGGCTCTTTATTTTCTGTTTTCTATAATAAACAAGCAAACTCTCTGTCGGCATCTGGTGCCTCATTTTTGCCCTGAAAAGGGCAAACATGACAGGTAAAGCTCATTTATCACCATGTCTAAGTCCATTTTCTTTTTATGGCAGCATGAAAAAATATAGTGGCAAAAAGGGTAATGTGGCTGTCTACATGTCTAAATGCACTGAGTTCTTCCTGTGTGATTGGCTGATTAGATATTTGTGAAAATGAATAGTTTACCATATAAAGTGGCTGGTATGTAGTTTTTGCTCAGTCACACTGAAAGAATTCACTAGACTGCAATTTGAGCTCTAACTGAGATGTACATTTTTTGTTAAAAAGAAATTAAACAGTTCTAATCCAAACAAAAACAGGAGTGTGTATTGCTTTTGTATGTGGAGAAGTTTAAGTAAAGGGAAGTATTGGCATGCTATGACCTCAGAGACATCTGATTGCCAGAGGGCCATATTATGATGATCTAGTCAACAGTCGTCTAAGGCCTACAACGCATTTATGGGTGTATCCAAGCACATTATGTTATCACGACAGTGGGGAAATGATCTCTGCTCTTTGCAAAAAGCACAAAGAGACTAGTCTAATTATTCAAAAGTGTGTTTTTGGTGTAACATGCAATACCCCAAGGAGGAGCATCCTGCTCTTACCTTAAATACATAGAGTGACTCATTCCACTCCCTTGTGCCACACACAGACATGAATGGGTTTGACTGTTTGGGGAAAACAGGAGGATCCTCTGAATAATTTCATAAACCCATGTACCATTTTTTTTCCTCTGTGCAGTGAAAAATTCAGTCTGCTCTTTCTTCAAATAATTTGGAAAATATTACAGGGTATAGTTATGTGAAAAAATTAGGACACCCCATTAAATATTAAGTTCTTTATTAATAAATGTTCACATATCGATGTCTAGCCTTGTTTTTGTTTTTTTTATTTGCATTTTTTTTTTACATTTATTTTAACCATTTTAAGTGAGAATGAATGTGGGGGTGTCCTATAAAAGATGGGGGGGTGTCCTAATTTATTCCTCACTATTTGTTTAGAAATACATTTGACAGATAATTTGAAAAAAAAAGTATTTAATTCATTTTTAACTGTTTAGTTGTAGTGCATGAATCTCCCAGTATTTTTAACATTGATATTAAATATTCATATGTCCAAATATGTTTAAAAAAGCACACACAGGCTTATACAGGGTGTCCTAATTTTTTCACATGACTGTATGTCGATTGTATTTAAAAGTGATATAGACAAGATTCTGCCCACCTAGCCAGTAGGGGTTGCACTCACTGTTGACTCACTATAATCTCGTACCGGTTGCCAGGTAGAGAGATAATTCAATTCAATTCAATTCAACTTTATTTATATAGCGCCATTTCACAACAACAGTCATCTCATAGCACTATCAACTGTAGGGAGGACCCCCACAGTTGCAGAAAGACCCCAGCAATCAGGCGATCCCCTGTGAGCAAGCACTTGGCGACGGTGGAGAGGAAAAACTCCCTTTTAACAGGAAGAAACCTCCAGCAGAACCAGGCTCAGGGAGGGGCAGTCATCTGCTGCGACTGGCTGGGGGGTGAGGGGATAGAGAAGAAGAAAAGAACAGACATGTAGAGAGCAAACAGCACGATGGGGACTCAATCTATGGGAGAGAACAAACAAATGTTAATGACCAGCAAAAAAAAAATATTTCATAGAGAGTGAGGAAAGGAGTGAGGCCCAGTGCATTACTGGAGGTCCCCCGGCTGACTAAACCTATTAGCAGCATAACTAAGGGAGGGTTCAGAAAACACATGATCTCTCCCTAATTGTAGGCTATATCAAAAAGGTAGGTTTTAGCCCTATTCTTAAAAACAGAGATCGAGTCTGACTCCCGAATCCAGATTGGCAGCTGATTCCACAGGAGAGGAGCTTGATAACTGAAGGCTCTGCCTCCCATTGTACTTTTGGAGATTCTAGGTATTACAAGTAAACCTGCATTTTGGGAGCGTAGTGCTCTGTTAGGATGATACGGTAGTATCAGATCTTTTAAATAAAAAGGAGCCTGATTGTTTAGAGCTTTGTAAGTAAGAAGAAGGATTTTAAACTTAATTCTAAACTCTATGGGAAGCCAATGAAGGGAGGCCAGAACCGGAGAGATATGATCTCTCTTTCTAGTACCTGTTAAAACTCTTGCTGCAGCATTTTGGATCAGCTGAAGACTTTTTAAAGATGTTTTAGGACAACCTGATAATAAAGAATTACAATAATCTAATCTCGAGCTAACAAAAGCGTGGATCAGCTTCTCAGCATCACTCTGAGACAAGATGCTCCTAATCTTGGCAATATTACGCAAATGATAGAAGGCAGTCTTAGAAACAAATTTAATATGTGAATTGAAGGACAAATCCTGATCAAAAATAACTCCAAGGTTCCTCACAGAGCTATTAAGAGAAAGAGTAACTGCATCCAAACTGAAAGTTTGATTTGGAAAGGAATTTCTAAGGTTTTTTGGACCAACAAGAATGACTTCAGTCTTATCTGAATTTAATAGCAGGAAATTACAAGTCATCCAAACTTTGATTTCCTTAAGACAGGCTTCTAACTTGGCTAATTGATTAGTATCATCCGGCTTCATTGACAGGTATAATTGTGTGTCATCTGCATAACAATGAAAATGTATACAGTGCTTTCTAATAATGTTGCCTAACGGAAGCATATATAAACTAAAAAGAGTAGGGCCAAGCACAGATCCCTGTGGAACTCCATGACTAAGCTTTGAGCTGAGAGAAAACTCATCATTTACATGAACAAACTGGAACCTATCAGATAAATAAGATCTAAACCACTGCAACGAAGTTCCATTAAGTCCAACATAGTGTTCTAATCTATCAAGTAGAATATTATGATCAATAGTATCAAAAGCTGCACTAAGATCTAAAAGGACAAGTACAGAAACTAGTCCATTATCAGATGCAATGAGGAGGTCGTTAGTGACCTTCGCTAAGGCTGTTTCAGTGCTATGATGGATTCTAAACCCAGATTGAAACTCCTCAAATAAACCATTTCCCTGCAGGTGGTCAAATAATTGCATAGCAACAACTCTTTCTAAGATTTTTGAAATGAAAGGGAGATTAGAGATTGGTCTATAGTTAGCTAAAGCTCCTGGATCTAGCGTTGGCTTTTTGAGTAAGGGTTTAATTACAGCCATTTTAAAAGCCTGCGGTACATGGCCTAAAGTTAATGAAGAATTGATTATATGAAGAATAAAGCTACCAATAAGTGGGAAGACTTCTTTAAATAACCTGGTAGGAATAGGGTCTAAAAGACAAGTTGAAGGTTTGGATGAGGAAACTATTTTGTCTAACTCACAAAGGTCGATTGGAGTAAACTCATCAAGACAGACATCAATAGAAGGAGTTGTAGTAGTTACAGTATTTAAGTTAACTGTGGGAAGAATCTGATTGATTTTATCTCTGATGGATGAAATTTTATTATTGAAAAAGTTCATAAAGTCCTGACTAGTAAGCTCTAAGGGGATGCTAGGATTGACAGAGTCCTGACTCTTTGTCAACCTGGCTACAGTACTGAAAAGAAACCTGGGATTATTCTTGTTCTCTTCTATTAATGCAGAGTAATAACTCGTTCTAGCTTTTCTAAGAGATTTTTTATAAATTAAAAGATGATTTCTCCAAGCTAAATAGATTTCATCTAAATTAGTAGAGCGCCATTTTCTTTCTAATTGACGAGTCTTCTGTTTTAAGCTACGAGTTTCTGTGTTGAACCAAGGAGTTAAAAATCTCTGATTAGACTTTTTCTTTTTTAAGGGGGCCACCAAGTCTAGAGCCTGATGTAGAGAAGCTGAAACACTATCCACCATGTTATCAATTACAGAAGGAGCAAGCTGTCTATAGCTTATTTCCGTTGTGTTGACACATGGCATAGAGGAAACAATCTGCATAAATTTGGAAACAGCATCATCTGAGAGGCATCTACTGTGATAATATTTTTCTTTAGGAGCCAAATAGTCAGAAATAGTAAAATCAAAGGTTAACAGACAATGGTCTGACAGTACAGGGTTATGAGGAGACACTACCAGATTTTCTATTTCTATGCCATATGTCAGAACAAGGTCCAATGTATGGTGGAGGTAATGAGTAGAATTTCCTACTTTCTGAGAAAACCCAATCGAGTCTAATATTGAATTAAAAGCCACATTAAGGCAGTCACTATCTACATCCACATGTATATTAAAGTCCCCTACTATAATTATTCTATCAGATTTCAGCACTAAATCAGCTAAGAAATCAGGAAATTCGGATAAAAATTCTGAATAGGTTGATGGGGGACGATAAACTATGGCAAATAAAATTGGGTTTAACCTGGAATTGCTAAAGTGCCCAATACTGAGGACCAGGCCCTCAAAGGAATTATAACATGTTTTTTGCTTTACATTAACTAGTAATTTGGAATGGTAAATTGCTGCTACTCCTCCTCCACGACCAGAACTTCTGGGATTTTGACAGTTTAAATAACCAGAGGGAGTTGATTCATTTAAACCAACATAATCCTCTTGTCCTAACCAAGTCTCTGTAAGGGAAATTAAATCAATCTGATGATCAATTAACAGATCATGGACTAACAGAGACTTGGGAGTTAGAGACCTAATATTTAATAAACCACATTTAATTTTTAAATTATGAGGAGGAACAGAGGCCAAATCATTCAATTTAGAGGCTTTATGTTTAATTTGAGTTTTACCAATATTTTGCTTTATCACTTTGGGATGCTTATACATTATATTTTTATTTACTTTGGAGGGAGCAGACAACGATTCTCTGATGGGGAAGACAGGGGCTAAGCTGAGGGGTGGCGGATGAAGAGGAGCTGCAGAGAGGCGTGTAAGACTGCAACTCTGCTTCCTGGTCCCAACTCTGAGTAGTCATGGTTTTCGAAATTTGGATAAAAAAGATGCCAGATTGTTAGATAAATGAGAAGCACCATCCAAAGTGGGATGAATGCTGTCTCGTCTCATAAGACCAGGTTTTCCCCAAAAAGAGCTCCAATTGTCAATGTAGCCCACGTCATTTTTAGGACACCACACAGACAGCCAGCGGTTCAAGGATGACGAGCGACTAAACATGTCATCACTGGTCAGATTGGGGAGGGGCCCAGAGAATACTACAGTGGCAGACATCGTTTTTGCAAAGTCACACACCGATTCTACATTAAGTTTCGTGACTTCCGACTGCCGGAGACGGATGTCATTAATGCCGGCGTGAATAACAATTGTGGAATATTTACAGTTACTTTTAGCCAGCATTTTCAAATTTGACTCTATGTCGCCTGCTCTGGCCCCAGGAATGCATGTGACTATGGCCGCTGGAGTCTCTAGGTTCACGTTTCTGACTACAGAGTCGCCAATGATCAGAGTTTTTTCCTCAGCGGGTGTGTCGCTGAGCGGGGAAAAACGATTAGAAACGTGAACAGGTTGGTGGTGAACCGGGGCTTTGCGACTAGGCTTCCTTCTCACCGTCACCCACCCAGTCTCCTCGCTGCAGAGGAGAGCCGGGGAACCGGTGACAGGGGGACCTAAGCTAGCTAGCTCCGCTGCAGCTAAGGGGCGTCCGTCGAGATTAACTGGCGCAGACGGTGTTTCAATGCAGCGGAGCCGGGATTCCAAATCAGACAACCTCGCCTCGAGCGCCTCAAAAAGACAACATTTATTACATTTACCGTTATCACTAAAAGAGGCAGAGGTGTAGCTAAACATCTGACAGAGAGAGCACACCAGAGGAGAGGAAAGAGAGCTAGTAGCCATAGCTAGTGGCTGGAGAGCTGGAGAGCAAACCACACAGGCAGACAGCACAACAGGAAGTGACGATACGTTACCACAAGGAAGTGACGATCAATGGGATAAGCAGCATCACTTCCTCGAGGCTAACATCAATATACTGCAGCCTGCTAAAATCTCAGACCTTTGGTTATTATGAGCTGGAGAGTATGTCAAGCGAAGACCCGTGTGGTATAGAATCGTGAATTTAACATAATGATGTGCATCTCCAGTAAACATTTTTTAAATAACTATATTGTATGGTGTTATTGACAGTAATGCTAATGTAGCACAACAGTGAAAGATCTGGATCACTCTTTAGCTTTGACAATGCAATTATGACAACACTTTAGATCAGATTGTAAGGACTTTGATTGCTGTTGGTTGTTGTGTGGTTTCTGTAAATATTTTGAATCACACTTTTATGGTCTGTTTATCATCATCATCATCATAGCAGTCTGTCAAGGGCGACAATGACTCATTTAGGTCTGATCAGATTCCTCCACACATCTCTGTCCTTAGCCTTCCGCTGCCAGGAACTTCTGTCTATATCCAACTTCTTCAAGTTTCTTTTTACAGTGTCTTTAACTCTGAGCCTTGGTCTACCCTGATTGCGTTTGCCCTCATATAACTGTGAGTAGAGTAACAGCCGAAGGAGACGCTGGTGGTTCATCCTCTCAACATGTCAGAGCCATCTCAGGTTCATCAGGTTCATCTGCATGTCCTCCACTGATGATAGACCAGCTTGTTTCAACACTTCTATGTTGGTTATCTTGTCTTTCCATGAGATGTTCATTATGGCTCGAAGGTGTCTCATCATGTACGTGTGGAGTTTCTTCACCTGCACTCTGTAGACAGTCCAAGTTTCAGCACCGTACAATAGAGTAGCCAGTACTGTCACTCTGTACACTTTGCATTTCACACGGATAGACACATGTCGATTGTTCCAGTCTCTCCCTCAAGTTTCCAAACAGTGCTCGCTCTTCCCATTCTGAGAGATAGTTCATCCTCCAGCCTAGCATTCTCTGAAACAGTACTCCCTAGATACTTGAAAGTCTTGCACTTGACTAGTGGCTCTGTACCAATGCTGATCTCTTCTGGTAGTGATGTTGATAATTGAATCGGTGAATTCAAAAGGGGCCCAAGTCCCCTTTGAAAAAGTGTGGACTTGGGCCCTTTTTGAATTCACAGATTCAATTGGAACTTTGGTGGTTGATAAAGGTACTCTGTCTTCTTGATGTTGATTTGGAGGCTGAATTGGCTAGCTGCTCTTGCAAATTTCTCCACTAAAGATTGCATATCTTCCACACTGTGTGCAACTAGAGCACTGTCGTCGGCAAAGAGCATTTCTCTTACTACCTTTATCGATGTCTTGCTTTTGGCTTTAAACTGTGCCACATTGAACAAGTCTGCTTCTTTCCTTGTTTGAATGTATTCTCTTTCTGAAGTGTCTTTGAAGTGTCTGTTTATATTCATCCTTTTTAGATATGCATACTTAAAAAAAAAAAAAAAAAAAAAACAGCTGCTGCTATTAGGCTGCATGTCCACCAAATGCGATTTTTGTCGCCCGACCACCCTGAGCATTTTTTTTTTCCAAGGTTTGTGCGCTGCACTCTGGGGGAAAAAAAAAGTTTGTGCCCTGTATCCCTGCAACAGCTTGTCACTCTCAGCTCAGCACTTCCACTTTCCTATGGCCAGACTTTCTACTGACTTTTTTAATAGCAGAGAGGAAGGAAAAGGAGAGGAAAAGTGTTTTAACAGCTTTGGATGTAAAATATGATGACATGGAAAGCAGTAATCTGAGTACAGACTAGTACCGGCGTCCTATGTCACACCCAAGCAGCAGTTCTGATTGGCTGCTTAGGTCTGA
This sequence comes from Pholidichthys leucotaenia, assembly GCA_020510985.1. Lineage (NCBI taxonomy): Eukaryota > Metazoa > Chordata > Actinopteri > Cichliformes > Pholidichthyidae > Pholidichthys > Pholidichthys leucotaenia. The sequence continues at coordinate 129,231,568 of CM035840.1, read as the reverse complement.
CATTGACAAGCTCAGTTGCAGTCTCTGAAAAGTTTTTTCAACTCTGAGTGCCGCAACAAAAAAAAGAGTGTTTCAGCGCCGAGGGCACTCAGCATTGTAAGCGCTGAACTACATAGAGAATGGATGGAAAATTGCCACCCAGAGTAGAAAAACGTGTTTTGTGGACAAGCAGCCTTAAGCTCCAGCAGTCATTTCCTGTTCATTTAAGGTTGTAAATGTGTTATATTTTTATTGTTTTAAAATATATGAATAAATGTTGTGAAATGTTGGATGCCTGAAATCATTTGTGCACTTTCAGTTACCTGTATAGAATGAAATATATTGTTTATTCAGTGAGACACATTCACAAAGTAATGGTTTAACTCACCTCTATGCAAAACTCTGCATTTTCTACCTTTGTATAGCGTAGTGATAAGAACCTAAAATACACTGTATGCATTAGATATATACATAACATTGTAATCAATAATCCTTAGTGAAGTTGGAAATAATTTATGGTGGAATAATCTTTTTTTAAATAACATTGTGTAAAAACAGTACTGCATCTCCAAAAATGAGCACATTGCCATTCAAATATATATTAAATAGCTCAGACATATTCATCCAAATTTCAAAAAAAAAAAAAAATCTTGACAGCTAAATTTATATGGGATTACTGTAAAATATGAAAGTTTTACTTTTTAGATTTGAGTTATTTCTAAATATAAATTCACTGCAATATTCAACTTTTGGAGGTGGATGAGTAGAATGTAAAAGAAAATCTCTTTCAATTCATGTGAGTCAACAAACAGGAATTTATTTGGGGCAAAATATTTATTAAAAAAATAAACAGTCCAGATGCAGGGTCCATGGGGAAGATTTGGGAGAGCAATAGAGAAATTAATTCAATCAGGATTAGGACACTGGGAAGGTTTTGTTGTTCCCATAGTCAGTGTTGACCTTTTTTTTTTTTTTTTTTTTACTATAGTCAGGTACAAACTGTTGATGTAAAAAATGGCACTCTCTACCAAAGTGCCAACACAGACTAACAACATTAAAACATGAAAGTATGTGAACTAAGATAAGATAAGATAAGATAAGATAAGCCTTTATTAGTCCCACAACGGGGAAATTCCAGGATTGCAACAGCACAGGGATAGCAACACTCAGAGCAACAATCAGAAGGCAAGAAAAAAAAAACAAGCAAGCAAGAGCAGCTAATATACATATGTACGTATTACTATAAAATATATATATATACACACACACACAGACACACAGTGCAGAGCATTGTAGCTGGATGGAATAAATATATGAATATATGAACACACAGTGCAGAGCATTGTAGCTAGATGGAATAAATATGTAAATATATAAACACCCACAGTACGGAGCATTGCAGCTAGGTGGAATAAATATGCAAGTATATAAACACACACAGTGCGGAGCAATGTAGCTAGATGGAATAATATGTAGATATATAAATATATAAACACACCCAGTGCTGAGCATTGTAGCTAGATGGAATAAATATGTAAATATATAAACACACACAGTGCAGAGCATTGTTGCTAGATGGAATGAAACAGCATAACCGTCTACTTAGTTATCCTACATGGTATGATTATGTGCCCATACATATTCTCACCCTCCATAGCGACCGGTAAGTTCCTAGTTGTATGCCGGAGGGGACCATTGTGTAAGTCTATTGCATCTTTTGCATTCAAAAAACTATTAGTTTGTTACGTCTTTTTGCTATCTCTGCGAGCAGCCCTGCTTAGGTTGTACAGTCTGACAGCCGTTGGTAGGAAGGACCTACGAAACCTCTCGGTTGTGCACCTGGGATGATGTAGTCTGCTGCTAAATGAGCTCCTCAGTGCATTCAGTATGTCCTGCATAGGGTGGAACTACTAGACAGTTTTAGGACTACAGCAGTGATGCAAAGAGTTTGTTAGGGCTACATAATGTGAATGACAATATACTGTAGGTGAAGGAAAGACCAAGTACATAAATGTAATTTCTTTTTATGTGTGTGTTGTGGGAGGAGGGAGGAGACCCCGGGGCAGACCTAGGACACATGAGACAGACTATGTCTCCCAGCTGGTCTAAGAATGTCTGGGTGTCCTCTCTGAAGACCTGGATTTGGTGGCTGGGGAGAGGGAAGTCTGGGCTTCTCTGATTAGACTGCTCCCTCCACAACCTGGACCCCAGAAAGGCCGTAGAAGATGGATGGATGGCTGTGTTGTATATTCATTCCTGCTGCAAGACTGGACCTGATTAAAGAAGAGGAACAACATTTTTTTCTAATTCCACATTCTTGGAACACCAAGTGTGCAGGAAGGTTGTAGTTTAATAAAAACAAAAAGTGTAAGACATTTTAGCTGCCATATTTTGACTCTTGTCTTGAGAAGTTATTCAAAAAAGAAAAACAAATATCTGTTGCATCTATTTTTGGCAAAATGATCCATAAATATGACTGATTTGACCAGGTTACTCACAAAATATTAAAAAAAAAAAAAAAACATTTCAAAAACAGTTTAAAAATCTCCAAAACACACATTTAAAAATTCAAAATGAAGGATTTGGCTTAATACATGACTGTGTGTAAAATGTTTTGGCAAGACAAAACTTCCACTGGTGTGCCGCTAACTCTTACTCACTGGGTGGTTTCTCTGATGGTTGTGGTCCTGAGCTCTAATAGAGTCCAGGCCTCATACACAGGTGGGGTGGAGGAGAAGCTTCTGCTGACATCAGAATGTGGTTTTTAAATGCTGATCTATGAGAACACAATCATATTAATAGTCATTTTTGTGACTTTTTACATGTAAAACTTTGCATCATACTCATCTAAAGGTCAGATATTGATGTTCTGTCCCGTCCCTAACCCCCACTGGTCCATCACATCAGTGAGGGCTTCAGAATAGAATAGGCTAGGCTTTATTGTAATTGTACAGTTGTACAGCACAACGAAATTGTGGGTGCTGCACCAGGCTACTGCACAGTAAGTGAGAAGAATTTGAAAATAAAACAGTTACAGAACACAGTTATAGTTAAGCTGCTGACCCTCTCTCCAGTCACTGTTTGGTGGAGCTCTTCTCTGCTGCATCATGATGGCATTGTCCAAACACCCATCTGTGCTTATTCACCTCTTGATGGAGGAAGTCCTTACAGAGGGTGGAAAAATGTTATGGTTTATTACTTCGATAGGCAAAAATCTGACAAATTTCTACATACATAATTACAGCTAATTGAAGTACTTCAATTAGTAGTACTCCGGGAGAGGCTCAGAGTAGAACCGCTGCTCCTCCACATTGAAAGGAGTCAGTTGAGGTGGTATGGGCATCTGATTAGGATGCCTCCTGGATGTCTCCCACTTGAGGTGTTTCAGGCACGTCCCACTGGGAGGAGACCCCGGGGCAGACCCAGGACTCGGTGGAGAGACTATGTCTCCCAGCGGGTCTGGGAACGCATTGGTATCCCCTCTGAAGAGCTGGAGCAGGTGGCCGGAGAGAGGGAAGTCTGGGCTTCTCTGCTTGAACTGCTGCCTCCGCGACCCGGACCTCCGGAAAAGTGGTAGAAGGTGGATGGATGGATGGATGGATGAAGTACTCAAGCAAACCTGTGGCTAAGGCTGAGCAGTAACAGAAAGAAAATAAATTAAGACCTGTTTATTCTACTATTAGAAGTTAAACTATGTTATAACCTCAATTTTCACCATGGCGATCAATAAAGTTTGACATTATTATCTTAACCCCTTGCACTCTGGTCAATTTCCCTAAAAACGCCAAAAAATAATGTACCCAAAGTAAATCGAAAGCTGTTCTTCAACCCTTTGCAGCATCTTCATGGGGTTGGTCTCATTTAAAAGAAAACACTTTGAATTTTTTGGCAAAACAGACATAATCTCTCCAAGTGCTCCGGCCACTGAGTAACAGTCATCTAAACATACTGAACTTGAAGAAAATAAATTTCACCTGGGTGTTTTTTTGGATACAAATGCTTGCAAATAACACACAGCTGTCAGATCCGGGCTGGAAAATGCAACAGAAATGTAGAACCAAGTGTTATCCAGCTGAGGTCAAAATTTTGTAACAATACCACAAAAAATGAATATATTACACAGCTTTCTTCACAGGTTGTTCCCAGGCGTTTTTGAACTGTGCCAAATGGCACAGTTTGGAAAAACGTCTGTAACTTTTGAATGATTCGATATAGAAGCTTGATGTTGGGCTCTAATGAAAGGTGACACTCAGGGCTCTGTGTGTGTGTGTGTGGGGGGGGGTTGTTTATTCATTCATGAATGAATGAATGAACAAACAAGCCCCCACACACAAAGAAGCATGCCACGTAAAAAATGTGTGGCTTTTTTTTTTTTACAAGAAAAAATAACCTACAGTGCACTAAAAATTATACTAAAATATCTGTAATGTAGAAGATAACAACTCCCACCCCACCCCCCCCGTTACAGAGGACGGACATCACCCGGTGCGCCGCGGTCACGGTGCGCCGCGGTCTACTACGCACAGTTGTAATTTACCGATTGTAATCAAAAATGACTTTTGACCAATTTTCAGGGATAAAGAATAATTTAGCTTATAACACTTACCTGTCCACAACAGCAGTGTCGCTGGCGAACTTCTCTTCCTCATTGTCAGACGAACATAACGCTGGTCTGCTTGTTACGGACTCGGGGTTCTGGTCACGCGACCCGGTCAAACCATAATTCCATTATTGCGGTTTTGCGCTTCCATGATTGCGATTTTGGCGAACGATTTTTCAAAACAAATAAGAACAGTAGTAAGAAAAGAAGACTGGCGAATGCGTGTGTGTCACCCAGCGGCTTACACAAAACAGATTTTGCAAGGGACGCACGCTTTCAAACTTCTGTGCTTCAATTGGCTCGCTGTATTCGCAGCTGTTGGTAGGCGGGTCCTTCTTGCTAGGTTTTCAGTCATTGGTTCTTCAAGGTTTTAGAAACCCAATTCAAGGCTCTTATTAGTCGAATGAGAGGTCAATCACATCTAAACCAATCAAAGCACTCCTTTAGCTTTCTGTTCGCGGCTGTGTCTGTAGTGGAAGAACGGAAATGCAGCTTTTTTTTTTCAGTGCCTCCTAGGACGCCCCTCGTGCGCCCTAGGACGCAGAGACGTGTCCACCCACGGTACACTGAAGTGCAACAGGCTAAACTATAACAATAAACAACTAACTTTTTTTCACTGTACACCAAATTGTAAGACTGAGCAGCTGCACATCAAAGCTGATAAGTTTTAAAAAGCTTTATGTAAAACATGATTGCTGCACAATTAGTATGTGTTGTTGCATTCATAGATTGAAATATTGATTATATCCTGAACCTGTCATATGTGCCAGCTTGGTAAGGATCAGTTAGTGAGGTGTATTCCATGCAATATATTGACTGATATTATCATACACTCAATTATAATATGAACATGTAAAAAAAATTATATTTAATTTATAAAATTTGGTTGGTTACATAGAGTTTAGACTGCTGCCCCCCACTCTTCCCGCGACCCTAACCACCAGATTAAAAGAAGATGAATGGAGCTAGTTAGTATTATAGCTAGCACTGGTTACCTTACCTTTCAGAAATGTGGTGACCTTTGCGTGACTTTTCAGTTCTTTGAAACTCTTCAGCAGACATCAGCCATCAAAAGCAGAACAGATATTTATCTTGCTCATTTGTTTATCGTGCCATACTTGAGAATGATTGGGAAACTGGCATCTGCCTTGAGACTAAGGTACTTGCAGTTGTGAAAAAAAATAGGACACCCTGTATAAGCCTGTGTGTTTTTTAAACATATTTGGACATATGGATATTTAACATCAGTGTTAAACATACTGGGAGATTCATGTAATACAACTAAACAAGTAAAAATAAATTAAAGACTTTTTTTTTTCCTTCAAATTTTCTGTAGAATGTAATTCTAAACAAACAGTAAGGAATGAATTAGGACACCCCCCCCCCCCCCCCCATCTTTTTTAGGACACCCCCACATTCATTTCCACTTAAAATGGCTCAAATAAACATAACAAAATGCAAATAAAAACAAAAACAAGGTTAGGCATAGATACGTGAACATTTATTAATAAAGAACTTAATATTTAATGGGGTGTCCTAATTTTTTCACATGACTGTAGCTGAATAATTCACTACCTGGCAGCCCAACCACCCAAAACAAGATGATAACTCGTGACATGAAGCTAGCGATACTAGTGGCTGTGACAGCCTTACTGGACTTCCATGTTTGCCTTCCTCCAGCTGCTGGATGTAAAAATTTATATTATTTTCGACCTGTAAAAATATTCATAGTTTTTTTTCAACAATATACTAATTTTTAGAAGAACATTAAAGACTTACATTGTGCACATTTCTTAACACTTTGTTGATGTATATTTTTTAAATCTTTGTTTTCATGAAAATATTATCCATGCACCTTTAACTGTCCTCAGATTAATACATTTAATAGAAAAACAGTGGCTCAGTACGTTTATTTCCTTAACTGGGATGTGAATGACAAGATTAAAGTAGATGACTATGATGAAACCGACAAGATTATGAAGGTGGACAGAATACTTTTTCACCACGGAGAGGTTTATAGTTTCCGCAGGTTTTAGATATTGCCGCCTCTGTTCACTAGGTCCACACTGCCCACTGCAGCCACCAGACTACCCGTCTGGTCAGAACCAATCACAGAGGCTGCACCAGCTCAGGCTCAGTGGAGAGCCAGTCCTCCTGCCTTTGCACTTCTTCTAAGATAAGATAAGATAAGATAAGATAAGCCTTTATTAGTCCCACAACGGGGAAATTCCAGGATTGCAACAGCACAGGGATAGCAACACTCAGAGCAACAATCAGAAGGCAAGAAAAAAAAAAAACAAAACAAAAAAAAAAAACAAGCAAGCAAGAGCAGCTAATATACATATGTACATATTACTAAAAAATATATATATACACACACACACACACAGACACACAGTGCAGAGCATTGTAGCTGGATGGAATAAATATATGAATATATGAACACACAGTGCAGAGCATTGTAGCTAGATGGAATAAATATGTAAATATATAAACACCCACAGTATGGAGCATTGCAGCTAGGTGGAATAAATATGCAAGTATATAAACACACACAGTGCGGAGCAATGTAGCTAGATGGAATAATATGTAGATATATAAAAACACAGTGCGGAGCATTCTGAACATTAGAGTCTGTGGTAAAGTTGAATCGCGCACACACTCCCCGTTCACTCATTCCCCCCAAAATAAATCAATTAATGCCTAATCTTTAGGTTGTATTCCTCCTGCAAATTCATGATTAGAATTAAAATGTGGATGGAACAAAAAAAAAATACTATTAGGTAACATTACTTTGGTTAGATTGTAACTGTTACAAATCTTTCTATTAATATAACTGTCATAGTTTGCTCCACGAGGCAGACAGCTGGACTCAGATGCGAAGAGAGCATTAAACATTTATTACAAAACTAAAATTAAACACAGCTCGAGGGCTGGAAATAAAAGATAACCACTGGCAAAGCAGAAAGAAAAAAAAAAACTCACAAGCTAAAGAGTTCAGGTAAGGCAGAAAGGAGTGCGTATGAAATGCCAAATAATGGCAATGATGCAGCACCCAGGTGAGGGGCTGCATCCCTTAAGTCAGGGGTGTTCAATCATGTGCCATGGAGGAGCAAGACCTGCAGGCTTTACCTCCAGCCAATGTCTTCATCAGCAGATTCCACTGAATTTCTTCCCACCGATTGCCGATTTGTGAAAACACCTGCTGAAGAGACTGGGTAGAAGTAAAAACCTGCAGGGTCTTTGCCCTTCATGGCACGTGATTGGACACCCCTGCCTTAAATAGAGCAGAACTTAATCAACAGAAACACAAAACAGTCATGAATAATCAGGAAATTAATGCAGAAACAAGCTAGACTACGGTGGAAATAAACACACCTGAACTCAAACCCAAGATCAAAACAAAGGACATGAATGTGACAATAATAATGACAAGACTAAAGCAATAATAATCAAAACACAACCATGACCATGATAATGACTAATTAATAAAGAAAATCTCAGACAGTGGACTAAAGGTGAGGGTGTGGGTTGGAGACCATGTCCTGGAAACAAGAAATATAAATTATAACATAAGGCGAGGACATGGCTCCAACCCATGTTCTGACAATAACAGAAAATCCCAGGGCAAGCTGCAAGTGTTTCCTCATGTGCCACTCTCAGTAGGAGCTCCCAAGATTTTAAAATGTGCTCCTGAAATAGTATTAACAATGTGCTACTGATGATAGGCCTGCTTTTTGTTGATCAAAAGTGAACTGGATGAAAATGCAACAAAATACCAATGTGCTGAGATTGCATCAATGTAACAGCTCTTTGAAATGAGTCTCCTCCTTGCAGTGTAAAGCAACTGCACTGTCTGCAGGCATGAAAAAGAGCCTATGCACTGACAAACTAATAAAGCCACCGGTGCAAGATGGGAAGCATGGTGCAAATGCACACTTTAGATCATTGTAATAGAGCTCAGAGAGTTACATCAGTTATGGGATTCACACTTCAGTCTCAGATGAGAGAACCTGAACAATTACAGCTGCCATGAGTAAACATCTGAATAATTTTCACCTTTTAAGGACAGAAGATTAATGTCTACCTGTGAGAACTAAATGAAATCCTGAAGGATTAACTGGTTGAAGCTAATGCTACATGGACCAAGGAAGAGCGTTGGTGATGTCAAAGGTCTGATGAAATGTCACAACAATACCTGTAACAGATGGAGGATAGCCAGAGATCCAAATTAGCTGATGAGTTGACACTGGCATTTGAATACAACAGTTTGGTTAAAATATGTACAATCCCACATACTGTAAGCCCAAAAACATAATAATGGAAAAAGCATAATCATGGGCCTAAGTTCACCTGTCATTGAATACATTGACAATAGAGAAAGAGAAACTGTTTGCAATATGTTGTATCATCAGCAGTTTATAAGAAAAAAAGAAGCCCGCACACACAAAAGGAAATTTTCATTTATTTGTGCAAATATCCCCTCTCTAAATTGAAAGATATGAATGCACTACAAGAACTTTCCTTATAATACTCATCTGGGAATTCAGCTAAGGCAAGAGGCAATATAGAAGAGGCAGTAAAGAGGACAACTAGAAAAGACAGCATATGAATATCATTCAAAACTGCACCAGGGCCAAGTAGAGAGCACATGTCTTGCTTTAACAAAATGAAATGCATCAAGAAATCTCTAAAAAAAGAGAGAGAGAGGGAGAAACCTGCTCTATCATTTTTATATTGTTTCCATGACATGAAAGACCTTCAGGAACTCCAGACCCATCTACAGAAGCATCATCCCTGGCTATCTTACCCCCAGGGAAGGCTTAAGCCATTAGAGGAGAGTATGCATGTATAGGAAGAGGTTATAAAGTGAAAGCAGTCAGCCTTACTGATGAATATTTCCAAAGGGAAGTGGGAAAAAAAAATGGTACCAACATTCATCTCTCACAAAAAACAAGCCTGGGGGGATGTGGTAGGGATACGCAATATGCACAGCAATACATATATTTCTGCCTGTTTTTCACAGCTTTGCCAAGTGTAATTTTACAAGTACGAATAGGAAACCGTTTTTAGAGAATGAATTTTATATGTGAACCAAAAAAAATCTCTAAATTTACGGAGAATTATATTTTGAACGCATTTTTATAATCCCCAAACAAGATATCTCTAATCGGTAAATTTCAAATAATATTCAAATTGACTAAAACTGTAGTTCTTAGGAAAATGAAAAGTTGTGGTCACAGTAATTTATTCAACCAGTCACTATTATAGAGAAGAACAATTTTGCTCCTGGGATGCTTAAAAAGAAAAAAAAAAACAAAACAGAAAAAATAAGATGTAAACAATTTTATATGTAGTGTTAGTTTTAATCATCTTAATCACATTAACTGCACTTAATGACACCCATGAGTTAATTGCATTAATCACACAGAGCACAATTAATGCGATTATTTTCCCATTGGCAGCATATGGGCAAAAAAGGAAGAGTGCCGAGTTAATTTTGCATTAATCATGCTTAATGGAATGAACATGATTAATCGCGATTAAAGCTGACACCACTCAATTTAATTTTATTTCACTACTTTAATTCAAGTGAACTTGGTCAGTATTATTAGAGCTACACAAGGATGATATGATGTTCAATATTTTTGTCAATGAGTGGAGAAAATCTATTTTGCACTGTCAAAACAGCTGCAGATTTTATGTTTAAAAACTAGATTAAAACTCTTATGAGGCAATTTATGGGCAAGAAAGAAAAATGTGATATTATACACTTAAATTTTATTAATTTGCTCAGTTAACAACAGTAAAAAAACAGGCTCCCTTTTATCATGCTGAAATTTTAAGTGTGCCAAAATATCGTGAATCATTCCAACTGCTATGCACATTCAGTGTCATCCTGCATTTAAACTGTGGAGCTCCTCTGGGAGTGTAGAACCTTCAGCCTTTGTCTGCGCTCAGGGATGGTGACAAAGTCCTACATCACAGGTGAGACAGCATTAATTAAATAGTGAAAGGATTTTACTGTTTTTGTAGGCCGGTGGCTTGCAGTAACTGTGTTATGAATGTAATTGTTATAGCTTACAACCAAAAGAAATGAAGCATTCATGTTTAGAATGTTTATTATAAAGCTTGTAGATTAAGAGGAGGGGAAAAACATCAGTCAATGTATCAATATAATGAGTCTTCAGATTTTCTTTGTATTTTACTTTTTTCAGTTTGACTTATGTTCTCCATCTATTTACTACCAGACTCCTCGTGTCCAAATTGTTCACTAGCCTTGGCCAAAGTTTAAATACCTGTGCATGCATTTTGCCATCATGTTTTATCTTACCTTTCCTTATAATTCTGTTTTTATGGAAAGCAGTGTACACAATTTGTATCCCTAAATGTGTGCGTACACAAAACAGTTCATATATCTAAATCTATCTATAAATGCAAGATATCACTATCTGCTTGTGTGTCTACTTGTGTGTGTCCGTTCCTCACATATCTCTCAAACCGTTTGTCAGACGGACCTCAGATTTTATAAGTGCTTTGCTGAGGTTACACGGGTGTGCATCCCAGAATATGGAGTTGCTCAGTGAAAATATGTAATTTTTATCAATAAAAGTTTAGCCACCACTCTGCCTTGGCTTCAGGAAGTGTGGGTGAGGTTTAGCTCTGTGTGTGTGTGTGTGTGTGTGTGTGTGTGTGTGTGTGTGTATATGCGCTGCAGGCAGCAGCTGAGCAGGGCTCTGTTGTGTGGGTTTTTCTTGTGAACAAATGCTGGAAATATGCCATTATAGGGTAGCTCCAAGTTAGAAACCCGTTCAGTTATTCCCTTCATCACTGGATCTGACCGCACAACAACTTCAAAATTTCACGGGGTTGGGGCTGAAACTGTCAGACATGCAGGCACACAGTAAACAGCACATTTACTGGATGCTGCACATTCCTTTTCCCCTTTAAACGGCACACCGTGAGTCCTGGCCACTGTAATATCTAAAATATAAAGTTAATACCAACATGACTGTGGTGGCAGTCCCATTGAGACATGGGTGTCATTTTTTAAGAGACCTGTTTAATCAATCAGTTCTGTTAAAGCAGAGCTGATCACAGCGGTCATCTGGCGTGTAGAGGAATGAAGCTGGTCTCCTTTATTTTTGTGCATAATAATCTGTCTATAAATGCAAGAAATCTCTGTTTGTGTGTTTGTCCTTCTCTTCCACACATATCTCTTGAACCGTTTGTCAGTCTGGCCTCAGATCTTAAATGTGGTTTCCTGAGGTTACGAGGGTGTACATCGCCAAATATGGAGTCGCTCAGTCAAAATATGTAATTTTTATCAAAGGTTTTAGCCACTGCTCTGTGTCTCTTCATGAGCTGGCTTCAAGAAGTGTGGGCAGGGTTTCAGATTGACTCCGTGCTGACTGGGAGAGAATGTGGTGCACGAGCAGACTGGGAGGAGCATCAGTGAGGACTGGATCTGACAAATCAACACAACATGCCGGGAGAAGCAGCATTCATACCTGGCTCAAAGACATGCTAACTGATGGCGATTAAAAAAAAAAGTTATTTTCAATAATGTGAAAAAAAAGATAATGCATGGAGTGTGCTTTTGCCCTGAGGTTGATTTATCATGGGAAACAGCTGAGCTCTGTGGTTTGACTGATCAGCTGATTGGATCCAATGTTCTGACATTTTGGCATATCAGAACAGTTGATATACGTACAGGACATACAGGATAATTGAAATGGCGTTTCTCTCTTCAGTGGTGTGCACAACATAAAAGAAAACTAATAAGGCTGGAAAAACAACAGCAGTCTATGTACAGTAATGCCATCTGTAGTGCAAAGAGCGACAAAAGATAGACTTAAGATTTAATGCTTAAAAAAATTATGCCATAAGTTGCTGTGATTGCGTAGGTCTAATGGATAAATCAGCAAGAAGAACACATGGTGGTGGGGGGGGCAGCTGACCTGGTGGATCAAAGTCCTTCCCAGGCACATGGGTAAAGCAGCAGCTAAGTGGTCTCAAATATTTGTAAACGTATTCTGTTATAGTACTGCATGAGTTTGACCACATTCAATAATACACTTAACGCCGTCACTGAACAGTGATACAAACTAAACTAAGGGCGCTTTCACACCTGCAGGCTTTAGTCCGTTTCAGTCGAACTAAAGTTTGTTTTCTCAGTACGGTTCGTTTTGTCTGTTGAGAACACGGTAATCGCACTCAAGTGCGTACTAAAACACCTGTACCGAGACCACCTAAAAAGGGTGGTCTCGGTTTGAATTAAATGGCGAACTCTGGTGTGGTCCTGCAGGTGAGAAAGTGACCGCACAAAAACGGGACCAGCGACAAATGGTAAAACATTTTATGTCACTGTACATACCTGATAAATCTTTGAAAATGTCTGTGACTGAGCACGTCATGGTTCTGGAGGATTAATGAATGTTAACATGTTATTTCCCATCCATAGCAGCACTTCATTTTCAAACTGCATGATTTGCCAAAAGTGGTATATGCACGTATGTAATATACGCTAACCAGGACAATGAAAACCCGCTGTAGATTTGTATTGTTTTCTCCCAGAAATGCATAACATGGCAGAACAGGCAAATTTATCGTGCAGCGTGATTACATTATAACTTAATGTAAATACATGAAAAGACATGAATTCACCGTCTGGGTGAGATGCAGACAGACAAAGTTCCCACTCAGCTGAAAAGTTATCCCTGTTGAAAACTTGATGTGCATTTCCTGGCAGCACGCCCGTGGTAGGATTCCGTGGGTAAAATAAATAAAATCCAGCATCCCGATTCAGCTGAAGAGCTCCTGGTTCTTCAACTTCCATTTCGGTTAGAAAATATCAATAGTCAACCAAGTGGATCCAAGAAATAATTTTACTGGAGAAAACCGAGGAGAGAAGTTAAAAAAAAAAAAAAAAATGTCTCTTGGACTTTGAGTAGTGATGAGTGTGGAGGAGATGCAGGCTTTGATAGATATTTGGTCGGAGGACCACATTTCTCAGCTGCTTGAAGAATACTGATGTTTTTTAAAATGTTTAGCGACATGATGGCGGCACGGGGGGGGGGGGGTATACAGACAGCGGAGCTTTTCATTAGTTTGTAGCACATAAACACCTTACTGAAGGAAACGGTGTTATGCTGAGAATTTCTAGCTTGCCAAGAATTGCATCCCATCGTTAAACATAATTTAAAGATTACTTATAAGAGGTAATTTTTACTTTAAAAATGAACAAATGGTTACAAGCCTGGCTGTGGTGTTATATTTTATAGTTTTGGTGCATGGGATGCAATTCTTGGCAAGCAAGCAATTCTCGGCATAACACCGGTCCTGGCCAATCCTCTTCGCCAAGATTTTTTTTTCCCTGCTCAGTCGTGGATTTGGCTACAGCGCCACAAACGAGCAGCTTTTGTAACTGTGTGACGTTGTCCAAGCAGTTTGGTCTGCTTGAGGGAAATGCTGTGTGAATGCAAACCGAACCAAATGAAGATGTGAAAATTCTTGCCATCCCCCACCGAGTCGAACCGAGACTCCTGGACTATCCTGGTGTGAAAGCACCCTAAAATAATTATAATGATGACTGAACAACTCCCATTCCCCAAAGTGCAAGATACACTATCTTGAATATAAATGATAAAAGATCACACAAATAAGTGATCTGACAAACAACAGATCTGAAACAGTGGCTAATATTGGATGTCCCATTCATTTTCAGTGTTTAGGTATTCTGTAATTAATATTCACATGATCAAATAAAACGTAATGTCGTTTACTCCCTTTTTAATATTTGTCAAAGTCTGACGTGATTGATTACTAAATATAGACTACACCTCTTTGTATTCCACTTTCAAATACACCCTACATTTGTGTCATGATTGTGATAGCAATCAGCTCACGTGTGCGATGCAGCAACAAAAAGAGCAATCAAACAAACACGTTTGAGATCTTTATTAATGTCAAATAGACGCACAGCTACAGAAACGGTCACTCGCCAGAGGAACCAGCCTGTGGAGAGAAGACGAGAGCTGTGAGTAGGAGGAACAGAGTAAGGGGAAAATGGGCTGGCCAAATTACCACTTATGTGAGCTCCGAAGGAGAACCGGCAGGGCCCCAGTGGGGAATAGATGAACCAGGGTGAGGGGAGTGGAGTTGGTGGTGCCTGACCGGGTGGAGGTTGTGTGCCGTTGATTGGCAATGATGTGGCAGGAGAGCGCACGCAGTCCTGGAGACACACTCGCATGATGGCAGCTACCTGAAGAAAGGAGAGAGAACACAGGTTAATGATTTCACCTGTGAGAATCATATACTTACTTGTCTGTTCAGGAAGTATACCCAGACGAGCCAGCGTTGAGTCACTGAAGAGTGCTTCCTTATAAAGGCTTGCTGATGAGAGGGTGCAGGTGCGTCCTCTCAGTCAGGTGCGGTGATGACCTGAGAAGAGATGAACGGGAAGGAGGGGGCGCACTCTTGCTGCCCATGACAATTTGGGCCTGTAAAGCCTGATTGGGATACCCATTTATACACTAGTTTTTCAATGATTTTAGCATTTTATTTTGCTGTGCTGCATCAAGGTGAAGAAGTTCTGTCCCCCTCAATCGTTCAGGGCTCAAACAATGCTGTGCCTGACATTATGCGTTCAAGATTCAATGGCTTTATTACCTCCGCCAGGCCGCAGGCCAGGAGGAGGTAATGTTTTTCCAGCGTTTGTCTGTCTGTCTGTTGGTTAGCAAGATAACTCAAAAAGTTTTGGACGGATTTCGATGAAACTTTCAGGCTTTGTTGCAAATGGTACAAGGAAGAACTGATTACATTTTGGGGATGATCCGGATCACCGTCTGGATACAGGAATTTTTTAAAAAGATTCTTTAACATTGTGTGATACGGCCATTTTCAACATGTGCGCAGGTGCAATGGAGGGCGCTGGTCATCGTGTCTGACGAACACAAACTCCGCGTTCTTCAAAGTTTTAGGCACAAAAGCACGCAGAAAACAGTGGTGGGCAGGGCCCGGCAGGGTGCCTGTGTGCTACGCTTTGTGCTACTTTGCGCTACGCTGCAAAAGCTGAGACAGGCAGCTGTCCGGCGCCAGATTATTTGGCAGAAATTCTCCGGTCAGCCATAGTGGCTGCGCAAAAACCAGCTCTCTGTCGGGGAAGCTTCCAAATCCTCTTACCGCGGAGCGCAACCCCAATAGAAAACCCACAGCAACCTGTCTACCCAATTTGCATCCGTCAGTGAAGCCCTGAGTGCTGCTTTCAGTGGAGGAGATGGACACAACACCAACACTTCAGTTTATTACCTCCGCCAAGGAGGTAATGCCTTTAATTCTGAACCACTAATCCTATCATTGTGAATCCAATTGCTAGTCATATGTTTTCATGGTCAAGGAATCTGAAAACGTACACACAAACACTGTATGGGGGGGGGGAACTGTGGCGCTTGGCGGAGGTCTGCGCTCTCAGAGTGCTTTTCTAGTTATCATGTGCACAGTTAAGAAATGCAACATTTCCTGAGGAATGAAATTCTTTTTCTGCTCTCCAAACAAATGCCAAGGTAATAGATACATATCAATACTAAAAAGGTAATAACACACCTAATACTAATGAATATTAATAACCCACACTAATAACACACATTAGGCAATTAGGACAGTTAAAGCAGTTAAACTAGAGGAAACAAGAAGAATTAAAATCGAAAATTCACTGGATGACCGTAATTGAAAATGGTATATTAATATCAGAGATGATATGAACCTGAGATGGCATAAGCCTATGCGCAGTGTGCAAATGTGCAATTTCTTATGTGCATGTGGGTCACTTCATAGCTGTAGACCAGGCCTATTAAATTAGCGGCCCGTGGGCCACATGCAGCCCAGAACCAACCTCCGAGTGGCCCAGGCCACACCAAGGAAATATAAATTTAAGAAAAAAAATGAAGGAATGACAGTCCGCATGTGCGCACATGAGCAACACGCGTGACCGTCATCTGCGCAGAGTTCATAAACGCCACGCCCACATGAGCGTTCCAGTTGGCAGGCAGAGGTTTTCTAGCATTGCTGTCTGAGAAAACATGAGCTTATTAAAATACTTTAAACATGAAAAAAAGCAGAAGAGGTATGCAGTAGTGGAGGCATTTATGGTGGTTTTAACCCGCTGGAAACTGGAGCAATAATGAAGAGTCACTTAGCAAACGTGTGGTGAGGCTTCATACTGTATGCAGGAAAAGGTAAGAGTGACTGAATCACTGAGGACTGACTTCACCAGCTACTACAATATCCATCCATCCATGAATTATTGTTCTGTTCTGGCTCTGCAAACGTTTGTCAAAAATGTAAATTGCATAAGGAAAAAACTCAAAATTTTTACCACAATCTGTTTCTAATTTTTAAAAAAAAGTAATTTATTTTTAAAAAAATAAGCAAAAGTTAGCCATAAAAACCCACAAATTTATAATAAAGTCTTAAATGTACAGTCAATTTTACAAGAGGAAATTACAAATTTGAGGAAAATGGTTTCAAATTTAGATACATTTACAGAGAAAAGCAGAAAACTAAGAAAATTGTAATAAATTTTGAAGAAAAATCTCAAACGCTCAAGACCGAAGTCATTACTCAAGTTTTTAGGTGGGTGTTTTTTGCATCCTTAACTCTACTAGAAATTTTTGGTTGACTGATGTGTGTGTAATGGAATGTGTAGTTATAAAAAGAGGTTCCTACTCATATGTGGTGATTTATAACAAAACAAACCACAATGGTGGATGTGCAATGTTTGTTAATGTTATCAGCCTTTTCTTGGGAGTTCTGTGAACTGAAGTGGTTGACAATTCATTTTTTTTTTTTTTTTTAGCTAAATGCACTTTGTGATGTGCCAAGATCAGATCTGACTAGGATGTAGTATATTTTATTTCAAAAGGGAAACAAATGTCCATGCTACTAACAGTGCACATTGAGGTTTTATGTACAGTACTTTGAAATATGCCTGAGTAAAATGTGACCAAAATGGCTATTTACAGATTTTTTTCCTTTTTCATTCTAATTATTTAATTGTTGTCCAAGAGGGGGGGGGGGGAATTCTACTACTTCAAGTTCTTCTCAACCCTAGCACTGTTATTGTGTTTTTATGCACTTGATGTGCCTTTGTCATGTGCCAAACGCACATTTAAAACCAAAACAATGAATAAAAAGTGCATATTTTTCATCATATTGATCTGTGTTTGTTTGAAATTTTTCATTCAACAGATTGCTGAACATGTGTGGCCCAGTTACATGTCTTTATTTCAAATTGTGGCCCAACTGATTTTGTTATTGAATAGCCCTGGGCTCCACCCCTTTGTAACCCATTTTCAAACACAGCCTACATTTGGACCTGTAAAGCCTGATTGGGATACATGTTTCAGGCAGGAATACTTGCATTTTACAGACAATGGACTAGTCTAACCAAAGATGTGAACTTGATTAGAGGTATAGGATTTCAAATCATTGCAATAGATGCAGGAATTTACATTTATCTTAAAATCACATACAATTGTGTTGACCTAAATTTTGCCTGGTAATTAATAGAGGGGCCATACTTTTTTCTCCTCAAAAGTTGTAGATGCTGCACTGTTGCATAGTTATTCACTATAATCATCTATGTATGTGTGCTATTACTAAATGTAATAGTACATATGTGTAGACAGCCATAGCTCTGAAAGTGGCCCACAATTCATCAGGCCTTTTTTGTGACCCCGTTTCACTCTTTCAGCAATACCTAGTTAGTCCAAATTGCTTCTTTGTTTCGCCATTTTCCAACCCATATCTGTGGAAAGTAAACAATGCAGTATTGTAATGAGAAATGGCAAGCAGGGACAAAGGGAGGGGATGACACCTTAGAGACTGTAACCCTTTTGCTCCCTCTCTCACGCTCTCCATTTCTGTGTGCGAGTGAGAACAAGTGGACTGCCAAAGGGAGAAAGGTACCAAAAATTGCTTCTGTTGAATGCACTTCTACGCCTTTATTGCTTCCTGTAATTGCTTCTCTGAGAGGTAACTGCTCCACTCCCATCCTTTTTTTTACTGTTGAAGTATTGTTCTCCCCAATACATGCAGCAAAGTACATCTGAGTCATGAATCCCATTTAAAAGTCAACGTTGAAAGTACAGACAATGATTTGAGTGAGTCTGAATGGATACATACAGTGCACTGTAGACTGAACAAGATTTGAAAATTGACTTTTCCACAAGCAAATTGATGTCTTTTTTCCTCACTTTTAAGTTGCAATGCTTACATTTATTGAAACACTGCTTCTGTGTGTGTGTTGAGTAAGCATGTTGGTGTTTGCATGTGGAATACACATATCCTACTGTGCTTTTTTCTAACATGTGTCTGATTTTTTTTTTCCACACAGATATTTTCCCCAAATTCCTAACCAAATGGCACAGTTTGGAAAAACGTCTAACTTTTGAATGATTCAATATAGAAGCTTGATCTTGGGCTCTAATGAAAGGTGACACTCAGGGCTCTGTGTGTGTGTGTGTGTGTGTGTGTGTGTGTGTGTGTGTGTGTTGTTTATTCATTCATTCATGAATGAACAAACAAGCCCCCACACACAAAGAAGCATGCCACGTAAAAAATGTGGCTTTTTTTTTTTTTACAAGAAAAAATAACCTACAGTGCACTAAAAATTATACTAAAATATCTGTAATGTAGAGGATAACAACTCCCACCGACCCCCACCCCCCCCGCTACAGAGGACGGACATCGTCCATGGCCACATGACGGCGCACGGCGCACGCCGAGGTCTACTACACACAGTTGTACTAAAATATCTGCAATCCGCTACAGAAGAGTAGCGGGGGGGCGTTCACGGACCGTGTCCAGTCCGTGCGCCGCGGTACACATTCCGTGCGCCGCGGTCTACTACGCACAGTTGTACTAAAATATCTGCAATCCGCTACAGAAGAGTAGCCGGGGGGGGGGGGGGTGTTCATAGTCCGGACGTGGCGCACGGACTGGACCCGTGCGCCGCGGTCGCCATGACGAACAGTTGTAATTTACCGATCGGTCAAAAGTCATTTTGATTACAATTTTCAGGGATAAAGAATAATTTAGTTTATAACACTTTCCTGTCCACAACAGCAGTGTCACTGGCGAACTTCTCTTCCTCATTGTCAGACGAACATGACGCTGGTCCGCTTGTTACGGACTCGTGGTTCTGGTCACGCGACCCGGTCAAACCATAATTCCATTATTGCGGTTTTGCGCTTCCATGATTGCGGTTTTGGCGAACGATTTTTCAAAACAAATAAGAACAGTAGTAAGAAAAAAAAGACTGGCAAGCGCGTGTGTGTCACCCAGCAGCTTACACAAAACAGATTTTGCAAGGGACGCACGCTTTCGAACTTCTGTGCTTCAATTGGCTCGCTGTATTCGCAGCTATTGGTAGGCGGGTCCTTCTTGCTAGGTTTTCAGTCATTGGTTCTTCAAGGTTTCAGAAACCCAATTCAAGGCTCTTAAATTAGTCGAATGAGAGGTCAATCACATCTAAACCAATCAAAGCACTCCTTTGGCTTTCTGTTCACGGCTGTGTCTGTAGTGGAAGAACGGAAATGCAGCTTTTTTTTTTTTTTTCAGTGCGCACTAGGATGCACAGTGTGTGTCCTAGGGTGCCCTCGTGCGCTCTAGGATGCAGAGACGTGTCCGCCCGCGGTACACCGGAGTGCAAGAGGTTAATGACTATTGTGAGATCAACTGCAGTTAGTCACGGAATTAAAAAAAAAAAAAAAAATTTCTATGACAGCAATCCTCAAATTTAAAATGACATTTACAGGCATTGAGTAGATATGGACTGAGATCAAGAAATTTTATTTCACAATTTAATTTCCATGAGTTTCCCTTCCTTATCTTGGTGGTGGGGTTTGTGTGCCATATTGATAACAGAAACTACAGTATAATGCCAGTGGCAACTTGCCCTTGGTAATGTCTCCCAAGGCAAACTGGTCCTGAGTGAAGGGCCAGACCAAGAGCAATCCAGTGGATTCATAGGATAAAAGTTACAATGACCTAGTGTACCCACAGAAGCCACATGGGTCTGCCCTGCAGTGGGTTCGCCACCTGCAGGAGGGATCATGGTACACTGTGAAGTGGGTGGCAGTCTAGGCTTTTCTGCTTAGACTGCTGCCCCCAGGACCTGGACCTTCAGATAAATGGTAGAGGATGGATGGATGGAGATTGCCTGTACAATGTGTTAATTTTCCTTTTTTGATTTAGAATTAAAATTTTACTTAGTGTATCTTGAAAAAATTCCCAATTAATCTAAACGATTCATTGCATTTTTATGAAACCAGTATCAAGTAAAAAGGTTAAGCTAATCATCTTCTTGTATTTAAAAAGTTCACTAAAAAAAAATGTAGTAAACATAACTGAAATATACGCTCTGGACCCAACAAGTTCCAATACGTTGGCATTTTTTTGCATCTTTATTTTTTAAAAATTAAAAAAAATAAAGGAAGACTGCATTCTTAAATCCATGTTCATCTGGTGCAGAAATTAAACTGTACTGATATGTTCTTAAGTGAAACTGATGCTGATTCAACAACATGAGAAAGTGATGATGAATCACTTTCTCATGGCAATAGAGGGATATCAGATGTTTCATATCTACAGATCTCAAAAAGGGTGGTGGTGTTGCACTGTATATTCATGAACTGTATAGATGTAAACTTGTAAATGGAATGTCCTTTGCACTACCAGGGATTCTGGAATGTGTTACTGTTGCGATTGACCGAGATAAAACAAAAAATCTAATTATAAGTTGAATATATAGAATGCCGGGAACTTGCATTGAGACATTCAGAGATAAGTTAGTCGAGCTGTACAATAATATAACTAATAAGAAAATGATTGTAATCTGTGGAGACTTAATAATGATTTACTAAATCCATTTCAACAAAATGTAATTACAGAGTTCATGAATTCTATGTACAGTATGAGTCTATATCCAACAATAACATCCCAGTAGAATCACAGTCCACACTGCTACACTTAGAAAACCTGTTTGTTAATATTATTGATAAGAAAATAAAGTGGATTATTGATAAATGACATAAGTGACCATCTGCCAGTCTTTGCACTTATCCATGGCCACACAGGGGCCAATACAGAAAAAAAACTTCAAAATCTTTCAGATACAAATCACAAAATGCAATCAGTTCTTTTAAAGAGCACCTGCTGAAGCAAGAATGGACAAAAGTCTATGTATCAGATGTATATGAAGCATACGATACATTCATGAACATTGTAATTGCTCTTTATGAAAAAAAAATGTCCATTAGTAAAGAAAAAGCTTAAACAGAAAGTTGTCGACAAGCCATGGTTAACCAAAGGATTACAAAAAGCGTATAAAAAGAAAAAAGAATCACTATATAAAGCTTTTCTAACGAAAAGGACAAAAGAATCAGAGCAGCGGTATAAAACATACAAATATATATATATATATATATATATATATATATATATATATATAAGATAAGATAAGATAAGCCTTTATTAGTCCCACAACGGGGAAATTCCAGGATTGCAACAGCACAGGGATAGCAACACTCAGAGCAACAATCAGAAGGCAAGAAAAAAAAAAAACAAACAAAAAAAAAAAAACAAGCAAGCAAGAGCAGCTAATATACATATGTACATATTACTATAAAATATATATACACACACACACACACACACACACACACAGACACACAGTGCAGAGCATTGTAGCCGGATGGAATATATGAATATATGAACACACAGTGCAGAGCATTGTAGCTAGATGGAATAAATATGTAAATATATAAACACCCACAGTACGGAGCATTGCAGCTAGGTGGAATAAATATGCAAGTATATAAACACACACAGTGCGGAGCAATGTAGCTAGATGGAATAATATGTAGATATATAAAAACACAGTGCGGAGCATTGTAGCTAGATGGAATAAATATATAGATATATAAATATAAACACACCCAGTGCTGAGCATTGTAGCTAGATGGAATAAATATGTAAATATATAAACACACACAGTGCAGAGCATTGTTGCTAGGTGGGATGAAACAGCATAACCGTCTACTTAGTTATCCTACATGGTATGATTATGTGCCCATACATATTCTCACCCTCCATAGCGACCGGTATGTTCCTAGTTGTATGCCGGAGAGGACCATTGTGTAAGTCTATTGCATCTTTTGCATTCAAAAAAACTATTAGTTTGTTACGTCTTTTTGCTATCTCTGCGAGCAGCCCTGCTTAGGTTGTACAGTCTGACAGCCGTTGGTAGGAAGGACCTACGAAACCTCTCGGTTGTGCACCTGGGATGATGTAGTCTGCTGCTAAATGAGCTCCTCAGTGCATCCAGTATGTCCTGCATAGGGTGGAACTCGGACTCCAGCAGAGATGACAGTTTAGCCACCGTCCTTCTCTCTCCTATCTCCTCCATCGGATCAAGGCGCTGCCCCAGGACAGAGCTAGCTTTCTTAATCAGTTTGTTCAGTCTCTTCCTATCGGCTGCCGTAATGCCACTGCCCCAGCAGACCACTCCAAAAGTGATGGCTGATGCCACCACCGTGTCATAGAATGACTTCAGCAGCGCCCCTTGTACACCAAAAGACCTGAGTCTCCTCAGCAGGAACAGCCTGTGCTGTCCCTTCTTGTAGAGTGCGTCAGTATTGTGTGACCAGTCTAGTTTATTGTTCAGATGAATACCCAGGTACTTATAGGATGTCACCATCTCGATGTCTGTTCCCTGTATATTTACTGGTGCTGTGAGGGGCTGCCCATGCCTGCGGCAGTCCACCACCAGCTCCTTAGTTTTCCTCGCGTTGATCCGGAGGCAGTTCCGATGGCACCAGTCCACAAAGTCCTGGATAAGCCCTCTGTACTCAGCTTCATCTCCGTTGGAGATGAGACCAACGATCGCAGAGTCATCAGAGAACTTCTGTAGATGGCAATGTGTTGTGTTGTGTGAGAAGTCCGCAGTATAAAGAGTGAACAGGAAGGGAGCCAGCACCGTTCCCTGGGGGGCCCCCATGCTACTGATGATCGTGTCGGAAACACAGTCCCGGGTTCTCACAAACTGAGGCCGGTTCGTGAGGTAGTCCAGGATCCATGATGACAGGTGCTGGTCCACCCCTGCGCGCAGCAGCTTGTCCTTCAGGATCATCGGTTGGATGGTGTTGAAAGCACTGGAGAAGTCAAAGAACATGATCCTCACCATATTCCCGGGCTTCTCCAGGTGGGACAGAGAACGGTGAAGGAGGAAGATCACCGCATCCTCCACCCCAATGCCATGCTGGTAGGCGAACTGGAGTGGATCCATCGCTGGTTCCACCAGGGGGCGGAGATGAGCAAGGAGCAGTCTCTCCAGGGTCTTCATCAAGTGGGACGTCAAGGCCACCGGTCTGTAGCTGTTCAGGTCTTTGGGGTGGGAAGTTTTTGGTACAGGTACCACACAAGATGTTTTCCACAGCTGTGGTACCCTCCCCAGTTTCAGGCTCATGTTGAAGATATACGTCACAATCCCACACAGCTGGTCTGCACAGGACTTGAGGAGCTTTGCGCTGATGCCGTCCGGTCCCGACGCCTTCCTCGCCTTGATCTTCCTCAGCTCCGTCCTCACCTGGGTCTTGGTCAGGGTCAGGATGGGGGGCTGTGTGTTGGGAGTGGGGGGGGGGGGGTGTCGGTGGAGTGGGGAGTGGGCAGCAGGACTTGATTTCTTAGAGGCAGCAGTGGTTGTTGTGCAGACAGGGGGGAGGGCGGTTGGTCAAATCTATTGAAAAACAGATTCAGGTTGTTTGCCCACTCCCTGCCCCCCGTGGCCTGGGGGGAGGTATTCTGGAGCCCCGAGATGGTTTTGAGGTTTCTCCAGACCCCGCTGATGTCGCTCTGTTGCAGCTTGTCCTCCATCTTCTTCCTGAAGCTGTCCTTGCCTTCTCTGATCTTTCTCCTCAGCTCCCTCTGTACGGACTTCAGCATCTCCCTGTTCCTCGACCTGAAGATCCTCTTCTTCTCTCTCAGAAGTGTTTTTATCTCAGGGTTGATCCAGGGTTTGTTGTTTGAGTGACGCCGTATGGTCTTGGTGGGAACGGATTTGTCCACACAGAAGCTGAGGTAGCCCGTGAAGGTGTGAATGAGGCCATCGATGTCCTCACCATGTGGATCGCAGAGCTGCTTCCAGGCAGTGGCTTCAAAACAGTCCTTTAGAGTGTCCATATATATATATATATATATATATATATATATATATATATAAATATATATATATAAAAATGAGATGTAGTAAGACTATTACTGTCATAAGTGTGTGCTTTACGCACACACAAATGGAATGGAAGAGCCCAATAGCAGGTGAAGAGAGTGTTTTAATTGAGATTGAGATTGAGATTCAACTTTATTGTCATTACACATGTATGAATACAAGGTAACGAAACGTGACTTGGCATTTGGGCACGCTCTGCAGAGCACATCCAAGGCCGGGGCAGCCGCTAGGCGCCAGTCATAAAGAAGAAAGGAAAAAAGAAAAAAGAAAAGAAAGGATATGACACAATAGGCAAGAGAAAAAAACATGTTTTATCAAATTGATGCTTAATGAGTAAGCGAAATTTTGATTGCAGGCAAAAAAAACCCTCAATGCATATTTAGCAGACATTTAGTAGACAGATCACACAGCAGAGGGAGAGCAGTGTGTATATATCGTATGCATGTAGTGTTGTATGCATTGTGTAGTGTAAATGTAACAGTTGTTAGTGAGCAGCAGAGGGCGCCTCCTGGCAGTGGATAGATGTTATAATCATGTGACTTATAAACAAGTCCAGAGTCCAGAGTCTATCTCTCTCTCTCTCTTGCTTGCAGAAGGCACATGGGCATTGTCCTTGAGGGTCCAATCCGCTGACGACAAACAACTGATTGTTGATTGTATGGGTAGACATAAGAGCCGGTTCTTCCGCTTATCTCAGTCAGGAGGAATGTAAACACGGGGCAAACAAGGTCAAATCAAATCAAATCAGCACAGTGCACTCAGAGAGTAGAATTTGTCCTCACCCATGTAATTCTGTGCTTCCATTATATATGCAGGCTTAAACTGTTTTTCCATAGAGAGCACAGGGCTTCAGATGTATTCCTTCACTGAATCACTGTCATTCAGTTCACCGTTTGCCGCTACTCGTGCCCTCCCCAACTGGTCGAATTTGATGAAGGAGCTTGCCGGGTCCGCTTGATCAGCTCTCTCACTTTCCTTCAATTTCTGATGCATCAGGGAACTCCACAGCCAAAAATAGAAGTCCTGAGATCATAACCAATAATGTTTCCATAGACGCATGAATTCCAATGTCTATGAGTCTCCTCGTAGGTTCCAATTCTTGGGCTCCCCCTTGGCCCAATTCTTGTTGAAAAATAGTGACAATAGCACATTTAAGCCGCTTCCAAATCCATAATTTCCGTTTAGATTAAGATTCAGCAGAAGAAGAGCGACTAAACACAGACAAAAACGCAACATTGCAAAAGCTGGGAATAGATCAGGAAGGCAGGGGAGGAGGGAAGAAAAATGCGACTGCTCTCTCTCAATGCAAGAAGGAAAACGAGTAAGTGAGGAATCAAACATACAGCAATAAGTGAGGAATCAAAGTGAGGAATCATAAGTGAGGAATCAAACATACAGCAATTATCCAACATAGGATTCCAAGAAACAGTGAGCAGCACAACAGGTTAACACAGCTCAGCTCAGGTTGGACTTAGGGAAAGGTAGTTCACATAAGCCCCCAGAGAAACACTGGCCGCTGGGGGAAACCAGAAATGTGAACCAGGAAGCAGGACTTACGTGGAAGTGTTGGAGCACAGCTGGGCTCTGGGACAAAACAACAGCAACCGTAGACCAAAGGGAAAAGTCCGAACACCAGGAGCAGACAGAGCAAAACACCTACTGAGTGCAGGGAGTACACAATACAATGCACTGGCAATACACAGGCGTAGGGACAGGGCTTAAGTACACCAGCCCTGATCATCACAATGATTGCTGGTGCGAGAAAGTGATTGTAGAGCAGATGGAAAGCAGGTGTGGATGTGTGAACCCAGGCAGGGAAAGGGCAGATTGGAATCACCTGTCAGAAACTGAAAGAAGAGAGGGGGATTGGCTGCCAGAGGTAGAAGGCACAGATAATGTATGGAAAGCCAAAGGTAGCATAAAACACAGATGATAAAGAACAGGAGTGCGCCATGAAGCCTGAGCTGGGAAACCTCCAGCTTGGCTCATGACAATTACAGTAAAGAACTGGAGAAAAACAGAGATAACACTAAAAATACATGGACAATACTTAATATTCTTGGAAATAAAAACAGAAATACAAGCTACCCAACCAATCTTTAAAAAAAAACAAAAAAAAAAACAACTCAGAGTGTGAATGCAGTCTCACCTGCAGATGAATTGAATAATTTTTTTGTTAACATTGGTCCTAATTTGGCTCAAGAAATACCCATTACGGCACCTACAGGTGAAACAATAAGCAAAAACATTGCTATAAAAGATTCAATCTTCATAAAGAACACAGATGAGAGAGCAGTCATTGAAATTGTTAAATCGTTTAAAAGTAAAACATCTATGGATTGTGATGGTATTGACATGCTTTTAGGCAAAACTATCATTGAATGCTTAGTGAAGCCACTGACGTATATCTGTAACCTGTCTCTCCAAACAGGTATATTTCCCAATGCAATGAAAATAGCCAAAGTAATTCCGATATACAAGACGGGTGACAGAGGGGAATTTTCAAACTATAGGCCTATTTCACTTATTGCCTCAATTTTCAAAGATACTCAAAAAAAATATTCTGTGAGAGAATTGACAACTTTATAATAAAGAATAATTTATTGTGTGAGCAGCAATATGGGTTCAGACACAAGAGGACAACTACATTTGCTCTAATGGAATTTATAGAAAAAAAAAAAATCAACTGCTGTAGAAAATAAAGAGTATTCAGTTGGGGTATTCCTGGATCTTAAAAAAAAGCATTTGATACAGTGGATCATAAATTATTGTTAAAGAAACTACAAAATTATGGTATTAGGGGGATAGCACTGTCCTGGTTATGTAATTACTTAAAGAACATATATCAGTATGTATGTGTTGGTAGCAAAAACTCACAGTTACTGAAGGTTACTTGTTGAGTCCCACAGGGTTCAGTTTTGGAGCCATTGTTATTCAATATGTATATAAATGATATATATATGAAGTTTTGGAAAAAATAATTTAATATTGTTTGCAGATGACACTAATTTATTATGCAGTGGAAGCAATTTGGAACAAATTTGGATACACTCGGAAAGGAATTAGGAAAGCTCAAACTGTGGTCTGACTCAAACAAATTAACGCTCAATTTAAGTAAGACAAAATTTATAATTATTAACAACATCACAATAACTCAGTATCTAAACTCAGTGTAAACGGTGTAGAGATTGAAAGGGCATCTGAAATTAAATTCCTTGGAGTAATAATTGATAGTAAATTGTGTTGGAAGTCGCATATTTATTATATTAAAGGTAAAATATGCAAATCAATTGCAATATTACACAGAGTGAAATATTTGCTGAATCAACCCACATTATATACTTTCTATCATTCATTAATACTCCCATACATGACATATTGTACTGAAGTATGGGGAAATACATATAAAACAAACATTTATCCAGTCTTTATGCTTCAGAAGAGAGCTATTAGAATAATAAACAAAGCTGTTTACAGGGAACCAACAAACCCACTTTTTCTTAAATTAAATGCTCTCAAGTTGAAAGATCTGGTTTATTTTTAAACTGCAGTAATAAAGTTTAAAGTGAAGAATCTATCACTGCCCGCAAATATCCAAAAGTTGTTCCAAATAAGGGAGAAACAATATCATTTCAGACGAACATGTATATTTCAAAAACCTTCAGTGAGAACTACCACCAAGCAACACTGTGTCTCAGTGCAAGGAGTCAGATTGTGGAACGATTTTGGACCTGAATTAAAATCATGTACAACGCTTGGACAATTTAAACAAAAACTAAAGGAAGAAATATTCCAAACATATATACAGAACGACATGTAAAATCACATAGGGATTATCATTTCAAGTCTGTGTTATGCTGTTGCTTAGTTTTGTTCTTGACACATTTTGTCTTAGCTTTGTTTTGATTTGTAATCACTTTTATTTATTTATTTTTTTTAGTTCTTACATTGAACATGGGTGGGAAATATAAGCTGTGGCTTCAGCCATCACCCATTTCAGATAACTTATGTTGAACTGTATAATCTGAGGAGTTATTGTTAAATTTGACCTTGTGTAGAGGAGCTGGGCAATGAAGAGGCGATTTGGTTTATAAGCGAAGTTTTAATGTTCAGCTCTTCTAACAAGTCTCATCTGGTGCAGAGAGCGGCAGAAGGGAAAAGAGACAGAATTTTGCCAACTCACTGATTATATACATGCACACAACAAAAGACATGCATAACAAAGGCTGACATCCCTCATTATCTTAATCCCCCCATTGTCTTGGTATTTCCTCTCCTCGTCTTGGGAGGTGATGGTAATTCCTCTCCTCGCCTTGGGGGGTGAGGGTGGCTTGTCCGGTCTCCCCCGTCGCATCCGGGAACGTCTTTGTTCTTCACTTGGCGGGTGAGATTCCTTTGTCCTTTCAGAGGTGTGAAGTTCCTTACATATGCAATCACCAAACATTTCCACATGCTCTAACATATGTAGGTTATGGAATATATGGTTAATATAGACCACACTTGTTGGATTTTCCCCTTGATATATTGTTCTGTTCCTTTCTTTTAATCTTTTAATCTAATCTATCCGAAATAAAGATTCATTCATTCATTCATTCCTGAAAAGTGGAAATCTTTCAACTTTCTTGGATCACATTGTAAAGCTGCATGGGGATGTTGACATGCATGAACATAACATTTAAGAAGCACTAGTATTGCGTGTCATTTTGCAATCATGAGGCAGGTGGTGATCACCTCATCCCACTGATTTCACCAAAAATAAATAGAGATGATGTTACATTTCCTGCTGTATGTCTGAGCCTTTATTCTTGCTACTGCCACTCAGCAACATGTTCTCCAAGACTCATCATGTCTGTCATATTTACCTCATGGTGTTTTGCATCAACTCCTCTATGGATTGCCACCTTATCGTGATGCAGAGGTTTGTATGTCCTCATGATCCCAGGAGGTATGTCGTTGGTGGCAATTGTGCTCCTGGTAGCGTCTCCCAAGGCAAATTGATCCTGGGTGAAGGGCCAGACCAAGAACTTTCCAGTTAATTCCCATGAAGAAGTTACAATAAAGATCCAATGTACCCCACACATTTGGGGGTTACTGGGGCTTGAGGGCAAGCGCCTGGTGACTGGGTTTCTATCTGTAGGACCTAGCCAGACTCAGCAAGTGAGTCACATGATCTGACCTCCGGTGGGCTCACCACCTGCAGGAGGGATCATGGAGCTCATCGGTGGATGAATGGACTAATTTGAACCTATTAAGTAATTTATTATGATACAGAGATGAAAATAGTTTCTTGTGATGCTCCAATACTGCTTCACTCATAAATTAAATCTCTCTATTTTAATAGATCACCCAGTTTCACCAATTCCTCCCACATGCCAAAAACATGCAAGTTAGGTTAATTGGCATCAAACTGGGGATTCTAAATTGTCCTTAGGTATGAATGTGAGAGTGAATGGTTGTCTGTCTCTCTGTGTTGGCTTTACGATGGACTGGCAATTTGTCCAGGGTGTACCCTGCCTCTTGCCCAAAGATGCTGGGATAGGCTCCAGCACCCCCCCGCCCCCGCGACTCAAAAAGGATTAAGTAGAAGAAAATGAATGGATGGATGGATGGATGGATACAGCCTTTCACATTTGGCTCTACCAGCTCAGCTTTTACTGTATATAATATTAATAAAAGTGACACAGGTATAACATATTAACAGAGCCATTACTCACATGATAGCAAAAGTATGTTTAATCATGGGCCGTTTGATATGTTTATTGTAGTATTTCTTTGACATCACTCTTCAGTCCATCTGTCCTTGTAGAAATATTTTAGAATATAACTTTACCCTTTAGACAGTAAAGGAGATTTTTTTTTTGTAAAGATGAAATTAATAATTAATTTCTGATTTTTATACCTTTTTTCCACAAATCAATATTGTAGTATTTTTAGGTAGACAAATAGCCGTTCATACTTAATATAATATTCATTTATTCAAGGTGTTTAGTCATTTTTACATACTGTAAGTGTATTCTGTTTTTAAACACCAGAGCATCTATCCCCAAATCTTACACTAGCATTTTATTCTAAGCATGTCCTTCAATGATCTGGCTGTATTTTCAAGGATTTTTAACCTGTCCCTTCTGTCTACCCTTTGCCTCAGCAGAATCACACAGACGGACTGCACACAATACCTCTGTGACATACAGCTCAGCAGTAAGAGTCATGCAATGCAATGACTTTCATTTGCATTGACATACGAGTGCAGATGTGTTTGCAAACCCTGCTCTGTGAATTGCGATAAGCACACACGGCTAGAAACTGCAGGATTAGGCATTGCTCTCCTGTACATTTATACAAAGCTTCAAACCTGTTACTATGTTTTTGTTGTTGTTGCTGTTGTTGTTGTTTGTGTCTTTGTCTTAGAAATGCTGTAAAACACAGACAGGGGATTAAAGGAGGGGCATTTTTTCTGAGACATATTTTATACACAAAAGCTTCTAGTACAAAATGTAATGCTATTTGTCCATAAGCAGCACGCTGGAGATTTTTGGATTATTCTACATGACATTTGCAATCAGCGATCATTTATTTCTCATTTAAGTCTCACTAAATTTCGTTGCCAGAGCCTTTGTGTGAAGCATTCAGGATTGTTACAGTAATCATATAGAAAAGTATGAAGTTCATAACATATTTTCACTTGCCTGTGTCTAAGCTTAAAATACAGCAAAATCAAACAGGACTTGATGAAAAGAGAACAAATGGTCCTATTATGAAGAGCTAAAGCATGAATTTGCACCACACTTTTCACCTTCTGCCAGTGGTTTTAATAATTTCTGATGGTACATTGCCCATTTTCACACTTTTACATCATACAAACGACTTTGTGAACAATCTGCACTAGTGTGAGTGGTGTCTTTTAAAATGGGTGCAGCTTGTACCAAAGTTGGTGCATTGCTAGCTTACATGAAATTATGATTTTCACCAATAAAAACAACATCTATAAAGTCATTGGAGAATTATCATTCCCAATTTAAGAAAACTGTTTTAAAAAATGTTCAAGCACATGTTGCTCATCTCGGACCAAATGACACTTGAGGACACACACATGTCTACTTCATACAGCTTCACCTCGAGAGGCTTAGGTGGAACACATGGTGCTTCCATAAATGATGGTCTTGTGCATTTTCCCTTCACACTTGAGCACATCAATTTCCTTGGCAAAAAAAGGCCATTATATAACAGCCTGCACAGATCATGTCCTTCTGCCTGTTAAAGTTGAGGTAACAAGTCATTCTGATTGGTTTATTACATATTATGCCCAAAAAACACTTCTGAATAATTAAGAGTTTGCACTTTTCTTTTTGGCCTGAATAATTAAGAGTTTGTACTTTTCTTTTTGGCACAAAATCAGCTTTTTTCCCCCACAGTATTGATAACAAATTGGACTTGGACTCACCCATAAATGATGTTTTTGGCTTTACACCTTTGACTAAGGGATTTAAATTGATTGTATGCAATTTTTGTGACTTTAAAAGTTATTAAAGTGGCATGAAATACTTCCAATTAATAGAGTATTGTAACGGTAATTAAGCACAATTACTTGAACAGATGCCACTGCCTAACATTGTCAATCCAACTTTCCATCTTGTCAGAAAAAAAAAAAAAAAAAGCAGCAAGCCCTGAGTTTCTGTCACCGGTCACCATAGTGGTGGCACCACAACATTGGGTGACACACAAATCACTAGTCGAATTGGTCTATAGTAGATTGTAGTGGAATGGGACCATCTCTGGTGTTTGTCTAACAACCAGTAGCCCACCATGTCCAGGACTGCTGGGTTTATCATTAATTCCACTGAGGAGGATTAATGACTATTTTGTATCCAGTAAACATGTTCACTTTTTATGGAACGGCCAGTTTTGTTAGCTCTTGCACTTAGAAATTGATCGATTTAGTGCAATTGAAGAAAGGATTTTGTGTTAGTGACATAGGAAAGTGTAACTTTGAAAAGTCTCTCTTTTTTAATGTTACATAAGTAAATGGTTAAAAACAGGATTGCCTTTAATGCAATAATGTTAGTATTACACAAGGCTGAAAGAAATATTAACGCTCAACCTTTTGCTTTTAAATATGAAGACTTTAACAGATGCCAGTATAAGTATTTTATTTGTTCATATGGTTCATATTTTATCTTCTAACTCAGATTGAACTCAAAGTTATAAGAACATACTGAATACCAGCAATGGAGGGCTGGAAATGTGCAAACATTTGCTCAATAACTGTGCTTCAAAATTCCACTTCAGAGTCTACTCATTGAAATTTTCCTCTGTGTCAGTTCTCGTTGCATTTAATTATTGTGTAATGGTACTCTTCACCTAAAAAATACGATGATTTTGGATGAAAGAGGATGATGACACACTTATGTGTGTTAGTGTTATTTGTCTTTTTATAGTACCATATTTAAATTCATTTTCATTTTTATTTTCAAATTTCACAGTCTGAATATATTTTTTTGTTAGATTACCTGGTTATTATATTTTGGAAATAGTGATCTGTCTTTTGCAAGCCTTACAATACGTAGTAAATAGCGGAGGAGCTGAAAAAGACGTGGTCATTTTGTGTTCTATAAATTCAGTTACACATCTGACATCATTTGTTCTCTTATTTTAAGCCATGCATTTGATCATCTGTGTCGTTTTTATGAGCTCCATTCTTTACACATGTGAAAGGTGAAAAAATACTCATGAACAAACATTGTTTTTTTCAGTTACGTTGAAACTGTGCAAATAGAAAGTGTTGTAGTGTCATACAACATTGTCATACAGCTCTCATACAACAGTTTTCTTTTTCTTTTTAATCTGAGTGTGAAATGTTCATGTCAGTACACAAAAATTTATGCTGGCGATGTCTGAGATTAAAAGAATTGTTACATCGTATGTATGTATTTATAGATTTTGAGGCCCCCACTTAAAATAAATAAATACATTTAAAAAAATATTTAAAATAAGATTGGATCTTCTATAGGGCCAACCTTGACTTTAAGAAGGAATGATAATTGTAAGACAATTCTGAAATGCATCATCATCATCATCATCATCATCATCATCATCATCACCATCATAATAATAACTAGAAAAGCACTAATAGAGCGCATACCTCCACCAAGCCTCCTTCCGTTGGTCGTGGATCTCCTCCAAAATGTAATGGGTTTGTGTGTAGGCCTATAGCCACTTGTGGTGAAAATGGCATCAAAGTATGTCCATCAGTTTTGGAGTATTGTTGCTAACACGCTGTGAGAAGATAAGAGCCTTGGCTGAGGTATGCATTCTCAGATCATCACCAAAATATATTGGGTTCCTCTCTAGCCCAAGAACCACCTCTGGTGAAAATTTCATCCAAATCCATTCAGTAGTTTTTGTGTAATCCTGCTGCACAAATACTAACAAAGCCCTTGGTGGAGGTATGCACTCTCAGATCACCACCAAAATCTAATCATCTGTTCCCCGTGCCATTACACACCTTTCCTGAAAATTTCATCAAAATTCATTCTTAACTTTTTGAGTTATGTTGGTAACAGACAGACAGACAGACAAACCCCGGTAAAAACATTACCTCCTTGGCGGAGGTAATAAGAAATGTGTCAAAGGGTACGAGGTTGGCTGAATATAGGTCTGATTCTTGGACAGTGCGTCATGTGTTCTGAAAGGAATGTTACCCCAAAATTTATTGATGATGTCTGACACTCATTACCTCATTATGAACAGATTTTGACGAAATTTTCAGGAAAGGTGTGTAATGGCACGGGGAACAGATGATTACATTTTGGTGATGATCTGAGAGTGCATACCTCCACCAAGGGCTTTGTTTGTATTTGTGAAGCAGGATTACACAAAAACTACTCAATGGATTTGGATGAAATTTTCACAAGAGGTGGTTCTTGGGCTAGAGAGGAACCCATTATATTTTGGTGATGATCTGAGATTGCATACCTCAGCCAAGGCTCTTAACTTCTCACAGTGTGTTAGCAACAATTCTCCAAAACTGATGGACAGACTTTGATGCAATTTTCACCACAAGTGGCTATAGGCCTACACACAAACCCATTACATTTTGGAGGTGATCCATGAGAAACGGAAGGAGCCTTGGCGGAGGTATGCACTCTATGAGTGCTTTTCTAGTTTGTGTCATGTCATTTGTTGAATTCTTCTGTCAATTAGTCAGTGACTCTACCATGGTTTAGCAAGTTTGAACTTGGGCTGGGCGATATACCGAATATATTCATTGCATCAGTACATTTGTATCACGCATATTTGAGTATTTGTTATGTTAATATGAGCAGTGACTTCATGCTCTCCCCAGCTGCACTGCTAAGCAGTGCTGAGCGCTCAGCGCCACTGCCCCACCCATGTGTGGTGCACGGGCAGTGCAAGCACTATACTGCAGCAAGCAGAGATAAAAAGGAAGATAACAGAATAAAAGTAGGACCACCTTAAGCACAGGAAACCGGGGGGTGGGGGGTGGGGGGAGAGAGAAGATAGACATCTCCAGTCTGAACTCTGCAGGTGTAAAATCAAGCTCACTTAGGGAAAAAATAAAGCGATCAAAATAAATCAAAATAAGAGCTCCTATCCTGTCTTACAACCCTTCAAAATAAGAGTGAGTGTATTGCAAAATAAAGAACTGAAGGAATGTAGACACACAAAAAAACCTAAAATAAGTGACAAATGATACTTCTGTCACTTATTAGACTTCCAAGTATTGTCTAGTAAACTAAAAATTTCTACCCATGTGGATAAACTTGATTACTTAATAATGCGAGTTCTGTTAAGCAAAGGGAAAAAAAAGACACTTTGCTCAGTTACATATTGTTGTGAAGAATTTTCTCTCACATACATTTTTATTTTATTATTCAGCTTTTTCACATGAAATGAATATACAATGGTATGAAAAAGTTTTTGCCCCCTTACCGGATTTCTCATTTTTTTGTATGTTTGTCACATTTAAATGTTTCAGATCATCAAACACTTAGACAAATTATAGACATATTAGACAAAGATAACACAAGCAAACACAAATTGCAGTTTTTAAATGAAGGCATTTATTATAAAGGAAAAAAAAATCCAAACCTACATGGCCCTGTGTGAAAAAGTGATTGCCCCCTAAACCTAATAACTGGTTGGGACACCCTGAGCAGCAACAACTGCAATCAAGTATTTGCAAGAACTGGCAATGAGTCTTTTACAGCACTGTGGAAGAATTTTGGCCCACTCATCTTTGCAGAAATGTTGTAATTCAGCCACATTGGAGGGGTTTTGAGCATGAACCCCCTTATAAAGGTCATGCCACAGCATCTCAATCGGATTAAGGTCAGGTATTTGACTAGGCTACTCCAAAGTCTTCATTTTGTTTTTCTTAAGTCATTCAGAGATGGACTTGCTGGTATGTTTTGGATCATTGTCCTGCTTCAGAACCCAAGTGTGCTACAGCTTGAGGTGCCAAACAAACATTCTCCTTCAGGATTTTTTTGGTAGACAGCAGAATTCATGGTTCCATTTACCACAGCAAGTCTTTCAGGTCCTGAAGCAGCAAAACACCCCCAGACCATCACACTACCACCACCATATTTTACTGTTATTATGATGTTCCTTTTCTAAAATGCTGTGTTACCTTTACACCAGATGTAATGGGACACATACCTTCCAAAAAGTTCAACTTTTGTCTCTTCAGTCCAAAGAGTATTTTCCCAAAAGTCTTGGGGATCATCACGATGTTTTCTGGGAAAACTGAGATGAGTCTTTATGTTGTTTTTCCTCAGCAGTGGTTTTTGTCTTGGAACTCTGCCATGCAGGCCTTTTTTGCCCAGTTTCTTTCTTATGGTGGAGTCATGAACACTGACCTTAACTAAGGCAAGTGATTTCTGCTGTTCTTTGGATATTGTTGTGGGGCCTTTGTGACCTCTTGGATAAGTAGTTGCTGCGCTCTTGGGGTAATTTTGGTCAGCCGGCCACTCCTGGGAATGTTCACCACTGCGCCATGTTTTCGTCATTTTGTCTATAATGGCTCTCACTGTGGTTCACTGGAGTCCCAAAGCTTTAGAAATGGCTTTATAACCTTTTCCAGACTGATAGATCTCAATTACTTTCTCATTTGTTCCTGAATTTCTTTGGATCACAGCATAGTGTCTAGCTTTTGAGGATCTTTTGGTCTACTGCACTTTGTTAGGTAGGTCTTATTGAAGTGATTTCTTGATTGAGAACAGGCGTGGCAGTAATTGGGCCTGGGTTTGGGTAGAGAAATTGAACTCAGCTTTCCAAAGATGCGATAAAGCACAATTAACTGTTTGAATGTGACTGTCGCCAAACTGCGACATAACCCCTAGTGGTCAACAGTGGTAAAGATTTTTTTCAAGAAACTAGTCAGATCAGATGTCTGAACTTTCCAAGGCTATAACTTTAAAGTGGTAAGAGATAATGGCTTACTGTCAATTAGAAATATGTAAAATATGATCCAAAGTTTCAGATAGAAGTGAATTTACGTATCTAATTTGCATAATTCCATGGCAACTATATTTAATTACATAACTCAGTCAAAAGCGGACATTGGACATATATACACAAAAAATGGTTAAGTTTTTGACACTGTTTTTTGTACAGGGGTATGTTATCATCTTATCTTCAAAGTATATGAACATGAAAATCAGTACAATGTAAAGAAACAAAGAAATTCCTCACTTACTGGCGGTGAAGGGGACTCACTCGCTGGCGTGCTCGGTCCGTTTTCGTCCATTGTGATCATTATTTTCCATTCTTTCGGTCATTTGTGCGCTCTCCCACATCTAGACACTTATGATTATCCAATGTCAATTTTGTTTGTATACCCTGGCAATTTTTCGAGTATGACACAGTTTTATGTGACAGTACATGACGGTGCATGGCGGCCATATTTGCTTTCTGGGCTCAAAGAAGGTAAACAGGAAAAGGAAATAAGGATTTCTTCTTCTTGGGTGTATTACGTGTCATCCATGAGTCCTCCAATGCGTGCCTGCCACGTTCTGAACTGGCACGATTACTACAAGTCGTCAGTAAAGCTGGGAAATTAAAGGGATGTCAGAATCAGTTGACAGGCCGAGTACTGCGCTCTACCACTGGGGGCACGCAGAATCTCACACTCAAAGGGTTAATTTATGTTTTAACAGGGGAAGGGGAATCACTTTTTTCAAACAGGGCCATATAGGTTTGTTTTTTTTTTACCCTTAACAATAAACAGCTTCATTTAAAAACTGCATTTTGTGTTTATTTGTGTTATCTTTGTCTATTATTTACATTTGCTTGATGATCTGAAACATTTAAGTGTGACAAACATACAAAAAAATGAGAAATCAGGAAGGGGGGCAAACACTTTTTCACACCACTGTATATATAAAATTTCTAACAAAATTGTAAGTGAAACCAAATTTTAAAGAACATTCAGTACACAAAATACATACCGCGATACATGATACATATTATATTGCAATACACAAAATGCAGTTTGTAAATTAAGGTGTTTATTATTAAGGGTAAAAAAAATCCAAACCTACATGTCCCTGTGTGAAAAAAATGATTGCCGCCCCCCCTTCCCGTTGAAACATAAATTAACTGTGGTTTATCACATCTTTAGAAAGCTGAGTTCAATTTCTCTACCCACACCCAGGCCTGATTACTGCCACACCTGTTCTCAATAAAGAAATCACTTAAATAGGACCTGCCTAACAAAGTGAAGTAGACCAAAAGATCCTCAAAAGCTAGACATCATGCTGCGATCCAGAGAAATTCAGGAACAAGTGAGAAATAAAGTAATTGAGGTTATAAAGCCATTTCTAAAACTTTGGGAATCCATCAAACCACAGTGAAAGCCATTATCCACAAATGTCAAAAACATGGAACAGTGGTGAACGTTCCCAGGAATGGTCAGCCGACCAAATTTACCCTTAGATCACAGCACCGACCTATCCAAGGGGTCACAAAAGACACCACAACAACATCCAAAGAACTGAAGGCTTCACTTGCCTCAGTTAAGGTCAGTGTTCATGACTCCACCATAAGAAAGAGACTGGACAAAAATGGTCTGCATGGTAGAGTTAAATGATGAAAACCACTGCTTAGCAAAAAGAACATAAAGGCTCGTCTCAGTTTTGCCAGAAAACATCTTGATGATCCCCAAGACTTTTGGGAAAATATTCTGTTGACTAAGGAGACAAAAGTTGAACTTTTTGGAATGTGTGTGTCCCACTACCTCCGGCAAAAAAGTAACACAGCATTTCAGAAAAGGAACATCATACCAACAGTAAAATATGGTGGTGGTAGTGTGATGGTCTGGGGCTGTTTTGCTGCTTTAGGACCTGAAAGACTTGCTGTGGTAAACAAAACCATGAATTCTGCTGTCTACCAAAAAATCCTGAAGAAGAATTTCTGGCCATCAGTTCGTGACCTCAACCTGAAGCATGCTTGGGTTCTGCAACGGGACAATGATCCAAAACACGCCACCAAGTCATCGTCTGAATGCCTTAAGAAAAAAAAATGAATTCTTTGGAGTAGCCTAGTCAAATACCTGACCTTAATCCGATTGAGATGCTGTGCCATGACCTTAAAAAGGGGGTTCATGCTCAAAACCCCTCCATTGTGACTGAATTACAACAATTCTGCAAAGATGAGTGGGCCAAAATTCCTCCACAGTGCTGTAAAAGACTCATTGCCAGTTCTTGCAAATACTTGATTGCAGTTGTTGCTGCTAAGGGTGGCCCAACCAGTTATTAGGTTTAGGTGGCAATCACTTTTTCACACAGGGCCATGTAGGTTTGGATGTTTTTTCCTTAATAATAAATGCCTTCATTTAAAAACTGCATTCTGTGTTTACTTGTGTTATCTTTGCCAAATATTTAAAAGTGTTTGATGATCTGAAACATTTTAGTGTGACAAACCTACAAAAAAATGAGAAATCAGGTAAGGGGGCAAACACTTTTTCACTCCACTGTATATGCGTATGCTGCAGAGCAACCACTAGTTATGCATACAGTTTTGGTTTTTAAAAAGCCAATTTTTCACAATGAGTCTTGAAAGTGTTTCATGTGGTACGTTCTCTGATTACAGGTGATACAGTATATTATTCGAGATCTTTGTGTCCCTCACTGACAGCACAGATTGAGCAAATGTGGTGCATATGTGTGAGGGGCCTCACAGTCTCCTCCTCCTTTCTCATCAAAGATTTTTATGGCTTTTTTGTATAAAGATTCAATGGGTTTGTCTATTGTTACACCAGTGAGAGACGAGTTGAGACAGCTTTCTTGTAAGCAGTTGAGCCAGAGAGGTAGAATTTGGCAACAGGGAACAGGCAGGGTCTTCAACCAGCAGGTTTGAGGCCCCAAAGGGTCCTGAGGTAAGAGCCTTGTTATGTCATGTAATTCAGGCATTTGCCATGCTGTCCCCAATATGGAACTTAATGTGCCTCATGAAATT
Organism: Pholidichthys leucotaenia; assembly: GCA_020510985.1. NCBI lineage: Eukaryota > Metazoa > Chordata > Actinopteri > Cichliformes > Pholidichthyidae > Pholidichthys > Pholidichthys leucotaenia. Next base: position 129,191,225 of record CM035840.1, on the reverse strand, counting down.
TATTGAAGCCCTTAATGAACACCAGTTCTGCCTAAAGTTGCAACACCTTTGTGTTTCATATGTGGTACAGTTTGTACCAACAGTTTCTAATCACCTCTGCCAAGGATTAAGAGATTCAAGATTCAAAGATTTTATTTGTCAATACTACTATACATACAGGACATACAGGATAATTGAAATGCCGTTTCTCCCTCTTGAGTGGTGTGCACAATATATATATATATAAAAAATGGAATAAGGCTGGAAAAACAACAACAGCAGTCTATGTACAGTAATACTACCTGTAGTGCAAATACAGGTAATAGATCAAACCCAGGCATCCCATAGTGCAAATAAAGATAAACAATAAAACCCAGCAATCCTACATAAGGAAAAAAGTAGAGCAGTAATACTCATAGTTGCAAGTTCAATGCAGTAATGTAGGTGCAGAGAGTGACAGAATGGACTGCACATGGTCAATATTGCAATAATAGATGGCAGCAGGTATGGCACTTGTGCAAATGGTTGCAGTAAGGTGCAGAGACATACAGCAGCAGATGTATTACTGTTGGTGTGCCTATCTTTCTGTGCCAATAACTGAGGTAGTTATTGTGTGAGTGAGTGTGTGTTACAGTCCAGGGGTGGGGGATGGGGGGTGGACTGAATTCAGGGTCCTGATGGCCTGGTTAACAAAGCTGTTTAGCAGTCTTGTGGAGCGAGCAAGGAGGCACCGGTACATTTTCCCCGAGGCAAGGGGCTGAAGAGGGAGAGTGAGGGATGGGAGGTGTCGCCTGCAATGTTGATGGCTCTGCGAGTGAGGCGAGTGAGGTAGATGTCCGAGAGGAGGGGTGAGAGGGGCACCGATGATCTTTGTGGCAGCTTTCACTGTGTGTTGTAGTGTCTTCTGGTAGGAGTCGGTGCAGCTTCCATACCACACCCTGATCCAGCTGGTGAGGATGCTCTCGATGGTGCCACTGTAGAATAACCACCTGATTGGGGTGGGACTCATGCTCTCCTCAGTTTGCAGAGGAAATAGATGCGAGTTTGAGCCTTCTTGGCCAGTGAGGTGGTGTTGTTGGACCAGGAGAGGTCCTCAGAGATGTGCACCCCAAGGAACTTGGTACTGCTTACCCTCTCCACAGCTGCTCCACTGATGATCAGAGGGGGATGCTGTGTGTGTCATGAACTGCCCATTCATGGGGCAAACAGACGACACAACATGCAAGCAGTGAGTTTGCATATTTAATAATGACAGTCATGCAAAAACATACACACTACAGAACTGATGAAAGAACTACGATATCCCAGCAGAGCTGGACATACGATGAGGGAAAAATACAACTGCGAATTCCCAGCAGAGCTTGACTTACGATAACAGAGACTCATGGAGAAGGGAACGCTGTCTCAGGACAATGGAAGATTAATAAATGACCCAGCGATTAGCAAACAGAGGAACAAGGCTTAAGTAGGCAGTGAGAGTGATTACATGATTTGAATCAACTGTGAGTCATGAGAGGAGAGGAGACAGGACTGACAGCTAGACAGGACCACTGTCCACTACCAGAACAATACCCGGAAGTGCCACTGACAGCTGCAGCCCCGGAGAGAGAGAACTACAGTAAGGGGAAATAATTAACTGAAGGATAAATACAGATAATACCAAATATATAAATAACAAGACTGTGATGAACGTAAACTGGAGAATCAGTAGAACTAAGAAATAATACAAGATATATGAAAACCAACCATGGATAAAATGACAGGAAACTAACAACCCAAAAATACAACAAATATACAAATATGGAAAAAGACAAGGAGACAGAGCACGGCAGAACCCCCTGTGCTCAGATCATGACAGAGCCCCCCTCTGAAGGGGTGGATTGCAGACACCCAGGGTAACATCAAAAGAAAAGAAAAAGGACCCACCCACATAGAAGACCCACCCTACAAAAAACCAAAGAAACAAAACCCACTCCAGGCTGGAGGAGGGGGACCCAGGCATGGAGGGCCCAAAACAAACCAGAAAACATAAGAAAAAGACTCATGACCCACACCCAGAATAAGAGGCACAGAATACAAAAGATGTTGGAAGATTAAATGTCCAGTTTGAGTGGTCTTCCCAAGTCCCTTAACCACCCAAGCAAACAAAAGAGTTTGTTTGTTGGGTGGTCTCCCAGGCCTCCAGAGCCACCTAAACAGCAGGAAGGGTTAACCTGGTGGCCTCCCAGCATCCCTGAACCAATGGGACACAGAGCACAATACCCCCCCTCCTGGAGGCGGCAGTTGGAACCAGTGCATACTGCCGACCAGAGGAGCTAAGAGATGGGAGCCCGGCGAGGAAGATGGCTGACCAGCGGGGAAACTGGACAGGGGACCCTCCATAATGTCGGGCATAGGAGAGGGGACCACAGTGGAGTTGACTGGGGACTGAGGGGCCACGGCGATTTTGGACCGGCCTGTAGCACCCTCGGCAACCCCTGACTGGGACACGGCAGCACCCGTGACAGCCTCAGGCTAGGGCATAGTTGCACTCACGGTGGCCCCAGGCTTGAACAATGCTGCACCTGAGGCTGCCCTTGGCAGGGGGCGAAGCTGCACCAACGGAGGTCCTGGACTGGGACATGGCTGCACCTACGGTGACCTTGGGTGGAAGATGAGGACCCACGGTGGCCTCAGGCAGAGGATGAGGACCCGCAGAGGCCTCGGACAGAGGATGAGGACCAGTGGCGACCTCGGGCGGAGGATGAGGACCTGCAGCAACCTCGCACAGAGGATGAGGACCCATGGTGGCTTCAGGAAGAGGGTGAGGACACGCGGAGGCCTCGGACAGAGGATGAGGACCCGCGGCAACCTTGGTCAGAGGATGAGGACCAGTGACGACCTCGGGCGGAGGATGAGGACCCGCAGCAACCTCGCACAGAGGATGAGGACCCACGGCAACCTCAGACGGAGGATGAGGACCCCTGGCGACCTCGGACGGAGGAAGAGAACCCACGACGACCTTGGACGAAGGATGAGGACCCACAGTGACCTCGGATGAAGGGGGAGCAGCACCCACAGTGACCTTGGATGAGGGGGAGCAGCACCCATGGAGACCTCAGACTGAGGGGGAGCAGCACCCACAGAGACCTCAGGCGACGACAGGGGACCCATGAGGACCTCAGGCAAAGGAGGGGTACCCACGCTGACCTCAGGCGAAGGAGGGGGGAGATCATCAATGGGCCCAGACGATGACTTGAGCAAAGGAGAAGAAACACACACTGGGTTACTACCACCGGCAGCAGCGGAGCCTGGTAAGGAGAGTTAAGAGGCAGTTGGTAGCTGCGATTGGCTGTCCCCACCACGAGCAGGACAAGAAATCTCTAGATCTGATGATGTGAAAACAGAAGGGAGCACTTGCCTTGTCTTGGACTCCATGGCTGTCCAGGACTCAAGTGATCCTAGCAGGAGCATCCCGAGTCTCTCCATCTGGGCACCCTCTCATGACATGGTCACCTTGGGAGAAGGAAAGAAAGAAACAAGCGGAGAAGAATCACTGGCCACGGCGGAGTCTGGCGGGGAGAACTCAGGAGCAGAGGACATCTGCAGCTGATTCTCCCCACCATGAGCCAGACAAGCTCTCTCTGAATCTGTGAAAGAAGAAACAGAACAGAACACTTGCCTGGACTCGAGCTCTACTGCTATCCAGGACTCCGGTGATCCAGGCAGGGGCATCTCGAGTTCCTCCACCTGGGCACTCTCTCTCAGCACTGTCACTTTGGCAGGGAAACACAAAGAAAACACCAGAGAGGAATCTCCAGCAGCAGTGGAGCTCGGCGAGGAAGACTCGGTAGCGGAGGACGGCTGCAGCTGATCTTCCCCACCCTAAGCCAGACAAGAATTCTCTGAATCTGCGGAAGAAGAAACAGAACAGAGCACATGTCTGGACTCGAGCTCAACCACCATCCAGGACTCCGGCGAACCTGCCATGGCAACTTCGGCAGTAGGTGTGATGGTAAGTGCAGCTCCAGAACCTCCAGGCAGGGCAGCCAATGCAGGTGACAGATCTGGTGTGGTAGCTGGAGGTTGCTTCATCACTGGCACCAAATCCAAGGCAGCTGAAACCGGGGGGCATTCCAATGTTGGCACAGGTTTCAGGTCTCAGGGGCATGCTCCTCCAATCCAGATCATGGCTGAGGGGCTGGAATGAGGTTCTCCAGGGCTCCATCCCGGGACCGGCGGACACTCAGGGGAGAATGGAAGAGACACGGGGGTAGCAGGTGAGGAAGTAGTGCCAGCAGCAGGTGGTGAGAGCTCAGTGGGCTGCAGCGACTGAGTCTCACAACCAGGAATCAGGCAAGAATGTTCAGTAGTGAGAGAAAGAGAATGGAGAAGTACTTGCCTGAGTTCTTGGGGTGTGATGATGTCAGCTGCTGCTGGACTAGACGATGTTCTCCCTGGAATGGCGAAGGTCATCTGGCAAGGCATTGGAGTCCGGGGATGGTGGATTGTCAGCACAGACTTCAACACAGATAAGCCCCGAGAAGCGGAGTCAGAAAATGCCTCACCGATGGCACCGGGTCCCACGTCACCGAAACCAGGGTATGCTCACTAGTTGATGCAGGCTTCAGAACACCGGAGGCCATCTTCTCCCTCACTGGGCATGGTTGCGGGGCCAGACAAAGACCCTCAGGATCCACAGACCCCTCTGTCATCCAGCGGCTCTCTCCCAGGACCAGCGGGCACCCAAGGGAAACAGGAGAAGCAGATGAGGAAAATGTTCAAACAGCTGGCGGTAAAGACTCAGCTGAATTGAGCTGCTGCTGAGCCTTGTCAGTGGGAATTAAACAATACATTTCATTGTGGGCTATGAGAGAATGAAAACAAACTTGCCTTAATTCCCAGGGCGTGATGATAGCAGCTGTGGCGGGACCAGACGATACCTCTCTGGGATCAACGTGGGTTGTCTGGCGGATGGGTGAGGACATCGGCATCTGACGGGGTGAGTGAGCCTTCTGCACCTGGGGACGCTTCTTCGTCAGCACAGGTAACACAGAAGAGGAATTTGTCACCCACCTGCAGAGTTTGTGTTGGGACTCCAGCATGGTGTGAGGAGCACTGTGAGACCCGGGTAGCTCCAGAGACTGGGATATGCCTCAACTACCCAAGCCATGCTGTCCAAATGTCCCAGAGCCTCCTCCGGAGTGTGGGAGGTGCGAGCCTCCGAGACAAAACCCAAAACCAGTTCTGCCGCCCCACGCTCCTCCTCGCTCAATGCAAAAACATGGAAATCCAGGGTGGCAGACATTCCAAAAAACCCTGGACAAATACAACAAAACATGGGAGGGAACTTAAAGAAAAAAGGGAAAAGCACACTTCACTGCTGCTGTTGTCCGTATAGCTGGGTCATTCTGTCATGAACTGCCCATTCACGGGGCAAACAGACAACACAACATGCAAGCAGTAAGTTTTCATATTTAATAATGACAGTCATGCAAAAACATACACACTACAGAACTGATGAAAGAACTACGATATCCCAGCAGAGCTGGGCATGCGATTAGGGAAAAATGCATCTACGAATTCCCAGCAGAGCTGGACTTACGTTAACAGAGAATCATGGAGACGGGAATGCTGTCTCAGGATGAGGGAAGATGAATAAATGACCCAGGATTAGCAAACGGAGGAACAAGGCTTAAGTAGGCAGTGAGAGTGATTACATGATTTGAATCAGCTGTGAGTCATGAGAGGACAGGACAGACAGCTAGAAAGAAGTACCTCCCACTACCAGAACAAAACTCGGAAGTGCCACTGACAGCTGTCCCGGAGAGAGAGAGAGAACTTCAATAAGGGCAAATAATAAACTGAAGGATAAATACAGATAATACCAAATACATAAATAACAAAACTGTGATGAACTAAAACGGGAAAATTAGTAGAACTAAGAAATAATACAAGATATATGAAATCCAACCAAGGATGAAATGACAGGAAACTAAGAACCCAAAAATACAACAAATACACAAATATGGAAAAAGACAAGGAGACAGAGCACGGCAAAACCCTCCGTGCTCAGATCATGACAGTGTGTATCCCCTCCTGAAGTTGACCACAGTCTCCTTGTTTTTTACCATATTCAGGAAGAAATTATTGTCTTTACACCACTGGACCAGTTGCATAGCTGCCAACTTTTAAAACCTGAAAAGCCTAGTAGCTAGCCGGGGTCCAGGGGCCGCAGGCCCTGGTAGGCCCAGGACAAAGTCCTGGCTGGGGGTTCAGGGGGGCAAAGCCCCCAAACGCCAAACAAATATTAGCATTAAATCAAGTTAAAATGTGGCTAACAACCTCATATTTCTTCAGTAATCATGTTTCTATTTTTCTTACGAAGAACATAGAAAGTTTGCCGCTGGTGTCACTGGCATTGGCATTCGACTTGTGTTTTTTCGTTCCCACGTGGTCTTTCACATCACTGATTCCTCCATGTCCGATTGAAAAATCTTGTCTACACAAAGTGCAGTTGGCGTAATTTTCACCCTTTCTTGAGCGAATAATAATTCCTGGAAATGCTTTGGAGTATTCCTCACGAAAAGACTGTAATTTTCGTTTGGATTTCACGCTCATTTGTGATTTTTCTCCGGCAGATTCCATGATGAAAACGTATACAATGCTGACCTAATTCCTTCATGATTCCAAATGGAAACAATGGCTCCAGGGATGTGATTTTGGGTTGGAGAAATTATCTGAAAATTGGTCTGGGGGACACAGTCCCAGGGGGGGCAAGGGGGGCGAAGCCCCCCAAAGCTCCTGGGTTTTTATGATTTTTAAGTACCAGAACTGTGCTTAAATGACATAAAACAAATAGCTGAATGCCACTTATTACTGTATAATATTGACTTATGTTCCAAGAAGATAGCATTCCTAAAATATTCCAACAAGCATTATCCATCACATGCTTTAACACCTCATCAAATCAAAATCAGTTAATTTTATCTATTTCATAATAGAAATAAAATTCCAAAATACCATTACTTTTTATAATTTCAGCATTCATTTCAGATCACCAGTTTCAATCTCCATTGAGTCTTGAGCAGTTCATTTTGCACAATCACTAATGTAGCTAAGTCTTAGAAATATTCAAAAGTTATGAGTCAATGTCCACTGTGCACTGTCAATTTCAAACTGTTTGGAATCATAAAAGTAATCTAACTAAATTGTTTTGCTATTTTTTCTCCTCAACATCAATGTCAGGGCGCTGCGGGAGTTTTTGGGGATGATTAACTTTTATAACCGTTTCCTCCCCCACGCAGCCCAGTGCATACAGCCGTTGTACGCCGCACTCAAGAAATGGAAACCGGCGGACAGAGTCGACTGGACTCCTGACTGGGAGCAGGCGTTCTCTGAGGTTAAAACAGCTCTGGCGAACGCTGCACTGCTGGCACACCAAGACCCAGTGGCTCGGATTGTGCTCACTACCGACGCTTCGGACATGGCCATGGGGCCGTCGTGGAGCAATGCGTCGCCGGTTCTTGGCAGCCACTCACCTTTTTTAGCAGGTCTTTGCATGACAGTGAGTGTAAATACAACGTGTTTGACAGAGTTACTGGCTCTCCACCTGGCTATACGCCACTTCCAGTTCTGGCTGAAAGGGCGCACCTTAGGCTCAGACCTCTGCCACATGCGCAATACACCTACAGGAAGCAGTGCCCATTGCCTTTGTTCTAAATTTAGATACGATTCCTAGTGATCTCGTGTTTGGAATTGCTTTCATGTTTTTTTTACGATTTAAAATTTTTGACTGAATTTTTAGTGAAAAACCGTAATTTTGATTAATAAAACCGTAACCCGGAATGAGGTCTTGAAAACCGGAACCATTACGGCAAAACCGGAGTAGTTGGCAGGTATGCAGTTGGCTCATCTCATTTCAGTAGCTGGCCTCCTCATTGTTGGTGATGAGGCCCACCACCATTGTGTCATCTGCAAACTTAATGATGTGGTTGGTGTTGTAGGCTGGTACACAGTCATGGGTCAGGAAGGGTGAAGAGCAGCAGGCTGAGCATGCACCCTTGTGGGGCCCCTGTGCTCAATGTGATGGTCTTGGAGGTGATGCTGCCATCTCACACGTTCTGTGGCCTCCCTGTGTGAAACTCCAGCACCCAGTTACAGAGAGAGGTTTTGAGTCCCAAGTGTTTGAGTTTTTGTATTAGGTGCTGGGGGATGATTGTGTTGAATGATGAACTGAAGTACAGGAAAAGCTTTCTATTTAGGAGTTCTTTGAGTCCAGGTGGGTGAGGGCTAGATGGAGATCAGCAGAGATGGTGTCTTCTGTGGATCTGTTTGACCTGTATGCAAACTGAGACTGGCCATGGGAGGGAGGGAGGATGAAGTTGATGTTCTGCATGACCAGCAGCTCAAAGCACTTCATTATGATGGAGATCAATGCTACAAGCTGGTAATTGTTGTTAGCTGGATGGAACAAGCTTCTTTGGGACTAGTATTATGGTGGCAGTTTTGAAACATGTGGGAACAACAGCTTGACTCAGGGAGATGAAGATGTCGGTCAGGACATTCTTGAGCGCCTCTGCACAGTCCTTCAGAACGTGACCTGATGTTGTCTGGTCCAGCTGTCTTGCGTGGGTTGATCCTGGAGAGGGTCCTCCACGTTAGCTGGATCCAGACTTATAGCCTGTTCATCTGGGGGAGGAGTGGTCTTCTGTGCTGATGTGCTGTTTTGCGTTTCAAAGTGGCCAAAGAAGTCATTTAAGTTGCTAAGCAGTGTGATGTCACTTGCACATGTCTGCAATAGAGGTTTGTAGTTTGTAAGGGTATGTATGCCATGCCAGAGAGAATGTGCATCTCTGGTGTTGCTGAAGTTTCCTGCTATTTTCTTGCTGTACTGTTGTTTTTCCTCCTTGATGCCATGGGACAGGTTGGCCGTAGCTGTTGTTAGTCCTGCGGTGTTGCCAGCCTGAAGGCTGCATCCCAAGCCCTCAGGAGCCTGTAGACCTCTGCTGTCAAACAGGGCTTTTGGTTAACACAAACAGTGATGGTTTTGGAGTGAGTGACATCATCAGTGTATTTAGCTATGTATGCTACAACAATCTCTGTTTACTCTTCTATGAGTTCTACTGGTCTTCTACCGGTTCCGCTGGACCGGCGGCACCACACGAGTTGGCTGCCCTTTGCAACTGCCTTTTTTTAATCTTCCTTCTTCTTTCTACACTTTTCACTCTATATATACTGTATATCACGGACACACAGATCACCCCAAAGGTCTCCCGAGTCGGCGGACGGAGCCACTGTTTACAGCAGGAGACGATACAGCAGGGAAGAGCTAGTGCTAGCTAGCACTCAACCGCCACCAGGTGCTAACGGAGAAACTCGACATACCGGGAACTGTAGCGAAAACGACGCAGGTGCCGGGCTGGAGTTTAGGCGGCGTGCAAGAAATATAAGACAGAATAATAAAGAGCAATGGCAAGAACCAAGCAGACCGCCCGTAAATCTACTGGAGGAAAAAGCCCCCCAGGAAGCAGCTTGCCACCAAGGCTGCTCGGAAAAAGCGCTCCGGCCACCGGCGGAGTGAAGAAGCCTCACCGTTACAGGCCCGTGGCTCTGAGAAAGATCCGTCGCTACCAGAAATCCACGGAGCTGCTCATCCGTAAGCTGCCCTTCCAGCGCCTGGTGAGGGAGATTGCTCAGGACTTCAAGACCGACCTGCGCTTCCTGAGCTTCGCCGTCATGGCTCTGCAGGAGGCCAGCGAGGCCTACCTGGTGGGTCTCTTCTCTTCGCGGACACCAACCTGTGCGCCATCCACGCTAAGAGGGTCACCATCATGCCCAAAGACTTCCAGCTGGCCCGCCGCATCCACATTCACTAACCACAATGCTCCGCACTCTGTGTCTATATATATATTTATAGTAATATGTACATATGTATACTAGCTGTTCTTGTTTTTTCTTGCCTTCTGATTGTTGCTCTGAGTGTTGCTATCCCTGTGCTGTTGCAATCCTGGAATTTCCCCATTGTGGGACTAATAAAGGCTTATCTTATCTTATCTTATAAGATGTTTGTTCGTTTGTTTGTCCATTGTGAGTGGCTGCATGCTTGAAAGTGTCCTAGTCCTTAGTGCTGAAGCAGTCTTTCAGAGCACCCAAGGCCCCCTCTGGCCACACATGTACCTGACCTTTTTTGCTGGACTGATGGCTTTCACTCTGGGTTTGTATGCAGGCCTTAACAGGATGGTGATGTGATCACACAAGTGGGGAAGTGGCGAGGCTCTGTACGCTCTCTTGTGAGTTATGTACACAAGGGCCAGCAAATTGTCTCCTCTTGTTGGAAAGTCCACATGTTGGTGTAGTTTTGGAATGAGGGCCTTTAAATCTGCATGGTTGAAGTCTCCTGCTGTGATGAGAAATCCGTCTGCATGCACCGTTTGTGACTTTTAGCCTGATAGAGTTCTTTTAGTGCTTTACTCCTTTCACCGATGGCAGTGGGTTGGACATACTAGGGACATACTAGGAACAACTAGCAGGACAGATGAAAATACTCTCAGAATGTAAAAGGGTTGGCACTTGATGATCATAAACTCCACCAATGGAGAACAGTGTTTATGCACAACAGTTGCATCTCGGCACCAAGCATCACTGATGTAAACACACACACCTCCACCTCGGGTTTTCCCTCCCTCTGTGAACACCCAATCAGTATGACAGCATGTTAGCCCTACTAACCGAATGGCAGAGTCCAGGATTTTGTCATTTAACCACATTTCCGTAAAGATAAAAACACAGCAGTTTCGCGCATCACGTTGTGTAGTTCTTAGGAGCTGTATGTGGTCTATTTTGTTGTCTAGTGAGCGTATGTTGGCCAGAATGAGGAAAGGAATCAGGATTCTGTGTGGGCTAGCGGCTAGCTTAGCTCTGATACCTCTCTTTCACTGCTGCTCACACCATATACGCCGGTTTGGGATGAGACACGGCAGTCGAGTCCGGGGTTGTGGAAGTAGGTGGAGGAGACCTAGGTGACTGAGTTCCTCTGTAATGTTCTGGTCCAAGACATAATGTTTGGTCATATTCCTTATCTCCAGAAGGCTGTGGCAACAGTAGCTTGTGCACAGCATCATATACGGACATTAAACACATCAATATACACTTAGGCGAAATTAAAACAACACTAAAAGGCACAAAAACATGAAGAGAGAAGGGAAGCTGCTGGTGCGTGAACACTACAAAGTAATGTCATCAGGGTGGTTTGTTTGTCTGTGGGTCTGTCTGTTTTTTAGGCAGATTACACAAAAACTACTGTACAGATTTTGATGAAATTTTCACCAGAGGTAGCCCTTGGGCCAAGAATGAACCCATTAAATTTTGGTGATGATCTGAGAATACCTCTACCAAGGACCTTGTTTGTAGTTATGCAGTGGGATTACACAAAAACTACTGCATGGATTTGGAAGAAATTTTCACCTGAGATGGTCCTTGGACTAGAGAGGAACCCATTACATTTTGGTGATGATCCAAGAACACTTACCTTCACACTGTGTTAGCAAGAATCCTCCAAAACTACTAGATAGACTTTGATGCAATTTTCACCAGAACTGGATCGTGGCCTACACACGAACCCTTTACATTTGGAGGTGAGCCTTGATGGAGTTATGTGCTCTCTGAGTGCTTTTCTAGTTCTCTATGGAATCTTATATTGTATCCCTTTTACTCAGTGCTGAGTTTTACATTTAAACTTCATACAGGTTTTCAGAGGTAACATAGACGTTGACATAGTTGTTTCAGAGCTTGGGTAAGAATTGAGAATACAGACAATGAGATGCCAGCTGCAGATTTACATGCCTCGACTGGTTCAGTGCACATCATTAAAGCCAGCAGCGGCTTGCAGCGGCTCTTTCCCTGTCCCAGCCCACACAGGCTACATCAGGACCCCTCACACTGATTTATCTCAGCTGTCTCTCTGAACAGTTTTTCCTGCACACAGAGAGAGGGGGGCTGACAAGATTTATGCTTGTATATGAGATTAAATTCATTTTTGGATTGACACACGTTCCTCAGACAAAAAAGATTTCTTTTTGCTCACTCCAATTTTTATTATCTCCACCATTACAGTCCTGCTACACACCACCACTACTGCTGGAGCACGAATCAGTGATGGATGCTGATGTGCAGTCCATCTGTTCTGAATTTGCTTTTATGATAGAATATTTGGAATAAATGTACAAATAAACACAAATAATTTAAATGAAATTTAAGTGAATATATGATGAATGAAATTAAATACTACAGTATGTAAACATTTCTTTATAACCATTGTGTAAAGGTAGCAGTGAATGCTGACAAATGCTATTTTTGGAACTTTTCTGATGAATGTTAGCAAAAATCAAGCTAGTGTTGTGTAACGACCTCTGGCAGGCAGGAATGAAGGACTTTTAAGCAGGCAGAACTTTGGTCTAACTTGGTTTATTTACAAACACAAAAATAAAGGCAGCTCAGGGGCTGAAACAAAGTTGAGCCATTGAAGAGTAAATTCACAATTAATGACACATACTGGGAACAGATTGCCAGAGGGAAAAAAAACAAAAACAAATGTATGACGCCACACAGAACATAAGCAGGGAATCACATATATAGGGAATTGAAAAATTTCACTCACGGAATAGCTGGGACTCTAATTTGGAACTAAATGAATACACACAGGGAAAAACAGGAACAGGCTATGGTAACACAGGAAAACAACAATGGAACTTTCACAATAAGGGCTGACTAGGAAATAAGGATAAACAAGGAACACAATGAACCTAAGAACTTAGGGAAGCCAAGGGAATGAAATCAGAATATACAAAATACCCAGAAACTAAGAAATATTACTAACAACCATGAAACGGGCAACAAAAAGTCCAAAAATAACAAAAAGCCTTGACATGGTTAGAAAGTACACTTAGACTTAACTTTATTAATCCCTGTGGGATGACTCCCTCTGGGAAATTTAAAATTTCCAGCAGCACATAAAAGGAGCATACAGATCAGAAAAACAAAAAAGAAAAAAATAAACACTTAACATAATATACACAATATAAATGCAAGGCTAAATATGGCTTGTACATTATGGTTAAGTTAAGGTTATTGCACTATGAATGCCCTACTGTCCTCTGTACTCTATGTCCCCCCCCCCCCCCCCAAGTGAGGAGTTATAGAGTGTGATGGCATGGTGGACAAAAGAGTTCTTGAGCATGTTGGTCCGACACTTGGGAAGGAGCAGTCTTTCACTGAACAGGCTACTCTGGTCACTGATGACGGTGTGCAGAGGGTGGCTGACGTTGTCCATTATATCCAACAGTTTATCCAGAGTCCTCCTCTCTGCCACCGTCACCAGGGTGTCCAGCTTCACGCCGACCACAGAGCCAGCCCGCCTGATCAGTTTATCCAGTCTGGACGCATCCTTCTTGGATATACTGCTCCCCTAGCACACCACAGAGTAAAAGAGGAAGCTGGCAACCACCGACTGGTAGAACATCTGCAGAAGTTTGCTGCAGATGTTGAAGGACCGCAATCTCCTTAGGAAGTACATCCTACTTTGTGTCTTCCCATACAAGTGGCTAATGTATGTTGTCCAATCCAATTTATTATCCAACCACAACCCAAGATATTTGTATGAATCCACAACCTCCACCTCAGCTCCCTCTAACAGGACTGGTTGAGGTCTTGGTCTAGACCTCCCAAAATCAATAACCAGCTCCTTCGTCTTAGAGGTGTTGAGCTGTAGGTGGTTAGTGTGGCACCATGCAGCAAAGTCCTCTACCAGTCTTCGATACTCCTCCTCTCTGTCATCCCTGATACACCCAACAATGGCTGTGTCATCGGCATACTTCTGAATATGACACAGCTCTGAGTATGTCCACAACATAACAGCCCCCCCCTCCCACACACACACACATTTAAAGGGGGATTCCAGACACCCTCACAAACAAAACAAGGAACGCCTTTATTGGGCCTGGGAGGAGAGGGCATAGGCATGGCAGGAAAAAACAAGAAAAAACACAAAGGAAAAATGTTCATCGGGTGGTTGGCTAAGTCCCAAGACCACCAGCTGAAAGAACATGACATGTCGTGTGGCCTACCCACGTCGATGGACCACCAGATGGATGAACAATGCATCAGGTGGCCTACCATAGTCCATGGGCCACCAGACCGATGAACAGGATGCATCAGGTGGCCTGCAAAGGTCCATGGGCCACCAGACAGAGAAGCATGGTGCGTCAGGTGGCCTACCAAAGTCCATGGGCCACCAGACGGATGAACCTGCCTTACCTGCAGAAGGAGGCTGAGAGATGTGCACAACCAGGAGACCAGATGCTGCAAGAGAGTGCACATCAGACACGGAAGGGGTGTCGAGCTTGGGAGGTGACTGCAGGGACACATTTAATTCAGGGGGCAACAGCAGCTGAAGAGCAGTGACCTCAGGCGGCGAAGGTGGAGCGGACTGCTCCAATGGACATGGTGGAGTAGACTACTCAGACGAACAAGGTGGAGTGGACTGCTCAGATGAACGCAGTGGAGCAGACCACTTGGATGACCCAGGCATGCACCTTGGAGTCAGCTGGAGCTGTGGCATGCACCTCAGAGACAGCTGGACCTGTGGCATGCTCCTCTATCCCTGACACAGCCGCCTCGGATGTAGAGGGAGAAACACAGGTTTATATCAGATCCACGCCACAACTACCAGCAGCAGAGCTCGGCAGGGAGAGCTCAGAAGCAGATGGGCGCTGCAACTGGGTCTCCCCATCAGGAGCAGGACAAGACCTCTCTAAAACAGACGTTAAGAAAACAAAGAAAAGGACTTGCCTTAGCTCCTGCTCCACTGAAGACAAGGACCCAGGCCGTGCTGTTGATGAAGTGACGACAACTCAAGAATATGCTGCTGGAATGACCCCGCCTCTGGACATGGTGGCCGAACAGTGGGCGAGGCAGTCCGGGTCTCAGCAGCAGACGAGGAGACCTGAAGTGCAGCAGGTGACAGAACACCAGACAACATGGAGACAGCTGACAGAACACCAGACATGATGGCAGCTGGTTCTGGAACAGAGGTGATGGCAGCAGCTGATAGCGGAACACCACATGAGAAGGCAGCCAGTGGAAAAACAGACGCAAAGACTGCCGGTGGATCACCAGACGAGGAGACTGCAGCTGCTGGGACCCCAGACGTAGAGGCTACAGCTGCTGGGACACCAGATGTAGAGGCTGAAACTTCTGGGACACGAGACATGGAACTCAGAAGGGAGGAGAGAGGAGATGCCAAAACCAGGGGATGCTTCATCATTGGCACAGGTTCCGGTGACACAGGTGACTCCTCTCCCAGCCCACCGAGTGGCTTAGGGGCTGGTGAATGGCGAGGTGGAGCTGGGACAGAGGTGGAGGTATGGAGGGTGGAGTGTGTGGAAACCAGGGGACGTTTTACCATTGGCAAAGGGTTCCATGATGCCGGGACTGATGACGCGTGAGGTGGTTGATAGAGCTAGGGGATGCTTGACACTCCACTGGAGGAGCAGTGGCACAATGCCAGGAAGAGTGGCGTCTTCCAGAGCCTCCCTTCCAACCTAGACCACTGAAAGCTCTGCGGGACCCGCTGTATTCCATTGACTCAGTGGGACCGGCATCCAGCAACAAGTCGGGGAAAACTGGCCCCAGAGATGAGAAGATGGTGGGTAGTGGTGACAGCGCCGGGAGAGAAGCGCAAGCATAGTCTTGCTTCCATCAGGTTGGTGACTCCCACGAACAATCCATCTCATCTTGTCGGGAGAAGGAGCTCCGTGTGGTGGCACCTAAGTCTTCTATCGCCCACATGACTTGTCTCTCCTCCCAACTCTCCCTCTTCCTCCTCTTGTCCATTTCACCTGCATAGTCCGTGTTTGGTCGCCTCATTCTGTCGTGTAACGACCTCTGGCAGGCAGGAATGAAGGACTCTTAAGCAGGCAGAACTTCGGTCTAACTTGGTTTATTTACAAACACACACAAATAAAGGCAGCTCAGGGGCTGAAACAAAGGCAAGCTGTGGAAGGCTAAACTCACAAATAATGACACAGACTAAGAACAGATTGTCAGAGGGAAAAACCAACGTATGACGCCACACAGAACATAAGCAGGGAGTCACATATATAGGGAACTGAATAGCTGCACACACGGAACAGCTGGGACATTAACAGGGACTACAGTGGTGTGAAAAAATGTTTGCCCCCTTCCTGATTTCTCATTTTTTGTATGTTTGTCACACTTTAATGTTTCAGATCATCAAACAAATTTAAATTTTAGACAAAGACATCACAAGTAAACCAAAAATACAGTTTTTAAATGAAGGTATTTATTATTTAGGGAAGTGCTTGCCCCCTAAATTTAATAACTGGTTTGGCCACCCTTAGCAGTAACAATTGCAATCAAGCATTTGCAATAACTGGCAATGAATCTTTCACAGCGCTGTGGAGGAATTTTGGCCTGCTCATTTTTGCAGAATTGTTGTAATTCAGCCACATCAGAGGGTTTCTGAGCATGAACCGCCATTTTAATGTCATGCGACAGCATCTCAATCGGATTAAGGTCAGGACTTTCTTAAGCCATTCAGAGGTGGACTTGCTGGTGTGTTTTGGATCACTTTCACCCAGTATGTCACATGGCACACTAGAGACAATAAAACACTGGACTTATTCTATGCAAACACTAAGGAGGCATACACCTCATCACCACTCCCCCCACTCAGGAGATCGGATCACAACTTGGTTCATCTCCTGCCGGTGTACAAACCCCTAGTACACAGATAATCTCCGGTCATGCGCACGGTGAAGATATGGTCTGAGGAGGCAATGGACGCTCTAAAGGTCTGTTTTGTACCCACTGCCTGGGAGCAGCTCTGCGATCCACATGGTGAGGACATCGATGGCCTCACTCACACCATCATGGACTACATCAACTTCTGTGTGGACAACACCGTACCCACCAAGACCATACGGTGTTGCTCGAACAACAAACCCTGGATCAACCCTGAGGTTAAAACACTTCTGAGAGAAAAGAAGAGGATCTTCAGGTTAGGGAACAGGGAGATGCTGAAGTCCGTACAGAGGGAGCTGAGGAGGAAGATCAGAGAAGGCAAGGACAGCTTCAGGAAGAAGATGGAGGACAAGCTGCAACGGAGTGATATCGGCGGGGTCTGGAGAAACCTTAAAACTATCTCTGGGCTCCAAAATACTTCCTCCCAGGCCACGGGGAGCAGGGAGTGGGTGAACAATCTGAACCTGTTTTTTAATAGGTTTGACCAACCGCCCTCCCCCCCGCCGGCACACCAACCACTGCTGCCTCTACAGTCATCGAGACCTGCTGTCCACACCCCACTCCACCAACACCCCCCACTCCCAGCACACAGCCCCCCCAACCTGACCCTCACTAAGACCCAGGTGAGGACGGAGCTGAGGAAGATCAAGGCAAGGAAGGCCTCGGGTCCAGACGGCATCAGCGCGAAGCTCCTCAAGTCCTGCGCAGACCAGCTGTGTGGGATTGTGGGGCACATCTTCAACCTCAGCCTGAAGCTGGGGAGGGTACCACATTTGTGGAAAACATCGTGTGTGGTATCTGTACCAAAGACTTCTCACCCCAAAGACCTGAACAGCTACAGACCAGTTGCCCTGACGTCTCCCATGATGAAGACCCTGGAGAGACTGCTCCTTGCTTGCCTCCGCCCCCTGCTGGGACCAGCGATGGATCCACTCCAGTTCGCCTACCAGCATGGCATTAGGGTGGAGGATGCAGTGATCTTCCTCTTTCACCGTTCCCTGTCCCACCTGGAGAAGCCTGGGAACGCGGTGAGGATCATGTTCTTTGACTTCTCCAGTGTTTTCAACACCATCCAATCGATGATCCTGAAGGACAAGGTGCTGTGCGCAGGGGTGGACCAGCACCTGTCATCATGGACCCTGGACTACCTCACTAACCGGCCACAGTTTGTGGGAACCCGGGATTGTGTGTCCAACACGATCATCGGCAGCACGGGGGCCCCCCAGGGAACAGTTTTGGCTCCCTTCCTGTTCACCCTTTATACTGCAGACTTCTCACACAACACAACACACTGCCACCCACAGAAGTTCTCTGACGACTCTGCGATCATGGGCCTCATCTCCAATGGAGATGAAGCTGAGTACAGAGGACTTATCCAGGACTTCGTGAACTGCTGCCATTGGAACTGTCTCCAGATTAACGGGAGGAAAACTAAGGAGCTGGTGGTGGACTGCTGCAGGCAAGGACAACCCCTCACAGCACCAGTAAACATCCAAGGAACAGACATTGAGATGGTGACATCCTACAAGTACCTGGGTGTTGATCTGAACAATAAACTAAACTGGTCACACAATACCGACGCACTCTACAAGAAGGGACAGTGCAGGCTGTTCCTACTGAGGAGGCTCAGGTCTTTTGGTGTACAAGGCGTGCTCTTGAAGACATTCTGCAACACGGTGGTGGCATCAGCCATCACTTTTGGAGTGGTCGGATGGGGCAACGGCATTACAGCAGCCAACAGGAAGAGACTGAACAAACTGATCAAGAAAGCTAGATCTGTCCTGGGGCAACGCCTTGACCCAGTGGAGGAGATAGGAGAGAGAAGGATGGTGGCTAAACTGTCATCTCTGCTGGAGTCCAAGTCCCACCCTATGCAGGACATACTGAACACACTGAGGAGCTCATTTAGCAGTAGACCACATCATCCTAGGTGCGCGACTGAGAGGTTTCGCAGGTCCTTCTACCTTCGGCTGTCAGACTGTATAACCTAAGCAGGGCTGCTCGCAGAGATAGCAAAAAAACATGACGACCTAATAGTATTGAATGCAAAAGATGCAACAGACTTACACAAATGGTCCCCTCCAGTATACAACAAGGACAATATCAGTCACTATGGAGGGTGACAATATGTATGGGTACATATTCATACTATGTAGGGTAACTTAATGGATGGTTATGCTGTTTATTCCACCTAGCTACAATGCTCCACACTTTGTATATATATTTATATATTTATGCGTACATATGTATATTTACTGCTCTTATTTTCTTATCTTCTAAATTATTGCTCTGAGTGTTGCTGTCCCTGTGCTGTGGCAATCCTGGAATCTCCCCATTGTGGGACTAATAAAGGCTTATCTTATCTTATCTTACCTTATCTTATATTATCATTGTCCTGCTGCAGAACCCAAGTGTGCTTAAGTTGAGGTCACGAACAGGTGGCTGGACGTTCTCCTTCTGTTTTTTTTTTTTGGTAGACAGCAGAATTCATGGCTCCATTTGCCACAGCAAGTCTTCCAGGTCTTGAAGCAGCAAAACAGACCCAGACAGTCAAACTACCACCACCATATTTTACTGTTGGTATGATATTCCTTTTCTGAAATGCTGTGTTACTTTTACGGTGGATGTAATGGGACACACACCTTCCAAAAGTTCAATTTTTGTCTCATCAGTCCACAGAGTATTTTCCCAAAAGTCTTGGGGATCATCAAGATATTTTCTGGCAAAACTGAGATAAGCATTTTTGTTCTTTTTGTGGTTTAGTGGTTCTCGTGTTGGAGCTCTGCCATGCAGGCCATTTTTGCTCATTCTTTTTCTTATGGTGGAGTCATTAATACTGACCTTAACTGAGGCAAGTGAGGCCTGCAGTTCTTTGGATGTTGTTGTGGTGTCTTTTGTGACCTCTTGAATGAGCTGTTGCTGTGCTCTTGGGGTAATTTTGGTCGGCCGGAAACTTCTGGGAAGGTTCACCACTGTTCCATGTTTTTGCCATTTGTGGATAATGGCTCTCACTGTGGTTCGCTGGAGTCCAAAAGCTTTTGAAATGGCTTTATAACCTTTTCCAGACTCAATTACTTTTTTCTAATTTGTTCCTGAATTTCTTTGGATCGCAGCATGATGTCTAGTTTTTGAGGATCTTTTGGTCTACTTCACTTTGTCAGGCAGATCCTATTTAAGTGATTTCTTGATCATGAACAGGTGTGGAAGTAATCAGGCCTTAGTATGGCAAGAGAAGAGAAATTGAACTCAGCTTTCCAAAGATGTGGTAAACCACAATTAATTTATGTTTTAACAGGGGGGGGGGGTAATTTTTTAACACAGGGCCATGTAGGTTTGGATTTTTTTTACCCTTAATAATAAACACCTTCATTTAAAAACTGTTTTTTGTGTGTGTGTGTGTGTGTGTGTGTGTGTGTGTGTGTGTGTGTGTGTTTACTTGTGTTATCTTTGTCTAATATTTACATTTTTTTGATGATCTGAAACATTAAAGTGTGACAAACTGTCATGATTCAGATCAGGGATAGAGTCAAATGTAGAGGTGCCAGAACAATCACTCAGACTCCAATGAAAAGTATCACAAATTTATTGAAAACTCACAGAAAATAAAAACGCAAAGTCCAAGAAAAACGAAACACATATACTCCAACTTAAATTTCCACAAGACAGCTGCCCCCTGGATCGCACGTAGCCTACGGGAGAGAGCAGACAGACGTTATAAGGGACAGATGCTCCAAAGGGAGAATAATGCGGGAACGTGCACTTACAACTTGAGCAGCGGAGTCCAGCGGGGAACTCCAGCAAGGACCAGGGGACGGGGGAAAGGCAGAGACCTGGGTGGATGTCCTGATCTTCCTGGTCAGGCGAGTGTGATCAGCTCCAGAGGCACACTTGTGGGTGGCAGCAATCTGAGGAGCAGGACACAGAAGGTAAGTATATAGATAACTTTCATAACGAGACAGAGCTTGACTTAAATTGTGGCTGCAAACCCAAACAATCCAGCGATGAGCTCTCCACACGCTGGATCTGAAATACATTGGCTCATCAGATGCAGCAGGTGTGTAATCATGCATGTGTGTCCAGTCTTCCGGAGCAGTAAACAGGAACAGGAGGGGAGGGGCAGCACTCTTGCCTGATAATCATAGTGCCCCCCCACCCCAAAGGGAGTCCTCCTCGTGTCCCACTGGGCTTGCGTCGATGGGTTTGATGGAATGCCCGAATAATATGCTTGTCTAGGATGTATGACCCCGGGATCTATGACCTCTCCTCCCCACCATATCCTTTCCAGTGAATGAGGTATTGATAACCCCATTCCCGCTGACGCATGTCTAAGATCCTCTCCACTGTATATGTAGTCTGGCAGTCGATGATCTGGGGGGGTGGAAGTGGGGGGTCCGGAGGAGGGCAGAAGGGACTGGCAGAAAGGGGCTCGATCTTGGAGACATGGAATGTAGGATGGATGCGCATAGAGGGCGGCAAGTCCAACCGAATGGTGACATCATTGATCAACTGCTTGATGGTTTAGGGGCCCAGATCATGGGGGGAGAACTTCCGGGACTCTGTTTTCAGCAGGATCTGGTTGGTGGACAGCCAGTTCCTCTGTCCCACCATGTACTTCAGCGCCAGTGCCACGTCTGCGGTTAGCGTACTGTCTATTGCATTCCACAGAGAAAAGGAGGGCAGCCCTTGTGGCCCTCCACTGACAGCGGCATCGGCACTCATGGGCCTCCACGGATGGGATGGCAAAGCCCCTCTTCGCCATGGGCAGCAAAGGTGGTGTATAACCCATCAACGCTTCAAATGGCGTGAGCCCAGTGGACGAGGAGATAACCGAGTTGTGTGCATATTCCACCCAGGTCAAATGGGAGCTCCAGGTGGTCGGGTTTGTGGATGCTATGAAACTTACAGTGGCCTCCAGAGACTGATTAGCATGCTCAGCCTGACCATTGCTTTGGGGATGGTATTCAGAAGTCAAGTTGGCGGTCGCACCCAAGAAGCATCAGAACGCCTTCGACACCTGGGATGTGAATTGGGGCCCCCAGTCCGAGACGATATCTATGGGAATACCATGCAGCCAGATGATGTGCTGTGTCAGCAAGTCGGCCGTCTCCATGGCAGATGGCAGCTTATGGAAAGGAATGAGTTGGATGGCCTTGGAGAAGCGGTCAACTGTCATCAGGATAACGGTATTCCCCTGGGATGGAGGGAGACCAATGACAAAGTCCAGGGCGATGTGAGACCATGGGCAACCTGGCACCAGGAGGTGATGGAGGACACCCGCAGGAGGGGAAGAGTCAGTTTTATTAGCAGAACAGGTGTGAAAGGCCTTGACATACTCCCGCACATCCACACAAGTGTGAGCCACCAAAAAACCCTTCACATGTAAGTCAATAGCTCTGGAAATGCTGGGATGACAGGTGAAAAAGCTGGTATGCCCCCACTGAATCACCTCTCCACATAGCACCATGGGGACATACAGCCGGTCCAGTGGGCGTCCCTCCTGGATGGTTCTGATGATTGTGCTTGCCGGACCCTCTGCTCAGTTTCCCACTGGAGGGTCCTGAGAAAGTAGGGAGGGGGGAGTATAGTCTCCGGGGGAGATGCAGCAGCGGAGGAGGAGGAGGTGGAGGAGGAGTCAGGAGAAAACTGGTGTGAGAGAGCATCAGCCTTGGCATTACGGGACCCTATTCTGTACAAGATGGATAAATTAAACCTGTTAAAGAACAGGGCCCACCATGCCTGCCGAGAATTTAACCATCTGGCCGACCGAAGGTATTCTAAATTTTTATGGTCGGTCCAGACAATGACAGGCTGGCTAGCTCTCTCCAGCCAGTGCATCCATTCCTCCAATGCCAGCTTAATGGCCAACAGTTTGCGGTCCCCAACAGAGAAATTACTCGGGAGAAATATGCACATGGATGGAGCTTCTGATCGGAGGAGGAGCGCTGGGAGAGGACAGTGCCCACCCCTGAATCAGAAGCATCCACCTCAACCACAAACTGCACTGCAAGATCCACTTGCGCCAGGACGCACAAATTGGTGAATAGGCCTTTTAGGGTCACAAAATTTCGTTCAGCAGCCTCAGACCACTTGAACAGGCTTCTGGTTGATGTCAACTGTGTTAGCAGTTCCGCCACCCTACTATAGTCTCGGATGAATTGGCGGTAGAAGTTGGTGAAGCCCAGGAAGTGTTGGAGATCCTTCCTGGACTAGGGGGGTTGGCTAGTCTGCTACTGCCTTAATTTTCACTGGATCTGCCTTTAACGTGCCTTCGGCAATGATGAGCCCCAAAAATAAGTAGATCGAGTAGAAAATTCACACTTCTCAGATTTCACAAAAAGCTGCTGCTCCAGCAACCACTGCAGGACGGACCAAACGTGGACTAAGTGCTCCTCCAGGGTGCGAGAAAAAATCAAAATATCATCCAAATAAACAAACAGAGACTGGTTCACCATATCTCGTAGGATGTCATTAATTAACCGCTGGAAGACGGCAGAGGCGTTGGACAGCCCTAACGGCATGACCAAATATTCAAAATGGCACAAAGGTGTTTTAAATGCCATCTTCCACTCGTCCCCGTCCCGAATGTGGACTAAATGATACGCATTACAGAGGTCGAGGTTGGTGAAAAAACACGCCTGTTGGTGTAACTGAAACACTGAATTAATGAGAGGTAGCGGATACTTATCCTTCTGGGTAATCGCGTTAAGCTTACGGTAATCAATACATGGCCGCAGAGACCCATCCTTCTTCCCCACAAAAAAGTACCCCACGCTGAGTGGAGCGGACAACGGGCAAATTGTGCCGGCTCTCAGGGAGTCTTTAATGTAGGTCTCCATCACCTCCCTCTCCAGCCCAGATAAACCGTAGAGCCAGCTGGACGGCAGCCGCGCACCCAGGAGGAGATCAATAGCACAGTCGTAGCCCGGGTGAGGTGGTAAAGATAGGGTCCTAGACTTGCTGAAGACCTCCCCTAAGTCATGATAAACCTTGTGTCATAACCTTGGACTCAGGGAACACACGCACACGGGCTCGGGAAGATTTAATGTTTTTATTAACAGACAAGGGTGTATGAGTGCGTGAGTGGGAATGGAGATGTGGTGTGGGCGGACACCGTGCCAGGTGTGCGGAACAGCTCGCCGTTCGATCAGGTAACCCTGAGGGGAGAGCAGAGCAGGAGGTTAGATGTAGCCGACCACACCGTGGGAATAATCTGTTACGTTTGCTCACGTGCAGGGGAATGCGTGGCTGGCGTTGGCTTGACAGCTGTGTCCTGGAAGACAATGCGGCTGTGCGCCCTTGACGCGTCGAAGCCATGCGGGCGGAGAAGAGGCGAGGAGGAGGGATAGCTGCCGCCTGGGAATCCACCTGTGCACAGGGGAAGGACTGAAGAGAAGGTAAGGGAATGATGAGTTGCTTACGTGTAGAGAGCGATGACGGTAGAGACCGGATCTGTTGCCGTGTAGAGGAGTAGATGCGAAGACGACTCCAGGCCGAAGCAGAGGGCAGAGTGGAAGATATAGCTCACCGCCAATGAGGCACAGGTGTGCGCGCAGCTGATGATAATGATCGGCGAGAGCCAGGTGTAACAGTACTCCCCCCCCCCCCGAGCAGCGCCTCCCGGCGCTGGCTTACCTGGGTGCGTCCGATGGAACTCCGTGATGAGACTGTCGTTCAGCACCCAGGACGGCGGCACCCAGGACCTGTGCTCCGGGCCATATCCCTCCCAGTCCACCAGGTACTGGAGACCGCGACCACGGTGGCGGGAGTCCAGGATGGCCGTGACACTCCAAGCAGGATCTCCATCAAGCAACCTGGGGGGAGGAGGGGTCTTGGGAGGAGGACAGAGAGGGTCAGTCAGCACAGGTTTAACACGAGACACATGGAAGGTAGGGTGGACCCGGAGGGAGGGGGGAAGGGCCAAGCGTACAGCCACCGGGTTAACAATCTTGGTGATGGTGTACGGCCCGATGAACCGTTGCGCCAGCTTCCTCTTCTCCGCCTTCAACTTGATGTCTTTGGTTGACAGCCAAATGCGCTGACCCACCTGGTACTCAGGAGCGGCCCTCCTGTGGCGATTGGCGAAGCGAGAGTTGCGCTCCGCTGTGCGTAACAGAGCCTGGCGCGTACTTGTCCAAAGGCGCCGGCAGCGCCTTACATGAGCCTGGACCGACGGAACCGCCACCTCCTTCTCCTCCTCTGGGAACAGCGGCGGATCGTACCCCAAGGATGCCCGGAACGGAGACATGCCAGTGGCCGAGGAAAGGGTGGAGTTGTGGGCGTACTCGACCCAGGGCAGGCAGGTGCTCCAGGAGGACGGATTGGACGAGGTGATGCAGCGCAGGGTTGCCTCCAGCTCCTGGTTTGTGCGCTCACACTGGCCGTTGGTCTGGGGATGGTGGCCAGAGGACATGCTCACCGTGGCCCCCAGCGCACTGCAGAAGGCGCCCCATACCTTGGAAACAAACTGGGGACCCCGATCCAAGACCACGTCCAACGGGATCCCATGCAGCCTCACCACATGCTGAGTCAGCAGCTCAGCCGTTTCCCGTGCCGAGGGGAGCCCACGGAGAGGCACAAAGTGGGCGGCCTTGGAGAACCGGTCGACAATAGTCAAGATGGTGTCGTAGGAATTAGACTTAGGGAGGCCGGTAACAAAATCCAAGGCCACATGGGACCACGGTCTCCCAGGAACTGGTAACGGGTGGAGGAGACCCGCTGGAGGGGAAGTGGAGGTCTTACCCACGGCGCACTGAGGACAGGCACGGACGTAGTTGGAGACGTCACCTCTGAGACCCGGCCACCAGAAGGACCACTGAATAAGCTCCACCAGCCGAGAAGTACCAGGATGGCAGGCGAACTTGGACGTGTGGGCCCAATGGATGGCGTCGCCCCGAACCGACGATGGGATGAACAACCTCCCGACTGGGCCGCCGCCAGGATCAGGCTCAGCTTCTTGTGCCTTTCGGACCTTGGCCTTTATTCCCCATGCAACAGCTCCCACCACACACGAGGATGGGAGGATGGTATGCTCACGGTCCGCCGGTTCCTCGGGTTCGAACTGCCTGGAGAGCGCGTCTGGTTTGCCGTTCTTAGATCCAGGCCGGTAGGTGATGGTGAACCTGAAGCGACAAAAGAACAGTGACCAACGCGCCTGGCGGGCGTTCAGGTGCTTGGCCGTCCTCAGGTACTCCAGATTTTTGTGGTCGGTCCAGACCACGAACGGCTGAGAAGCCCCCTCCAGCCAATGGCGCCACTCCTGAAGAGCCAGCTTCACCGCTAGGAGCTCCCGATCCCCGATGTCATAGTTCCGTTCAGCGGGGGAGAGACGACGAGAGAAGAAGGTGCAGGGGTGTACCTGCCCATCCACTGGCGAGCGCTGGGAAAGCACTGCTCCCACCCCTGTGTCAGATGCGTCCACCTCCACCATGCACTGGAGAGCGGGGTCCACCTGGGTGAGGACCCGGGAGGAAGCGAACTCCGTCTTCAGGGCCCTGAAGGCCGAGGCAGCCTCTTCGTTCCACCTAAACGGCACCTTGGGGGAGGTGAGGCGGGTCAGGGGGGCGGAAATGGCGCTGTACTTGGGTACGAAGCGGCAGTAGAAATTAGCAAAGCCTAGGAACTGTTGCACCTGCTTCCTAGAAGAGGGGGTAGGCCACTCCACCACCGCTTTAACCTTAGCTGGGTCGGGGAGGACCTGATTATGGGCAATTACAAACCCCAAAAAGGAAGTCTGGTTGGTGAAAAATTCACATTTCTCCGCCTTTACATACAACCTGTTCTCCAGGAGACGCTGAAGGACCCGCCTCACGTGGACCTGGTGTTGCTCCCTGGACCGGGAGAAGATCAGAATGTCGTCCAGGTACACAAACACGAAGACCCCCAGGAAATCCCGAAGAACGTCGTTAATTAGCCGTTGGAAGACGGCCGGAGCGTTGGTAAGCCCAAACGGCATAACCAGGTACTCGAAATGGCCGCTGGGCGTCCGGAACCCCGTCTTCCATTCGTCACCCTCCCGGATCCGTACAAGATGGTAGGCGCTGCGCAGGTCGAGCTTGGTGAACCAGGTAGCCCCCTGGAGGGAGTCGAAGGCCGAGTCCATCAGGGGCAGCGTGTACTTGTCTCTGATGGTGATGTCATTCAGTGCCCAGAAATCAATACACGGGCGCAGGGACCCGTCCTTCTTCCCCACAAAGAAGAACCCAGCACCAACCGGGGACGAGGATGGTCGGATAATGGTTGCGCTGAGCAACTCCTTGATGTCGACATCCATGGCCTC
Source organism: Pholidichthys leucotaenia (assembly GCA_020510985.1). NCBI lineage: Eukaryota > Metazoa > Chordata > Actinopteri > Cichliformes > Pholidichthyidae > Pholidichthys > Pholidichthys leucotaenia. Next base: position 129,164,170 of record CM035840.1, on the reverse strand, counting down.
ACGCTCCGGGGCAGACAGGCTGTAGAGGCGACCAGATGGTAACGGCGCCCCCGGGCGGAGGGGGCGCCGTTACCTGTCCGAGATCATGGAACTCAGGAGGCACCAGAGATAAGTCCGGAGGCGGGGAGTCCGGCGTCGGGTGCGGCACCGAGGGGGCACAGGCGGCAGACTGGAGACAGGAGCTCATACAGAACGTGCTCCAGGAGAGAACGCTGCCGGACTGCCAGTCTAGGACGGGGTTGTGGAGCCGCAGCCAGGGGTAACCCAAGATGACAGGAGAAGACGAGGTGGGTAGCACGATCAGGCTGAGGTCCCCCCTGTGATTGCCGGAGATGATCACCGGAACCTGTTAAGTCTTATGGGTAGCAGTCACTAAGGGCGAGTGAGCAAGGGTGATTAATTTCAAGGGAGATGACAGGGCTTGGCAGGGGATGCCCAAGTGGGTTACCAGGCCTTGTGAAATAAAATTTTGTTCCGCCCCTGAGTCCACCAGTGCATGTGTGGTGTGCGCAGTGGAGTTATGGCAAAACCTAACCGGAAGGATGCATTTGGTGAGGGTGCTTGAATGGGAGGCGTCCGCGAGACCCCCAAGAGCGACTCGCGGAAGTTCCCTTTTGGCCGAACCGGGCAATTCTCCACTGAGTGCTGATCCCCTCCGCAATACATGCAGAGAGACAGCTCTCGGCGGCGCTGTCGTTCCGCAGGAGAAAGCCTGGCCCTACCCACCTGCATTGCCTCCGGGGCATCGGCGGACCCAGGAGCGGGAACCACCAGGGGGCGAGACTGAGGAACCCGGGTGGAAGCTTCGCCAGAGCCAACGGAAGTGCGGCGCTCGGCGGCCCACTCCCTCAGCCTGTTGTCAATACTAATGGCTAAGGATGTTAAATCAGCTAATTTGTCCGGCAGCTCCCGGGAGGCCAGCTCGTCCCACAGGGAGGAGTTCAGACTGCGAGCGAAGAGGCCACAGAGCGCCGCTTCGCCCCAACCAGATTCCTCCGCTGCCACCCGGAAGTCGACAGCGTAGTCGGCGGCAGACCAGCTACCCTGACGAAGGTTTAACAATCGGGCGCCAAAGGTGTTATCGTGAGCGGGATGGTCAAACACCTCCTTAAACTGTCGCACGAATTGGGCATAGGTCAGGCTCGCGTAGCTGGGTCTTGCCATCACGGCATAGGCCCAAGCTAACGCTCGCCCTCCCAGAAGGTTAGCTACGTACCCAATTCGGCTGTGATCGGACGGAAAGTCTCCGGGGACACGCTCAAACACCAACTCACACTGCAGGAGGAACCCCCTCGCCTCACCGGGTCGCCCGGTGAAGCGCGCTGGGGTTGGGATTGGTGTGAGTTGGGTCAGCGGACCCACACTACCGAGACTGACCGAGGAGGAGATGGAAGCCGACCCGCCGGAAGGTGCCGGAGGGGCCAAGCGGCTCATTCGCTGGACAATTTGGGTAAGCTGATTGTTAACTGTCTGTTGCTGTTGAGCAATTAAATCAACCCGAGCCTGTAGGTTGGAAAAGCGGCGTGCCAGCCCGCTGTCCGCTGAGTCTCTTTGCTGGAGTTGTACTGTCATAACCTTGGACTCAGGGAACACACGCACACGGGCTCGGGAAGATTTAATGCTTTTATTAACAGACAAGGGTGTATGAGTGCATGAGTGGGAATGGAGATGTGGTGTGGGCGGACACTGTGCCAGGTGCGCGGAACAGCTCGCCGTTCGACCAGGTAACCCTGAGGGGAGAGCAGAGCAGGAGGTTAGATGTAGCCGGCCACACCGTGGGAATAATCTGTTACGTTTGCTCACGTGCAGGGGAATGCGTGGCTGGCGTTGGCTTGACAGCTGTGTCCTGGAAGACAGCGCGGCTGTGCGCCCTTGACGCGTCGGAGCCATGCAGGTGGAGAAGAGGCGAGGAGGAGGGAAAGCCGCCGCCTGGGAATCCACCTGTGCACAGGGGAAGGACTGAAGAGAAGGTAAGGGAATGATGAGTTGCTTACGTGTAGAGAGCGATGATGGTAGAGACCGGATCTGTCGCCGTGTAGAGGAGTAGATGCGAAGATGACTCCAGGCCGAAGCAGAGGGCAGAGGGGAAGATATAGCTCACCTCCGATGAGGCGCAGGTGTGGGCGCAGCTGGTGATAATGATCGGCGAGAGCCAGGTGTAACACCTTGGGCACAGAACTGAGATCCACCGGCTAAGCCGGAGGGGAGGAGATCGGGAGTGAAGGCGAACATGTGGCCGAACAGAGACATGACAAAAGGCAGAAAGGACTCCAGGATGAAATGGAGCCCTGACTCCAGTCAATAATGGGGTTGTGGGTGCAGAGCTAATGATACCCCAGAATAAAGCTGGTGTTAGATTGGGGCAGGACATAAAACTGAAAACCTCACAGTGATTACCAGACAGAATGACTGAAATGGGCTTAGTCTGCTTGGCAATCACCGCGATGGTACTGCCTGAAACTGCCAAGACTGACAAAGGTGTTGGAACATTCCTGGTGGGTATCTGCAATATCAGCACCATGGCCTGCTAGATAAAATTTTGTTCCGCCCCCGAATCAACCAGGGCGGAGGTTTTGAACTTGACCTCAGGTAAATGAATGAGGGCCGAAAGTTCAAAACGATTGGGAGGATTTTGCGAGGACCCTCCCACCAGATCCCCCACAGTTACTGACGGGCCGGGTCTTTTGGCCTCACGGGACATTTCGAAACAGCGTGACCTGGGACCCCACAATAGAAACACACACCCTCCTTTTCTCGACGCTGACACTCCTCCTGAGTCAGATGGGACCAACCAAGTGCCATCAGCTTGGAGGGGGCCGGCGGAGCAGCACCAAGGGGAGGGGCAGCCAGTCGGGAAGGGAGCGGAGAGACAGCAGCCTTCCGCTCCTTCGCTCGTTCCCTAAACCTGTTGTTGAGGGCCACGGCCTGCGTGATGAGCTCATCCAAGGAGGAGGGAGACACATGGATAGCCAGCTCATCGCGGTGATGTAAATTCAGATCTGAGAGGAACGCGCTGCGCAGGGCAACATCGTTCCAGCCGGAGTCCGCCGCAATGACCCAGAACTCAGTAGAGAAATCGGCCACAGACCGATCCCCTGCCGAAGCCCCATAAGTGGGCTAACAATATTCCCCTTACTCTCTGAATGGTTGAAAGTCCCTGAGAACTCTTACACAAATCGCTCAAATGAATAAAAGGGTCATTCCAGGCTGCTCAAGATGGACTGTGCCTACTTGAGCACCATCCCCCACAACAAGATCAAGAAATGTATTTTGGAAACATCATCAATACACTCCCCCTACACCTGCTGGAAATACAACCGGCAGTGTAGCAGGAACCCATTGCAACCCCCCCCCCCCCCCCCCCATAGGGAGCAGGTGTGGGAACAGAGTTGTTCCTGCGGATGGCAACAGCTGCTGGGGCAGCAGGTGCAGGAGGAGGCACTGCACCAGAAAGCTGACACAGGTGCATGGTAACAGTCGCCAATTGCTGAGTGATAGTTTGAAGCTGCTCAGAAAGAAACACGACCTGGAGTTCCATGGCACCCAAACGATCAAGTGCTGACTGTTCGGCTTGCTGAGTGCTCGCTGAGCCTTGATCCTGGCTGGATTGTTCGGTCATGATTCAGATCAGGGTTAGACTCAAACGCAGAGCTCCAGGAACAATCACTTAGCCTCCAATGAAAAGTTTCACAAATTTATTGAAATATCACAGAAAATAAAAATGCATAGTCCAAGAAAAACGAAACACAAAAGCGCCAACTTAAATTTCCACAAGACAGGTGCCACACGTAGCCTACGGGAGAGAGCAGACAGAGGTTTTAAGGGACAGATTCTCCAAAGGGAGAATAATGCCGGAAAACACACTTACAACTTCAGCAGTGGAGTCCAGCGGGGAACTCCAGCAAGGACCAGGGGATGGGGGAAAGACAGCGACCTGGGTGGAAGTCCTGATCTTCCTGGTCAGACGAGCATGATCAGCTCCAGAGACACACCTGCGGGTGGCAGCATCCTGAGGAGGAGGACACAGAAGGTAAGTATACAGATAACTTTGATAATGAGACAGAGCTTGACATAAATTGTGGCTGCAAACTCAGATGATCCAGCTATGAGCTCTCCACACGTTGGATCTTAAATACGCTGGCTCATCAGATGCAGCAGGTGTGTAATCATGCATGTGTGTCCAATCTTCCAGAGCGGGAAACAGGAATAGGAGGGGAGAGGAAGTACGCTCGCCTGATCATCACACAAACAAAAAAATAAGAAATCAGGAAGGGGGCAAACACTTTTCCACACCATTGTAAATGAATTCACATGGGGAAAAGCAGGCACTGGCTACGATAACACAGGAAACAACAAAGGAACTTTGACAATAAGGGCTGACTAAGAAATAAGGATAAACAAGAAACCCAGTGGACATAAGAACTCAGGGCAGCAAAGGGGGTGAAATCAGAATATGAAAAATACCCAGGAACTAAGAAATACCACTAACGACCATGAAACAGGTAACAAAATGTCCAAAAATAACAAAAAGCGTGGACATGGTTAGAAACCATGTCCAGAACATAACAGCTAGTATCTCACAGCGGTAAATGCTGTAGAACATACATGAATGCTGTACTTTTGGGGTTTGTCAGGGTTTGTTAAAGGTTGTAAAAGAGTGTTTAAGGTCACAAACCATTTTGTGTTAAATGTTATTGAACAATTACTAGTGTTCTCTACTTGGTGAACCAAAAAGATCTTTTTTGTTACAGTTATTTGCAAATGTGTTGGAACCATTTGCAAATGCTTACCACTATTTTCCAAACATTTATGGAAAAATGCATTCGCAAATAAAAAATAATAATAAGATTTTCAAAATTTCAACATGTTCAAAATATTTCTGCAACAAGAAAAACTGCAATGTTTTATGAAACCTGAAAGTGCTATGTTCATAAATGTTCTTCAACATTCAGTGCTCCATGAGATACAGGGTAAGAGCTTATAATGACTGCAGTAAGCAGTACAGGAGTTTCCACGAATTAAGTAGATTACTATGAACCCACGCTAGTACTCTTTCTATGGTAGCAGCAGAACTGTAACTATCACAATCCATGACATTATTCATTTTATAAGTAAGATGAAATGAAAGGATTTAATGGTCAAAAGAAAGAGGCAGTGCTGTAAGGCCCCACACAGTAGAAGAAATCACATACAGCTGAGACTTCAATAGTTCAAGATGTGTTAATCTTTTTTGCTGTATTCTTAATTATGTTACATCAGTTTACTATATGAATTTCTTATTAGTCATGCAGCAGAAATTTGTTTTGTATTAACATCTTATTTTTTAAGTAACCCTAAACTTCTCTGTGAAATGATTGAAGCTTATATTGTTTATTTCTGTTATATTCCATAAAAAACATCAACGTAAGATGCTTCAAAAAGAAAATGTATGATGAGCCAGGGATGTGCAATTCTGATTTGCCAAGATAATCCATCAATCTGTCAAGTGTTGCATATTGAAATTCTGATTAAACAGCATATTTGTTTGTTGAACAGCTTTTCTTTGGTTGACCTTGTCGGATAGAGCTTACATTAAATAAGTCTTCAAGATGCTGAAAAAAGTAAACTTTATGTTGTCGCTGCTCATGAAGTGACCATTTCTAACCTTTTTTGGATTGGTTTTGATGATTATGAACAGAATTATGAATCTTTTTTTAGATGGACATGTGTACACAGGAACCATCCATCCATCCATCCATCTTCTTCCGCTTAATCCTTTTCGGGTCGCGGGGAGGCTGGAGCCTATCCCAGCATCTTTGGGTGAGAGGCAGGGTACACCCTGAACAGATCGCCAGTCCATCGCAGGGCCAACACAGAGAGACAGACAACCATTCACTCTCACAGCCATACCTAAGGACAATTTAGAATCCCCAGTTTCATTCCTATTAACCTAACTTAAATGTTTTTGGCATGTGGGAGGAAACCGGAGAAATCCCGGAGTAAATCCATGCAGACACAGGGAGACCATGCAAACTCCACACAGATCACTGTTGGTCGGAGGCTGGGATCGAACCTGGGATCCCCTGGCCAAGGGTGAGTTGCTGTGCTGCCGCAGTGCTAACCACTCCGCCACCGCACTGCCCGTACACAGGAACCTTTAAAGTTAATTAGGTTGGTGTGACAATTTTATTTTAATATAAATACTACTATGTGTCAGTGCATGAAATTATGATCACTTGTCAGAATGTCACTTCCAACAGATGCAGATTTTGCCACACTGACTTGGGAAATTCCTATCTTGTATTTTTACAGCAAGGGTAACCACAGTACTGCTGTTTTTACATTAATTACTCTGAGCATCTTGATAACGCTGAAACAAGACTTGTTTCCCCTCCTTACTGTAAGTGGAATTCACTCTTCAAACTGGATAATGCTGCTCTCATGGAAGTGTCACATGCAGCCACTTTTCTCTACACAACCACTTTTTCTCATCCCTCAATTTCACATTATCAGCTCAAAGTACAAATTGGTGCTCAGTGGCTTGATGTTAAATTGAAATTCATTGAAGCATTTACATGACATTTAGCAATGGTTGCATAATGCAGGAATAATAAAACGTCTCAATTTGAACTGATTCACTTTCTACCTCGTGCAGGCTCATCATTAAACCTACATATCCACTTGCATTTCTGCATTTTCTGAGATTTTTTTTTTTTTTTTTGCATATGTGTGGTTACATGGTAATCCATCCATCTTCTTCTGCTTAATCCTTTTCGGGTCGCGGGGGGGCTGGAGCCTATCCCAGCATCTTTGGGCGAGAGGCAGGGTACACCCTGGACTTATCGCCAGTCCACCGCAGGGCCAACACAGAGACAGACAACCATTCACTCTCACAGTCATACCTAAGGACAATTTAGAATCCCCAGTTTCATTCCTATTAACCTAACTTACATGTTTTTGGCATGTGGGAGGAAACCGGAGAAATCCCGGAGTAAATCCACGCAGACACGGGGAGAACATGCAAACTCCACACAGATCACTGTTGGTCGGAGGCTGGGATCGAACCTGGGATCCCCTGGCCAAGGGTGAGTTGCTGTGCTGCCGCAGTGCTAACCACTTCGCCGCAGTGCTGCCCGTTACATGGTAATGACTCAATTTACATATAGTATATCATGTCTTTGTGGAGATATGCTTAGAAAAAATTGTACTGTGACCTTAATGTACAGATTTAAATTTAAGAAACTTAAGTTATTTTGGGGGCCTCCCATACAAAGGATGCATATGCACAAAAACATGGCATACACCCTTTTTCTGGCTAAATTTCAGATGTATCAAGAATGAAATGACTGTGGAAATGTGTGCAGCTCCACTCCAACTTCATGTCTGGCGTATGCACGTTCCTGCAGTTATTGATCTGTTGACGGCACTTACATCCCAATCTACATGACATTGAGTGCACATGACAGAATACCAGACTCCTCCCTTGACACACCTCCATGTAAATATGCAAATAGATGTAAATATGTCCTGCATGTGAGATTCTGCTCTCTGCACAATCAAAAATCATTTGTACATTTGGGAGAAAGAGGAACTTGACATAAAAAATGTTATTCTACCTTAATTGTATTCTTGATTTAGAAAGTTGAAAATATATAATGTAGCATTACTTGAAAACAAGTTAAGTGGCCAGATACTGTATTAAAGTTGTTGTGTTGAGATTTTCTTGTGCTGCAATTTGTTATGTTTGCACCATTAGCATGGCACTGTAGCAGGGAAAGATGAATGAATGAATGAATGAATGAATGAATGAATGAATGAATTTATTTCGGATAGTACATTACAGGTTAAAAGAAACTGTATAATATAACAACAAGGTCAAATTAGACAAAGACTCCTTCTACTATACAATTCCACGTGAGTTATCCGAAATGGGTGATGGCTGAAGCCGCAGCTTATATTGCCCACCCATATTCCATCCAAGAATTCAAAGGAGAAAAAAGAGAAAACAAGACAAGAGCGATTACAATTTAAAACAAGGCTAAGACAAAATATGACTGAGAGAAAAAGAAAACTGAGCTAGTCTAAGTTAAGCGGTTACTATTCAAAAACAAATCTAAGACATAGTGTCACAGAGAAAAAAGAAAAACTAAGCTATAACACAACACAGGCTGGAAATGTCAATCCTTATGTGAGTTTACATGTCGTCTTGTAAATATGTTTGGAGTATTTCTTCCTTTAGTTTTTGTTTAAATTGTCCAAGCTTTGTACATGATTTTAATTCAGGTCCAAAATCGTTCCATAATCTGACACCTTGCACTGAAATACAGTGTTGCTTGGTAGTTGTTCTCACTCTAGGCTTTTGAAATATACATGTTCCTCTGAAGTGATATCGTTTCTCCCTTGTTTGGAACAACTTTTGGATATTTGCGGGCAGTGATAGATTCTTCACTTTGAACATTATTATTGCGGTTTTAAAGTCGATCAGATCTTTCAACTTGAGAGTTTTTTGTTTAAGAAAAAGTGGGTTTGTTGGTTCCCTGTAAGCTGCTTTGTTGATTATTCTAATAGCTCTCTTTTGAAGCATAAAGAGTGGATATATGTTTGTTTTATATGTATTTCCCCATACCTCATTACAATATGTCATGTATGGGAGTATTAATGAATGATACAAGGTGTATAGTGTGGGTTGATTCAGCAAATTTTTCACTCTGTGTAATATTGCAATTGATTTGGATACTTTACCTTTTATATAATTAATATGTGGCTTCCAACACAGTTTGTTATCAATTATTACTCCAAGGAATTTAGTTTCGGATACCCTTTCAATCTCTACACCATTTACACTGAGTTTGGGTACTGGGTAGTTGTGATGGTTGTTAAAGACTATAAATTTTGTCTTGCTTAAATTGAGCGTTAATTTGTTTGAATCAAACCACAGTTTCAGCTTTCCTAATTCCTTTCCGAGTGTATCCAGAAGTTGTTCCAAGTTGTTTCCACTGCATAGCAGGTTAGTGTCATCAGCAAACAATATTAAGTCCATTTTTTCTGAAACTTTACATATATCATTTATATACATATTGAATAATAATGGTCCCAAAACTGAACCCTGTGGGACTCCACAGGTGACCTTCAGTAGCTCTGAGTTTTTGTTGTTAACACATACAAACTGATATCTATTCTTTAAGTAACTTCTTAACCAGGACAGTGCTACCCCTCTGATACCACAATTTTGTAGTTTCTTTAATAATAGATTGTGATCTACTGTATCAAATGCTTTTTTAAGATCCAGGAATACTCCAACTGAATACTCTTTATTTTCAATGGCTGTTGATATTTTTTCTGTAAATTCCATTAAGGCATATGCTGTTGTCCTTTTGTGTCTGAACCCATATTGCTGCTCACACAATAAATCATTCTTCAGTATGAAGTTGTCAATTCTCTCATAGAATATTTTTTCAAGTATCTTGGAAAATTGCGGTAATAGTGAAATTGGTCTGTAGTTGGAGAGTTCCCTTAGTTCTAAGGGCATCTTAAAGATGCCCTTAGTTGTCGTATATTATAATGATGTCAGCACTGAACTCTGTTGAGCCTCCTGATAAGAGCTGTTATGTAGCAATGCAATAGAAATGCAAATTTAGAAATATAAAAATGTGGAAGCACAAATAATTCTTGAGCTGTAGGTAATCTATTAAACAAAAATAACAGATAAAGAAATAAGAAGAATATACATTAAAAATTAGAAAAACAAATGTGAAAACATGAATGATTCACATCTTGAATTGCAGAACATTTATAAAACAAAAATAGATACAGAAGGTTGAACAATACATTAAAAATATTCAACATTTTCATATTTGTATGTATATTTTTCAGCTTTCTGTATCCTTTTTATTTGTTTTATACATTTTTCTACAATTCCAGATTTGTGAATTATTTGTTTCCATATTTTTATATTGTGTATTTTTTTTTATTTTTATCCATGTTTTCACCTTTTTTAAAATCTTTTTTAAATTTATCTTTTATACATTTTCTACAATTCAAGATTTGAGAATTATTGTTGTTTTCAAATTTTTATATTTCCCATTTGTTTGTACTTCTATTGTATATATTATTCAACTGTCAGTTTTATTTATATACGTATATATTTTTATTTTTATTTTATTTATTTATTTTTTTTGATTTTCACGGGGTGGAGGTGATCCAACTGGATGTATTACTTGTTCATCGTGGGCCATATTACAACGATGTGGTCCATAATGAGTTGTTACTGATGCAGAATGTGTTCATGGATGTCTCCAAATTCATTTCCTTATCAAAGCAGCACATAAATGAATTTTCCACCAAGCACATGGTCAAGAAAGGTTGGTCTAGTTATTAAGAGGTGTGTTTTGGATAATTCAATCCAAAGTGCTCCTGTCTTGTTAATACACAGAAGTGCATTATCCAAAGTGAACTCTGATCATGACAGTTTGTTTGAGATGGGTTTTGCGCTGGCCAAAGCCTGTGTGGGTGAACGAAAATGCACATGATAGCTGCTTGGTAATAAGGAAGGCATCAATCACAGTTGATGCCCAGTTAGTTATTTTAGAGAGAACAAAAGGGAACTAAATCTACAATAGATTTTGTCTGCTAAATTCTTATGATGTTTAGTTGACTAAAACTAGACTAAAACTAAAACAGTTTAAAATTTTCTGTTAAAATTAACACTGGTCTAAATCAAATAAACGTATTTAAGCCCAACAAACTTAATAATTAGATGGCAAGATTTTATACTTCAATTCAAATTATAATTAAAATTTAACTACTTAAAATTAATTAAAAGTAATATCATTCCATCAGCGCCCAAATCATCAGATGCAAAATATAAGATCCTAAACATTGCTGGGTCAGTGCATAACTCAATCATACTTTAGCAATATTGCACGAGAGTAAGTTACGGTATTGTGAATATACGTACGCCTGGCGTGATATGGCTTGTATCACACCCGGAGCTAGTATATTTATGATACCGTAACAAGCCCGAGTGTAATATTGCTTTAATACAACAGTTCCACAAGCACAATTTAATAAATGACAGCAATACTGGACAAAATATTATGATTTGTTTGTTTAACCAGTTATTTTGCACAGCCGAGAAAAAAAAATAGCCCCTTTTAAATGTAACCAGTACCTGCTGCTAAACATCTCAATCAGCATGAAGACATCTATTGTCATTTCACACACGTAAACAAAATAAATATTGTCAAGTGCAAAAGTAATGTGTTTTAAAAACATACCGGTTGACTCGATACTTCTGAAAGTCCCAGATCAAAATGTATCCAATGTCGGTCGCCAGAAACACTGGTAGTTAGTCAATAGCTAATAGTTAGCATGCTAGCGACTTAGCACATGCTAACGATTTAGATAAGAGATGAGAAGAGAAGAGACGTTTAAAAAGTCCCTTTATTGTACAATTCAAAAATATAAAATCACCATCATACCATCATTCCACCCAAGTGTTCCACATTTCAAAAATTCAAACATAACTCATCCCCCTCCCCCACAGAACACAAAACACTCCCAACAGTCCATTTATTGGTGAACCCCTCCAAATTGGCCACCATTTTATAATAAGAATACTCCACCTGGAGTCTGACTTTTAACAGGGCCTTAAAAACAGACACGGGGTCCACATTGCCAGTGTTAATAGTCCGGTTTTTCCTTGTCAGCCAAATGGCAAGTTTAGCGGTACCAGACAGGAAGTTTATCAAAATATGCACAGACTTCTTTGCCACTTTGTACTTCGGACCATAAATAAACAAACCAAAAGAAAAACATTCACCAAAATCATGAAACCACACTTTCAAAAGATCAAAAAGCCCAGAAAAACTAAAACATTTAACAAACAAGTGTTTCAGGGTCTCGACTTGAGAACAAAACAAACAACCCTCCCCAACACTAGGATCCAGGTGTGCTCTGTATTTATTTGTAGCTATTGCCCCATGTACAATCCTCCACTGGAGATCTGCTGTCCGTTTCTCTATAGGGGGCTTGTACATGGAGTGCCAGCTGCCTTTTGGGGAGAATACCGGCCCCAAAACCCCCGCCCACTTCGACTCTTTTACCCCCGTCAGAGAGCGCAGATTTAGAACTTTCACACAGATGTGATACGCCGTCTTCTTCCCTACAGCCTGGAACTTGCCCAGACGAGGAGTTCTGAAAGACAGCAGGTGGTCTTCTTCCTCCTGCCACTCTCCCACTGCTGGACTTATGGAAAGGGCAGGAAAGCTGAACACAGTGTCCTCATCCCATTGATCAGAAAGAGTGTGGTTTTCCACAAAGGCTCTCAGTGGTCGTGGCAGGGCAGCACACACTTCCTTCACCACCCTATGCACCAGTCTGACAGATGTAATATTGGCTTTCCGCCTCAGCGTTTCTATGGACGTGGTTGACATCTTCATCAGATGACCAAGCTTGGTGCAGCCCGCCTCTCTTAAACAGGTTCGCAGACTGACAGACTGCAGCATTTGAGTGTCCATGAATCCATTGAAAAACAACGGTTCCTCAAACAGCCACATACCTGGTGTCTCCTCAGGAATACGGGCTACAGTGAAGACTTGCCATGCATGCAAGACAGAAGCATAAAAGGCAGAAAGTCCAGTAAAGTCCACCTCCCCGGATTTCACGAGGAAAAGCTGCTTATCGTAGCCCAAGCGGCCAAATGTCCTCAGGAGCAGTTTTGCAGTGTCCATCCAGCAGGGGCCACATCCATAGAGGAACCGCTGCGCAGTCTGAAGCCTAAAACAGGTGATCTTGGACTGTATGTCAACCAGGCCCTGTCCTCCCTCGGCAACAGGCAGATAGAGAGCAGCCGCACGCACCCAGTGTCGACCAGACCAAAAGAAGTCCACAATCATCTTCTGGACCTCCTCCACCAGGCTCCTGGGCGGTGTCAAAGCGATAAGTCTATGCCAAAGAGCCGAAGCGACCAGATTATTGGTGACCAGAACTCTTCCCCTATAAGACAGCTGTGGTAGCAACCAATTCCATTTAGAAAAACGGGCACACACCTTCTCCTTAAATCCCTCCCAGTTCTTGCTTTCAAAGTCCTCAGAACCCAAAAACACCCCCAACACTTTAAGACCGGCTTTCCCCCACAGAAGACCTCCAGGTAGATGAGGAATGTCTTGATGTGTCCACTGCCCCACCAATAAACCCTCACTTTTGCCCCAGTTTACCCGTGCAGAAGATGCTTTTTCATAAATAGATAGAGTGTCCACCAAACACTGTACATCCCTGTGGGATGTGATGAAAATGTTAACGTCGTCTGCATAAGCAGACAAGACGAGTGGACGACAACTACTGGAGGGCCCCGGCAGGGTCAAACCACCCAGATGAGTGCGCAACCTGCACAGCAAAGGCTCAATAGCCAAGCTATACAGTTGACCCGAGATCGGACAACCCTGCCTTATTCCCTGATGTACAGGGATTGGCCGACTCAGCCCTGCCCCCATCTTTACCAAACACTCAGCTCCATTATATAACATATTAACACATGTCAAAAAAATATTGCCAAAACCAAACCCCTTAAGTGTGGAAAACAAATAGGAATGGTCAGCCCTATCAAAAGCCTTTTCCTGGTCCAAAGACACAATACCAAACTTTAAATCATAACATTTACTAAGATTAAGAACATCACGTATGAGAAAAATATTGTCCATAATGGTTCGATCAGGAATACAATATGTTTGATCTCTATCTATGATTACATCCAAAACATTTTTTTAATCTATTTGATAGGGCTTTAGAAAGCACCTTGTAGTCTGTGCAAAGAAGAGCAACGGGCCTCCAGTTTTTAAGCAAGGCCAAGTCCCCTTTCTTAGGCAGCAGGGATAGTACTGCACGCCGACAGGAGACAGGCAAAGATCCAGTTCTGTAACAGTCAATTAGAACGTCATAAAAATCTGATCCTATAATGTCCCAAAAGTGCTTAAAAAAGTCAGAGGAGAGACCGTCAAGTCCAGGTGCACGTCCCAGAGCCATTTGATTAACTGCTACAGTTAACTCATCCAAGGTCAGTTCGCAGTCCAGAGCAGCCCTTTCCCCTGGGCTGAGCTTGGGAAGACCCTCAAAGAGTTGATTTCGAGATTCTATGCAGCATGGTTCTGCACCAAACAGGGCCCCATAAAAATCCACTGCATGGCTCCTCATCTCAGATGGATTTGTAGTTATTTGACCATGTGGGAGTTTTAAACAAGTCATCAATTTCTTTTTTTGCGGCAGACTTCTCCAGATTGAAAAAAAAGGACGTTGGGGCGTCCATGTCCTTCAGCTGAGTAAACCGGGACCTAACAAGGGCTCCCTTCACTCTTTCCCGCAGCAAAGAGCTCAGGGCTGATCTCTTCTCCTGCAACAAAGGACCCGAGGTAGAATCCTGATCCCTAATCAAACTCTTCTCCAGCCTCTTAACAGTGTCCTCAAGTTCACAAACTTTGGTTCTGCTGATAGCAGTCGAGTTTGCAGTATACTGCTGACAAAAAATGCGAATTTGCACCTTGCCAACCTCCCACCACTGTCCTAAGGAACTAAAACGAGGCTTTGTAGCCCTCCAGTGTTCCCAGAAACACACAAAATAATGACAAAAAGCGTTGTCTTGAAGGAGCTTATTGTTGAAATGCCAATAGGATCTAGTTCTTTCCCCTGGTGAAATGATTAACATCACAGAGGCTAGATGATGATCTGTAAAACCGACAGGACTTATGTTACTATGAAGAATTCCTGGGCCAAAACTTTGAGAAACATATATCCTGTCTAATCTAGCAGCACTGACCATATTATCTACAACTCTGACCCAGGTATACTGTCTAGTGTTTGCATGTTTAATTCTCCATGTATCCAATAGGTCAAACTGTACAGTGATATTTTTTAAAACTTGTGATGACTGAAGATGAGGTTCTGCATTAGTTCGATCCACAGTAAAATCTAAGGTACAGTTAAAATCACCAGCAACAATAAGTTGATCTTGGTGATAGTTCTGCAATTCATTTTTAAGTTTATTGAAAAAGGCAGTTCTTTCAGAACTCTGATTTGGAGCATAGACGTTGATCAAACAAAACACGGAATTCTCTATTTCTGCCCTAACAAAGAGCAGCCTGCCCTTCACTACCTCCACTACAGATAAAACTGTTGCATTCACAGATTCCCCAAACAAAATGGCTACTCCTGCACTAAAATTTGTACCATGATTGAGTGAAAAAGGGCCCTTCCACCACAAGCCCCAGTCCACTTCATCTGCTGAAGTGGTATGAGTTTCTTGCAAAAACAAAATGTTAAGATTTTTTTGTCTAAACAATTCACTAACTAATCCCCTCTTATGATTGCCCCTCCCACCATTGATGTTTAGGGTTCCTAATTTTATGTTTTGCATAGAGAGATAGAGAAGATAGAAGGCAGGGAGAGACAGCAAAGAGCAGTAAATATATAGGAACACCGTGCTGTGCATACCCATGTAAGCTATTTCATCTGTCGGGTGCGTGTGACCTTTTTTCCTCCTGCTGATTTACGCAGGGCCGTTAGGTGTTTTTTAAGGCGAAAACATTTTCTCTCATCCAGGAGGTCAAGGCCAACCCGCCTTTCCAGCACTTTAACAGATCTAATAAATTTATCGGCGTCACTGAAGTAATCAGTGACTTTAACAGCTCTTTTGTAGGTTTCGTCCAGGAAAACATTTAATTCATCCAGTGAATACAAGCTTTTGCTTTTACTGCAAGTTTCTCCAATAGACACAGTATCAGAATCAGAATCCATTTCCTCATCACAACTTAATTGACTGTTTGATACAGCTGTCTCAGCTGATTGATCGTGATCTGCAGTTTCCTGAACGCCACTTACAGCAGCTGACTGGTGTTGTTCCGTCAGCTGTTCAGAAACATTAGCAGCCACCGGAACCACAGCTGCTGATTTTACAAGCTCTTTCTCACAGCTAGATTCTGATGCACCATCAGTGACTGTTTGGGCGTCATCACCAGCCACGCTCCCAACCGTAAGCTGGGCTGCGGGTGCCACAGCCGGGCTGTCCACAGACACAGCAGCGGGTTCCGGAGCAGGACCAGCGGAAGGCCCCGCAACGTCATCTGTAGTAGCGGCATGAGCGGAGGCTGCACCGCTGGTTTCAGCTGCAGCTTCATCAGAGCCTCCCACACGTTGCTTATGCGGACAAGCGAACCGTTTATGGCCCACGTCTCCACATTCAAAGCACTTCATTTGCCCTGAGCTCGCATACACCATGTAAAAGCCGTCCCCATGTTTAACCCGGAAGGACACTTCTAGCGTTTGAGTGGGCGAGTCCAAAAACATGAACACCTGGCGCCTAAGTGATTTGACATGTTTTAATTTGCTATCCTTACATCCCAAACTCACAGTTCTAAACGGGCCCGCAAATTTCCCAAATCTGCGAAGCTCCGTCTCCAACTGCTCATTAGTGATGAAGGGAGGAACACCTGAAACGGTGATGTGCGTTGATGGAACAGATAACGGGGACACCTGTACATACGTGTCCCCGATTACAACACCGCTCCCAATCAGACTGTGGACATATTCCTCACCAGTCAAAAACACAACGACAGCTTTATTCATTTGTGAGGCAAAGCAGATCATATCATGTCCCACCTTCTCACTCACAGCAAGAAGAACCTCTTCCACAGCAACACTCCTATCCGGCGGCACTATCCTCACTCCCTGCCGGATAGACAGAGGTGGCGTCTCAAAGGACGCCATCCTCCAGCAAATGCCAAAAAAACAAACAAAAACACAAACGCACTCTAAAGACTGAAATAAACTTACCTGAATATGCAGCCAATAACAAAGGATAAAGGAAAAGTCCAAACGTTGTGAAAAAGTATAATCCAAAACTCCTCACTCACACACCCAACACCTCCTCACTCACGCTCTCACTCGCACCCACCGGAAGCGGAAACGAGAGAAGAGAAGAGAAGAGAAGAGAAGCCTTTATTAGTCCCACAATGGGGAAATTCCAGGATTGCAGCAGCACAGGGATAGGAACACTCAGAGCAATAATTTAGAAGATAAGAAAATAAGAGAAGTGAATACATATGTACACATAAATATATAAATATATATACACAGTGCGGCGCATTGTAGCTAGATGGAATAAACAGCATAACAGTCTATTTGTCACGCCGCGCCGCTCATCAGCGGCGCCACCTGCTCACACACCTGTTCATCGTCAGCGGCGAGGGATATAAGCCGCCTCGCCCTGAGCTTCGGCCTGAAGCCGTCAGACTTCATTCCCCGTCAACGTGACGCAACTTATTCTTCAGCACGACGCTGTGTGGTAAGAAACATTTACCTCATCTGCTCCAGTCTGCTCCCCTGTGCACAGGTGGATTCCTCGGCGGCGGACTACTCCGTCCGGAGTTAGGCTGGGAGGAACGCTCCCTCTGCGGCCTTTTCCTCCGCAGTCTCAATGATGATCTGAGGGATGAACTAAGCTGGGTGGGATATCCCTGAGACGCTAGCGGAGCTAACATCTCTAGCGATCAGTTTGGATAACAGGCTGCGCGAGCGCTCCTCGGGGCGGAAGTCGTCTTCTTCTCGCCCTCGCGAAGCCTCGCCGCGCCTGTTCCAAGCTCGCCCCCTGGCGGCGCCGCCACCATCGTGCCCCGAGGAGTCGGAGCCGATGGTGACGGGCTGGACAAAGCTTTCCCCTGCGGAGAGACAACGCCGCCGTGAGTTGGATCTCTGCATGTATTGCGGAGATGACCAACACACGGTGAAGCTTCGTCCACGGAAAGCCAGTCGGCGGGGTCCGCGAGTCACTGTAGGAGGCCTCGCGGACGTCAACCGGTTAAATCCACTCACCCAATTGAAGCTGCCCATCCGTTTCTGCCACAACCCCACTGGGCATCTCACCCACGCACTGGTGGATTCGGGCGCAGAAGGCAGCTTCATTTCTCAAAGCCTGGCAACCCGTTTGGGCATCCGCTGTCAGGCACTCAAGAATCCCATCTCCCTTGTCAACCTCTCCCGTGCCTCCCTTGGGAGAGTCTCACACCAGACCATCCCCGTCCCGGTCATCGTCTCAGGAAACCACCGGGAGGAGATGACCTTTTATGTCCTACCCAACTCTGTGTCGCTCGTCATCCTGGGGTATCCCTGGCTACGCCTCCACAACCCTGTCCTGGATTGGAAGTCAGCTGGGGTATCGGCATGGAGCACGTTCTGCATGGGCACCTGCCTTCAGTCCGCTGCCTGCTCTCCGTCCGCTTCTTCCCCTGCTACGGATGCTGCACCCCCGGACCTGTCTCTGGTGCCTCCGGAATTTCACGACCTGGGTATGGTGTTCAGCAAGACTAAAGCTATGTCTCTCCCCCCTCATCGGCCCTATGACTGCGCCATCAACCTCCGCCAGGGGGCTCCCTTACCTTCTGGTCGGCTCTATAGCCTGTCAGCGCCGGAGAAGGAGACAATGAACGCCTACCTAAAAGAGTCATTGAGCGCTGGGATAATCCGCCCATCATCGTCACCCGTGGGGGCAGGGTTCTTCTTCGTAGGGAAAAAGGATGGGTCCCTCCGCCCTTGCATAGACTACCGGGCTCTCAACGACATCACTGAGAAGGACCGTTACACCCTGCCCCTCATGGACACTGCTTTCCACTCCCTCCAGGGGGTGACCTGGTTCACCAAGCTGGATCTACGCAGCGCATACCACCTCGTCCGGATCCGGGAGGGAGATGAGTGGAAGACAGCCTTCCGTACCCCGAACGGCCACTTTGAATACCTGGTAATGCCGTTCGGGTTGACCAACGCTCCTGCCGTCTTTCAGCGCCTCATTAATGACGTCCTCCGGGACTTCATCGGCCTTTTCGTGTTCGTCTACCTGGACGATATTCTCATCTTCTCCAAGTCCAGGGACGAGCACCAGGTCCATGTGAGGCGGGTCCTCCAAAGACTGCTGGAGAATCGACTATACGTGAAGGCTGAAAAATGTGAATTTTACGCCAGGACTACATCCTTCCTGGGGTTCATCATCGCCCACAACAAGGTGCTCCCAGACCCAGAGAAGGTGAAGGCGGTGGTGGAATGGCCTACACCTGCGTCCCGGAAGCAGGTGCAACAGTTCGTTGGTTTCGCCAATTTCTACCGCCGCTTTGTCCCCAACTTCAGCTCCATCGTCGGACCACTGACCCGCCTCACGTCCCCTAAGGTCCCGTTCCGGTGGACCGAAGAGGTCGCTGCTGCCTTTCAGGCGCTGAAGGCGGAGTTCTCCTCCTCCCGGGTCCTTCGCCAGGTCGACCCCGCGCTGCAGTGCATCGTGGAGGTAGACGCCTCGGACACGGGAGTGGGGGCAGTGCTATCCCAGCGGTCGCCGGACGATGGCGCCAAACGGCCCTGCGCCTTCTTCTCCCGGCGCTTGTCCCCGGTGGAGAGGAACTACGATGTGGGGGACAGAGAGCTCTTGGCCATCAAACTCGCCCTGCAGGAGTGGCGCCACTGGCTAGAGGGGGCGAACCTGCCATTCGTGGTCCTGACGGACCACAAGAACTTGGAATACCTACGATCTGCCAAGCGCCTGAACGCCCGCCAGGCGCGCTGGTCCTTGTTCTTCGCCAGGTACCAGTTCTCCATCACCTTCAGGCCTGGCTCCAAGAACGGCCTGCCTGACGCCCTCTCTAGGCAGTTCACCCCCGTGGAGTCGGAGGAAACGCCCCACACCATCCTGCCCAGGTCGTGCGTCGTGGGAGCCATCTCGTGGGACATTGAGAGCAAGATCCGGAAGGCGCAGGAAGTGGAACCTGACCCTGGCAGCGGACCGGAGGGGCGGCTGTTCGTGCCATCCGCGGTCCGAGGAGAGGTCATCCACTGGCTGCACACCTCCAAGCTCACCTGTCACCCTGGCACCTCCCGGATTTTTTTTTTTTTTTTTTTTTTTGTTACTTATTTGTACCCATAGGTAGATTTGGTTTGCAGTCTGGTGACAAGCCACCGGCTGCTGGTCGCTGCGTGCGCGAGCGCCCTAAACCTACATGTTTTTGGTATGCGGGAGGAAACCGGAGAAATCCCGGAGTAAACCCGCGCAACACGGGGAGAACATGCAAACTCCACACAGCTCACTGTTGGTCGGGGGCTGGAATCGAACCCACGATCTCATGATTCCCGCGATCCCCCGGCCGAGGGTAAACTGTGCTGCCACAGTGCTAAACCACTGCGCCACCGTGGATGATAGACCTCCTCCAACGGTCCTTTTGGTGGCCAGGCCTGCGGAGGGACGCAGCCCGCTACGCCCGGGCCTGCCCAATCTGTGCCACCTGCAAGTCGGGAAATGCCTCTCCAGCGGGTCTGCTCCAGCCCCTGCCCATCCCTGGCAGGCCCTGGTCGCACATCGCATTGGATTTCGTCACCGGACTCCCCGTCTCCAACTCCTATGACACCATCCTGACCATTGTGGACCGTTTCTCCAAGGCTGTGCACTTCGTCCCCCTGCGAGGTCTCCCTACTGCCCTGGAGACGGCGCATCTCCTCGTCCAACACGTGGTCAGGCTGCACGGGATTCCGGTGGACGTGGTCTCGGACCGGGGCCCCCAATTTTCATCTGAGGTTTGGAGGTCGTTTTGTAACGCCATCGGAGCCAAGGTGAGCCTCTCCTCCAGCCATCACCCCCAATCCAACGGGCAGTGTGAATGGACCAACCAGGAGCTGGAGGCTGCGCTCCGCTGTGTGACCGCATCCAAACCCACGTCCTGGAGTAACCATCTTGCCTGGGTTGAGTACGCCCACAATACCGCTCGCTCTTCTGCTACAGGGGTGTCCCCTTTCAAGGCGTCCCTGGGTTATGACCCCCCGCTGTTCCCGGTGCAGGAGAGTGAGGTAACCGTCCCCTCAGTAAGGGCGCATCTCAGGCAGTTCCGCTCCATCTGGGCTGCCGCGCGCAATGCGCTTTTACGCACAGCGGAGCACAACAGGACTGTGGCGGACCGGCACAGAAGACCTGCCCCGGCGTACAGAGATTGGGCAACTTGTCTACGTATCTACCCAGGACGTAACTCTAAAAGGCGAGAGGAGGAAGCTGGCACAGCGATTCATGGGTCCCTACCCCATCACCCGGATCATCAACCCGGTGGCTGTGCGCGTGGCTATTCCCCCCTCCCTCTGCATCCATCCCACCTTCCACGTGTCTAAGGTGAAGCTGGCAGTCACCGACCCCCTTTGCCCTCCTCCTGCTGCGCAACCCGTGCCCCGGATGATTGGTGGCCATCCGGCCTGGTCCGCCGCCTCCATCCTGGACTCCCGGCGCCGGGGTCGTGGGTTGCAGTACTTGGTGGACTGGGAGGGCTATGGGCCCGAGCATCGACAGTGGGTACCCTCGTCGTTCGTGTTGGACCTGTCGCTCATCGCGGACTTCCACCGAGCGCACCCAGGAAAGCCATCGCCAGGAGGCGCTGCTAGAGGGGGGAGTACTGTCACGCCGCGCCGCTCATCAGCGGCGCCACCTGCTCACACACCTGTTCATCGTCAGCGGCGAGGGATATAAGCCGCCTCGCCCTGAGCTTCGGCCTGAAGCCGTCAGACTTCATTCCCCATCAACGTGACGCAACTTATTCTTCAGCACGACGCTGTGTGGTAAGAAACATTTACCTCATCTGCTCCAGTCTGCTCCCCTGTGCACAGGTGGATTCCTTGGCGGCGGACTACTCCGTTCCCTCGTCCTTCCTCGCTGCTGCACCGAGCCCTGCAGGTGGCTGTCTCCTGGGTTCCGTCCTTGTTGTGCCAGTCATCTGTCCCTAGCAAGTAAGCGTCTCCCTCGCCTATTCTCCTCCTGTGTTGGTGTGTGCCCATCACCCTGTGTCTCTGTGTTCTCTCCCATAGGGTTGCCGGCTGTACGGTCTCCTGCCTCTGTGCCTGAAGCAGACGCCGCCACCAACACATTAACATCCCGCAGACACACGCCCATACACCCCATGTTGCTAATAAACTATTTGAACTACTCTGAGCCTGTGTGTGTGCGTCTCCTGAGCCGAACGTTATGTCACTATTTAGTTATCCCACATAGTATGAATATGTACCCATACATACTGTCACCCTCCGTAGTGATTGATATTGTCCCAGTAGTACACTGGAGGGGGACCATTTTGTGTAAGTTTGTCGCATCTTTTGCATTCAATACTATTAGGTCGTAATGTTTTTTTTTTGTTTGTTTGTTTTTTTTTTACTATCTCTGCGAGCAGCCCTGGCTAGGTTATAAAGTCTGACGACCGTAGGTAGGAACAACCTGCAAAACCTCTCGGTCGCGTACCTAGGATGATGTAGTCTACTGCTAAATGAGCTCCTCAGTGCGTTCAGTATGTCCTGCATAGGGTGGGACTCGGACTCCAGCAGAGATGACAGTTTAGCCACCATCCTTCTCTCTCCTATCTCCTCCACTGGGTCAAGGCGCTGCCCCAGGACAGAGCTAGCTTTCTTGATCAGTTTGTTCAGTCTCTTCTTATCGGCTGCTGTAATGCCGCTACCCCAGCAGACCACTCCAAAAGTGATTGCTGATGCCACCACCAAATAGTAGAAGGTCTTCAGGAGCACCCCTTGTACACCAAAAGACCTGAGTCTTCTCAGTAGGAACAGCCTGCGCTGTCCCTTCTTGTAGAGTGCGTCGGTATTGTGTGACCAGTCTAGTTTATTGTTCAAATGAACACCCAGATACTTGTAGGATGTCACCATCTCAATGTCTGTTCCCTGGATGTTTACTGGTGCTGTGAGGGGTTGTCCTTGCCTGCGGCAGTCCACCACCAGTTCCTTAGTTTTTCTCGAGTTGATCTGGAGGCAGTAAGTCCTGAATAAGTCCTCTGTACTCAGCTTCATCTCCATTGGAGATGAGGCTGACGATCGCAGAGTCGTCAGAGAACTTCTGTAGATGGCAATGTGTTGTGTTGTGTGAGAAGTCCGCAGTATGAAGGGTGAACAGGAAGGGAGCCAAAACCGTTCCCTGGGGGGCCCCCGTACTGCCGATGATCATGTTGGACACACAATCTCGGGTTCCCACAAACTGTGGCCGGTTTGTGAGGTAGTCCATGATCCACAATGACAGGTGCTGGTCCACCCCTGCGCACAGCAGCTTGTCCTTCAGGATTACCAGTTGGATGGTGTTGAAAGCACTGGAGAAGTCAAAGAACATGATCCTCACCGTGTTCCCAGGCTTCTCCAGGTGGAACAGGGAACAGTGAAGGAGGAAAATCACTGCATCCTCGAGCCCAATGCCATGCTGGTAGGCGAACTGGAGTGGATCCATCGCTGGTCCCACCAGGGGGCGGAGGTGAGCAAGGAGCAGTCTCTCCAGGGTCTTCATCAGGTGAGAAGTCAGGGCCCCTGGTCTGTAGCTGTTCAGGTCTCTGGGGTGGGAAGTCTTTGGTACGGGTACCACACAACATGTTTTCCACAACTGTGGTACCCTCCCCAGCTTCAGGCTCAGGATGAAGATGTGCTCCATCTTCCCACACAGCTGGTCTGCGCAGGACTTGAGGAGCTTCGCGTTGATGCAGTCCGGACCCGAGACCTTCCTCGCCTTGATCTTCCTCAGCTCCACCCTCACCTGGGTCTTAGTGAGGGTCAGGTTGGGGGGTGGGGGGCTGTGTGCTGGGAGTGGGGGGTGTTGGTGGAGGGGGGTGGACAGCAGGTCTCGATGACGGTAGAGGCAGCAGTGGTTGTTGTGCAGGAGGAGGGGAGGGCAGTTGGTCAAACCTATTAAAAACAGGCTCAGATTGTTCACCCACTCCCTGCCCCCCTTGGCCTGGGAGGAGGTATTCTGGAGCCCAGAGATAATTTTGAGGTTTCTCCAGACCCCGCCGATGTCACTCTATTGCAGCTTGTTCTCCATCTTCTTCCTGAAGCTGTCCTTGCCTTCTCTGATCCTCCTCCTTAGCTCCCTCTGTACGGACTTCAGCATCTCCCTGTTCCCCGAACTGAAGATCCTTTTCTTCTCTCTCAGTAGTGATTTTATCTCAGGGTTGATCCAGGGTTTGTTGTTCGAGCAACACCGTATAATCTTGGTGGGTATGGTGTTGTCCACACAGAAGTTGATGTAGTCCGTGATGGTGTGAGTGAGGCCATCGATGTCCTCACCATGTGGATCGCAGAGCTGCTCCCAGGCAGTGATTTCAAAACAGTCCTTTAGAGCGTCCATTGCCTCCTCAGACCATATCTTCTCTGTGCTCATATCAGGAGGTTGTCTGTGTACTAAGGTTTTGTACATCGGCAGGAGATGAACCAAGTTGTGATCCGATCTCCAGAGTGGGGGGAGTGGCGATGAGGTATACACCTCCTTAGTATTCACATAGAATAAATCCAGTGTTTTATTGTCTCTGGTGTGGCATGTGACATACTGGGTGAACGTGGGCAGAATGGGGGACAGTGAGATATGGTTAAAATCACCCGAGATGAGAAGGAGAGCATCTGGGTATTCTGTCAGAAGCCTGCCAGTGACTGAGTGGATGGCGTCACGTGCTGCCCCAGCGTTTGCCGTTGGATTTGCATAAATAACAATGCAGATCACGTGTGAGTATTCCCTCGGGAGATAAACAGGTCGCATGCTAACAGCTAGTAACTCCATGTCTTTGCTGCAATGTTGCTCTTTAACCGTGATGTTTCCCGGTTTACACCAGCTGTTATTGACATACATTATCACTCCTCCGCCCCTTGCCTTCCCACTGTCCAGTCAGCACGTATTGCGTGGAAACCCTCCAGTTCAATGTTAGCATCTGTTACTAGTTCTGTTAGCCACGTCTCAGTAAACAACATCATGCTTATCTCTCTGAAGACGCTCTCATAGTGGGACATGGCCGCTAGCTCATCTGTCTTATTTAGTAGCGATCGTACGTTCCCCATGATAACGGATGGGAGGACGGGTCTGTACCTTGTATTCCTCGCCCACCATCTTACTCCAGCTTGACATCCACGCCATTTCCATCTGATTTCTCCCGGTATGTCGAGTTTTTGCGTTAGCCCCGTGGGCCGGCTAAGTGCTAACAGCTGGTCCCTGTTGTACTATCTCCTGCTATAAACAGTGGCTCTGTCCGCCAGCTCGGGAGACATTTGGGGCGATCTGTGCGTCCATGATGGATAAGGTGTCACCAGATGAGAAAGTTTAGCGAGAAAAGCCAGATAGTGAATAAGAAAGAGGAAGAAAAAACTCAGAATTGAGCCGCTGTTGCAAAAAGGCATCCGACTCGTGTGGTGCCATCATGTGATTTAGCACATTTTGCTCACTTTTCTTCATATTTTCAGATGAAACAAAGATTCTATCACCACAAAGGAACTGTGGTTTGTTAATTAAGACAATAAATCAAACTCTAGCACAGCCTATTTTTTTTAAACAGATGTGAAATTGTTTAAAGAGCTTAAGATGACACCTGGGCCAGGGCGTAGGGAGACCTTCTCAAAAGGGTGGGACTTCCGGGTCACGGATGTGTAACTTCTTGTCAAACAGCACCTCACTGTGGAAATTAAGGTATCCAAAACAGTACTGCTATTGTCAAAGAGCTGATAGAAAATTACTGCAAGTAATTTAACGGTTACTAGAACACCTTTGAAGAGGAGTGATACATATCCAGTGAAATTGGAGTGCAATTATCGCAGACTATAGTAACTCCTGGAATCCCTATTGTCAAATCAAATTGCTTGGTTGGAACTAACTGTTGTATAATGGAGAAGAGCCCAGTGGGGATGTGTCTGACACAAGGTAATGAGATAACCCTTTATTAGTCCCACAATGCTCTCCACTGAGCAGTGATAGAAGGCCAGCAGCAGCTTCTGGTCCAGGTTGTGCTTCCTCAGGACACGGAGCAAGTGCAGCTGCTGCTGGGCTTTCTTCACCAGGGCCTTGGTGTTAACAGTCCAGGAGAGGTCAGAGGAGATGTGGGTGCCCAGGAACCTGAAGGCGGGGATGCTTGACACACGGTCACCATTTATGAGGAGGGGGGTGGTCTTGTCTGTTCTTCCTGAAGTCCAGTATGAGTTCTTTGGCTTTTTGGACATTCATTTTCAGGTTGTTTGCTTGGCACCACAGCAGCAGATTCTCTACCTCTGTTCTGTATGCCTTCTCATCGTCGCCGGTGATGAGCCCAACTAAGGTGGTGTCACCCGCGTACTTCACAATGATGGTGGCTGGGTGGATTGGAATACAGTCAAAGGTATACACAGAGTACAGTAGAGGGCTTAGCATGTAGCCTTGGGGGGAGCCAGTGCTGAGAGACAGTGTGGAGGAGTGGTGGGGCCAAGTCTGACTGTTTGTGGGTGATTGGTGAGAAAGTTCTTTATCCAGGAGCAGGTGAGGTGGTGGTGGTGGTGGGGGGGGGGGGTCTGGAGGAGGTGCAGTTTGTTTATCAGGATGTCCTGGATGATGATGTTGAAAGCTGAGCTGTAGTCCACAAAGAGCATCCTCATGTAGCTCCTTGGGTTCTCCAGGTGCCTCAGCACTCTGTGGAGAGTGGTGGTGATGGCATCTTCCATAGACCGGTTCTCCCTGTAGGCAAACTGATGGGGTCGAAGGAGGGGGAAGATAGTTCCTGATGTGCTGGGACACCAGTGGCTCAAAACACTCCATGACTACAGACCCGAGTGCTATGGGTCTGTAGTCATTCAGGCTGTCATTTGTGGCCTTTTTGGGGATGGGGATGATGGTGGAGTCCTTGAGGCATGAGGGAACAGTGGCGTGTGTCAGGAAGAGGTTGAACAGCTTGGTGAGGATCCCTGCCATCTGCTCTGCACATGCTTTGACCACTGCTCCTGGGATGTTGTCTGGACCAGCAGCTTTGCAGGGGTTCATTGCTCTCAGTTGAGAGGGGGGATGGGAGGGAAGAGAGGGGGGAGGAGGGGGACAGAGGGGAGGAGGAGGGGCGGGTTTGGGAGGGAGGTGTGCTTAAACCGGGCAAAGAAGCTGTTAACCCTTTGAGTGTGAGAAATGTGCGTGCCCCTAGTGGCAGACTGCGGCACTGCGCCTGCCTTTTCACTCTGACTTTGTCAAAAGTAAGTGTGAAATTTCTGGATTTTTTTTAAATGTACTGATTTCTTGTTCATATACTTTGAAGATAAGATGATGAGGTACCTCTGTACAAAAAACGGTGTCAAAAGACTGAACCATTTTTTGTGTAAATACGTCCAAAGTCCAGTTTTGACTGAGTTAGAGAATTTAAAGAGGTGCCGTGACATTATGCAAATTAGATGTGTAAATTTATTCCTATCTGAAACTTTGGATCATATTTTACATCTTTCTAATTGACAGTAAGTCATTTTCTCTTACCACTTTCAAGTTATAGCCTTGGAAATCTGAACTATTTTATTGACAAAAAATATTTACCACTCTTGACCACTAGGGGGTATGTTGCAGTTCTGCACCATACACACTCAAAGGGTTAAGCTCCTCTGCCAGACTGAGGCTGCTGTCTGATGCTGGGGAGGGCGGGGGGGTGGGGCTGGCCCTTGTAATTGGTGAGGACCAGGATGCCTCTCCGCATCTGTTGAGGGTTGTTGTCTGTGAGGAAAACCCTCCACCTCCTATAGGTGGTTTAAGTGAGTTTCATGCCTCTCCTCAGGTTAGCTCTAGCAGTGCTGTACAGAGAGCGGTCCCTCTTTCTGAACGCTGAGTTGCGGGCTCTGATCAGAGCCTGAACTTCAACGGTCATCCAGGGTTTGGGGTTTGGAAATACCCATATGTGTTTGGTGGCTGTGACATTTTCTACACAGCATTTGATGTAGAAAAGGACAGACTCAGTGTAGGAGTCCAGGACCTGCTGTTCAAAGATGCTCCAATCAGTGCAAGCAAAGCAGTCTTGTAGCTAGAGAAGAGCGTTTTCAGGCCGGGTTTTAATTGTTTGTTTTGTTGGGGGGAAACTCTTCATAAGGGGGGCGTAGGCAGGTATTCGAAGCAGAGGGAGATGGTTTGATTGTCCAAGATGGGGGAGGGGGGTGGCTCTGTGTGTTTTAATATGGTATCAACAGCATTACAGTTAGTTAAATTACAGGGCAAAATATATATTTTGACCCAGACAGTATATTTCACATTTGATTGAACAATGTTGTTGCCACGCTAATAATTGTCTTAGTTGTGTATTGGAGAGGATGATCTCTACTGTGCAAAGTTGTGGTGTTTAATACGGCCTCTATGAGCAGTGCCAGTTAGATTATAAAGTCTGACAGCCATAGGTAGAAAGGGTCTGCAGAACCTCTCCCTTGAGCACTTAAGATGGCACAGCCTACGGCTAAATGAGCTCCTCAGTGCAGTCAGCGTGTCCTGCATGGGGTGGGACTTGGACTCCAGCAGAGGTTACAGCTTAGCCACCATCCTCACATGGAGCTAGTCGGTGATTATGTCAGGGCTAGGTCATAACATAGTGTGAAGCGTCTTTACGCAGCTCCACAGAGCACCACAGAAGTAACATGGTTTCAGACCCAAAGAGCAGTCACGACTCGAGATTAAGACAATTAACCTTTTATTGAATATAGCAAGAGTGTGTGGATGCGTGGATGCGTATCTGTAGATGTATGTAATGAAAGGACGAATCAGCTGGGGTGAGCAGAGCACCATGCAACCTGGCAACCCTATGGAAAAACAGAGGGAGAGTTAGAGGCTACCCTAGCAGGGAATGCACCAGAAAGTACAGCGCTTACTGTTTGCGGTGGAGAGATGGAGCACAGGTTAAGCTCAGCAGCTCCGGCCAGGAGGACAATTCCAGCAGACCCGTAGGAGATGATGTGGGCAGGTGAGACTGAGCAGATGAGTCCACCGCCAGGTGGAAAGGAGTCCGCCACCACGGATCTCCGCCTGTGCACAGGGGACTCAGAAAGGTGGGAGGAATAGATGGATGCTTACTTGGATGCAGGGTGGGGATGAGTCCAGTAGATGAAGAGTTGGACAGGAAAATCGACGAGTGTAGTAAGCTTGATGTGGAGATAGGGAGTACAGGTCTTGTATGAAAGAGACAGACGACTCCACGCCGATCTCAGGGCCTCACAGTATAAATAGCCAGGTCAGGATGAAGAGCAGGTGTGTGCACAGGTGCGGATGATTGACAGCCATGACAGTACTCCCCCCCACGACACGCCTCTCGGTGGTCGTTCCACCTGGGTGCGCCTGGTGGAAGTCCCTGATGAGTTGCTTGTCCAGCACGAAGGATGGGCACACCCAGGATCTCCACTCTGGCCTGTAGCCCTCCCAGTCCACCAGATACTGCAGGCCGTGACCCTGGCGTTGGACGTCCAGGATGGTGGTGACCGCCCACGCCGGTTCGCCATCGATCACCATCGGTGGCGGTGGAGCCCTGGGAGGAGGACACAAGGGTTGGAGCAGATTGGCTTGACCTGTGAGACATGAAATGTTGGACAGATGCGGAGGGAGGGGGGGAGAGCTAGGCGCACAGAGACAGGGTTAATGACCCGGCTGACGGAAAAAGGCCCAATAAACCGTTGCAACATCTTTTTCCTCTCAGCCTTCAAGTTAATATGCTTCACAGAAAGCCATACCTGTTGGCCCACCTGATAGGTGGGAGCTGGAGTCCTGTGGTGGTTGGCCACCGAAGAGTTACGCTCTGCCGTGCGTTGCAGTGCCGCCCGGGTAGCCCTCCAGATCCGGCGGCAGCGCTTCAGGTGCGCAAGGACAGAAGAAACGGCGATGTCCCCTCCTCCTCTGGAAACAGCGGGGGATTGTAACCCAGCTAGGCCTCGAAAGGAGACATGCCGACTGCTGTAGAGATAGTGGTGTTATGGGCATACTCAATCCAGGGAAGGTGAGAGCTCCACGACAATGGGTTGGTGGTGGCAACACACCGCAGCGCAGCCTCCAACTCCTGGTTCACTCGTTCACACTGCCTATTGGTCTGTGGATGGTAGCCCAATGATAGACTCACGGTAGCCCCCACAGTGTTACAGAATGACTTCCAGACTTGGGAGACAAACTGGGGACCCCGATCGGAGACAATGTCCAGGGGGATCCCACGCAGTCTTACTACATGCTGGACAAGAAGGTCCGCCATTCCCGAGCTGTGAGCAGCCCCTGCAGGGGAATGAAATGGGCAGCCTTGGAGAATCTATCTACCAGGGTGAGGATTGCAGTGTGCTGATTGGACGAAGGGAGGCCAGTGATGAAATCCAATGCCACGTGGGACCACGGTATGCCGGGGATAGGAAGGGGTGGAGTAGCCCAGCTAGTGGGGAACAGGACGTCTTACCAGCGGCACACTGGGGACAGGCTTGGATGTACTCCCCCACGTCTTTCTGGAGAGATGGCCACCAAAACGTCCTCTGGAGAAGGTCCACTGTACGTGCCCTCCCAGAGTGACACGCAAACTTGGAAGAGTGACCCCAGTGAATAACCTCCCCCAGAATGGCCGATGGGACAAACAGTTTACCTGCTGGTCCCCCGCCCAGGTCGCGTTCGTCTTCCTGTGCTCTCAAGACCCTGTCCTTGATACCCCAGGAGAGGGCGCCCACGACACATGATGAGGGAAGAATAGGGTGCTTGGTCATCTCCACCATCTCCGGGGCAAACTGTCGAGACAGGGCGTCCGGCTTCGCATTCTTAGACCCGGGACAGTAGGTATACTGTATAGTGAAGTCGAATCATCCAAAAAACAGGGACCAGCGGGCCTGGCGTGCGTTCAGACGCATGGCCGTCCGGAGGTACTCCAGATTTTTATGGTCAGTCCAAATGACGAACGGCTGGGAAGCGCCCTCCAGCCAGTGACACCACTCCTCCAATGCAAGCCTGACAGCCAAGAGCTCCCTGTCGCCGATGTCATAATTGCGCTCAGCTGGGGATAGGCGACGGGAGAAGAATGCACAGGGCCGTATCTTGCCATCAGCCGGGGAGCGCTGAGATAAGACGGCTCCAACCCCCGAGTCCGATGCGTCCACCTCCACCAGACATTGGAGAGCGGGATCCACTTGCATCAATATAGGGGAGAATGAGAACCTGTCCTTCAGATGAGCAAAGGCCGCAGCCGCCTCCTCAGTCCACCGAAAGGGCACCTTGGGAGAGGTCAGACTGGTCAGGAGAAGAGCAATGAGACTGTAGTTTTGAATAAAGTGGCGGTAGAAATTAAGAAACCCCAGGAACTGCTGGAGATGCTTACTGGATGACGGAGTAGGCCACTCTACCACCGCTTTTACCTTTGTCGGGTCGGGGATGATCTCGTTGTGGGCGATTATAAATCCGAGGAAGGACGTTCGGGAGACATGAAACTCACACTTTTCGGCCTTCACGAAGAGTTTATTCTCCAACAGTCGCTGCAGTACCCGCCTCACATGCACTTGATGCTCATCCAGGGACTGAGGAAAAATAAGAATATCGTCCAGGTTGACAAATAAAAACGTGCCCCAAAAAATCCCTCAGCACATCATTAATCAACCACTGGAAGACCGCAAGGGCATTGGTCAGCCCGAACGGCATGACCAGATATTCAAAATCCCCCCTAGGGGTCCGGAACACTGTCTTCCATTCATCACCCTCGCAGATCCGCACCAGATGATAGACGTTGCGCAGGTCAAACTTGGTAAACCAGGAGGTCCCCTGGTGGGAGTCAAAAGCGGAATTCATGAGTGGGAGAGTGTATTTGTCTTTGATTAATCGGCTCCCGAAAGTCAATACACGGCCTCAGCGAGCCATCCTTCTTGCCGAGGAAAAAAAAAACCCGCCCCACCGCCGAGGATGATGGCCGGATTATGCCCGAGCTCAAAGACTCCTTGATGTACGTTTCCATTGCTGCTCGCTCCGGGACAGACAGGTTGTAGAGTCTACTAGACGGCAGGGGAGCTCCGGCTCGGAGATTGATAGCACAGTCATATGGGCAGTGAGGGGGAAGAGAAAGGGCCTGGGTCTTACTGAAGGCAGCCCCTAAGTCGTGATATTCGGGTGGAACTTTAGACAAATCGGGAGGAGAAGAGACAGGGACACCCAGAGGCACGGATGGCGAGCACGCAGCGGACTGTAAACAGGCACTCAAACAGAAAGAACTCCAGGCTAAGACACTCCCGGAATGCCAGTCAATCGAAGGATTATGGAGACGAAGCCAGGGATAGCCGAGAATAACCGGGAAGGAGGAAACTGGCAATACACACAGTCTTAGCTCTTCCCGATGATTGCCCGACACAATTACTGACACTGGGGCGGTCCGGTGGGAGACTGTGGCAAAGGGGGCTTTAGAAAGGGCAATAAGTCTTAAGGGGGTCTCCAGTAACTGAACGGGAAGCCCTAACCAGGTTGCCAGTTCCCCAGAAATAAAGCTCTGCTCGGCCCCCGAATCAATGAGTGCGTGTGTGGTTATTTCCCTGTGATTATAACTGAAGTGAATGGGGATCAGAAAACAGGAGAGGGGATTATTACGAGGCGAGTCAGTGAGTCCCCCTACTGCGACGCATGGACTCCCCCTTTTGGCCGTATGGGACATGACTCAATCTCATGCTCCTCGCTCCCGCAGTAAAGGCACAACTCCAGCTCCCGGCGGTGCTGCTTCTCCACCAATGACAACTTGAACCCACCATCACCATAGGTTCCGGATCATCCGGGGAATCAGCGGAGGGTAGAGCCAACAGGAGGGGGGGGGGGCTGTAGGGAGCGGTGGGACTGACCACCCGAGTGACCGGAAGTTTTATGCTCAGCCACCCGCTCCCTCAGTCTATTATCAAGGCTAATCGCCAGTGAAATCAACTCAGTTAAGCTAGTGGGCTTATCTAGGCGGGCTAACTCACCCCGCAGGCTAGGACACAGGCTCCTAATGAAGATGCTGCATAATGAGGTGTCTTCCCACCCCACCTCCGTGGCCACCACCCGCAAGTCCACGGCATAATCGGTAATGGCTCTAGCCCCTTGCTTTAGATTCAACAACTGGGAGGTAAGCACACTATCCCGGTCGGAGTGGTCAAACACATCCTTACACTCGCTAACTAACTGTGTGTAGGTTAGGGAAGCATAACTAGCCCTAGCCATAATGGCGTACGCCCAAGCTAAAGCCCGCCCCTCTAACAAATTAATCACATAACCTATTCGGCTATGGTCAGTGAGAAAATCCCCCGGCACCTGCTTAAAGACAATGTCACACTGCATGAGGAATCCCCTAGCTTCTCCTAATTTCCTACAAAAGCGGGTGGGAGTTGGGACAGGAATAAGCCGTGACGGGGGAACTGGTGTAGCCTGGCTAGTGGCAGTGCTAGTGGGAGCAGAGGAGCTAACAGGAGCCGAAGGGAAAGCCTGTGGGCTAACCAGGCAATCCAATCGGTCAGTAACCCGAGCTAGCTGCGTGAGAATAATCTGCTGTTAGTAGGCTAACTGGTCAACTTGAGCCTCTAAGTTGTTAACCTTGCATGCTAAAGTGCTGTCTGCTGGGTCGTTATGGCGGAGTCGTGCTGACATGGTTTCAGACCCAAAGAGCAGACATGACTCAAGATTAACACAATTAACCTTTTATTGAATATAGCGAGAGTGTGTGGATGCATGTATGCGTATCTGTAGATGTATGTAATGAGAGGACGAATCAGCTGGGGTGAGCAGAGCACCGTGCAACCTGGCAACCCTATGGAAAAACAGAGGGAGAGTTAGAGGCTACCCTAGAAGGGAATGCACCAGAAAATACAGCGCTTACTTTTCGTGGTGGAGAGGTGGAGCACAGGTTAAGCGCTGCAGCTCCGGCCAGGAGGACAGTACCAGCAGACCCGTAGGAGATGATGTGGGCAGGTGAGACTGAGCAGATAAGTCCGCTGCCAGGTGGAAAGGAGTCCGTCGTCACGGATCTCCGCCTGTGCACAGGGGACTCAGAAAGGTGAGAGGAATAGATGGATGCTTACTTGGATGCAGGGTGACGACGAGTCCAGTAGATGAAGAGCTAGACAGGAAAATCGACGAGGCTAGGAAGCTCGACGTGGAGATGGGGAGTACAGGTCTCGTAGGAAGGAGACAGACGGCTCCGCACCGATCTCAGGGCCTCACGGTATAAAGGCCAGGATGAAGAGCAGGTGTGCGCGCAGGTGCGGATGATTGGCACCCATGACAAGAAGAAGAAGTCGGAGGAGAAGAAGAAGAAGCAGTGCTAACTTATCAACATGGAGGAGTTTTTTGTCTCTTTGGGAGTGCTGCTTTTATTATTCTAAATCTGTATTACCATCCAAAAACAGTTTTATTCTTAATCACAGGGAACGGCAGCTACATTTCAGGAGACCATTAATTATCAATATTTCAGTTGTCAGCCATTGTTAGCTCAAGTCTGTAGCTCAACTAGCTAGCATTGACTACACTTTTAAACGTAATATTTATGTCAGTTCTGTAATAGGTGGTGTTACGGTGCACTACAAAGGGGAGGACTGTTACCTGGCCACATCCACAATCACGATTCTGGTGGGACTCCATTGTTCTGGTGTTGTGCCAAAAAGTGAGCAGCTGCCAAAAAATTATCACCAGGTGCCATATTGTTGTTATGGGGATATATTAGCCATAAAATATATATTTCAACAGGTAAACAGTACTCAGTTAGGTATAATAAGATATATTTAACACTGACGATGCATTTTGAACCCGAAACAAACTTGATATAGGATTAAAAGCAATTAAAATAATGCAGTCACAAGGTTACTTGGAAAAATGCAGATTTATTCGATATATACATGTAGATACTGTATAAATATATATTCTATGTAGCTTCTAAACAACAAGGTTTTTGCACATAAATACTGGAATCAATTGCAATCTCATAAATTCTATACGTTGTAATCTAAACTGCAACGCTTTTACCAACACTATAATTTTTCAGATGTGATAAAACCTCAAAACATTTAGACACATTGTAGGTGGACTGAGACCAGGTAGTACACCTTTAACAAGCGGGCGCTCCTGGCTCCTGCAGACAGTGATCACTTTTTGGCACAACACCAGATTTCACCTTCCGGCTGACCCCATGCAGAAGTGGTTGATGAAACTCTTTTCGGACACAGGCAGATTTGCCCCTGAACAACGTAACTACAACTACCAGATGAGCCGTGCATATTCAGTTGTGGAAATGACTTCTGTTGGCTTGAAAGGATGATGGAGGTCCCTCCTGACAAAGAATGACTGCAAACTGCAGCTGAGCAAGAACATTGTGCTTACCTGCTGCATACTTCATAATATTTGTGAGGAACATAGTGACAACTTTGGATTCCCAGACACACCTGATCACAGTCAGCCTCCAGTTCAACCATTACCTGACCATGCCAGTGTAGAATGACATTAGGGCAGCTTTAATGGAGTATTTTAACATTGGGGAGCAATAACCTGTTTAATGCCTGCCATATCATTTACAAAATATAACATATGTGAAGTAGTGCAAAAGCATTAATGAATAAAAAAAATTCATCTGACAATCAGTCCTCAGTGTACTCTGTTTTGAAGTATTTATGGTGTATGTATATATTTTATAGGCACATTTACTGAGTTGTTAAAGGTATCCACTTTATGTACTTGTATGTCATCTATTCTGGTTAAAGTACTGATTCAAGTTTTTATTCATGTAGGGGTAACAAGAGACAGATTGTAAAGTGTACAAGTTAAAAGTATTTTTTCCCCATAAATGAGTCTGTCCAGAGCTGATAGAATGTCATGTGGTACGTTGTCAAAAGAATATAAACTCATTATTTATCATTTTTGAAGCAGGCAACTTGGAACAATTTTCACAGAAAAACTGCATAGATTTAAAATTTGTTGCTGCTTGTTCTTTAGAAAATGTGAAAAAAAGTTGTCAAAAATACATGAGTAAGTCCACAAACACCTGATATATTTTCCAATACCTGAAAAAATTAACTTAAGTGCAGTAATTCAGTACTTGTACTTTCACTTCCCACCACTATAATATTATAGTGATTTGCATTGTTTATTCTAAATAGCTTTACATTTCATGCATATGTTTGGTGTGAGGATAACAATTACTTAATTTGGAAGCAGAAAAAAACACTTAAGGAAAGAACACTTTTATTTACAAAATGTGTAAAAACTTAAGACTGCTACACACTGCCAAAAATATCAATGCTATGATAGTTACTTTTTTGCAGTCCTTCAAGCACAGACACAACGTGTCCCATCAGTCCAACAAGGGTATTGATACTGTCCTCCATCTTCTGGATGCTTTGCAGCAAACCGGAGGTCAGCTGCTCCTCCCTCCTGCTCTGCTCCTGCTGTCTCTCATCTGACCTCTTCAGGTAGTCAAGAAGGAGGTCCATGTTTGTGTCCTGCTTCTGTTCCCTGTTTTAAAGCACAAAAATGAGAAGCAATTTAAAATAACCACATAGTGAAAAATGTAGGAATCGCCAATCCAAGATTGAATGTGTCTATTCAACATCCATTTACTGTTAGTGGCATCAGAACATTAAACTCAACTGTATAATTGGTTTATTTTATTCCCTCCTTTGTGTGAATGGTTCATGATCTGAACATATATTACCTGGTCTGATGAGAATAGGAGGAAGAGCAATAGGAGGACAAGCTTGGTGCCGGCAAAGGTGAGCTGCAAACCACAGGTCTGGGTGATTCTCCCTCATCTCCAATTGTGATAAATCTGTAAATACAAAAAAAGTGTGTCATGAATGCCCTTCGGGGCAGAGAGGTGAGACCAACATGCTGAACTGTGAGTCTGGGCAATTTATTGAAAAGCAAACAACAAACGTAAAGTTCAATAAGGTGCTCAAAATACAAAATAACAACGAGGGAGATAACTTACAAGAATAGCGCACCAGAGCAGAAATAGCCTCTGGTGGAGACGAAGAGAAACTTGTAGATACACTTCATGAGTCAAGGCAGCGGCAAATGGGAATAAAATAATTCCCCTTAAATAGGGTCAAAACCATATACATAAGTGGTGACAAGTGTGGGTTCACATGAGTGGGAAAAAAGGGTAACAATGAATGAAGATTGGGATCAGCTGGAAGAGATGAGGGAGGAGTGGCTGCACTTGACAGCTGACAGGGTGACGCCCACACAGCGCACCAAACCGGAAACACCTCCTGACAGCTGTCAACCCAAAGAAAGAACACCAAAGGACAAATATAAGGAATAAGCATCATCAAAAACAGACTGATAAATAATTACAAATTGAAATGAAACATGAGCATAACAAAACTGAAGCCTGAACAGAAAAAGAGAAAGCAGTGTTAAAACTCAAAAGGCACAAAATGCAACAAATATATTTAAATATAAGGAAAAAGCCACAAGACTGAGCCTAGCAGAACTTCCAGAACTCAGCTCATGACAAAGTGTTTTAGTTTGTGCAGTGTACAACTTAAGCCTTCCATTAACCTCTTGCACTCTGGGATACCGCAGGCGGTCACGTCTCTGCGTCCTAGGGCGCATGAGGGCGCACTGAAAAAAAAAAAAAGCTGCAGACACAGCCGCGAACAGAAAGCTAAAGGAGTGCTTTGATTGGTTTAGATTTAATTGACCTCTCATTCAACTAATAAGAGCCTTGAATTGGGTTTCTGAAACCTTGAAGAACCAATGACTGAAAACCTAGCAAGAAGGACCCGCCTACCAACAGCTGCGAATGCAGCGAGCCAATTGAAGCAGAGAACTTCGACAATTGAAAGCGTATGTCCCGTGCTTAAAATCTGTTTTGTGTAAGCCACTGGGTGACACACATGCGTTCGCCAGTCTTTTTTTCTTACTACTGTTCTTATTTGTTTTGAAAAATCGTTCGCCAAAACCGCAATCATGGAAGCGCAAAACCGCAATAATGGAATTATGGTTTGACCGGATCGCGTGACCAGAACCACGAGTCCGTAACAAGCCGACCAGCGTCATGTTCGTCTGACAATGAGGAAGAAAAGTTCGCCAGCGACACTGCTGTTGTGGACAGGTAAGTGTTATAAGTTAAATTATTTTTTATCCGTGAAAATTGTTATCAAAATGACTTTTGACCGATCGGTAAATTACAACTGTGCATCATCGCAACATGACGGACCGTCATGGCGACGGACCGTCACAGCGCACGGACCGTGTCCAGTCCGTGCGCCGCGTCCGGACCATGAACGCCCCCCCCCCACTCTTCTGTAGCGGATTACAGATATTAGTGCAGATATTTTAGTACAACTGTGCGTAGTAGACCGCGGCGCACCGTCCCCGCGATCCGTCATGTAGCGATGGGCGATGTCCGTCCTCTGTAGCGGGGAGGGGGGGTGGGTGGGTGGGAGTTGTTATCTTCTACATTACAGATATTTTAGTGTAATTTTTAATGCACTGTCGTTTATTTTTTCTTGTTAAAAAAAAAGCCACACATTTTTTACGTGGCATGCTTCTTTTTGTGTGGGGGCTTGTTTGTTCATTCATTCATTCATGAATGAATAAACAACCCCCCCCCCCACACACACACAGCCCTTCACCTTTCATTAGAGCCCAAGATGAAGCTTCTATATTGAATCATTCAAAAGCTACAGACGTTTTTCCAAACTGTGCCATTTGGCACAGTTTGGCACAGTTCAAAAACGCCTGGTAACAACCTGAGTATAAAGCTGTGTAATATATTCATTTTTTTGTGGTATTGTTACAAAATTTTGACCTCAGCTGGATAACACTTGGTTCTACATTTCTGTTGCATTTTCCAGCCCAGATCTGACAGCTGTGTGTTATTTGCAAGCATTTGTATCCAAAAAAAACACCCAGGCGAAATTTATTTTCTTCAAGTTCAGTATGTTTAGATAACTGTTACTCAGTGGCAGGAGCACTTGGTGAGATTATGACTATTTTGCCAAAAAAATCAAAGTGTTTTCTTTTAAATGAGACCAACCCCATGAAGATGCTGCAAAGGGTTGAAAAACAGCTTTTGATTTACTTTGGGCACATTATTTTTAGGCGTTTTTCGGGAAATTGACCAGAGTGCAAGGGCACATTTCATAAATGTGCAGACATAGAAGGCAATTTTATTCAATATCAATATTACCAAAGCTTACATGTCTGATTATAGAGTAAAAGAAAAGGAATAGAATAGGCTTTATTGTCAATGTACAGTTGTACAGTACAACGAAATTGTGGGTGCTCCACCAGGCTACTGCACAATAAAGTAAGAGAAGGATTAGATAAAACATGGTTACAGAACATACGATTAAACACATGACTGAAATAAAAATTAAAATGGCCCAGGATTATAGAAATATAAGCAAAAATGCAAAAATGATGATGTTACTAGTGTCAATGGGCGAAAAATCTCCCATATACACAGTGCTAGGCACCCATTCATACACAGTATTGATACCACAAAAACAGCATATTTTGCACTGGATATCTTTATAAAAAATAAGTATTCTGTAAGATGCTAAGATTTTTGTTCTCGTTTTCTCAAACGAGCATTTTCAAGATATTTGGCAATGTCACTAACATTATTTGAGACAACAATAAACAGTATTGATACAAAACAAAAATAGCATCTTTTGCACTGGATATCTAACAAAGTATTCTGTAAGATGCTAAGATTTTTGTTCTAGTTTTCTCAAAGGAGCATTTCTTTATGGCGAGGAGAAATGTTTGGGCATGGTAAAAGCACTGCTAGCTTGTTAGTATAGCTAACAGAAAAGACTTAGGCACAAGGGTGAGGAAAAATATCCACACTTTACACACACACACACACACACACACACACACACACACACACACACGTGTTAACTTTTGGCATTTTAAAGACAATACACTTACCAGTAGTGTTTCGGGCAGTTTGTACAACTCATCCATGGCAGTTAGGATGGCTGAAGCGAAGCTGAGTTCAATGTCCTGGCTGTTTGGTTGGCTGGCCTATCCCCAAAAACAGAGTTCATCATATCAAAATGGAGATTCTTTCGGGGTCTTCCATTGCCGCTACACTCAAGATCTTTTTTATGGTTTCTGAATTCTTCCTTGAGCTTGTTCAGTTTATTTATTTAGCAACTGGTCTATGGTCCAGTCATAACCAGCGGCAGCCCTCTCCCTATTTTCTCAAAAATGGGATTTGTCTGAGTGGCCTCCTCCAGTTTACCTTGTACTTCTGCTGATATCCATAAAGCCAGGAAATCTGTCTCCTCTTCGCTCCAAATCTGCTTGGTTTTGGAATCCATCATGCTTGCTCTGCTGTTTGGAATGCAACATGGCGGTCAGTAATGTTTTGAAGCTCTTTTCAGCTGGTCAAGTAACCACGCCCACGGCAGTGGATGTTAATGTCAACTGGTTTGTAGCCCTGGGCCAGCAATGACTTGGGGCAAGCTTAGCACCACTTTTGAGAGCCTGGGACTAGTGCTTACCTGGTCAAAAACCAAAGAACTGGTGCCAAGTCAGACTCTGGCTCCAGTTAAGCACTGGAACCATCTTGGTGGAAAAGGCTATGAAAGGGTCAGACTGGAGCAGAGGAGCTGTGTGCTTGGAGGGGGGCGCTGGGTCTGTGAAGAGAAACACGGCAGGGGATGTGCACTGAGAGCTGGGGAATGTAAGGGGGGGGTGGAGGGGGGCTGTAGACAGGGGGACTAGATGAAGGCGGAGGCAGCAGGGATTGGTGGGCAGGCGAAGAAGAGGGCGGTTGGTCAAACCGGTTAAAGAACAGGTTCAGGTCGTTCACCCACTCCTTACTTCCCACCGTGATGGTGATGGCTGGCTGTACTGTAAGTGACTTATAAACTATCACAATGCAAACTACATAGGATCTCATGGATATTGTTCTGATTTTTACTTCTCTCACATGAAGCGTGGGCTTTCCCTCAGAATTAGGACTCAGAGCAGGGTCCATTTTGGTAAATGATTTTGAGGAAAGAGTCAGCTGTATTTTCATATAAACTAACAATATATCATGAAAATTTAAAAAAAAAATGGCATTTTTATTTTTTTTTTTTTAACGTACACCTTTAATGCCCAAATTGCTGAAATGTGCCATACTACTCAGCAAAGTGGGACCCAGTGTCATGTGCCAACCATGCGGTCCTCCCCTCTCCCACAACATGGACATGAATGAGTCCGAGATCACAGTGGCTATGTTAAATCAGATTTTAGGTGTACATCTGCATTTTATGCCACTGTTGTTCAAAATAATGCAATCCCAAAACAGTAAAATATATATATATATATATATATATATACTGTATATATATATATATATATATATATATATATATATATATATATACATATATACATGTGTGTGTGTGTGTGTGTGTGTGTGTTTTACAACATCACATTACTTTCAGGGCTATAGGAAATATGCTGTGTCTTCATGGAGGTCTCTGTCAGGAGTAACCTCATCTGCAGCAACACCACACACTGAAATATGTCATGTAATCTAACAGATTATTTCATTTAGGCTTTTCTGTTGATTCTCCTGCTGATGCTACTTAAATTATAGATTTTGTTTCTTTTTGGATCTCAGACAGGAGAACTTCAATTTCATAAAATTGAGAAGTTCTCTTTTGTTCTTAGACTTTGAAGCCATTTTTGTGAAGGAAACCTCTGGTCAGATGTTATGGGAAGCTGTTCCTTATGTGGTAGTTTTAGGGGGTCAATAGCCGTGAGCGTGCACTCACTTACACATGGGCGGAATTCACCGTTTTTACGGGGACTGTTTACAAACTTTTGTAGAACATAGAAGTGTTTGTTGACTCTGGAGTGGCTCATTCACACTAACGTGGGTTACTAGCAAAATGTGTGGGATTTACACATATTAATATTAGCATGTTCTTACACCAGGCCCATTTTATTGTATCAGTTATAAAGTACAGCCTTCAAGGATAAAATAACACAAACATATCTGTGCTATGTAAGTGGATTCAGGGCAGCACAGTGGTGGACTGGTTAGCACTGCGGCAGCACAGCAACTCACCCTTGGCTGGGGGATCGTGGGTTCGACCCCAGCCCCCGACCAACAGGTGTGGAGTTTGCATGTTCTCCCCGTGTCTCCGTGGGTTTACTCCAGGATTTCTCCAGTTTCCTCCCACATGCCAAAAACATGCAAGTTAGGTTAATTGGCATCAAACTGGGGATTCTAAATTGTCCTTAGGTATGACTGTGAGAGTGAATGGTTGTCTGTCTCTCTGTGTTGGCCTTGCGATGGACTGGCGATCTGTCCTGGGTGTACCCTGCTTCTCACCCAAAGGTGCTGGGAAAGGCTCCAGCCCCCCCGCAACCTGAAAAGGATTAAGCGGAAGAAGATGGATGGATGGATGGATGGATGGATGGATAGATGGAAGTGGATACAAAGAACACACACACACACACACACACACACACACACACACACACACACACACACACACACACACACACACACACACAAAAAAAAACAGGACTGAAAAAAATGCATTTCACTAAAAAACACAGCACTTCAGTATGGGGGGAAAAAAAACAGTGTTTAGAGGAAAAACAGACTTTGGAAAATAAATTTACATTGAGAAGACCAAAGCAAATATAAAGGGCTCTTCAAGCAACACAGCTGCAGAACAGCCAGGTGTTTGTGCTGTTATCAGGCTGTAGTCATACCATATCAACTGCAGCCTTTGAAATATGAGATAACACTGCATGATAAAGAACATTTGATGTTGAAATAGACTGATGGATGCACAATGAGTGAAGCCGAGGAAGAGCCTTCCAATTTGCATGTCACCTACTGGAGATTAGATTTAAGGCCTGCAACCATCTGTGATAATTCGGTCCTGAAGATGCTGAAGATTGTTATCTTTGAAATCGCACGCTGCCTGTGGATTGCTTTATGAACTATTTGTACTGGTATATTTCAGTTATACATTACAGGATGTCTGCTTGACAAGTCTCCAACTTCAGGGCTTCACTTTTTTTTTTGTTTTTTGAATTGTATTCATTCGAAAGCAAAGCAGTAAATTTAATCAAGTTATTTAAAAATTATATAAAAACAGCAATGAACTGAATAGAAATGGATGAGTTTAATAGTAAAGTAGCAGATTGTTTTCACACGAGATGACTGTTTATCTAATTTGATATAATGGGCAGTTCTTTTTTTATTTGTTTCTTTTTTAATTTAATTTCAGATTGAATGTAGGTGTAGTGAAACAGATCTGGAACCACCAGTTAGATGAATACTTAAATAAGTAAATAAATAAAAAACATTCATTTTGTTGATAGTGGTGTGCACATTTATTTATTTTTTGTTTTTGTTTTTTATTGCTATCAGAAACTGGTGATTGTTATTTCATCTTGTACAGTTTCAAACATCTACTGTTATAAGTACTAGTAACATACAGTTTCTGTCAATGTCTGGATACCAATTAACACACATGGGACTGAGTTTGCATCTAGTTCCTTAATTTCCTGTTCATCTCCATATGTATCAGAGGGACAAATATCTTCAGATAAAAGCTCACTGTGTGCAACATATGCATGCATGAGAAGCTCCAGGT
This sequence comes from Pholidichthys leucotaenia, assembly GCA_020510985.1. NCBI lineage: Eukaryota > Metazoa > Chordata > Actinopteri > Cichliformes > Pholidichthyidae > Pholidichthys > Pholidichthys leucotaenia. The sequence continues at coordinate 129,120,829 of CM035840.1, read as the reverse complement.
GTTTGGTGTGTGTGTGCTTGTGTGTGTCAGTGTAGGCTCTGTTCTCTGCAGCTGGCTCACTGCTGTATGCTCCCCTACACTGAGGCACTCGGACAGACCCCTTCAGCATTAATTACTGCAGCCATTAATCAGACCAGCACAGATAGCTGTGTAATCCCTCTATAATGCAGTTTTCTGGAGGGGGGCACCAGTGTTAATTGGATTTGATTGGACACTGGTATGATGTTGCACACGGAACATCTTAAGGCAATAATTAGAAGATAGATCAGTTGTACCTTTGTGACACTGATCCTTCATTGTAGGCTGCACTGTAGTTCCATGAGCTGTTATAGAAAGACTTGAATTTAAATTACTTAGAAATAATACGTATATATTGTACCACATATAAGATTGAACAGTACATTCCTTATTGAACTTCCCCGATAACTTTACGTACATGTTCAGGTTACATTATTTTATTTTGAAGAATAGATACACATATTGTGAAAGCCAGTATCCTGTATATATTTTATTCAGTCATTACCCACACCCAAACTGAGCTGTGGGTAGGGTGGTCACCACCGTCTGTCTGTTTTCCATACTGAATCTCGAGAAAGAGTGACTAGGGTCACTAAACTTGGTATACGGGTGAACCTCAGGCTTAGCATGTGTTACGATGTTTTGCATGTCACAAGGTCAAAGGTCAAGGTCACAGGATCACAAAATGTCAAAATCAATTTTGCCCAATAGTAACATTATTATTAGAGCCAAGGGCAAGAAATTTGTGCACGTTAGAACGGTGTCTTGTGTGCATAACAATTGTTAAATGACCTTGGCTTTGGCCTTGAGGATGGATCAGGTCTGAATTTAGGTCACTTGATCACCAAGTTTCAAATTTGAATTCTGACTTGTAACCTTAAAACTTGCCTTACGGTGCCTTTATTATCAGGTTTAGTGCTACCAAAATTTGAATATAAGCAATGACGTCATACAACACCCAAATATGAAAGGACCTGGACCTTGCCTTTGACCCTGATGATTGGTAGGGTCTGATTCTAGCTAATCTGGACTTTCGCATTACAACAGGGATTGAGCTACTTAGAATTTACCATTGACTTCCACCCCAATAAGGACAGGGCTCCAGGATGTGGGTTTGTATCTCTGTTGAGTGCAATTCTAGATGCAATAAAAAGAATGGAGCTTCTCATGAGACAATAAGCTATCGTTTTCCCAGAACCACTAAGTCCCCGGCAGCATCAATCAACATAGAATGTTTCCGCCAGCAAACACAATCTCACTACTGTGTGTACACCCTAGTGTGAGCACACTGTGCACTAAAACGATGACACACACAGAGAACATGCACCTGTTATTTGTCTCCATCTTCCCATCTTCCCTTTCTCCTCTTATTGATTAGCACTACACTGTTTTCAGCCAGGTGCAAGGATGTTTAAAATAAAAGGAATCAATGCACAAAAACACATGTAACAAATTAGCTAATATCCCCTTTACACTGGGGGTGGAGATCAATGAGAGATCACTGAATGACAGAAATTTTGAGATTTCTCAGCGATCTTACAGTGATCTTTCAGTGATCGCCAAGATTCCTCAATGACCTCACCATGATCTTAAGTGATCCCCACAGTACTCAAAGTTTTGTTTCATTCCAAAACAATCTCTCAGTGATCGTTAGAGGGAAGTGATCTCTAATCGATCTCTCAGCAAGCACTCAATGTCTCATCGATCTCCCAATGATCTCTCAGCAATCTTTTAATGAACAATATTGGTTTTTCATCCAATGATCAGTGATCCCTCAAAGATCTCTCAGCCACCTCTACCTTCGGGGTGTAAAAAAATTGGCACTCATTTAAAGATCACTGAGAAATCATTGAAAGATTGCCGAGAGATCATTGGGAGATTGATGAGATCATTGAGCGCGCCTTGAGCTTTCCTTGATGGCTCAACAATTTCATCAATCTCCCAATGATCTCTCAGCGATCTTTCAAATGATAGAGTTACCAACTAAAAGAAAGTCTAGGCGAGACTATGAGTGGTGTGCCGCAGTAATATTTAGATGTTTAAAAATAAGAAGCTCACAACTGTGAAAATGTGTGAAATGATTTGAAAATCAGTGTTGCAATAAAACATGAATATGTTTCTGCAAAAGGAGCAGGTGTGAGGACAATAAACTGCAGTGTTTCAGGCCAGTCCAGTTCACATGCAACATCAAGGGTACTTCAGACAGTATGGGGAAAATGTAATTACAAGAGATCATTATCTTGCTATCTGCATGATTGTGTCAGCATGAAGTTAATTACCTCAGCATTTGCAAGTGGTGACCAATTTCCCAACTAAAACAGATTTAAGTACCATATTTTTACACATTTTTATCATGCTGGGCATCCAACTTGTTTAACTGCATGTTAGGAAAAAACTGAGTTTGCTAAAATACTGTAACGTACTCTCTAAAGCATTATATACTGTAATATTTGATTTGGTAAATGTGATGAATGGCTTTAGCTGTGTATGGGTTTCAAGGAGTTGGAAATGTGTTTCTTCTCTGTAAGCTACACAGTTTTCTCAACTATATTCTCTAATCTTCCCCATTGTTGTTTTGTGTGTGTGTGTGTGTGTGTGTGTGTGTGTGTGTGTGTGTGTGTGTGTGTGTGTGTGTGTGTGCTTTCACCTTTTCCGGCTGTCACAAACTAAAGTACACTTGAGAGACAGGCTGAAGGAATAAAGAAGTGTGTCTGCCTTTTGCATTGTTAGTGTTTATGTACTGTCTTTAGAAGGTGGCATTTAGCTTAGATGGAAAACATGTAAAAAACTTTTCCTACTGTTGTTTAGGTTCAGGTCTCATGAGTAACCTTTGCCATTATTGTGTGTGCTACGGCAATGCAAAAACTCATCTGACAGTAATCACGGTTGTCAGGATCCACACTTGGAGTCAAGCTCACAGAACAACCAACAGTAGTGACACTGTCATTACCAGGCATCATCAGAAGTGTAACAGTTTTACTCTGCATGTGTGACAGATGGCTGCTACATATTTTTTTTTAAGCTTAAAGCCCATGTCCATTCTACTGTTGTAGTTCAAATTCATTCAGTAGAAAAAAAAAAGGCAGAAGAAAAGTGGGATGGTTTAAAAAGACTTTATAATTTATTACCAAAGTAGAGTCTTGAAAGAGTCAGCCAGGATTGAAAATTATTATTACATCCCACACAGTGAAGATGTGTAGGGTATAATGTTTTTGACCTGTTCATTTGCCCATTGTTTTAGCTATAATAGCTTCTACATTTCTCATCGGATTAACTTTAAATTTATACAGAAGCTTTAACTCATCAATACCTTGATCAAGTTTAACAATAAATCTAATAAGGGGTTAACCTGCAAGGTTAAACAGCAACTAAAAGAACTTGAACATGACCCCTTTTTTCGATTGAGAAAGTTTCTAATCCTTTTGCCAAATTTATTTTGCATCAGATGAGGATGTTCATTGCACTGTTCAGTGAGAACTCTGATATGGGGATGTGTGGAGCATGTGAGATTACACAGAAAGGCTATTGTCATAATATAATTATTATAATTAAAAATCATGTATTAATATATTGTTTTAGATTCTGATTTTGGCCAAAGTCAAAGATATTTCCTGTAGTAAAAACACTGAACTGTCTCAAAACTTACACATTTATATAGTATGCAATGCATACTGCATATTTACTATCATACTATACTGAATTTTGAAAAGTTTGTATTGTCTCAAATCAAATACTTTTTTTTGTACACAGAAGAAATTACCATTTTCTGTCACACTGGTCTGATCGACGGTAGACATGATATTCTCCATCCGCCAACTCCAGGAGAAATGCAGAGAACAGAACATGCCCCTGTACGTCGCCTTCATCGACCTCACCAAAGCGTTCGATCTGGTCAGCAGAGAGGGCCTTTTCAAGATCCTGCCAAAGATAGGATGCCCACCAAAGTTGCAAAGCCTCATCGAATCGTTTCACACCAACATGCAGGGGATAGTGCAGCACGACGGCAACGTCTCAGAGCCATTCAACATACGCAGCGGAGTGAAACAGGGCTGTGTACTTGCGCCAACCCTCTTTGGGATTTTCTTTGCTATGCTCCTGAGGCATGCCTTCAGCACAGCAACAGAGGGAATCTACCTGCACACAAGATCTGATGGCAGGCTTTTCAACCTCGCCCGCCTGAAAGCCAGAACCAAAGTACGCGAGGCTTTAATCAGAGACATGCTGTTCGCAGATGACGCTGCAGTCGCAACCCACACACAGCAGGAGCTTCAGACCCTGATGGACCGCTTCTCCCAGGCATGCAAGGACTTCGGGCTTACCATCAGCCTGAAGAAGACTAACGTCTTGGCGCAAGGCACAGAAGCATCACCAACCATCACCATCGACGACTACGAGCTGGAGGTCGTGAATCAGTTCACGTACCTGGGGTCCACGATCAGCAACAACCTCTCCCTTGATACAGAGATCAACAAGAGGATTGGAAAATCAGCCTTCACACTCGCTCACCTCACCACACGAGTGTGGGAGAATCCCAAACTCTCTGTCAAGATGAAGATGGCAGTGTACAACGCCTGCGTCATCAGCACACTGCTCTATGGGAGTGAGACGTGGACAACATACGCCCGGCAGGAAAAGAGACTGAACTCCTTCCACTTGCGCTGCATTCGCCACATCCTGGACATATCCTGGCAGGACAAAGTGCCCAACACAGAAGTTCTGTCCCGCGCCGGCCTTCCCTCCATGTTCACTCTACTCAGGCAGCGCAGGCTCCGCTGGCTAGGCCACGTTCACCGTATGGAGGATGGCAGAATCCCCAAAGCCGTCCTCTACGGAGAACTGGCAACTGGCAGGAGAGACGTTGGCCGCCCACAGCTGCACTTTAGAGACGTCTGCAAGAGAGACATGAAGGCCCTGGAGATCAACACAGAGCGCTGGGAGGACCTTGCAATGGACCGCTCAAAATGGAGAGGCACCCTGACCAGACAGCTCAAGGCGGGTGAAGAAAGACTGACTGTTGCAGCAGATGAAAAAAGGACCCGCAGGAAGAACCGCCACAGACCCAGCAGCACGGAGACCACCCACAAGTGCGACCTGTGTGACAGGGACTGCCATTCGCGCATTGGCCTGTTCAGCCACAGGCGGTGCTGTTCCAGCAGAGTAGACATTTAGGATTCTCTTCCATGGTCATCATAGACCGATGGAGGCCGACGACGACTGGTCTGGCTGTGGTTCCAATCAGGTGTAAAATTTTGAACATTTTGATAGAATAAAAGTTACTAATTGTATTTTGTAAAGAAAGACTAGAAATAGTATACATTTTTTGTTGTTGTTGTTGTTTAAAATAGCCTTGTATTATAGATTACCATTTTATTTACCATTGTACTCATCACAGATATTAGCTTTGTAAGCAGATTGGCAAGACAAAACCAGTACCCTGGCCATGACAAGATAGTTCTTCAGCTGAGGATGGCTGTCATCATGTCTTCTTTTGCAGCTGTTTGAAAAGTCCTTTCAATTTTTTTTTTTTTTCTGCATAACATCATTAATTGAACAAATGAAGAATTATCAGTAGTGAATAGGGCTGGGCGATAAAAGCCATATCATGATAAAACCCTAAATGTATCACAATACATGCATGTATCCCAATACATTTAGGGTTTTATTGTGATACATGGTATACAGCGGGGAAAATAAGTATTGAATACATCAACATTTTTTTCATTAAACATGTTTGTGATGGAGCCACAGCCCTGAGATTTTCACCAGATATCAGTAACAACCCAAGTAGTCCATACATACAAAGAAATCAAGGCAACTGCTTTCACAAAACAAGTTATATTGAATAAAGTGGAAGGACACAGGGAATAAGTATAGAACACATGAAGAAAAAGAGGTGCAAAAAGGCATAGAAACCCAAGAAACCAGATGAAATCCATCAGAATTTAGAAAACCATTCAATCCCCCATCAGTGCAAATTAATTTCAGCTGGTTAAGTCCTGACTGATAACCTTTAAAAAGGTCTGTGAATATCAGATTGCCGTACCACAAAAAATTCATGGTAGGTAGACGCAAAGAGCTCTCTTTAGCCCTTTGCAACCTTATTGTTGCAAAACATAATGATGGCATTGCTTACAGGTGCATTTCTAAACAGCTGAATGTCCCAGTGAGCACTGTTGGAGCCATCATTTGAAAGTGGAAAGAACATCATTATACTATAAACTGGTCATGACCAGGAGCTCCTCACAAGATCTCTGACAGAAGAGTCAAAACAGTTACCAGAAGAACTATCCAAGAGCCAAAAACAACTTATGCAGAGCTCCCAAAAGACCTGGAGTTAGCAGGTACTGCTGTTTCAAAGAAAACAATAAGTAATGCACTCAACCAACACGGTTCTATGCCCGCTCACCTTGCAAGACTCCACTGCTGAAGAAAAACCATGTTGAAGCTTGTTTAAAGTTTGATGCACAACATTTGGACAAGCCAGTAAAACGCTGGAAAAATATAGTCTGGTTAGATGAGACCAAAATTGAACTTTTTGGATTCCACAACACACAGCTTGTTTGGAGGAGAAATGGCACTGCATATCCCATCATGGTGTGGCAGTGTGTTTCAGCCAAGGGTACCGGCAGACTTCATAAAATTGAAGGAAAAATGAATGGACAAATGTACAGAGACATCCTTGATAAGAATCTGTTGCCTTCTACCAAGATGCTGAAGATGAAACGAGGGTGGACATTTCAGCAAGACAATGATCCCAAACACACAGCCAAGGAAACTCTCAACCGGCTACAGAGGAGGAAAATAAAGCTGCTGGAATGGCCCAGTGAGCCACCTTACCTGAATCCAACTAAAAATCTATGGACCAAATTGAAGATCAGAGTTCATAGAAGACACCCACGGAACTTTCAAGATTTGAAGACAGTTTGTCGAAGAATAGGCTAAAATCACTCCTGAGCAGTGTTGGGCATGTTACTATAAAATAGTAACTAATTACAGTTACTAGTTGCATATTTTCAAAAGTAATTGAGTTACTTTATCAATTACTGCATGATTAAAGTAAGTGGTTACTTGGAAAGGTAACTTTCACATTACTTTTTAATACATACTTAAATCATATTGCACATATAGCAAAATAATTTAATTAATTGATCACATTATGGGCTTATTAATGTCAGGCTGAAAGCAGACTGTTTCAGACAGAGCTTTTAGAACATGTTCAGTCTGCTTTATCCTGCCATGAGGGCTCTTATTTTGGGAAAAATCTGAAGAAAATCAACATGATATTTCCAGTAATTTCCTCATTTTGGAGTGAGAGTTGGCAACACTGCATAAAGCTGTCCATGTTTATTTTACCTTTATGATATGGATTAATCTGATGTGCAGTGATCCAAAGAAAATGTCCATTATCCACAGTCCAAATGTCTGCTGTGACAGAGACATGATCTGGTTCCTCAAATTCTTTTTGGAGATCAAAATCCATTTTTGAATAATCTTTATCCAGGTAGCAACTAAATGAGTTTTGACTTCAGTGGCTAACAGTTTCAGCTGTCTGATGGAAAGTCACTGTTATCACATCTTCAGTCTAGAACGACATATCTGGCAGTCAGTTGGTTTAATTCATGCTGTGTCACAAACTGCCCAGATGCATACCTGTGCTTGAAATCTTGCCATGGCTGTTGAGACAAGAGTATTTCCACTTTACATCCAGCTGTGGCTGTTCAGATAGCATAGATCCACTTACACAGTGTTGTTAACATAGCTAGCAGTTACTTAGCACTAGCTTTGTCGGAGCTTGGTTGCTGTTTCAAGCGCTTCTCAAGATTGCAGTAGGTCTCAACCGGCACTGAGCTTGCAACCTACCAACATGCTTTTGTCCTTAACCACAACAATAGAAAAATAATCTATTTCCACAAAAACAAATTGGCTTCATCACTTGATCTGCTCAGTAGTGAAGACTCAGCTCTTTGCAACAGGTCACGTCCACTGACAGCTCATCTCAGCTATACTAGGGTCAGTTTGTATATTCATTTATTTGCACTTAAAATATCTATCCATAGTAATAAAATGAGTAATGAGGAACACATCTGATCAATTTTCAGTAACTGTAACATATTATTGAATTTTTAAACAGTAATTTCAATTCACATCACATTATTGCAAAGGTAGTGGTGTCACAGTAATGCATTACTTTGTTATGTGTTACTTCCAACTTTGCTCCTGAGCAATGCCTGCACATTGTTTCTCCATACAGGAAACATCTGGAAGCTGTTATTACCAACAAAGGCTTTTCTACTAAATATTAAATGAATTTCACCAAGTGTGTTCAATACCTATTCCCTGTGTTATCCCACTTTATTAAATATAACTTGTTTTGTGAGCACAGTTGCCTTGAATTCTTTGTATGTATGGATTACTTGGGTTGTTGCTGACATGTGGTGAAAATCTCAGGTCAGTGGCTTCATCAGAAATATGTTTAATGAGAAAAATGTTGACATGTTCAATACTTATTTTTCCCCCTGTATATCACAATATCTCGAGATCTCCTCCAAACCATTGTATAAATGTAAATGTAAAACCTTTGCATAAAATTACATTGGCATGATAATAGGAACATACCTATGTACTGCATTTTTTTTTAATTGCATACAAAAAGGAATGGGGGGGGGGTAAAATCAAGTTTAATTGAGCAAACTTTATTGAACCAGTCAGACAACTCCACTCATAAATTTGCAACAAATCAGAATAAACAATGGTAGGCCTTCCTTTGAAAAAAAAAAAAAAGACTCAGCACAATAAAAAGTGCATAAAGCAAGAATTCTAGAGTAAGATATTTCAAAACCATATAAATGAAAGTCCACTTTTTCTGTTTGGTCATGTTTTTAACAATAAGGGCCATGTCTTTGGCAGTATAATTTGTGACCACAGTTGTGGTCTCTCTCCATGTTGCACTTTTGTTGTAAGGAATACATTTTCCAAATGAAGAAGCCATACAATCATTTTCTTAGGGCTGGTTCCTTTAATTTTTTTAATTAATTATTATCATTATGAAATTTTTTTTGTAGGGGCTGCCTGTGATGATGGGTTTTATTGTGAAGTACAGTGTGACGATGCCGCCTTCTGGGTGCACCATGACACCACCCTATATATAGGGGTGTCCACCATTTTGGGCTTCCTCTTGCCTGAACAACCCCACACTGTGTAGCACCTGCTGCGTAGTAATAAGTATATTAATAAAGTACCATTCGAGTGCAACCTCTCGTCCATCTCCCTTTGTGCCAGGATTACGGACATAACATTTGGCGACTGAGGATTAACGCATGGAGACGTGCATGGAACCAACACTACTGTTTCTAGAGAAGCCTAGTGAGCTGCCAGTCCCGTGGGCACGCTAGTTTGGCACTCTTACTGTCTACTTGTTGGCGTTTGGCCAGGATGAGATGGAAGAGGTAGAATAGTCAGCTCTACTGCATTGCTATCTGGGCATGGAGGGTGTTCGTTTGTACGGTGCAATAAGACCGTCAGTTCCGCATGCTGAAGCGGCCAGGCTGGTAGCTAACTGCCGCGCTTCACCCCACGATGACTACAATGTGTCAGTTGGTCTTCTAGCCAAACATTTCAACGTCCCAGAGTATGTAATGGCCTGGAGGTCCATGTTCTACCATCGCAGACAGCGGAAGGAGGAATTGTTTATACGGCATGTGGACGCCCTTCACCATCTGGTTGGCATGTGTGAGTTTGGGTACATGGAGGACCGAATGATAATGCTACAGTTGAAGTGGTTCGTGGCGAATTCGGAGATACAAGCCATACTGGAAGATGGGCCGGACGAACGGACGGTGGTAGAGACAGTGAGCGCACTGCAGGAAAACCTGCCGTTGGCGGTGCGTTTCTTGCCGAGGTTGGAGGCGCTGGAATTGGCATTTCAGCTGGAGGTACCGGCCCAGATGGCACCACAACTGGTGGAACAACGGAACATCGGAGAGCTGATTTGTGACACGCTAGCCGAAGAGCACAGTATGGACAGGAAATGTAACGCACAGAGTGGGTGTGGCACAGACAGTGAAGATGACATGGAGACAGGGCAGAGACCGGGCTTGCCTCAGTCCCTCACACAGCCAGAACCGAAGCTGGAGGAGAGGGTGCCCGGGTTTGACGGGACCGGTGCCGACAGTGTATTTATGGACAGCACCGACATCAAAGTGTCCACTCCATGCTCTCAGGGGTAGAGCTGCCCGGGGGGGGGGGGGGCCCAAGTATGCAGGGGGGCACGACACACAGTGACAGCAGACGTACATGGACGCAGCGCAAGATGCAGCACAGCTAAGCACTTCAGATGGTTCAGTGAAGGAACCGGACAACTTCAGTGCTGAGGTCGAGTTTCAGCCAGCACGGGTGAGGGGTCTGCTGCAACAACAGTGACTGCTGAACCGCCACAGCATAACGAAGGCACCAGGCCAAAGGAGGGCACAGAGCTGGCGAACGTACAGCAGCACATCAAACCAAGTAAGGCGCCACTACAAGTCATGGACTGGGTTCGGGTTTGTGCCGGTGGGAGGCCGGGATGGCGACTGACTGGGCCGCAGCCAGCGAGACAACGGCCGCTGTTGAGGATAGTGGCAAAGTTGGGAACAGCATGTTTTTGGCTAACGGACGAATCGATTTGGTACCTGAACAAACTGCAGCATGTCTAGGCGGTGGCTCCGAGCAGCGGGGCTCCACGGGTGTTGGCTGCCACAGTGTGGGAACCAGGCCCTGGCATCATGAAGATTGGCCCCGGGGGTCCGACAGCTCCAGGGAGGTGGCCGCCACGAGAGCATTTCAAAGCTTCAGGGAGGAGGCCACCGCAAGCTCGTTTCAAACCTTCAGGGAGGAGACCGCCACAAGCCTGCTCCAAAGCTGTGGGGAGGAGGCCACCACGGCGCCACCTCAATACCCCCCAGGCAGGAATGTTCCTCCCATGGAAGACTGTAAGGAAAAAATAAGGAACTGAAAGAGTTTGTAAGTAGGAACACAGCCAGACTATTGGGAAGAAAAAAAAAAACAACAAAAAAACAAAAAAAACCCCAGAAAAGTGGCAGAATAAACCACTTGGCCACGTGGGTCGTGTGGCAGTCCACCCACCGGCCCTAGTTCCAGTGTTCTTTTGTGTTGTGGTTTAATGTGTTTATTGGGGGTTTTATATGCTACATTTGGGTGGGTTTAATTCGGTGTGTTTTTCTACTTTATAAAGGGGGGGGGAGAATGTGATGATTGGTTTTATTGTGAAGTACAGTGTGATGACGCCGCCTTACGGGTGCGCCATGACACCACCCTATAAATAGGGCTGTCCACCACCTGGGGCTTCCTTTTGCCCAGACGACCCCACACTGTGTAGCACCTGCTGTTCATATTTCCTACCGCCTTGACTAAGGCACCAGTTCCAGCTAAAGAAAAACAGCCCCAAAGCATGATGCTGCCACCACCGTGCTTCACTGTAAGATATAGTGTTCTTTTGGTGATAAGCAGTGTTGTGTGTGTGCCAAATATACCTTTTGGAATTATGGCCAAAAAGTTAAACCTTGGTCTCATTTGACCATAACACATTTTCCCACATGCATATCAGAGATTTCAAATGTGTTTTTGCAAAATGTAGCTGGGCTTGGATGTTTTTCTTTGTAAGATAAGGCTTCCATCTTTCCACCTTACCCCACAGCCCAGACATATGAAGAAGACGGGAGATTGTTGTCACATGTACTGAACAGCCAGTACTTTCTAGAAATTACTGCAGCTTCTTCAGTGTTGCTGTCAGCTTCTTGGCAGCCTCCCTGACTAGTTTTCTTCTAGCCTTTTCATCAATTTTGCAGGGATATACAGCTCTTGATAATGTCACTCTTGTGCCATATTTTCTCCACTGGATGATGACTGTCTTCACTGTGTTCCATGGTATATTTAATGCCTTGGAAATTCTTTTGTACCCTTCTCCTGACTGATACTTTTGAACAACGAGATCTCTTTGATGCTTTGGAAGCTCTCTGCGGACCATGGCTTGTGCTGTAAGATGTGACAACAAAAATGTTAGGAAAAGCCTACCAGAACAGCTGAACTTTATTTGGGGTTAATCAGAGGCACTTTTAACGGTGGCAGGTGTGTGCTGGCTCCCATTTAACATGAGTTTGAATGTGATTGGTTAATTCTGAACATAGTCACATCCCCAGTTATAAGCGGGTGTGCATATTTATGCAACCAGGTTATCGTAATTTTTGTTTTCCCTTAACAGATTTCAGTTTGTTTTTCAATTCGGTTGTACAAGTTATAGGTCACATTAATGGTAGAAAAAGTTTTGAAATGATTTATCTTGGTCTCTGTCACAAATCAACCTTTTCAAGGGCTAAACAGGACACCAAACGCTCTCTGCGAGTTTGCACATTTATTAACCAAAGACGTACGCAAAAACTCAACACTACAAATAACACGCACAAACAGGTGCTGAAGGAGAGCGGGGCTCATCATCTCATCATCATCATTGCAGTCTGTCAGGGGCGTCAATGACTGTTTCATTTAGGTCTGATCAGATCCCTCCACGCAGCTCTGTCCTTCGCCCTCTGCTGTCAGGAACTCCTGACCTTGTTAACTTGGGTGATGTCTGAGCCGGTATGAGTTGCTTTCTGACTGACCATTTTATGAAACTGCTTGCAAAGTATTTGAGTACTGCTAGCTTTTGCTGGACTAGCGGCACATTATTGGCAGATTATCATATCATCATTATTGGCAGAGGTATTATCAGTAGCAAGGACAGGTCAAGACAAACTGACTCCAGTATCTGTTTCAGTGACTGACCAGTTGATAGGTTTGTTTATCTCTGCTCTTTGTGTAGTGCATGTCACGATGCACTGACTGGCAAAAGTCCACCACAGACCTTGTGAGAGATTTGCTTATCTTCCAGGATGTCCAGTCTCACCCCATGTAACTGGGAGTGGTTCACCACAGACCTGTGACAGATATTGTTTTTAGTTCTGCCAGGATGCCCAGTTTCACCCTCCCTTGGAGGGTGAAACTGGGTGAAACTGGGTGGGGTTGCCGATTGAGTTGCCGATTGAGTCGCCAACAGCCCGACCCATGAGACAGGTAGTGCCGATTTTCATGGTTATCCGGTAGCAAGCAAACCAATGTCTGACCTGGGGGGGTGGGGGGGCTCATCGTCTACAGGGGGAAGAAGCCTGGGAAAGCCGGGCTAAGGGACAGAATCAGCTGGAGCACACCCACAGAGACGCAGGGCTCATGGCTGGAAAAAAGGGGAAAACTAACCTGGAAGGCGCACTCCCGTTCTCCTCGACAGCAACCAAATACTGTTAGCATGGCAGAGACTGAGGAATGTAACAGTGTAGACGGACACAACAATGAGAAAGGTTGCTGTGCCCTTATATACTATCTCCTAATACGTGACAGGTGTGGATACCTGAGTGGAGAAAATAACAGAATGAATGACAGCTATGCAGCTATGAACAAATTGACAGCCAGAAGCTGCATAGCGCTGTCAAAATAAAGCATAAACCGGAAACCATAATGAAACAACACAACCCCAAAATGTAAACATTACTACAAATACAGAATAACAATAACTGGATAGGATAACCAAAGAAACAGCTCGAGAAAGGCTAAAATTAAATTGAAGACTCGGTACAGCGCCCATCCGTGCCCAGGATCATGACAGTGATCATTTTTACATCACAAAAACCTGGCATTTGAACAGGGGTGTGTAGACTTTTTATATCGACTGTAATTTGCACAAAACTCTATTTTGTACAGTTTCTACCATCTCAAGTCCAAACCACTGCCAGCAAACAGAGCTGGTGCTTTTTTCTTCATTCGTTCAAGTCTGCTTCCACTGCAGCTGGGGTGTGTGTCATTTAATTTTCTCCCCTTTCCCCATGCTCTGCCAGTGTTGCCACATTCTGCACAAAAAACAAGCATCTCTGCTCCACGAAAACAGGCACAAAAGAAGCAGTTTCTAAAGAAAGAAAATGCAGGGAAAAAAAAAAAAAAAACAGTCCTGGAAACGACCCTGAAATGAAACATGGAGCAGGGAGGGGGGGGCTGAGTGCAGCTGTGTGAGAGAGGAGAGGAGAGCGAAGCTGACAGCTTACACTGCTGTGACAATGCTTGATGTCTGTGATAAAGATTTTTTATGTATCGTGCATAGTAGAATATATAACAAATATATTTGGTGTATCGCCCAGCTCTAGTAGTGACTATAAGAAAAACAAAGTACAGTGGTGTGAAAAAGTGTTTGCCCTCTTTCTGATTTCTCATTTTTTTGTATGTTTGTCAAACTTAAATGTTTCAGATCATCAAACAAATTTAAATATTAGACAAAGATAACACAAGTAAACACAAAATGCAGTTTTTTTAAATGAAGGTATTTATTATTAAGGGTAAATAAAAATCCAAACCTACATGGTGCTGTGTGAAAAAGTGATTGCCCCTGACATCTCATATCAAATCAAATCAAATCAAATCAAATCAACCTTTATTGTCATGTTGCTGTACATACAACTGTAGTGCAGGCAAGATGAAATTACGTTTCTCTAGGCATCCATGTAAGTAAAAAGAACATAATTTAAGACACTCACACACCCCCTTACCCCTCACCCCCCACCCCAACACAGCCATTCACACTTCCCTGAGACATACTTGAAACTAACTAGAGTTATAATATACGTACATATACATAATGTCCAAAAGGTGCAGTAGTATGTATGAAAGGTTCCGGATCAACTGTTCAGCATCCTAACAGCTTGTGGAAGGAAGCTGTTAATCAGTCTGGTGGTTCTGCCTCTGATGCTCCGGAGTCGTTTGCCAGATGGCAGCAGTTCAAAGTGTTTATGCAGAGGGTGAGAGTGGTCCTTGACAATGTTCAGTGCCCTGCTCCTACAACGGTTCTGAAAAAGTTCTTGGACAGAAGGGAGGGAAACTCCAGTTACCCTCTCAGCTCCCTTAACTATCCTCTGCAGGGCTTTTTTGTCTGATGTACTGCAGCTGGAATACCATGTTGCAATGCAGTACGTCAGAACACTCTCCACCACACTTCTGTAGAAGGTCCTGAGGATGCAGATGGGGAGAGAGGCCTGTGTTGAGTTTCCTCAAAAAGTGCAGTCTCTGTTGGGCCCGCTTCCTGATCCGCAAGGAATTCTTGCTCCAGGTCAGGTCCTACGAGATCTGCACTCTGAGGAACTTGACGTTGTCCACTCTCTCCACCAAACGGCCGCCGATGCTGAGAGGGACGTGTTCAGGCCGTGACCACCGGAAGTCGATAATCATCTCCTTCGTTTTGTCCACGTTGAGCACGAGATTGTTCTCCCTGCACTAGCCCTCCAGGTCTCTAACTTCTTCCCTGTACATTGATTCATCATCCCTCTGAATAAGTCCCACCACTGTGGTGTCGTCTGCAAACTTAATAATCTGGTTCCCCTCATGTGTGGATACACAGTCATGTGTTAAAAGTGTTAACAACAGTGGACTGAATACGCAGCCTTGAGGGGATCCGGTGCTCAGCGTGACAGAGTTGGAGATGTTGTTTCCAACACGGACACACTGAGGTCTCTCGGTCAGGAAGTCCAGGATCCAGAGACGTGGCGGTGTTCAGACCAAGAAGGAGTTATTTCTCCATCAGTCTCTGAAGAATAATGGTGTTGAATGCTGAACTGAAATCAATGTACAGGAGTCTGGCGTAGGTGTCTTTCTGATCCAGGTGGGTGATGACAGAGTACAGGGTGGTGACTATAGCATCCTCCGTGGAGCGGTTTGAACGATATGCAAACTGGAGCGGGTCATGTGATGCAGGAAGGCAGGCTGTGATGTGTGGTTTGACAAACCGTTCAAAATAATTCATCACAATTGGTGTCAGTGCAACAGGACAATAGTCATTCAGACAGGACACAACTGGTTTCTTTGCCATCGGTACTATGGTAGAGGTATTAAAGCACCTGGGAACGATGGCCTGACTCAGGGAGATGTTATAAATGTCAGTCAGGACATCCGCCAACTCACTCGCGCAGACTCGGAGCACACGTCCCGGGATGTTGTCCGAACCTGCAGCTTTACGTGGGTTGACCCTGATTAGGGTCCTCCGTGTGTCCGCTGCATTGATGATGGTAGCTGGCCCAACAGATGGTGGAGATGGGCCAGCCCTCCCTCTGATTGTCGGGTTTGATGCTTCAAAATGTGCAAAGAAGTTGTTGAGCCTGTCTGGAAGTGAAGTGTCATCATCATCGACCCCCTGCCTAGACTTATAATCCATGATTAAAATCCCCCGCAACCACCACAAAACTGTCCGGATGTGAAGTTTGAAATTCACGTAGTGAATTTTGAAATTCACCTAGTAACTGGTTGGGTCACCCTTTGCCGCAACAACTGCAGTCAAGCATTATAACTAGCAATGAGTCTTTTAAAGCACTGTGGAGGAATTTTGGCCCACTCATCTTTGCAGAATTGTTGTAATTCAGAAACATTGGAGGGATTCCAAGCATGAACCGCCTTTTTAAGGTCATGCCACATCATCTCAATCGGATTCAGGTCAGGGCTTTGACTAGGCCAATCCAAAGTCTTCATTTTGTTTTTCTTGAGCCATCCAGAGGTGAACTTGCTGGTGTGTTTTGGATCATTGTCCTGCTGCAGAACCCAAGTGCACTTCAGCTTCAGGTCACAAACAGATGGCTGGACATTGTCCTTCAGGATTTTTTGGTAAACAGCATCATTCATGGTTCCATTTACCACAGCAAGTCTTCCAGGTCCTGAAGCAGTAAAACAGTCCCCAGACCATCACACTACCACCACCATATTTTACTGTTGGTATGATGTTCATTTTCTGAAATGCTGTGTTACTTTTACTCCGGATGTAGTGGGACACACACCTTCCTAAAAGGTCAACATTTGTTTCTTCAGTCCACAGAGTATTTTCCCAAAAGTCTTAGAGATCATCAAGATGTTTTCTGGCAAAACTGAGACGAGCCTTTATGTTCCTTTTGCTCAGCAGTAGTTTTTGTCTTGGGACTTTGCCATGTAGGCCATTTTTGCCCTGTCTCTTTCTTACGGTGGAGTCATGAACCTTTCTCAAATATATTTACTAGTTTTCATTTTTCCAGAAAAAAAAAAAAAAACAAGACAAAAAAAAACACACACACACAAGTTGCTCAGCAGCAAGAAAGAACAAAAAAAAAAAAGCATAATCAGCACAAAGATGAATAAATTTTAATAGCAAATAAAAGCTTGAGACAGAATGGTGGTCAAATTTCTTTCGGTATAGTCTAGAAACGGTTTCCATATACGGTGAAATAAATCAGTTTTAGAATATATGAAGCAAGTCAAAAAGTCAAGTGGAATGTGTTCCAGTATTAGCCTTCTCCATCCAGAAATTGTAGGAGGATTATGTGAAATCCATTGCAACAAAATATTTTTCTGGGCACAGAAGGTTAGAATGTTATACAATTTACTGCTAAATTTATTTCCAATGTGTTTATTTGGTAAACCAAGAAGAAGAGACAGTAGATCAAAATCAAGGTTAATTTTCAGAATTTTCTTAATTTCAAGAAGAATGGACTCCCAATATCCCTGAATGTTGACGCATGACCTTAAACAGTGAGTAAGGCTGCCGTCGTGAGTTCTACATTTAGGACACAGCGAAGAGGAGCCTGATTTAAATTTAGACACTCTGTTTGGGGCCAAATGGGCTCTATGCAGTAGTTTAAGTTGTAAAGCCCAGGTATGGTTACAAATAGTAATTGTTTTGGCAACATTCCAAATCTTACACCACATTTCTTCTGTAATATCAATATCCTATTCTCTTCCTCAGGTTCGAGCCAAAATAGGGGAATCAAAATTACAATGACTTTTCAATACCTTGTAGCACATGCTAAGTGACATTTCCCTGGAACTGAAAAACAGCTTTTCAATATTAGAGATCTCACTGTCCTCAGATAGTGATGTATCTTTTTTGATAAAATCCCTTATTTGAAAAAAAAAAAAACCTAAAAAGATTATTTTTACCTAATTTGAAGTCCTCAACCACCTGATCAAAAGGCATAATAATTCCTTCCTTAAAAAGACAACCAAATGTGGAAATAGCCTTAGAAACCCACTCCGCAAAACCAAAATCCAGCAGTCCGGGAAGAAAGTCTAGCTTGTTGGCAATAGGAGTGAAAGGTTTTCCCAGCTCTCCCCTCAGTGCACCGTGCTGCTCTCCAGGCCTTAACAGTGTTAACAGACATCGGGTTACTACAGCATTTCTTTATAGTTTTCATACTTTTTTGAAAGAGCAAAGTATTAAGAGGGCATTCACATAATGACACTTCTATATCCAGCCATATTGCAGAAGTATTTTTGCAAGCTCACACTCGTGCATACAACAAAAGTGAACTTAACTGATATTTTTTGAGATCTGGGAGAGCTAAACCTCCCATATAGCCAGGAAGCTGTAATGTTGACATTTTTATGAGTGCCCTTTTTTTGCTTCATATAAAGGAACTAAACCAGCGCTTTAGTTTTTGAATAAGTTGGTGTGCAAATAAAATAGGAATCATTCTCATCGGATAAAGCAAGCAAGGAAGAAATGAACACTGACCTTAACTGAGACAAGTGAGGCCTGCTGTTCTTTGGATCTTGTTGTGGGGTGTTTTGTGACCTCTTGGATGAGTCGTCATTGTGCTCTTGGGATAATTTTGGTCAGCCAGCCACTCCTGGGAAGGTTCACCACTGTTCCATGTTTTCACTATTTGTGGATAATGTCTCTAACTGTGGTTCACTGGAGTTGCAAAGCTTTCAAAATGCCCTTATGACCTTTTCCAGACTGATAGATCTCAATTACTTTGTTTCTCAGTTGTTCCTGAATTTCTTTGGATTGCAGCCTGATGTCTAGCTTTTGAGGGTCTTTTGGTCTACTTCACTTTGTCAGGCAGGTCCTGTTTAAGTGATTTCTTGATTGAGAACAGGTGTGGCAGTAATCAGGCCTGGGTGTGGCTAAAGAAATTCAACTCAGCTTTCCAAAGATGTGATAAACCACAGTAAATTTATGTTTTAATGGGGGGGTGTCACTTTTTCACACAGAGCCATGTAGGTTTGGATTTTGTTTACCCTAAACACCTTCATTTAAAAACTGCACTTTGTGTTAACTTGTGTTATCTTTGTCTAATATTTAAATTTGTTTGATGAGCTGAAACATTTAAGTGTGACAAACATACAAAAAAATAAGAAATCAGGAAGGGGACAAACACTTTTTTCACACCACTGTAAATGTGCCACAGAAGACTATTCCAGGACAATTAATGGAAATTCACTGAGAAAACTCAAAAATCTTAATGTATAGGGTTTCCTTGACTTTTCTTCAATATTTTTTTTTATTCCATTGTTATTGTCTTTCCCATGTACATTAATTTCACTTGTTATAAGTTTCTCTCACTTGTTTCTAATTCACAAACTGCTCACTCCAGTGTTCACTTCCTTTCAGTCTTTTGCCACATTGTTTTGACTAAGTTTCAACCATATTGATTTCTGTTCTTTTTTACACTTCCTTTCTTGTGACCCTGGTTGTCTGGTTTAAATTCTGTCTGCTTTTGTCCATTCTCTCCCCATTTTTCTGCCTTCTCTCGCTGGTGATGTGTATGATCTTTATCTGGATTGTAGTCATTTCAAATTATGTTTGATCATTTTTTATTTGGGGTTGCTGTGGCACAGGTGTAGTGTGGACAACTACTGATCAGAGGGTCAGTGGTTCGATTCCCACTCTGTCTGCAGTCTGCATGTCGCAGTGTCCTTGAGCAAGACAATGAAACCCAGTTGCTCCTGGTGGGTCAGGCCAGCGCCTGTGTATGGCAGCTCTTCCCCCATAAGTGTGTGAATGGATGGATAGCAGGATCAGTAAAGAGCTTTGGTCATCCAGAGATGTGTAAAAAGTGCTATATAAGTGAACAAGTTATCTGTTTTATAACTTTAAGCCTTGTAAACTGTTAAGACAGGCCTATAAAGTGAGGTCTGCTCATCTTACTCATAGTAACATTGAGAGCACAGAGACATTTTACTTACGTATATTTAAGTTAAGATTTTACAGAGACAAAAGTCTATAGGACACTCATCAGTTTTGTGATGTTGATGTCACTGGAGACATTGCTTTTCTGAGATTTTAGCTTGACTTTGAGGGTTTTAGGACACAAGTGATGTCTGCCTCAAATTTGTGCAAATGACTGTTTTCTAAGAGCATTTCACTTGAAATAAAAGGAAAGTTCTTTTAAGTTTCTCATCTTAGATCATTTAGTAATGTCACAATGCTGCTTTTAATTATTGTATATCAGTATTATATATTGCTTTTCAAGATGACATTTGTGATTTTATTTATTTCTTATTATTATTTAGTTGGCTCAGTTACAGTGAACATTATTGCCCAAGGTAAAGAGACAAAATTAAATTCAATGAAATGAATGAAAGTGACCTTTGTGTCAGTTAAATAAATGAATAATGAAGTGCTGATATTAAGCCAAATGACAGTTAATTAAGTACTTCTGTTGCGATTAAGAGTCTTGATGTGGCAGCCAGGGTAATAATGTAGCTTTCTAGTTGTTGCTCTTTGCAGAAATGTTTACATTTCAAGAATAGGAGAGCAATTCCCGGGATATATTCAAATATAACATTTGAAAAGCTGCAAGTACACCTACTTGCAGGCACATGTTCATGCCACAGATCAGTAATAAGATTTTTTATTTATTAATTTTAAGAAGAGAGCACATTTTGCTCGGAAAAAAAGAAAATATACCACCAACATTTGTGTCTACATGGCTAATGTATTTTTTTTAATTATTTGTGCTAGTTCACCAAAAACTAATTATCATTCAGTTTATGTGATTATTGTGTATTAAAAGTCTTCTTTTTTTGGCTGCTCCTTTTAAGGGTCGCCACGGTGGATCATCTGACTCCATCTCACCCGATCCATTGCATCCTCGTCTGTCACACCAACCCTCTCCATGTCCTCCCTCACTACATCCATGAATCTTCTCTGTGGTCTTTCTCTTCTCTTCCTGCCTGGCAGCTCCATCTTCAACATCCTTCATCTAATATATCCACTAATTATTTTGTATTAAAAGTATTAGATGAAAATTCAATTCAACTTCAATTCAGATTCAGCTAATTTAGTTAAATTTCATTGTATCACTGCATTTAGTTTGAATTCGTCTTCCACTTATTTATCAAATGGAAAAAAAAAACTGCCCAACTTTATCCATTGAGTCATTTTGTTCATTGTATGGCTAATTCTTGTCTAATGCAAATGAACCTAATGTGTTATTGGACTGTGGGAGGATATACAAATCATATACAATATGCAAACTCTCCACGAAAAGGATCCAGCTCTCCAGCTTATGGATTCCAACCCCTGGATGAGGCTACAGTCAGGAAATTTAGTACATAGATTGACCTTGGGACTAGCACCTATGGCTATACTGTTGGGGTCAAAAGGTCAAAGATCAAGGTCAAAATGCTGCATAAACTATATCTCAACAACAAAGACAGCTAGGGTTACAAAACTTGGTGCACAGGTTCACCCTGACACCCTGACCTCAAACTATGGGTTTGGGGTCAGAACATCAAAATTCAAGGTTTTAAATCTATAGGGCTACAAAAGGCATGGGCCTGCATCTCAGTTGAGTGCATTCTAGTTCATGACTTCAAGGTTATAATAACAATCTTCATGTCCTCTCCAACCCCATCTCTTCAGAGGTATAAAGACTCTCTGACTGCAGACATGTGCTTACGCAGAAGATGGGCCCCAGATCAAACTTTTCTTATGTTATTGAGTGTGAGAACACTATAAAATATTAGTTGTTAATTCATTGATGCAATTAGTCCACATGTGTCCATGCCAAAACAAGACACATGCACATGCACATCTTTTTTTTTTTTTTACGTGCCACATAAATAACAATTGATAATGCACCTATGATTTAGAAGTGGTTTTTGTTGGTCAAAAGTTCCAGATAGATAAATGTGCCCAATTTGTACCGAGCCACACTCCTTTTAAATTAGTCCACTAATTTAAAAAAAAAAGCCTTGTCCCAGTCAATTGTTATTTAGAGGACAAAGACACAAAGCATGAACATGGGCAACCACCAGAAACCAACAAAACCACTGGCAGAAGTGATTTGACCTATAACTCTGTGGAATAAAGACTCTTTGGAATGAGACAGATCTTATGGTTCCACTCTTTTAGTAAGTAAATTTTATTTATATAGCACCCTTCACAGATGTAAAATCACAAAGTGTTTCACAAAACAGTAAAAATAAAATGCATTGAATACATAAAATACAGACAGTAAATAAAAAAAACAGTAAAATACAGTAAACAAATAAATGCAACCCTTATCTAGTTAAAAGCCTGTTTAAAAAGAAAAGTCTTTAGCTGCTTTTTAAGTATACATCCACACTATCTCCAGCTCTGCTCCCAGCGCCCCCTGGACCGTGCCTCACTTCCACAAGCTAGCTAAGCTAATGTGCTAAGCTAACACTATCGTTATAGCTAACGCCACAGCTAGTCGTAGCTAACACCGATACAAAGGAGCGACTCTGCCCCCGGTTCATCTCACTGACCCGGCATCGGCCCGGTAGATAATGGCTGAGCCTCCCGCACAGATTCTTAGAATCTTGTGATTGGGGCTCGGTGGAGGAACTAACCGAGGCCATAGCTGGACAGGAGTTGGATCGGAGCTCGACTACAGCGGCGGTAGGAGGCAGGGCTTAGTGGAGGAGCTACCGAGGCCCCAGCTGGATAGGAGCCGGACCGGAGCTCAATTACAGCGGCGGGGCTCGGTGGAGGAACTACTGAGGAAGACGACGATAGGCAGCGGGGCTCAGCGGAGGAACTATCAAGATCCCAGCTGGACAGGAGCCAGACAGGAGCTCAGCTGCAGCGGTGGTGGGCAGCAGAGCTCGGTGGAGGAGCTGTAAAGGTCCCAGCTGGACAGGAGCCAGATCGGAGCTCAATTATAGCGGCGGAAAGCAGCAGGACTAGCAGCGGAGGGGGCTGGCTGAGGACCCAGCTGGATTCAAGGTTGGCTGGATTGGATACTGGTGACACTAGCAGAGACTGTCCCACTATCATCAGGTCAGTAAAAAATGCCACGAAAGAAGGAGGAAATGGAAGAGATTAAAAAATCTCTGAACTTTATGTCAGAAGAACTGATCAAAGTGGCCAATCAACAGTCTAAACTATTAGGGCTAATGGAGGAAGTCTGAGAATTGAAATTAACAATTAAGGAAAGAGACAAAAAAATTGCAGACTTGGAGCGACGCATCGAGGATCTTGAACAATATTGTCGTATGGATGATCTAATCATTAGTGGACTAGACGTTAAATACCAATCATATGCCAATGCTACAGCAGGAATGAGAGGTGAGGAGGCTCCCCTAAGTGAATCAGTCTCCCTTGAAAACCAGGTGCTTCAGTTCCTTGAAAGCAGAAACATAAAGGTTGAAGGAAATGCAATTTCAGCCTGTCATACTTTACCCAGAAAGGATAATAAAACAAAGAAATCAATTGTGATGCGCTTTGTGAACAGAAGGGTAAAGAATGACATACTGAGGCAGGCCAGAAAGCTACGGGGAACAGAAGTCTACCTAAATGAACATTTAACAAAGACTAATGCTGAAATAGCACGGCAATCATGGATGCTGAGAAGACAAAACAAGATACAAGCAACATGGACAAGAAACTGTAGAGTTTGGATCAAACTAAATGAACACCTGAGGAAGCAAAGGCCATACTAATAAAATATCTCGCTGACTTAAATACCGTGTAATATAGATGAACACTGATTGGGAAAATTAAGAGACTATGATAATCTATATCCACACACACAGCAAGAACAGTTCTTTTGTGACATACCATGTCAATGTACTTAAAAAAAAAAAAAAAAAAAACTTATGACTGACTTTAGTAGACATCAATCATCCCCAGTTGGAGGAAGTCATTTGACACAGAACGAGGAAATTCAGACTCTGAAAATATGCCATTATGCTGAACATAAACTGCAAGAGATGGAGAATGATATTGATCCTGATAACCACTTCTTCAATAATATTCATAATCACTGTGAATATTATACTGAAAAGCAATTCAAAAGTCAAGTACAATTAGATGGTAAACTATCAATAATACACTTCAACAGCAGAAGTCTTAACAAAAACTTTACACAGATTCAGGACTATTTAAAACAGCTAGATTGAAAATTTACAGCTATCGCAATCTCTGAAACTTGGCTCAATGAAGAACAGGCTTCTCTGATGGCAATAGAGGGATATCAGACGTTTTATATTAATATATCTAAAAAAAAGGGTGGTGGTGTTGCACTGTATATTGATGACCTGTATAGGTGTAAACTTGTAAATGGAATGTCCTTTGCTCTACCAGGGATTCTGGAATGTGTTACTGTTGAGATTGACCAGGATAAAAAAAAAAAAAATCTAATTATAAGTTGTATATATACATACGTGGACAAAATTGTTGGTACCCCTCTGTTAATGAAAGAAAAACCCACAATGGGTTGACAAAATGGGTCACAAAAATGATGGTACCCTTAACTTAATATTTTGTTGCACAACCTTTTGAGGCAATCACTGCAATCAAACAATTTCTGTAACTGTCAATGAGACTTCTGCACCTCTCAGCAGGTATTTTGGCACACTCCTCATGAGCAAACTGCTCCAGTTGTCTCAGGTTTGAAGGGTGCCTTCTCCAGACGGCATGTTTCAGCTCCTTCCACAGATGTTCAATAGGATTTAGATCAGGGCTCATAGAAGGCCACTTTAGAATAGTCCAATCTTTCGCTCTTAGCCATTCTTGAGTGTTTTTAGCTGTGTGTTTTGGGTCATTATCCTGTTGCAAGACCCATGACCTGAGACTGAGACCAAGCTGTCTGACACTGGGCAGCACAGTTCTCTCTAGAATACCTTGATAGTCTTGAGATTTCATTGTACCCTGCACAGATTCAAAACACCCTGTGCCAGATGTAGCAAAGCAGCCCCAGAACATAACAGAACCTCCTCCATGTTTCACAGTAGGGACAGTGTTCTTTTCTTGGTATGCTTCATTTTTGTGTCTGTGAACATAGCGCTGATGTGCCTTGCCAAAAAGTTCCAGTTTTGTCTCGTCTGTTCATAGGACATTCTCCCAGAAGCTTTGTGGCTTGTCAACATGCAGTTTGGCAAATTCCAGTCTGGCTTTTTTATGATTTGTTTTCAACAATGGTGTCCTCCTTGGTCATCTCCCATGAAGTCCACTTTGGCTCAAACAACGACAGATGGTGCGATCTGACACTGATGTAGTACCTTGACCTTGGAGTTCACCATGAATGTGTTTAGAGGTTGTTCTGGGCTCTTTTGTTACCATTTGTATTATCTGTCTCCTCCTGCAGCTACGTCCAGGGAGGTTGGCTACAGTCCCGTGGAGCTTAAATTCCTGGATAATATGTGCACAGGAACATCAAGTTGCTTGGAGATGGT
The DNA here is from genome assembly GCA_020510985.1 of Pholidichthys leucotaenia. Classification (NCBI taxonomy): domain Eukaryota; kingdom Metazoa; phylum Chordata; class Actinopteri; order Cichliformes; family Pholidichthyidae; genus Pholidichthys; species Pholidichthys leucotaenia. The sequence continues at coordinate 129,095,299 of CM035840.1, read as the reverse complement.
CTTATAGCCTTTACCTTTAACATGCTTGTCTATAATTTTCTTTCTAATCTCCTCAGACAACTCTCTCCTTTGCTTCCTCTGGTCCATGTTTAGTGTGGTACACACCATGTCACCAAACAGCACAGTGACTACTTGTCACCCTTTAAATAGGCCGACTGACTGATTACAAGTTTGTAGACACCTGTGATGTTAATTAGAGGACACATCTTGGTTGAACATGTCCCTATGGTCACATTATTTTCAATCTTTTCTAGGGGTACCATCATTTTTGTCCAGGCCTGTTTCATGAGTTTGTTTTCTAAAGTAATTCTGTTGAACCACAATTCAAAAGCATTGTCTGATTTTCATTGGTTAATTTTCACATAATTTTTATTTATTACCACTTTTGTCAGATTCAAGTTATTTCTGTGACCATTGTGGGTTTTTCTTTCATTAACAGAGGGGTACCAACAATTTTGTCCACGGCTGTATAGAATGCCGGGAACTTGCATTGAGACATTTAGAGATAAGTTAGTCAAGCTGTACAATAATATAACAAATAAGAAAATGGTTGTAATCTGTGGAGACTTCAATATTGACTTACTAAATTCATTTCAACAAAATGTAATTACAGAGTTCATTAATTCTATGTACAGTATGAGTCTATATCCCACAATAACACATCCCAGTAGAATCACAGTTCACACTGCTACACTTAATGGTAACCTGTTTGTTAATATTATTGATAAGAAAATAGAAAGTGGATTATTGATAAATGACATAACTGACCATTTGCCAGTCTTTGCACTTATCCATGGCCATGTGGGCCAATACAGAAAAAAACTTTAAAATCTTTCAGATACAAATCACAAAATGCAATCAATTCTTTTAAAAAAAGACCTGCTGAAGCAAGACTGGACAAAAGTCTACAGTATGTATCAGATGTAAATGAAGTCTATGACACATTTATGAACATTGTAACCACTCTTTATAAAAAAAAAAAATGTTCATTAGTAAAGAAAAAGCTTAAACAGAAATTTGCCGACAAGCCATGGTTAGCCAAAGGATTACAAAAAACATGTAAAAAGAAAAATTCATTATATAAAGCCTTTCTAAAGAAAAGGACAAAAGAAGGAGAGCAGCGGTATAAATCATACAAAAATAAGTTAATATATATAATGAGTGTATGTAGTAAAAGAGACTATTATAGTAAAGAACTGGAGAAAAACAGAGATAACATTAAAAATACATGGACAATGCTTAACAATATTCTTGGAAATAAAAACAGAAATACAAGCTACCCAACCAATCTTTCAAAAAAAAAAAAAAATGACAGTGTGAATGCAGTCTCACCTGCAGATGAATTTAATTCATTTTTTTGTTAACATTGGTCCTAATTTGGCTCAAGAAATACCCATTACGGCATCTACAGATGATGCAATAAGCAAAAACATTGCTATAAAAGACTCTATTTTCATAAAGAACACAGACAAGAGAGAGGTCACTGAAATTGTTAAATTGTTTAAAAGTAAAACATTTATGGATTGTGATGGTATTGACATGCTTTTAGTCAAAATTATCATTAAATGCTTAGTGAAGCCACTGACGTATATCTGTAACCTGTCTCTCCATACAGGTATATTTCCCAGTGCAATGAAAACAGCTAAAGTAATTCCAATATACAAGATGGGTGACAGAGGGGAATTTTCAAACGATAGACCTAAATTCACTATTGCCACAATTTTCCAAGATGCTTGAAAAAATATTCTGTGAGGGAACTGACAACTTCATAATGAAGAATAATTTATTGTGTGAGCAGCAATATGGGTTCAGACACAAGAGGACAACTGCATTTGCTCTAATGGAATTTATAGAACAATTATCAACTGCTGTTGAAAATAAAGAGTATTCAGTTGGGGTATTCCTGGATCTTAAAAAAAAAACATTTGATACATTGGATCATAAATTATTGTTAATGAAACTACAAAATTATGGTATTGGGGGGTAGCACTGTCCTGGTTATGTAGTTACTTAAAGAACAGATACCAGTATGTATGTGTTGGTAGCAAAAACTCACAGTTACTGAAGGTTACTTGCGGAGTCCTACAGGGTTCAGTTTTGGGGCCATTATTATTCAATATGTACACTACCGTTCAAAAGTTTGGGGTCACCCAGACAATTATTTTGTGTTTTCCATGAAAAGTCACACTTATTTACCACCATGAGTTGTAAAATGAATAGAAAATATAGTCAAGACATTGACAAGGTTAGAAATAATGATTTGTATTTGAAATAATAATTTTTTCCTTCAAACTTTGCTTTTGTCAAAGAATCCTCCATTTGCAGCAATTACAGCATTGCAGACCTAATATGATTGCACAAGGGTTTTCTAATTATCCATTAGCCTTCTGACACAATGAGCAAACACATTGTACCATTAGAACACTGGAGTGATAGTTGCTGGAAATGGGCCTCTATACACCTATGTAGATATTGCACCAAAAACCAGACATTTGCAGCTAGAATAGTCATTTACCACATTAGCAATGTATAGAGTGTATTTCTGATTAGTTTAAAGTTATCTTCATTGAAAAAAAGTGCTTTTCTTTCAAAAATAAGGAAATTTCTAAGTGACCCCAAACTTTTGAACGGTAGTGTATATAAATGATATATATAAAGTTTTGGAAAAAAAATGATTTAATATTGTTTGCAGATGACACTAATTTATTATGCAGTGGAAGCAATTTGGAACAACTTTTGGATACACTCGGAAAGGAATTAGGAAAGCTTAAACTGTGGTTTGATTCAAACAAATTAACGCTCAATTTAAGTAAGACAAAATTTATAATTTTTAACAACTATCACAGCAACTCAGTGTCTAAACTCAGTGTAAATGGTGTAGAGATTGAAAGGGTATCTGAAATTAAATTTCTTGGAGTTTATTTAGCGAATGCAAAGTCCTTAAGCCAAGCAGTTGCCTCCTGGTTTGCTGTATGGAGGGTGTGTAATCCTCCTTCCAGTCTTTGGAGCGGGCAAGCCTCTATGATGTGTTCCATTGTTTGCTCCTCTCCACATGCGCACAGTGGGCTAGGGCTACTGCCCCATCTGTAAAGGCTGGCCAAGCAGGGGCCATGTCCAGTCCTGAAGCGATTGAGTGTAGACCACTGTCTCCTTGGGAGGTTGGTGCCCGGGACCTGTTGGTTGGGGTTTATCACCAGCTGTTTGTTTGGGACCTCCTTGGTCTCCCATTCCTCTTGCCAAGCTGTCTGGATGGTAAAGTCAGCTGGGGGAGGGTTTTTCCAAATCGGCCGTCTGGATGAAAGTCGGGCAGTGGGTGGAGTGTAGATATCTGCATGGATTGGTAAGTGAGGAGAATCTTTAACTTTTTGGAGCATCCTTTGAGTTAATGCTGCTCGCCGGATGTGTGGAGGGGCTATGTTTGACAGTACAGAGAGCCAGGGGAGTGGTGTTGAGCGGATTGTTCCAGTTATAGTTCTCATGGTTGTGTTGAGCTGGGTGTCTACATGGTGTGTGTAAGATGACCTGGACCAGACAGGGGCACAATATTCTGCTACAGAGTATGAAAGGGCCAGTGCTGAGGTGCGCAGGGTGGAGACTGCCGGCCCCCATTTTGCACCAGCGAGCTTGCAGAGCAGGTTGTTTCGTACCTTCACCTTAGCAGCCGTCCCCTTTAGATGTTCCTTGAAGGATAAGGTCCTATCAAGGGTCACTCCAAGATAAGTTGGATTTGGGGCATGCTTAAGCTTGAGTCCGCTCAGGTGGATGTTTAGTTCTCTGGCAGCTTTTGCATTGTGGAGATGGAATACACTGGAGACGGTTTTTGCTGGGCTTGGTTTTAGGCGCCAGATTTTGCAGAACTGGTCCAGTTTGGCAAGATCTTCCGTGAGCACCCGTTCCAGTGGTTCAAAGTCTGGTGCTTGGAATGCCAAACAGATGTCGTCTGCATAGGTGAATTTGCGGGATTTTGTAGTAGGCAGGTCGTTTATGTAGAGGTTGAACAGAGTTGGAGCTAGAACTGAGCCTTGTGGGAGTCCGTTTTTCTGCATTCTCCATGCACTTGTCTTCTGACTGAGGTGGACTCTGAACCTTCGGTTGGTCAGCAGGGTTTTTATAATTGCTGTTGCCCAAGCAGGGATCGCCTTTATAAGTTTCAGGAGGAGGCCTTTGTGCCAGACCGTATCATAGGCGGCTGTAAGGTCGAGAAACACAGCCCCTGTCTTCAGTCTGCTCTCGAAGCCATTTTCGATGAAGGTGGTTAGGGCCAGTACTTGTTCTCCTGTACTGCGGTCCTTGCGGAAACCTGCTTGATCCACACTTAGAATATCCTCTACCTCTGGGGAAATGCGTTGCAGAATTAGGCGCTCCATGATTTTGTAAGGAACGCTGAGTAGGGAGATTGGGCGGTAGCTTGCTGGTAATTTGTGGTCTTTGCCAGGTTTTGGGATGGCAATGACCTTTGCTGTCCGCCATTTCTTTGGGATCGAGTTTGTTTGTGTGATCCTTGTGTAGAATTGTGTCAACCAGGTTAGGGCTCGGGGGCCAAGATGGATTTTCTTGGAGTAATAATTGATAACAAACTGTGTTGGAAGTCACATATATTTCAAATATTTGCTGAATCAACCCACATTATATACTTTGTGTCATTCATTAATACTTCCATACATGACATATTGTACTGAAGTATGGGGAAATACATATAAAACAAACATATTTCCAGTCTTTATGCTTCAGAAGAGAGCTATTAGAATAATAAACAAAGCTGCTTACAGGGAACCAACAAACCCACTTTTTCTTAAATTAAAAGCTCTTAAGTTGAAAGATCTGGTTGACTTTAACCTCTTGCACTCCGGTGTACCGCGGGCGGGCACGTCTCTGCGGGCGGGCACTGTGCGTCCTAGTGCGCACTGAGAAAAAAAAAACCCTGCATTTCCGTTCTTCCACTACAGACACAGCCGCGAACAGAAAGCCAAAGGAGTGCTTTGATTGGTTTAGATGTGATTGACCTCTCATTCGACTAATAAGAGCCTTGAATTGGGTTTCTGAAACCTTGAAGAACCAATGACTGAAAACCTAGCAAGAAGGACCCGCCTACCAACGGCTGCGAATACAGCGAGCCAATTGAAGCACAGTAGTTCAAAAGCGTGCCTCCCTTGCAAAATCTGTTTTGTGTAAGCCGCTGGGTGACACACACGCGTTCGCCAGTCTTTTTTTCTTACTACTGTTCTTATTTGTTTTGAAAAATCGTTCGCCAAAACTGCAATCATGGAAGCACAAAACTGCAATAATGGAATTATGGTTTGACCGGGTCGCGTGACCAGAACCACGAGTCCGTAACAAGCGGACCAGCTTCATGTTTGTCTGACAATGAGGAAGAGAAGTTCGCCAGCAACACTGCTGTTGTGGACAGGTATCCCTGAAAATTGTAATCAAAATGACTTTTGACCGATCGGTAAATTACAACTGTGCGTAGTAGACCGCGGCGCACGGACTGGACACGGTTCGTGCGCCACGTCCGGACCGTGAATGCACCCCCCCCCCCCGCTACTCTTCTGTAGCGGATTGCAGATATTATTGCAGATATTTTAGTACAACTGTGCGTAGTAGACCGCGGCGCACGGAGTGTGTACTGCGGCGCACAGACTGGACACGGTTCGTGCGCCGCATCCGGACCGTGAATGCCCCCCCCCCCCCCGCTACTCTTCTGTAGTGGATTGCAGATATTATTGCAGATATTTTAGTACAACTGTGCGTAGTAGACCGCAGCGCACCGTCCCTGCTTTCTGTCATGTAGCGATGGGCGATGTCCATCCTCTGTAGCGGGGGGTGGGAGTTGTTATCTTCTACATTACAGATATTTTAGTATAATTTTAGTGCACTGTAGGTTATTTTTTCTTGTAAAAAAAAGCCACACATTTTTTACGTGGCATGCTTCTTTGTGTGTGGGGGCTTGTTTGTTCATTCATTCATGAATGAATGAATAAACAACCCCCCCCCCCCACACACACACACACAGCCCTTCACCTTTCATTAGAGCCCAAGATGAAGCTTCTATATTGAATCATTCAAAAGTTACAGACGTTTTTCCAAACTGTGCCATTTGGCACAATTTGGCACAGTTCAAAAACGCCTGGGAACAACCTAAGAAAAAAGCTGTGTAATATATTCATTTTTTGTGGTATTGTTACAAAATTTTGACCTCAGCTGGATAACACTTGTTTCTACATTTCTGTTGCATTTTCCAGCCCAGATCTGACAGCTGTGTGTTATTTGCAAGCATTTGTATCCAAAAAAAAACAACCACCCAGGCGAAATTTATTTTCTTCAAGTTCAGTATGTTTAGATGACTGTTACTCAGTGGCAGGAGCACTTAGAGAGATTATGACTGTTTCGCCAAAAAAATCAACGTGTTTTCTTTTAAATGAGACCAACCCCATGAAGATGCTGCAAAGTGTTGAAGAACAGCTTTTGATTTACTTTGGGTACGTTATTTTTTGGCGTTTTTAGGGAAATTGACCAGAGTGCAAGGGGTTAAAACTGCAGTAATAATGTTTAAAGTGAAGAATCTATTACTGCCCCCAAATATCCAAAAGTTGTTCCAAATAAGGGAGAAACAATATCATTTCAGACGAACATGTATATTTCAAAAACCTTCAGTGAGAACTACCACCAAGCAACACTGTGTCTCAGTGCAAGGAGTCAGATTGTGGAATGCTTTTGGACCTGAATTAAAATCATGTACAACGCTTGGACAATTTAAACAAAAACTAAAGGAAGAAATACTCCAAACATATATACAAGATGAGATGTAAAATCACATAAGAATTATCATATTCAGTCTGTGTTGTGCTGTTGCTTAGTTTTTTTGTCACGTTTTGTCTGAGCTTTGTTCTGAATTGTAATCGCTTTTGTTTTGTTTTTCTTTTGAATTCTTCGATGGAACATGGCGGGCAATATAAGCTGTGGCTTCAGCCATCACCCATTTCGGATAATTTATGTTGAACTGTATAATCAGAGGAGTTATTGTTTAATTTGACCTTGTTAGATTTTTTTTCTCCCCTTTGTTATATTATTCTGTTCCTTTTTTAATCTTTACTTTTAATCTATCTGAAATAAAGATTCATTCATTCATTCATACATACAATGAAGAGAAAAGGGAAGAGCATTCTATAGCCTAGGTGCAATTACTTTAAAGGAGCGATTGCCTCATGTCTTGAAATAGGTTTTTGAGACCATAAGTAACATTTGGACTGCTGACCTCTTACTCCGAGTAGGGGTATAGGACTGTAGCAGGTCTGAGTTATAAGGACGAGCTTGTCCATGCAAGGGTCTGAAAGTTATGGTCAAAAATTTAAAATGTATTCTAAAAGTCACTGGCAACCAATGCAGAGTATCTAAAACAGGCATAATATGAGCCCATTTACATGTTCCAGTTAAAAGCCTTGGAGCAGAGTTCTGAGCAATCTGAATGTGGTCAAGTTCCATCTTATTTAAACAGGTAAAAAGACTATTACAAAAGTCCAGACGCGAGGATACAAAAGGGAAAAAAAAAAAAAACAGTTCTCTATTAACTGTTTAGAATGATGCTCCAAAGACATTGCTGAATCAAAATTAACCCTGAGGCTATGGACATAGGGCTGGACAGAAGATGCTAAAGGACCTGTGTGCTGTTTTATTAAATGAATGACACTGTCAGGGGCAACAATTAGAGTTTCTATTTTCTCATAGTTCAGTTGTATCTAGTTATCGCTTAACCACTGGTTGATGTTGGACAAGCAGTTAGCTAAGGAGGTTAGTTTGTGGAACTTGGTGGGCTTAAAAGAACAGTACAGCTGGATATCATCAGCATAAAGATGGTATGACACATCACTGTACTTGCTAATTATCTATTTCAAATGAAGCACATATAAAAGAAAAAGTATTGGACCCAAGATAGAACCCTGAGGTACCCCACAGGTAAAGCATGTCGATTCAGACAAAAACTGATTAATAAAAACACTAAAACTTCGATCAGAGAGATATGAGGAGAACCATTCTATAACCACTCCTGAAAGTCCAACTACATCTTGAAATCAATTAATTAAAATCTGATGACGACAGTGTCAAAAGCAGCTGAGAGATCCAATAAAAGCACAATTTTTCAAAGAGCCATTCAAAAAAACAGCTCATCACATTTTTAAATGTATTAATAAGAGGCAGGTACTGCCATTATTGGCCTTGAAACTCCTCACAAAGATGCCGACTCTCTGCTTTTAGAGTTTTGCTTAGTTTGTATCTTTCTCTCTCCCTTTCATCAGATGAAGTAGAGAGATACTGAACGTATGTATTCTGTCCTGATCCTTGAGTTTTTATTGCGCATGAATGACTGATTCTCTTTGTTCACATCAAGAGAAGTGGCTGGATTAAGTGACTGCAATTTCTCAATTTGGGATCAATAAAGTATATCTATCTACTGTTTTGTTTGTTTGTTTGTTTGTTTGTTTTTAAATAGCAGTAGATATACTGTAAAAAAGGTAAAATATTTTTCAGTCTTTTTAAAATATATCTACTGTTCTTTATTTAACAGCATAATACAGTTAAAAAAAACACTAAATTACTGGCAGCAGGGATGCCAGTATTTATATGATATGTTAACGGTATTAGAGTTGCCAAGTCACCCGCTGCTGATGTGTGTTTTTGACATCTGTCACCCACTATCCAATCATAGGAATGTCTGCCTCTTCTTATGCTGTTCAGTGAATGAGCACAAGCATAAGCTCACACATGCTGAAGCACTGAAAAATTTCTGCACAAAAACCAGTCATGCAACACCTTCAGCCTATGCCTATACAGAACTTTCAAGCTGAGTGTATGTTAAAAATATTACTGAGCAGTTGGACATCTTATACAAAATTCACTCCATGTAAAGTGATAGTGTGAAAGATTTCTGTGTATTTATTTGTGTTTTTTGAAAGAAAACTACAAGTATTTACTTAATACTTGTGCATGCCCATAGAACGTAAGTATTCCTGTCTGAAACAAGTTGCCCAATCAGGCTTACATGCCCAAATGTAGGCAGTGTTTGAAAGTAGAATACAGAGGTGTAGCCTATATGTAGGCAATCACACGTTAGACTTTGACAGATATTAAAGGGGCTGAACTAAGATTTATTTGATTGTGTGAATATTAATTACAGAATAATTGAAAATGAATGGGACACCCAATATTAGCCACTGTTTAAAAAGTGCTTGTTTATTTTTTTGTCAGATCACTTATTTGTGTGGTCTTTTATGAGTTATATTCATAATAGTGTATCTTGCACTTTGGGGAATGGGAGCTGTTCAGTCTCCATTATAATTTAGTTTATATGTGTAGTTTATAGTCTATCATCAATAAACTCATGCAGTAGTATAACAGGACACGTTTACAAATATTTGAGAGCCACTGTAGTGTATCCTGGGCATTTTTGTGTCTTGTTGTCATTCGGTCAAAGTGTGCATATGTATCCGCATATGATATGCAGTTGATCTGGCCATTCCACTCAACAATCATGGCAGTATTAAGTTTTTAATTTTTTAAAACTTGCGCAGGAGGGGGGACTCGCGGTCCTGCAAAGTACAGTGGTACCACACAGGTGAGGCAGAAGCAGGTACTCCCATCTACTACTGATGGGGCAGACTGGGCGTGCCTCCCTGTGAAGGACTATGTCCCGCCCGGTCGGGCTGCTGCTTCTTCTGGCATGTTCTGTGTTGATACACTGGTACTCTTTGTCAGACCCAGTTCCCACTGACGCTCTGCCCAGTCTGCTGGCACACCTCATATTCTCCACATTTGGCAAATTATCCTCTTCCGGTTCAGGCGCCACACGAGTTGGCTGCCTTTTGCAACAGCGGCTCAATTCTGAGTCTTTTTATCTTCCTTCTTCTTTCTGATCCGGTGATAACTTTCTGATCCGGCACACCTTTCACTCTATATATATCACGGACACACAGATCGCCCCAAAGATCTCCCAAGTCGGCGGACGGAGCCTCTGTTTACAGCAGGAGACGATACAGCAGGGAAGAGCTAGCTAGCACTCAACCACCACCAGGTGCTAACGGAGAAACTCGACATACTGGGAGAACTGAAGCGAAAATGACGCGGGTGCCGGGCTGGAGTTTAGGCGGCATGAAAGAAATATAAGACAGAATAATAAAGAGCAATGGCAAGAACCAAGCAGACCGCCCGTAAATCTACTGGAGGAAAAGCCCCCAGGAAGCAGCTGGCCACAGGCTGCTCGGAAAAGCGCTCCGGCCACCGGCGGAGTGAAGAAGCCTCACCGTTACAGGCCCGGTACCGTGGTTCTGAGAGAGATCTGTCGCGACCAGAAATCCACGGAGCTGCTCATCCGTAAGCTGCCCTTCCAGCGCCTGGTGAGGGAGATCGCTCAGGACTTCAAGACCAACCTGCGCTTCCAGAGCTCCGCTGTCATGGCTCTGCAGGAGGCCAGCGAGGCCTACCTGGTGGGTCTCTTCGAGGACACCAACCTGTGCGCCATCCACGCCAAGAGGGTCACCATCATGCCCAAAGACATCCAGCTGGCCCGCCGCATCCGCGGAGAGAGAGCTTAGACTTTCTGCTGCACATCCACCAACCACAATGCTCCGCACTGTGTGTCTGTATATATATATATATATATATATATATATTTATATTAATATGTACATATGTATACTAGCTGCTCTTGTTTTTTCTTTCCTTCTGATTGTTGCTCTGAGTGTTGCTATCCCTGTGCTGTTGCAATCCTGGAATTTCCCCATTGTGGGACTAATAAAGGCTTATCTTATCTTATCTTATCTTAGACCTACGGAATCACGGCAACTTTATGGTATAACTTTTTTAACCATTAAATTGTAAGACTCTTTTCTCTGTAAAAGTGTGTTCAAAATTGGACAGTTAGCACAAAACCATTTAAAATTACATCAGAGGAATAAAAATCACGAGATGAACTATTCCTCAACTTATCTTTTATTGAATTATGCAGAGAGTAACACAGCTGTGGGTCTTCGTCCTCAGCACGACCTGCCAGAAGAAGGACCCCGAAAAAGAATAGAAAAGGCTACATATAGTCTTCTGGTTCTGGGCAGTCCCAGCAACCTCCCACAATGGCTATCTTCTTGTTGACCTGGTCAGGACCAGTTTCTCCATCAGATGCCTCCTCGCCCTGGAGTAGACCCTGGACGGTGCTTCCTGTTGATGTTTAGTGTCTCCTTTCGGTTCTTTATCGCAACCCATGGTAACTCCCATGACCCAGAGACATTTCTCTATTTCTCTATATGTAAGCAGAAGCAGTTCTTCATTGCTAGGCAATAGTGGGTGTAGGACGGTGAAGCTAGGGATCACATCCTGTTATGTACACATGTAGCGGTGCAAAAACATTTCTCTATATTTACGCAGAAAGCATTTTTTCATTGCAAGAGCAGTTGGTGTGTGTGTGTGTGTGTGTGTTAACTAAGCCACTTCCTGTTATTCATGCAGCAGAAAGCACATTGTGTGACCTATTTTATCTAATTAACACATTCTGAAATAAAGCATTCTTATCTAACTAAATTATTCTATCACAAAATTTTCAGTATTATCTTTTTCTAGTCAAATTCATCATTTTTCCCTTCCTTGTTCTGTCCAGGGAACACTGTGGTGACTGACAAGTCATGATGTTATGTATTATCCAATCAGCATGGTCATGATGCTGTATGTTATCTAATCAGCATGGAGTCAATCCAAAACCTCACCCACACTTCTTGAAGCCAGGCATGAAGAGACACAGAGTGGTGACGGAACGGTGGCTAAACTTTTATTGATAAAAAAAAATCATATTTTGACTGAGCAACTCCATACTGAGGGATGCACACCCTCGTAACCTCAGCAAAACACATATAAAATATTAGGTCAGTCTGAGGAACAGTTCAAGAGATATGCGTGGAACAGACAGACAGATACACACACAGACAGAGATATCATGCATTTATAGATAGATGTGATTTCTCATGGATATACGTAGTTTAGCTGTAGCTATTTTCTATTATCCTTTCTATTCTAAAAGGTGCATGATGGGCTATATATTCAAATACATTTGAAATACTTCCTGAAGACTGCCAGCACTGAGGACAGTGTTGCCAGGATTGCAGTTTTCCTGTGGAATAGGGCTTTTTTTTCCTTCTTTTTTTTTTATCTGAACATTTAAAATGCTTCTAAAATAGCTCTGAATTAAAAGTAATAAATAAAAAATAAAAATAAAATAAAAACTCCAAGTACCACTAAAGTGATCCCAAAACAACAAGTGTCAGAGGGAGGAGGAATAAAAATCTCAAAAAAAGACTTTGTAAAATGTTCTGTTTACAGGTGCATCTCAATAAATTAGAATAGTGCAAACGGTTTCCCCAGAAACTATGGGGAGGATCGGGTGCAATGTCATGCTCGATGGAGTCGAGGTTCCACTGTTGGTGGACACTGGAGCAGTTATCTCCGTTTTAAACCTGGCGACCATGAAAAGTTTGTTTCCTCACCAATAGATAAGACAGCAGGAAAGAGACTATTATGGCTATGGATGGAACAGACTGGTAGTCTTGGGATTTGTGGAGATGGAGGCCCGGTATAAGTCTGTTGTTGTGCCCCAGGCCCGCATTCATGTCACCCCTGCGGGGGTTAACATCATAGGGTGTAATCGCTTTTACAGCCTGGGTTTCTCCATCATCAACGTGTCGGGTGAGGAGTGGTCGGGATGCAGACTGTGGAGCCGATCGACTCTGTTGGTGGATGGTGTGGAGGTGCGGGAATCAGACTGGCTGGACACAAATGCAAAGGGAGCGCATGTTCGGCACCGCGCGACGCCGCCTCGGGACAGACTCAATGCCGGTTCTTCTGCTGCCCTGGATGAGGGTGCAAAACGGCACGACGGGACCCCAGGGGTGGCCTTTAAGGACAAGGTGCCCACGCTGGATGCTGAAGGGGCGAGACCGGAGAGCGTGTGGATAAATCGCTCGAGACAACAGTCTACCATGGACGGCATGAACCAGACCCGCGAGTCGACCGGATCAGTGGTGGAGGCCAGTCACAACCAGAGTGATCCAAGTAAGAAGAAAAGGGCTTCCCTGTGGGTTGGAGACGTGGTTCGGCCCGGGGTTGAGGCTCGGATGAGAGGGGATCACGGTTCACGCAAACGTCGCCAGAGGCGGTTCCGGGTGGAGGCTGCTCGGAGTAATGGGTATCTGTGCTTGTCTAACCAGACCTGGAGGCATCCAAACAAGCTGTGTCGGACATTGGAGGAAAAGAAGCGGCGCAGCAGGAGCCCCGAGGTCAAGAGACGGAAGCGGTTGGAGAAGGACTCGTCAAAGGACTGAGGGTGTTGTTTTGTTTTCATTTTGCTGTTTTGTCATTTGTATGTGTTTTTATCCTGGTCCTGATGTGTTTGATTTGCTACTGGTGTGGTACCCTGGTCTATTTAAAAAAAAACAACAAAAAACAAAAGAAGAACAAAGAAATGTGATAAGTAATGTGATTTGGGGTGATTAATGATACCTATGAGTGAAATTTTAGTGGTCTATATTGTAAATGTGAGATTTTATTGGCTCAATGGAGGTGGGTTAACAATTTGAAGAATTGACATATGCTAAGATTTGATTTACTGTTAAGTTGGTTTAGTATGCCCGAGTTTGGGAAGTAGGGTGCCTCTTTAATTGACTGTTTGTGCGAATTTACATACCCAACGTTGATTGTTGTATAATGTACCCATTGTGGGGTGGGTGTTGGGGGGGGGGGGGCAGCAATCTACGTATGTGTGTATTGTAATTTTGTCTGTCCTTTTATGTGGAGCTTTTTTGGGGTTTGTTTTAGTTTAAAACACGGCTTTATTTTTCTTTACATGTTTGGTGGCAGAATAATCCACCCAGCCGTGTGGGGGTGCTGGCAGTCTACCCCGCCTCCCTAGCTTTAGTTGTATGCATGGATAGGAGGTTTATTACCTCCGCCAAGGAGGTTATGTGATCATCGGCGTTGGTTTGTCTGTCTGTTTGTTAGCAAGATAACTCAAAAAGTTATGGAAGGATTTTCATGAAATTTTCACAGATTGTCAGAAATGGGGTATCCTACAGATGATTAGATTTTGGTGGTGATCCGGATCACTGTCCAGAAGAAAACCGCCATTACGGAAAATGCGATTTTCATGAATAACTACTGAACCACTAATCCTATCATTGTGAATCCAATTGCTAGTCATATGTTTTCATGGTCAAGGAATCTGAAAACGTACACACAAACACTGTATGGGGGGAACTGTGGTGCTTGGCGGAGGTCTGCACTCTCCGAGTGCTTTTCTAGTTTGTTTCTGTGATTATTTTGCTTTAGCATGTGAGTTGGGAAGCAAATTTGGGTGGGCTATCCATGCACTTGGCATTTTTTTGAAGGGGGGGATGTTGTGTATGTAAATAGGCTGTAGTAGTAAGATGGTGGCCAGGTTGGACATGGGATAGACTGGGGTGGTTAACTTCCAGTTTCTGGTGGTGACGCCACCCCTAGTTTAAAGGAGATGGGCGGAAGAGGCAAATCCTCTTTTGTCGTGGAAGTCACCTGGCCTGCAGGTGAGTGTCGTAAGCCTATATACGTATGTGACGAGTATTCTAATAAAGCTCCGTTAACTGAGTCAGTTGTGCATTCGTCATTGCCCAATTGTGGATGTAACAATGCCCTGTCCACATTCACACCAGGAAGCTTCCCAGTACAACCACAGACACCTGTGGTCACTAAGAAGCTCTACTGGAGCAGTTGGGATTAAAGACCTTGCTCAGGTGCACCACAGTGGGGTTAAGGAGGGTGGGGCCAACACTGCTATATCTGTCCCACCCAGATCTAATCCTGCCGGACCAGGGATCGAACCCATGACCCTCCGCTCACCAGTCCACGTTTCCCATCACATATCCCCTTCAACAGCTTGTTTTGTTGTAAACTTATGAACTCCAAGGAACAATCTCATCGCCCAATTCTGGACAGTATTATTATTAGAGGCATCCTTAAAACCCCAAGCTCCTCAAGTATAAAATAAAACTGAACCTATCAATGAATTATAAAGTACTGTAAAAATAGAAAAAAAGCAATGTCAGGTAATAATTTGATTTGGTTCATCAAAGACACTCATACCCTACCAGCGGAATCTGCCTATACATTGGTTGATTGAAAACCAAATTTATAAGAACTGGTGTGTTTTAGTGGTGTTAAACCAAACTTATAAATATGACTACTTTATGACTACTGCAGTTCACACTCCTGCACACAATCACACCACACAACTAACACACACCCATAATGATTTGTGCATGGGGTGGGGGGAGTGTCTTCGTCCACCCCTGCTGCCCTCCTTCTGCCGGGGGCCTGGGGGCCCATCATGTTGTCAAAATCCCTGCGTGCTGTCGAATGAATAGGTGTGAGCAAGGGAGTGAGCGAGTGATTGACCAAGAGAGTAAGCGAGAGTGAGGGGGTGATGAGAGGAGATGGTGGTGGTGGATAGGTTTTGTGTGGCGCTTTCCATGTCAGGTGGCTTCTCGGAGGGTTTGCGGTGGTCCGTTGATCAGTCGCTTTGGGTGGGCATTGGGAGTGGTGGTCTGCTCCTGTGGGCGCAGCCGCCCAGGGGCAAGTTGGCAGGGGTGTGGCTTCTGGCCCATGCCAGCAGTCTCCCCTGCCACTGTCGGGCGTTGGTGTGTGTCCATCCTCACTGCATCTGCACCGTGGCTGCCAGAGTAATAAGGGTGAATGAGTGTGGGTGAGCATGAATGGATGTGAGTGGGTCAGAGCATGAGTGAGAGTGTGTGTATGGGTGAGCATGAGTGGGTGCAGGTGACTCTGAGGTCGAGAGGGAGTGGGAGCGAGATTGAGCAGGTACAGGAGTGGGAAAGGGTGGGTGGGTCCGGGAGTGTGAGTGTGGGATTGTGTGGGGGAGAGGGCAAATGAGAGTGAGTGAGTGTGTGTGGGTGGGTGCAAGTAGGAGCGTATGAGAGCATGAGGGTGTGAGTGCATGAGAATGGGTGTGTGTATTGGTTGGGAGGTGCTGGATTGAGGGGATAGCACCTCCTGGCTGCGTGGGCTCCCCTGGATGGTGGGGCCCCTGTGCCTTGCTGCTGCCTTCCTTGGGCGTGGGGCGTGTTTCCTGGCAAACCACTCACATGCACACACTTATTTTCCTTGCGCTCTCATACACACGCACGCATATGCACACACACACGTGTCTCTCCTTTAACAGGTGCAGGTACCAGACTTGTGTTGAGACCTGTTCAGTGGAAGAAACAGTCTGTCTTCTGTTTGTTTCAGTTGTGTTAGTCTGTGTGTCTTCTTTATCTGTTCCGCCCCCCCCCCTTCCCCCCGGCCGGGTCCTTTATAGGTAAAACAATTTAAATAAAGTATTAAAAGTTATTACAAGAGGAGTTTATAAACAATATACAGTATGTGTCATGCGGTGACCCTCGCGGGCCACCATAAGACGCCAAAAGTCACCAGTGAGTTTTGCATTGATGTTTTATTATAACGAGACAAGATGAGACACAAAGCTGTGAGCCGCTGAGGGCAAAACACACACTACAGAATACAAGGGATCGTAGGGCTAACCCCAGCCACTACGACCTAAACTATGACATGAACATACACTACAGAATACGAGGGATCGTAGGGCTAACCCCAGCCACTACGACCTTAACTATGACATGGACAAGAATAGGCACGAACCTGACATGACGAGGACCAGGAATGATTGACGAATGTTTGACAATACTCCAGCATTAACCAGCTGTCAGTGCCCGCTAATAAAGCCGGCAGCTAACGAGCTGTGATGCCGAACAGTTGATTGACCTTGACAGCCGGAAACCCCACCGAGCGCTGTCACAATAAGATCCCAGTAGAGCCAGAATGTAATCCACAGCTGTCAAGGCCAGCAGAGATGATGCATAGCCCGAGCGTGGACGAGATCAGCGCTCAGGTCATAACAGTTCCCTCCCTCTGAGGGCGGGCTCCTGAACGCCCATAGACATCCAATCCCCCCCACCCCCTCCAGGGTGGGCGGATGGGGCAGGAGAGGATCAAACCACAGATCGAAAACCAGAGCACAGACAGGGAAAAAAAAAACGACCCCAAAAATACATGGAACAGTCACACCGACACGAAATAACAGAAAAGAGAGAAAAAAAAAGAAAAACTCCCTACAGTACAGAACATGATGACAAATCAAAACTCCCAAAAAACACAACTGGCAACTACAAGAAACAAAACACAGGACAGCGAGAAGAACAGAACAATTACAGGACCAGACTACATTCCAAAATACATGAAACACAATTACCCAGGCACAAAAACAAAAATACCACAATCTCAGGTCAAAAATACAACACAGGACAGAGAAAAAAAAAACAGGACCATTACAGGACCAGACTACACTCCAAAATACATGCAACACAATTATACAGGCACGAAAACAAAAATACCACATTCTCAGGTCAAAAAGCAAATACAACACAGGACAGAAAAAAAATAACAAAAAAAACAGGACCATTACAGGACCAGACTACATTCCAAAATACATGAAACACAATTACATGGGCACGAAAACAAAAATACCACGCTCTTAAGTCAAAAAGCAAGAACAACACAGGACGGGAAAAAAAAAAAAAAAACAACAGAACAATTACAGGGCTAAACCACCACCAGGAATGACCTCTACCCCCGACAGTTCATGCCAAGTGGCGGAGACCAAGCGCCACAGGAACAGTTCAGGCGGTCTCCCCGTGTCCAGCAGCCGGCGGGTGGTCATGGGAGGCGGAACATGACCGGGCGGCTTACCACAGTCCCAGGCCCGGAAAGTCCACTCCTCCAGTGGCCGAACCAGATCGCCCAGTGAAACACATAACATGTCGGGTGGCTGACCCAAGGCGCCAAACCGGCAAAACAGTTCCTCAGGCGGCCGACCCGTGTCCCTCAGCCACCAATACTGGGGGAAAACAGCCCGCGGCGGCCTCCCTGGCGAAGACAAAACATGGGAGAGCCGGCGCGAGCGAAAATGGACCCCCACGGCCCCCGGCAATGATGCGTAGGGGCGATGACTCTTAAGAGGGGACAGAAGGCAAGGATGAGCCCAAACTGGGTCAGGCGGCGAAGGGTCTGCAGCTCCTCCACCGTCCGTGGACCACACCGGCGCTGCACCTCCGCTGGACCCTGATTGGGTCCCAGCTGCACCCACATCGGACCCCGATTGGGCCAAAGCAGCTCCCGCGATGGACCCCGATTGGGTCTCGGGCGCACCCACGTCGGACCCCAATTGGGCCAAGGCAGCCTCCACAACGGACCCCGACTGGGTCGGTGCAGCTCCACTGACGACCTCCACCCCCGAACCTGGAACCTCCAACTCAGCGACCCCGACTGGCTCCGCGCCGGTGACACTGCAAGGAAGCTCAGAACACACAGAAAAACCGGGATCAGTATCACCGGCAGCAACAGAACCCAGCGAGACGAGTTCGGGCGCAGCAGGCGGCTGCCCTTCACTCGCCTCCCCGAGAGGCAGGCAAAAATGCTCCAACACAGGGGACAGAGACACAAGAGGGAGCACTTGCCTGCACTCGGGTTCTGTTGCCGTCCAGGACTCCGTCGATCCAGGCTCAGGGCGAAGAAGCTTGTGCGTAGGCTCCAACTCAGCTGCGTCAGGCTCTGCAGCTGGCACGATGAATTCTGCAGTCTGAGGTTCCTCTCGCGCTGATGCCCACGCCGCTGACCCGTCTGGCGTGGAGACAGGGGACCCTTGACCCACTGATTCGGACCGCTCCGGCGAGGAGACCCGGGGACGCTTCTTCGTCGGCACAGGTTCCGGACCGCAGTCCGCTCTTCTCCTCCGTCCATGACGTGGCTGCAGGGCCGGATCCAGGCTTTCCAGCACCGCAGGCCCCCTCCTCACCCCGCGACGTAGACCTGGCATCGCGGACCACTCAGCAAAGGGAGACACAGAGGCAGCAGGTTTGGTTATCGTAACTAAAGCAGGTGGTAGGAGTTCAGGGGACTGCGAACCCCGAACTCCGCCCCCAGGAGTCAGACAAGGTAGATCACAATTATCATGTAAAGAATGAACTAGCACTTGCCTTTCTCCCGGAGGGAGGATGGTGCCTGCTGTAGGGGACGTGGTTCCTCCCTCTCCCCGCTGGATGGCAACAGAGGGCCCCCTGGAAGGACGAGGAGGAGCCGCTCTCAAAGGTCCACTGACGGGCCTCGCTGGCAGCGGGTCCAGCCGGGGATTCTGCTGAGGTTCACCTTGGCCGTGGCGCCGACGTCTTCGACGGCCCCCAGATGGCGAGAACTCCTGGACCGGATCAGGGGCAGGAACGGTCTCCCAACGCGGGGAGCAAGGATGCTTCCTTCCGTAGTCCACCTCCAGCCCACGGAGTATCTCGCGCTGTGCGGCAAGCTCAGCCCTCCTCGTCATCACCTCAGGGTGATCGTCGTAGTGGAGAGGAAGGTTGTCGAGAAGAACCTCAGCGTAGTCCAGGTGCCGGCGTATATCGCTGGGAGTGTCGTAAAGCGTAGTGGTGAATAGAGTTCCATCCACATACTCTAGAGCCTCCGCTAGCTCCTTGCCCAGGCGCCAACCATGGCCCCTGGATGACGGCATTCTCCCAGCAAATGACACCCAGACAGGGAAGAACAATAGTCCAATTTACGCAAAAAACTCACGGTGAAAAGGCATCTTGGTGTGGCGTCTCCGTTTAGACGACCTGGCTGGAGTATACTGTCATGCGGTGACCCTCGCGGGCAACCATAAGATGCCAAAAGTCACCAGTGAGTTTTGCATTGATGTTTTGTTATAACAAGACAAGACGAGACACAAAGCTGTGAGCCGCTGAGGGCAAAACACACACTACAGAATACAAGGGATCGTAGGGCTAACCCCAGCCACTACGACCTTAACTATGACATGGACAAGAATAAGCACGAACCTGACATGACAAGGACCAGGAATGATTGACAAATGTTTGACGATACTCCAGCATCAACCAGCTGTCAGCGCCCGCTAATAAAGCCGGCAGCTAATGAGCTGTGATGCCGAACAGCTGATCGACCTTGACAGCCGGAAATCCCACTGAGCGCTGTCACAATAAGAGCCCGGTAGAGCCAGAATGTAATCCACAGCGGTCAATGCCGGCAGAGATGATGCACAGCCAGAGCGCGGACGAGATTGGTGCTCGGGTCATAACAGTATGTACTGTATAAAGCTCCTTTTGGCAAAGTAAATCTCTTTGGCACAATAAGGGAAGCAGATTTCTGTTCTGCTCACCTAGCTGCTTGACAGGACGGGGGGGGGGGGGGGGATATGACTTCTTTGCAGTTCATGCGGTTTTCTGAAATGAATAATCTGGGTTTTATCATTGTTATTAGTCAATCTCCATTTACTATACCACAAACTTAAAATATTCAACATTTCTTGTAAATTGTTCTCTGTCTCTGCAATCAGCACAATATACATATAATATAATATATAATACAACAAAACACTTGGCTCCATGTTATCAATCAGTAGACCCAGGTTTTCTTGCTTATTTCTTTGGCCAAATCATTTACATAAAGGGCAAATAAGGTAGGGAAAGTATATCTCATTGCTTCATCCCAAAAGAGTTGAAAACCAGCCAGTCCTAAAATTATTTACCTGCAAACAAGAAATGGGATCTGTGTACAAGGCAATGAGAGCATTAGAAAATTTACCATCAACACCAGCACATAGTAGTTTATATTTTAGGAGGTCTATGTCAAACCAGTCAAAAGGTAATTTATATATATATATATATATATATATATATACTGTATATATACACACACACACACACACACACACACACACACACACACCACCATATTCCAAATTATTATGCGACTAGGATTATTCAATCATCTCATGAATGGTATTGTGTCTCAGGGCTCTTTGGATCACTGATATCAGTCTCAGACACCTGTCATAATTAGTTTGCTAGGTGAGCCCAATTAAAGGAAAACTACTTAGGAAGGATGTTACATATTATTAAGCATGCCACAGGTTTCAAGCAATATGGGAAAGAAAAAGGATCTCTCTGCTGCCGAAAAGTGTCAAATAGTGCAATGCCCATCGGTATGAAAACATTAGATATTTCAAAAAAACTTTAGCGTGATCATCACACTTTGAAGAAATGTGTGGCTGATTCAGAGCACAGACCGGTTCATGCAGATAAAGGCATAATGAGGAAGGTTTCTGCCAGACAAATTCATTGGATTAAGAGAGCAACTGCTAAAATGCCATTACAAAGTAGCAAACAGGTATTTGAAGCTGCAGTTGTGTATAAACCTACTATTTGGCTACCCCTAACCAATACTCACAAGCCAAAACAGTTGAGGCTGAGAAATACATGAAGACTAATTTTCAAACAGTCTTGTTTACTGCAACCCTGGATGGTCCAGATGGATGGAGAAGTGAATGGTTGGTGAGTGGCCATCATGTCCCAACAAGGCTGCGACATCAGCAAGGAGGTGGCAGAGTCATGTTTGGGGCCAAATCATGGGGAGAGAGCTGGTAGGCCCCTTTAGGGTCCCTGAACGTGTGAAAATGACCTCAACAAAATATATAAAGTTTCTGACTGACAACTTCCTTCTGTGGTACAAAAAGAATAACTGTGCCTTCCGTAGCAAAATTATCTTCATGCATGACAATGCACCATCTCATGCTGCAAAGAATACCTCTGTGTCATTAGCTGCTACGGGCATAAAAGGAGAGAAACTCATGGTGGGGCCCCCATCCTCTCCTGACCTCAACCCTATTGAGAACCTCTGGAGCATCCTCAAGCAAAAGATCTCAGGCTGGGAGGCAGTTCACCTCAAAACAGCAGCTGTGGGAGGCTATTCTGACATCTTGCAAAGAAATTCAAGCAGAAACTCTCCAAAAACTCACAAGTTCAATGGATGCAAGAATTGTGAAGGTTATATCAAAGAAGGGGTCCTGTGTTAACATGTAACTTGGCCCGTTAAGATGTTTTTGATTGAAATAGCTTTTGATTTAAGTAAATATGACCTCCTAATGCTGCAAATTCAACAAATGACCCTTTTCACTTCTTTACAACCAATAAAATGGTTTGAAACACTGTTGTGGATAATAATTTGGAACTGCTGTACTACCCCTGCAACATGTATACTTGTGCAAAGCTCAACAGCCAGTTAACAGATAAAAGTCCTCCAATAAACACACAATGTTTGACGTCTCTTGTTCTTTACTGAAGGTTTTTTGTTTGCATATTTTTCGTTTCTTTTCCTTCTTTATTTCTCTTTCTACTTTCTTTCTGTAAAATTGTAACAAATATAAACAGAAATCACTACATGTAGCAGTTATGTTATGCACACAATATACGTGTCACAAATAAACACTGTATGCTATACATATTAGCTTAATAAGGAGAGCTACAAGCTAGAATGGAGTTGGCAAGAGTTAGCTAGCAGTGCACATATATCATCAAATAACACTTCAGTCTACAACATAACATGTCTCAAAAATACAGGACTCTGACAATTATCTATACATTACTTACAGACACACAGTCTCCAAGGCAGAAGTGTATCACAAAACATTCAGCAATGTTTCGCAAAGTTTTTTGCAGTCTCTGTCTCAATCTGCATGCCTGTGCTAAACTGAACATGTACAACTATGGCCAGCAGGTGACAGCAAAAACCATGAATTACAGATAAACTAACATTTTTTTTTTTTTAATTTAAGTTTTTGTAAAGGGTATACATGTCATTACAGCATTGCATTGTTTACATTTTCATCAAGTTCCCTTTTTTTTGTTTTTTGACAACATTGGAAAAATAATTATTACAACACCCTTTTTTTAAGTGAAAGAAAAAGAGAAATTAAAGAAAGAACAAAAAAACAAACAAAAAAACAAGACAAAAAACAAAAACAAAACAAAAGAGCCAAAAAAAAAAAGAGTATCTGATCATAACACACACTTTTTAGCTTTTATTTAGATTACTAACTTAATTATTAATTTAACTTAAAGGCAGCACACTCCCCACTTGATATAATAACATTATATCAATATAAAGACTTAAAACTTAAAGAACTGTGACTATGTTAGGAGTGTACTGTAACTTAGGAAGTCTCTGAAAGAAGTACCATAGTCTCAGAGATTGGCCTCAGGGACACCCTCGCCGTTCCATCCTGGACAATTCACATTTCTACCTTGCAGACTCTCCCATCACTGCTTAGCAATGTCTGGATTACTAGTTCCATTGGTCATTCATTTCTCTGGGCCTTACTCTCTTTTAGAAGGACAACATCCCCTATTTTGACATTTGGCTTGTCGTTCGTCCACTTCCTGTGGCTCTGCAAAGTGGCTAGGTACTCTCCTTTCTCCTTTCTATCTCTTCCAGAAAGTGTCAGTGAGACACTGGACCTGCTTCCACTGCTTTCCATACAGCTGAAGTGTGTCATACTTTCCAGAGGAGGCTGATACAGCACTCATTTTCCGTGTGAGAAGCATGGCGGAAGTGAAAAATTGCTGGCACATCTGGATTGGTGGATACAGACACGAGAGGTCTTGCACTGATAATTGTCATTACCTCTGCCATAAACATGCTCAGGATGCTCTTGATGTGTCTTGAATGTTGTAAGGCAGTTTCTGTACTATTTGTTTTATGCCATGAGCTGTGTCTAAAGAGAGTCCTGGTAGTGCACCATCTTCCTTGGTACACTCCAGTTTGAGAAGAATGTGATTTAGTTCTCTCAGCTTAATAGTATCTTCATTGCTCAGCTTTGGAAATTGTTCAGTCTTCTTGAACAGAGCATCTTCAATGACTTCTGGCCTGCCATAACACTCTTCAAGATGTTGCGATACCATGTAGGCCCCTGCATCAGGGTTGAGAACATGTACTGCACAGATTCTCTTTGCCTGCTCTGACGATTCAGCTCCAAGCCACTTTGTCACCAGGTCCATTTCTTCGCTGGCTGAATAGTTCAAATCCTTGTTGGCACTCAGAAAATTGGCTTTCTATGACGAGTAATTTTCTGGTTTGTCATCAAACTGCATGAGACCTGAACTGAGCATTTTTCTCCAAATGAAATATCTTACAAAGTCCTGCCCAGCATGGACCTCAGGTACAAAATCTTTAACTGGATTACTTGCGTGCTGAATACTGTGAGGGTACATATCAGTTGGCTCTCTTTTTGTTTCTTTGTAACTTGGTTGTGTGTTGCTTTGGATTTGAGGGAATGTTGCTGGCCTGATGTCAGATACTTCTAATTTCTTTGTTTTCTCAGTGGAAATACATTTTGAAGGCAGCTCATGAAAGAACAACTCAGACTGCTGTTGTGCATATTCACTGGTGCATTGTGCCGCACTGAAAGACTCCTCTTTGATGCAGTCCACTTGCCTGAACTCCTCGCTTTCAGCTTCGACTTCCTCATATGCTGCCACTTCGGCTTCAGCTGCAGCAGCAGCTCTTTGGCACCATAGTAAATGGAGTCTGGAATAATAGTCAGCCTTTTACTTTAACAATGCTTGCTTCCAGGTCAGTTCTCTGTTTAATCATATCTGCTTCTTTTTCTGTGTAAGCTAGTTTGGCTTGAGCTGTTTTTGCTGTGGCATAGGCTTTTGTGGCAGAAGAGGCTGTTGATACTGATCGCTGAGAGTGCCTGGTGGATGATCTAGATGACTGAGACTTAGCATCAAATGGTGGAGGAGGCCCATGCTTCTCTGTAGCTCAAATTACATCCTCTGTTTAATTCCACTATATTCATTTTGCATTGTACTGGTCTTTTCTTTCTTATACATTTTTCCTGAACGTAAACTCATTCTTGTCAAACACTGTATTCTGGTGAAGAGAGGCTGACGGGGGGTCCAGACAGAACAGCAGAGGTGGAGACGCTGGTTGCTGGGAGAAGGAAGAAGCACGGCACCAGCGGACTGTTATACTAATGCACCGTGCGGGATTCTTGTCAACTCAGCTGTTAGAGAGAAATAAAGTCTGTGCTGATCCAGCTCGTCGTCTTGCTTGTTCTATTCTGTCTACACTGGTGACCCTTGACGTGCAAAGGAAGACGAGGCGAACACCCCGGAGACGTCCCGGACTGGAAGCGCCAGCACCGTGTGCGCTGTTTTGGTCAAGCTCTTGGACTTTTGGCTGCATGACCTGACAGCGTGGTTCTTCCACACAGAGGCCCAGTTTGCACTCCGTGGGGTAACG
Source organism: Pholidichthys leucotaenia (assembly GCA_020510985.1). Taxonomy (NCBI): domain Eukaryota; kingdom Metazoa; phylum Chordata; class Actinopteri; order Cichliformes; family Pholidichthyidae; genus Pholidichthys; species Pholidichthys leucotaenia. Next base: position 129,070,069 of record CM035840.1, on the reverse strand, counting down.
GCTGACGACACCAGATATTACTATGTGATTGCCGCGCTGGACATACGCACAACACAGCAGGTGGCAGGGCTGCTCCAACATCCCCCAGCCCACGGTAAATATGACGCGCTCAAGACCATGCTGACCCAGTGCCACACGCTCTCGGACTGCGAGAGAGCGCAAAGGCTCCTGACATGCTTCGAGTTGGGGGACAGGTCAGCGGTCGGGTTGATGGAGAACATGTTGGCGTTAATGGGCAGAGATGGTGAGCCATTCCTGTTCGCCCAGCTTTTCCTCAGAAACCTCCCGACAGCGGCCAGAGCAATACTTGCCAACTCACTACTGTTGGCGACACAAAACTACAGCGCACTAGCGCAAGAAGTGGACCGGATCATCCTGGCAACCAGAACCTTTGCCGTGAACACAGTGGCACCACAGAGACAGCCAGTGAGGGTGAGGAGCCATTGATGGTGGCCGGGGAGGATGCCAGGAAGGGCACAATCTGTTTTTATCACGGCCGTTTCGGAGCAGACGCCCGGTGATACGTGCCACCGAGCCAATTCAAGCGGTCGGGAAATGCCAGGACCGGCAGTCGGTAGCAGCTGCGACCGCCAGTGACAGAGACAAGCTGCTCTATGTTACGGACACACATTCGAGGAGACGGTTCCTTGAGGACTCTGGCTCCCAAAAGAGCCTTATCCTGCCGCCCAACTCGGACAGGCTGGCTGAAAGTAGTGGTCCCAAGCTGGCAGCCGCCAACGGCTCTGACATTAAGACATTTGGTGAGAGGACACTAACTATATGTTTGCACGGCCGTAACTTCCAGTGGACTTTCATCATAGCGGCATGTAACTCCCCCATTTTGGGTGCAGACTTTGTGTGTGTGCATGGTTTATTAGTTGACGTTGCTAATAGACACCTGGTTAATGCTCTTTCTTTTGATTCTCTATCCTGTACAGCTCGAGGATCCAGGTCAACAACACTTGCCAACGTCACAGCTCCAGGGGGTAAGTTCCAACAACTACTCACCCAGTTCCCAGCACTCACGGTTCTGAAGTTTTCAGCGGCCATCACTAAGCATGGGGTTGAGCACTTTATTACCACCAAGGGGCAGCCTGTTTTCTCATGACCTCCTTCCTGGATGCAGCTAAACTGGCCAGCGCACATGAGGAGTTTGCCAATTTGAAGAGGTTAGGCATCATCAGGTGCTCAAACAGCCCGTGGGTGTCCCCGCTGCACATGGTGCCTAAAGCTGATTTGTCGTGGTGACCATGCGGCAATTTCCAGAGATTAAACAATGCTACAGCACACGATCGCTACCCCATCCCCCATATCCAAGATTTTTCCATCCACCTGACTGGGGCACGCATTTTTTCCAAGGTGGACCTAGTCCGCGGTTACCACCAGGTCCCGGTGTGCGCAGAAGACGTACCCAAAACAGTGGTGATAACCCCGTTCAGCCTTTTCGAGTTTCTGCGCATGCTATTCGGGTTAAAAGGTGTGGCACAGACCTTCCAACGCATGATGGATGCGGTGCTGTGCTATCTGCCTTTTGTCTTCGTCTACCTGGATGACATCCTGGTGGCCAGCGCGTCCAAGGACGAACACGTCGCCCACCTCAGGACGGTTTTCCAGAGGTTGGAAGCACACGGGTTAATAATCAACCCAGCGAAGTGCCAGTTCGGGGCAACAGCGATCAACTTTTTGGGCCACTGCATCTCGCCGGAGGGCGCGATCCCGTTATCGGACAAGGTGCGTGCGATGGCAGATCTTCCACGTCCTCAGACGGTAAGGGCACTTCAAGAGTTTTTAGGGATGGTTAACTTTTACAACCGTTTCCTCCCCCGCACAGCCCAGCTTGTGCAGCCGTTGTAAGCCGCGCTTAAAAAAGAAAACTGGCGGACAGCATCAACTGGACCCCAGAGAGGGATCAGGCTTTTTCAGATGCCAAAATGGCCCTAGCGAAGGCCACATTACTGGTACACCGAGATCCATCGGCAGGGATAGCGCTCACTACCGACGCATCGGACGTGGCCATAGGGGCCGTCGGGGAGCAGTGCGTTGCAAGTTCTTGTCAGCCGCTTGCCTTTTTCAGCAGGTCTTTGTGCGACAATGAGCGTAAATACGCTATCTCTGGGTTGCACGGTGGCGCAGTGGTTTAGCACTGTGGCAGCACAGTTTTACCCTCGGCCGGGGGACCGCGGGGATCATGAGATCGTGGGTTCGATCCCAGCCCCCGACCAACAGTGAGCTGTGTGGAGTTTGCATGTTCTCCCCGTGTTGCGCGGGTTTACTCCGGGATTTCTCCGGTTTCCTCCCGCACACCAAAAACATGTAGGTTTAGGGCGCTCGCGCACGCAGCGACCAGCAGCCGGTGGCTTGTCACCAGACTGCAAACCAAGTCTACCTACGGGTAAAAATAAGTAACAAAAAAAAAAAAAAAAAAAAAAAAAAAAAAAAAATCTCTGCGGCTGCTCGCAGAGATAGCAAAAAGACGTAACAATCTAATAGTTTTTTTTTTTTTTTTTTTTTTTTGAATGCAAAAGATGCAATAGACTTACACAATGGTCCTCTCCGGCATACAACTAGGAACATACCGGTCGCTATGGAGGGTGAGAATATGTATGGGCACATAATCATACCATGTAGGATAACTAAATAGACGGTTATGCTGTTTCATCCCACCTAGCAACAATGCTCTGCACTGTGTGTGTTTATATATTTACATATTTATTCCATCTAGCTACAATGCTCTGCACTGAGTGTGTTTATATTTATATATCTATATATTTATTCCATCTAGCTACAATGCTCCGCACTGTGTTTTTATATATCTAACTAACTAACTAACTAACCTGCACTTATATAGCGCTTTTCTAGTCACAAAGACCACTCAAAGCGCTTTCATTAATACTAACCCTCTATTCTAAGGGCCTATAGGAAACAGATATCTAGGGACAATTTTTAGAACAGCCAATTAACCTAACATGCATGTTTTTGGCATGTGGGAGGAAACCGGAGAAATCCCGGAGTAAACCCACGCAACACGGGGAGAACATGCAAACTCCACACAGATCACTGTTGGCCGGGGGCTGGGATCGAACCCACGATCCCACGATCCCCACAATCCCCCGGCCAAGGGTAAACTGTGCTGCCGCAGTGCTAACCACTGCGCCACCGTGCAGCTACATATTATTCCATCTAGCTACATTGCTCCGCACTGTGTGTGTTTATATACTTGCATATTTATTCCACCTAGCTGCAATGCTCCATACTGTGGGTGTTTATATATTTACATATTTATTCCATCTAGCTACAATGCTCTGCACTGTGTGTTCATATATTCATATATTTATTCCATCCAGCTACAATGCTCTGCACTGTGTGTCTGTGTCTGTGTGTGTGTATATATATATTTTATAGTAATATGTACATATGTATATTAGCTGCTCTTGCTTGCTTGTTTTTTCTTGCCTTCTGATTGTTGCTCTGAGTGTTGCTATCCCTGTGCTGTTGCAATCCTGGAATTTCCCCGTTGTGGGACTAATAAAGGCTTATCTTATCTTATCTTATCTTATCTTATCTTAAATACAGTGCATTCAACAGAGAGTTGCTGGCTCTACACCTGGTCATACGTCATTTCCAGTTCTGGCTGGTAGGGCACAGTTTCACTGCATTTGTGGACCACAAACTGCTAACATATGCCATGGCCAAGGTTTCGGAACCATGGTCGGCGGCCCGGCAGCAAAGACAACTGGCCGCAATCTTGGAGTTTACGACCGTCATTCAGCATGTGGCCGGTAAACTCAACGTGATGGCAGACTGCCTCTCACGAACATTAGTGGCCCTGGTCTACGTGGGAATAGATTACACCACCATGCCCGCGGAGCAAGCCGGGGATGTGGACATTTGCGCACTCCGGTCTGGACCAACAGGGGTAAGGCTGGAGAGCAGAGTACTGCTAGAGGGGGGCCCTCTCCTACTCTGTGACGTCTCCACAGGCTGCCCGCTGGTCCCACGTGCTTGGCGCCGTCGGGTTTTTGAGTCAGTTCACTCCCTGGTACACCCGGGAGTGCGCGCGTCAGTCAAACTGGTGGGGCAAAGTTTATCTGGCCACGTCTGCATAAACAGGTGAAAGAGTGGGAAGCAGCTTGCGTCATGTGCCAACGAGCCAAGGTGCATAGGCACACGGAGCCCCCCCTCAAACCGTTCCACATCCTGGCTAATAGGTTCGACCACATCCACGTGGACCTGGTGGGGGCCCTCCCACCATTGCAGGGGTTTACGCACCTCCTGATAGTAGTAGACCGCACCACGCACTGACCCGAAGCGGTGCTGCTAGCTTCTACCACATCTGCGGAGGTCGCACGTCCTTTTTTGGCAACTTGGGTGGCATGGGCAGGCATGGGCAGCCCCTCACAGTACCAGTAAATATACAGGGAACAGACATCGAGATGGTGACATCCTATAAGTACCTGGGTATTCATCTGAACAATAAACTAGACTGGTCACACAATACTGATGCACTCTACAAGAAGGGACAGCGCAGGCTGTTCCTGCTGAGGAGACTCAGGTCTTTTGGTGTACAAGGGGCGCTGCTGAAGTCATTCTATGACACGGTGGTGGCATCAGCCATCACTTTTGGAGTGGTCTGCTGGGGCAGTGGCATTACTGCAGCCGATAGGAAGAGACTGAACAAACTGATTAAGAAAGCTAGCTCTGTCCTGGGGCAGCGCCTTGATCCGATGGAGGAGATAGGAGAGAGAAGGACGGTGGCTAAACTGTCATCTCTGCTGGAGTCCGAGTTCCACCCTATGCAGGACATACTGAATGCACTGAGGAGCTCATTTAGCAGCAGACTACATCATCCCAGGTGCACAACCGAGAGGTTTCGTAGGTCCTTCCTACCAACGGCTGTCAGACTGTACAACCTAAGCAGGGCTGCTCGCAGAGATAGCAAAAAGACGTAACAAACTAATAGTTTTTTGAATGCAAAAGATGCAATAGACTTACACAATGGTCCCCTCCGGCATACAACTAGGAACTTACCGGTTGCTATGGAGGGTGAGAATATGTATGGGCACATAATCATACCATGTAGGATAACTAAGTAGACGGTTATGCTGTTTCATTCCATCTAGCAACAATGCTCTGCACTGTGTGTGTTTATATATTTACATATTTATTCCATCTAGCTACAATGCTCAGCACTGGGTGTGTTTATATATTTATATATCTACATATTATTCCATCTAGCTACATTGCTCCGCACTGTGTGTGTTTATATACTTGCATATTTATTCCACCTAGCTGCAATGCTCCGTACTGTGGGTGTTTATATATTTACATATTTATTCCATCTAGCTACAATGCTCTGCACTGTGTGTTCATATATTCATATATTTATTCCATCCAGCTACAATGCTCTGCACTGTGTGTCTGTGTGTGTGTGTATATATATATATTTTATAGTAATACGTACATATGTATATTAGCTGCTCTTGCTTGCTTGTTTTTTTTTTTTTTTTTTTTTTTTTTTTTTTTTTTTTTTCTTGCCTTCTGATTGTTGCTCTGAGTGTTGCTATCCCTGTGCTGTTGCAATCCTGGAATTTCCCCGTTGTGGGACTAATAAAGGCTTATCTTATCTTATCTTATGCTTCGGCGCTCTGTCAGACATCACATCAGACCGAGGCCCTCAGTTTGTATCAGTATCACCCTCAGTTTGGGGGGTCAACATTCACCGCACTGCCACATACAACCCCCAGGCCAATGGGTTATGCAAGCGTTTCCACAGGTCACTTAAAGCAGCGCTCAGGGCTTCGCTTATGGACATAAATTGGATGGACTGGCTGCCGTGGGTTCTGTTAGGGTTGTGTTCCACACCGAAGGAGGATTTGGCGGCCTCCCTGGCAGAACTATTTTTTTTCTGAACTGCTGCGGCTCCCCAGGGAATTTTTGCCGGACAACATCGCGCCAGAGGCCGAGCCATCCCCGCATTTCCTACGTGGCGCAGAGGCGGGGAGGGTACCCGGCCCGACCCACCACTGTTTTCCCTGTGCAGTCATCCCAAAAAGCTTGAGGAATGCGTTGTTCGTGTTCGTCAGGTATGATGCACACCGGACCCTGTTGTGCCCACCATACAACAGGCCGTTCAGAGCGCTGGAACCTGGGGCAAAACATTTTGTGTTAGACTTGGGGGGATGCAGGGAAACCATCTGCATTGACAGGCTCATGCCCGCGTTTGTGTTGGCAGACGAACAGGTGGTGTTGGCCAGAGCTCCCCAGCGTGGACGCCCCCCTTTGGGGGCTCCACAGGTAAATGAGTCGTCAGCAGGGCCAGAAATTCTTGATGAGGATGTGCCCCCCCCCATTGTCCCCCCCAACAGACGGATGTGCCTCCTGGACTGCCCCATCGGCAGAGCAGCGCCTCAGAGCCGGCGACCCCCTGTTACAGCCGCTATGGACGTCGGCCGAAGCCCATTGGACGGGGGGTTAAGGCCCATTCTAGGTGCTCGGTGGGGAGAGACATAGGTGTTACATTTTCCATCCAGAGATGATGGCCCAGGAGAAGAGAGGCTGACGGGGGGTCCAGACAGAACAGCAGAGGTGGAGACGCTGGCTGCCGGGAGAAGGAAGAAGCACGGCACCAGCGGACTGTTATACTAATGCACCGTGCGGGCTTTGTCTATAACGTGTTTTGAGGTGTGAGCCCCAGGCTGCTACTCAAGGCATTAAAAGTATAAAAGAGAGATGCCCTGCAGCCTGGGAACTATTCTTCTCAACTCAACTGTTAGAGAGAAATAAAGTCTGTGCTGATCCAGCTCGTCGTCTTGCTTGTTCTATTCTCTCTACAACTTACAAATAAATTACCTTAACATTTTTAAATTATAACACAATTTTTTAACCCTATTTTAGCTTTTAATTTATTTAGATTATTAACTTAATTATTATCTTAACTTAAAGGCAGCACAAGTGCATTTTGAATTTTTTTTTAATTTAAAAAAAATAATAATTTTCATTGGGAGGTTTGTTCAATAAAATTTGAATTATGCTCTAACAGTTGATGACTTGAAAATTACACTGTCATTTGCATCGACTATTTAGGAAAATCAGAGACAAATATCATTTGCATAATAATTTGGAATATAGTGTATGTATATATATATATATAGTATATTTATATATATACAAAGTATCATTTGCAAATATCATTTGCATAATAATTATGCATTTGCATTTGCATCATTTGCATATAATTATTAATATTATGCAAATATCATTTGCATAATAATTTGGAATATAGTATATATATATATATCCTTTCCAAAATTATATTTATTTAACATACTATATAAGAATTCAATCAAATACACTGAATATCTAAAAAAAAACAAAGCAACAACCATCAGAGTCTGGCGTGAGCAGCATTAAGTGAATTTAATAAATCTGACTATGTAGGCGTGGACTGCAGACCCATAAAATGTGTAAGCATGGGACATTGGGTTGTTAATTATGCTTTGTTATGCTCTAATTCACAGTAATGTGCTGTACTGCATAAAAAATAAATTTTCATGGATTTTTGTTAATTGTTGTTGCCAGTTATGACAAGATCATAACATTCACATATGGCAGTATTAACAGTTTATAATAAAACAAAAAAAACAAACAAACATAAAATATACTGTTACTCAAGATGACCTCAGTTTAAAAAACAGTTGTTTTTTTTTCTTCCTTAGAATGAGTCATCCATGCATTTTTGTTAATGATATAATACACATTGCCTTTGTATTGACATTTTTATTAGCTAAGAGGTTGGATCTTATACATAAGTTATCCCATCCAAGTGATTGATTTTTATCCCCTTAATATCCTCTTTTCTTGGGCAAAACACAAAACCCTGCATGGTTGCATCAGTTGCAGATGAGCTACTTCTAAGGCAGCTCTGCTACCAACTAGTTAAATGAACAAAACAATCAATTAAAAGCCACTATGTAGTACCTGAAGCTAGTTTATTAAAGTAGCTTAATGTGACTATGGTGCAAAATATAACCATATAGGTAATTTTTAGAAGAAGCTATGGTATAATTTATAGCTGTGTTTTGAATTTAAACAACCTGTAGTTGTGTAACCCGATTTAACTTGAATTCTGACAGTGGCCGCCACTTGTATTGGTTTGTTAGAGCAGTGTTTCTCAACCTTTTTTGAGGCAAGGAACCCTTTATTCATTAAAAATTTTGGCATTGAAATCTTCACTGTCATGTTTAGATGAGCACAAAACTGATATCCTGGCAGAAGCATGTCGAGGGTGGCTCTTTCCAGATGTTTTTGCACGATGTGTCCCTTTGAACAGAATCCGTTTATTTTATATCTGCTTGTGAGCAGATTTTGATCATTGCCTTGCATTTGTTTGTTCAGTTCATTCAGATGCTGAAATATATCTGCCAGGTATGCCAGCCTTGCACACCACTCATCACTTGCAAGCAGCTTTGCGTCAAGCTTTGCATCATGCAGCTGCAATCCTGGAATTCCCCCATTGTGGGACTAATAAAGGCTTATCTTATCATTGCACCTCTAATCAGTCAAAAAACACTTTTAATTCCCCTCAGAGCTCATGCACGCAGGCCAGCACTTTGCTGCGTGACCACCAGTGGCTCTCAGTATGGCACAATAAGGTTTTATGCTCTGCTTCCATTTCCTCACATAAAGATGCAAATATACAGCTTTTCAAAGGTCTAGTCTTTACAGAGTTTACCATATGACATCATCCAGCACAGGAGCTAAGTCTGCTGGTGAAGTCTGGGCAACGTGCGCTGAGCAATGCAAAAAAATAGTGTGCAAAAACATCCTCTGGGTGTCTCTTTTACTCTGCAAACAAAGTCTTTGGTGCACCTGACTGTGGCAGCTGTGCAATCACTACAGGCCCCAGTTCAAAGTCTGAATCCTTCCTCTTCAAATATTTATCCATCACTTTTTTTCATGTTGTCACTACGGCCTCTAGGATGTCTTAAAAAGGGGGAATTTACTGATTTTTAATTAGGCCGAATTTGGTATGTTTACGCAGAAAATTATATAATTTCCTCAAATATCACCATTTTTTGGAATAAGCTGTGATTGGGAGAGAGAAAAAAGTCAACAAAAGTGACAGTTTCAGATGACCAAAATTTGCTGGGAATGTCGGCCTGAAATGCATGATGTAGGTGCTGTCACACCCGGCTCTAAGGAGCCGAGCAATAAGAGCCAGGGGCGAGCCAGTGAGTCGAGATGTTTTATTGAAGGTAGGGTGAGGGATGAGGGAAGCACAGATACTCAACACAATAACACTCATGAGCAGAACGGCGACAGAGAACTCCGTTGGCACCGGGCGTAGGGGTACACAACAAGAGGGCTCACAGCAGGTAACACTCACGGGTTAAGCAGCCAGAAGAATAGAGAGCTGGCACTGGGCAAAGGACTCCAATACACAGATCACTCTTACAAGATGGTACTCCCAAGTGACACAGTAAGGCAAGTAGCGGGTTAGCACCGGACGTGGGGGTACCAAGGCACAAACTCCTTACGGGAAACACTTACGAGTTGTGCTGAAGATGAGGTAGGGGCTGGCACCAGACGAAGGGGCTCCAGCCTAGCAGTCCTTATGTCGCAGCCCCGAGTCATCGAGGCTGCTCCTATTTATTCCCATTGGCAGCGCCCCAGCTGATGAGGACTATTTGGCCCCAGCCGTCCGTAATGCTGCCAGCTGGGAGCCTGCTGAGACGCTGCTCAATGGGAAGCAGGGATGAGGGAAAACATGGGCTGAGCGCCGAGACGGCATCTCAACCCATGGTGACAGAGCCTCCCCCTCAAGGTCGGGCTCCTGAACGACCAGAAACATCCCAGCCCCCCCCCCCCACACACACACACACACCTAGGGCGGGAGGAAGGGAGGCAGGGCCGGAGGGGACGAAGCAAAGGGGAACACCAACAGGCCAATGTAGGGTAACAGGGCAAAAGAAAAACCCAAACACAGTACTCTACATCGCACCAAAAAAAGAAAAAAAAACCCAGGGCACAGATGGGGAGAAAAAACTGGGTCAAAACGCCGGTTACATACTACTCAGCGAGTACCAACAATGCGTGACCCAGAGCAAGGGAAAAAAAAACACCAAAAAGGTAACAGGGCAAAAAAAAAAAACGCTGAGAATGGTTCATAAAGGAAAACACAATACACGCCGCTAATATATATACATACACACACAGTCACCAAGAGAAGTGAAGGTGACTGGAACAAATGGACAATTACAGAGCATGGTGTTAAGGAAAACAAAGCGCATGACTCTATAATGAACAAACAGGGCACAAAAAGGAAATGCTGAGTGCGGGCAAAGGAAAACCCACAACACTACGGATATAGAAATACCCACAGTCACCTAAAGAAAAAGGAAATGCTGAGTATGGGCAAAGGAAAACCCACAGCACTACGGATATAGAAATACCCACAGTCACCTAATGAAGTGAAAGTGACTGGAACGAACGGACAGCTGCAGAGTATGGTCTGATAGGAAACAAAACATAACTCTACAATGCAAAGACGAGGCTAAAAACATGGTACAAAAAGTAAAATGCTGAGTATGAGAAATGGAAAACACACAGCACTATAAATACATATCCACCAACAGGACAAAATATTACACCCGAGTGACCTTAACAATGATAAAAGAAAAAGTGACACCCGAGGAATATGGCAGGCAGAGTCCAAAAATGGCCGAGATGGCTCCGGAGATCTCCCCGCCCATTGTCCAGTTGGCGAACCAGGGGAAGGGAAATGTTCGGATGGCGAACTCCGGACCCAGATCCCAGGAATCCAGTCCGCCGGCAGCCGAACCAGGCCGCCCAAAGGCAAACACAGACCAGTGGGGGGAACCAGATCACCGAACCGAAAGTTTTGTGGGTCGGGTCGTCGACCCGCATCACTCAACCACCAGGACCATTGAGACGGACGAAGGGTCAGAGCGGATCCCGGTGGAAGAGGCTCAGGGGAGAGCCGATGACGAGGGCGACGGGCGTCAGGCCGCAGGGAAAATGGCCACCTCCTCACCGGACCTGGACAACACTGGGGCAGCACCCACGTCGGACCCCGATCGGGCCTTAGGCGAACCCGCGTTGGACCCCGATTGGGTCTCGGGCGAACCCACGTTGGACACTGCACCAGAACCGACCTCCAACGTTGAACCTGGACCCTCCAGCACCACGAGGAACAGCAACTCCTCGCCGGTTACCCTGGAAGAAGGCTCAGAAGAGAAAACAGAACCGGGATCAGGATCACCGGCAGCGCCAGAACCCGGCGAGACGAGCTCAGACGCAACGGGCGGCTGTACCCAGTTCGTCTCCCCTAGAGACAGGCTGAAGTGCTCAAAGATAAAAGGGGAGAAAAGAAAGGAGAGCACTCGCCTGATCTCGGGTTCTGACGCCGTCCAGGACTGCGAAGATCCAGGATCCGTCGTCAGGAGGTCGTTGTCAGGCTCCCATCCAGCCGCGTCGGGCCCCGCAGCCAGCACGATGGTCAGCGCAGCTTGAGGTTCCTCCAGCTCCGGTGACCCCGCCGACGATCCACTCGGCGGGAAGCCAGAAGAATCTCGTCCCACTGGACCGAACCGCTCCTCCGTGGAGACCCGGGGATGCTCAGTCGTCGGCGCAGACTCCACGCAGCAGTCAGTCCCCCTCCTCTGTCCGCAATGTAGCTGCGGAACCACAGGTCCTCTCCTTATCCCACCACATTGACCCGGAGCCGGGGATCGCTCGGCGGAGAGAGACACAGAGGATGCGGGATTAGGAATACAGGTTACAGCAGGTGGGGGGAGTTCAGGGAGCTGCGAACCTTGAACTCCTCCTCCAGGAATGTGACAGAGCAAATCATTAAGCAGATGTGAAAAAACTATGACTTGCCTGCCTCCTGGAGGTTGAGTATCGCCTGCTGTAGTGGATTCTGCTTCTTCCTCTCCCCGCCCGGCGATAACGGAGGACCCCCGGGGAATTCGTCTGAGGGTCGCTCACGTTGTCTCCAGCAGAGAGCTCGCCAGGCCGGGATTCCAGGCACACTCAGCAGTCAGGAAGCGCGTCGAGGAGGAGGGGGAAACAGCCGGGGTGAGCCAGCCCGAATGTCCAGGAATGACAGCGGGGGAACGAGGCTCAGGGAACGAGGCTGTGAAAACTCCACACTGACGAGGCGAAGAGGTGACAGCTGCGTGGGAGGAACGGTCCTGACGGCGGCCCAGAACTGGATCCGGACGAGGTTCGTGCAGAGGTGACTCGGCGATGTGATGACGGCTATTCCCAGGGGACGAAGCGAGGGGGAAACCCAGGATTCGCCGCTCCAGATCGGAGATCGAGGCGAAGAAGGCGTCGAGCACGGGAAAGCTTCGTAGCCCTAGAGTCCTCTCCGTCAATCTCATTGCCACCGCGACATGCCTAAAGATGGTAACAGGACACACAGTAGAGCTCGCGACAACCACTCGACCCCAGACATAACTGCTGTCAGCTACGGCTCCTTGAAGGGAATCCCGAGTGACGTGGCGCAGGTCGGGGGAAGCCCTCTGGTTGGCGCGAACTCCCGGACTGGAATGGCGGCAGGAACGGGACTCCGAAGCGGGGGGAAACGTCGCCCACTTCGGCTTCCTGCCGGGATTTCCATCCAACCCGCGGAGCTTCTCTCGCTGTGTACCTGCGGCGTCTATCCTGGCGCTGTCCTCCAGATGGTACACAGAATGAGGGTGACAGTCCAGGAGTTCCTCAGCACGGCCCGGATGCCAGCGTCTCGCGTTGGAGGCGTCGTGCAGGGTGAAGAGCGTCCCGTCGACAGCCTCCGAGATGGACCTCAGCTCGTCGCCCTGGCGCCGGAAGTGACTCCTGGGAAACGGCATGCTAGCAGCGCTGACTCCCGGGCAGAAAGGTACATTTCCACGGCGACTCACGGCCGCCGGTAACTCTTCTGGCTGCGACATACTGTCATACCCGGCTCTAAGGAGCCGAGCAATAAGAGCCAGGGGCGAGCCAGTGAGTCGAGATGTTTTATTGAAGGTAGGGTGAGGGATGAGGGAAGCACAGATACTCAACACAATAACACTCATGAGCAGAACGGCGACAGAGAACTCCGTTGGCACCGGGCGTAGGGGTACACAACAAGAGGGCTCACAGCAGGTAACACTCACGGGTTAAGCAGCCAGAAGAATAGAGAGCTGGCACTGGGCAAAGGACTCCAATACACAGATCACTCTTACAAGATGGTACTCCCAAGTGACACAGTAAGGCAAGTAGCGGGTTAGCACCGGACGTGGGGGTACCAAGGCACAAACTCCTTACGGGAAACACTTACGAGTTGTGCTGAAGATGAGGTAGGGGCTGGCACCAGACGAAGGGGCTCCAGCCTAGCAGTGCTTATGTCGCAGCCTCGAGTCATTGAGGCTGCTCCTATTTATTCCCATTGGCAGCGCCCCAGCTGATGAGGACTAATTGGCCCCAGCCGTCCGTAATGCTGCCAGCTGGGAGCCTGCTGAGACGCTGCTCAATGGGAAGCAGGGATGAGGGAAAACATGGGCTGAGCGCCGAGACGGCATCTCAACCCATGGTGACAGGTGCTGAACAATGAATTAATTACTAGTCTTATTACAATCTGAAAATGATGAGGTCCCATTCATATTTTGAGGAAAATGAAAGAAAGCATTCTTGATCTGAGTTTTGAAGTGGACACCAATGAAGAGGAAGAGGAAGTGAAGAAAGTGATTTAGCAGACAACGATAATAATGACTGAGATTTGAGAGATTTTGACCCTGAAGCCAACAATAAAAACCAAGCTAGAGCTAATGCTGTGGCTGCAGTCCCTGCAGCCTACCTGCATGAACCAGGTCCAAGATAGCCAGATGGTGAGTTCCTCTTTAATCCGTTCCTGAGGTTTCTTTTCACTGTCCAGCTGTTCCCTGTTAGCTGTTAGCTCCGGTCCTCCTGCTCGGCTGTTCCTCCCTTATCGCCCTGGTGGTTGCTGAAGCGGTTTTTAAACTTACACCAAACCGATATCCAAGTCCACAGGTGGTCCCTCCTTCACCTCCTAGCCCCAACGACACGAGACCCAGGGGCAGCCGTTGGGTCCCGTGTGAACCGCTGGATCAGAGTGGAGAAACCCGAATCGGTGCGCCTCCTCCGGGCTGAACCACTGTGATGATGAACTGAGGAGAAATGAAGACGAGTCACAGCTTAACTCTAACAACACTGTGAACCGGTATGTGTAAATGTATTTATTGAAGTTTCTTGTCTTACTTTTATATTATAGAAAATTTAGAAATTTACTTTGCAATTGTCTTTTTTCTAAATTAAAAAAAAAATGTGTAAAAGTTGTCCTTGAGTGACTGGCAATTCAGCCGCAATTATTCATCAGATTTTTTTTTTAAAAACTAGAGTGTTTCTTATTTTAATACTAAATTATGTCTTTAGCAAGAATAGACCTTATGTCATGAATTCCTGCCTGTTTGAGGCAGGAAGAATTAAAACCCAAGATGCAGGAGAATGTTGTGTGTAATTTATTGTGCAGAACAAAAAAGTAACAGTCCAGATAAAAAAAACCCAAAAAAACCCCAAACAGATGAATGACAACAGAACAGGGAAAAACTGCAAGGATGCTCTATGGCACACAAGTGAGTACAAAACAGGAGAATAATGTCCCAAGGTGCAGGCAGGCCAAACTGCAGCGGGGGGAAGTGAAAGAGAGAGCCCAGGAAAAAACCTCCAGACGTGACTGGAAGGCAGGGGCGAAGCAAACAGTACTCATGGATGCTGGAGCAGTCCGAATTAGTCCGAGTCAGTACAGGGTGCAGAAAAGACAGTTGGTTTTAACATTAAGTTCAAACAACAATCACCCGACAATGCACAACAACGAACCCAGATCTTAAAAGAGCTGGTGGTGGACTGCCACAGGCAAGGACAACCCCTCACAGCACCAGTAAACATCCAGGGAACAGACATTGAGATGGTGACCTCCTACAAGTACCTGGGTGTTCATCTGAACAATAAACAAGACTGGTCACACAATACTGATGCACTCTACAAGAAGGGACAGCGCAGGCTGTTCCTACTGAGGAGACTCAGGGAGACTCAGGTCTTTTGGTGTACAAGGGGCACTGCTGAAGACATTCTACGACACGGTGGTGGCATGAGCCATCACTTTTGGAGTGGTCTGCTGGGGCAGTGGCATTACAGCAGCCGATAGGAAGAGACTGAACAAACTGATCAAGAAAGCTAGCTCTGTCCTGGGGCAGCGCCTTGACCCAGTGGAGGAGATAGGAGAGAGAAGGATGGTGGCTAAACTGTCATCTCTGCTGGAGTCCGAGTTCCACCCTATGCAGGACACACTGAATGCACTAAGGAGCTCATTTAGCCGCAGACTACATCATCCTAGGTTCACAACCGAGAGGTTTCGCAGGTCCTTCCTACCAACGGCTGTCAGACTGTATAACCTAAGCAGGGCTGCTTGCAGAGATAGCAAAACAACGTGACAACCTAATAGTATTGAATGCAAAAGATGCAATAGACTTACACAATGGTCCCCTCCGGTATACAACTAGGAAAATACCGGTAGCTACACAGGGTGACAATATGTATGGGTACATAATCATACCATGTAGGATAACTAGGTAGACGGTTATGCTGTTTCATTCCATCTAGCTGCAATGCTCCACACTGTGTTTATATATTTACATATTTATTCCATCTAGCTACAGTGCTCAGCACTGTGTGTGTTTATATATTTACATATTTATTCCATCTAGCTACGGTGCTCCGCACTGTGTGTGTTTATGTGTTTGCATATTTGTTCCATCTAGCTACAATGCTCCGCACTGTGTGTGTGTTTATATATTTACATGTTTGTTCCACCTAGCTACAATGCTCCACACTGTGTGTGTTTATAAATTTGCATGTTTGTTCCATCTAGCTGCAATGCTCCACACTGTGTGTGTTTATATATTCATATATTTATTCCATCTAGCTACAACGCTCCACACTGTGTGTGTGTTTATATATTCACATATTTATTCCATCTAGCTACAATGCTCTGCACTGTGTGTTTATATGTTCATATATTTATTCCATCTAGCTACAATGGTCCGCACTGTGTGTTTATATATCTATATATTTATTCCATCTAGCTGCAATGCTCCGCATCGTGTGTCTATATATTTATGTTTATATGTACATATGTATACTTGCTGCTCTTGTTTTTTTCTTGCCTTCTGATTGTTGCTGTGAGTGTTGCTATCCCTGTGCTGTTGCAATCCTGGAATTTCCCCATTGTGGGACTAATAAAGGCTTATCTCATCTTATCTTAAAAACTACAAAAACTTATCAGCTGAGTGCATGCAGGTGTGAAGACAGAGAGAGAGAAAGAGAGAGAGGGTGTGTAAGTGCATGTCTGAGTATGTGAGTGAGAATGAGTGAGTGTAAGCCCGTAGGAATGGATGTGTGTGGGGGGGGGGAGGGGGGGGGAGTGCAAAAGTGCTGAATGGATGCAGATGTGGATAATTGCATGTGCGTGTGCGTGTATGTGTGGAGAGAGACAGCAGCAGGTGAAGACAATCAGCTGGTAGGAGCCGGCGGGAGGGGGGCGTGGCTGTCAGCTGTCAGATGGCAAGTGAGGAACCCAAAATAAGCTGGAGACTAGACAGCCACCGTGCCATGAAACTGGGCTGGAAAATCCACCCCAGTTCATGACATCTTATTCTTCAAATATATGTGCTTTATTGATTGAGATGATTTTCAGTCTTGATTATCATTTTTTCTGCATATTTTCACTCTCTCCTTGCAAGTTGCATGCTTGTAGTGAAAGTAGTGATCTTGCCACAGTGACTGAGCAATCAAAATCTTCACGAGGTCTTTTGTCTGCAAGATTCATTTACTGTATTTCTACAATTTCAATGCATAATCAGGAATGCGGGTTTGATCCGCCTGAGCCATTGAGCTTTTAGTTTGTTCAACTTGTAACGTCACCAAAATCAGTTGGCAAATACGGAAGTCAGAGCCTCAATGTGGGTACACAAAATGAATGGAAAAAAAAATCAATTTCTTTTCTTTCTTGACGAAATTAAGGCTACAAAAGTACTATTCATGTTTATTATGTTCTTAGCTTTCGGTAGAGGTAACAATATGCTTATTTTAGGATTCTCAATGAGTATCCCCTTTAACCTCTGGAAAACACATGAAGAAGAAGAAGGAGGAGGTGTAGCCACTATTATTGCATTCATACTGCCGGATGCTGACATTGCAGTTTTTTAGACCCATTAATTAGACAATTTCCCGAGGAACCCCAAACATTTTCTCAAGGATTTCCTGGAGTCCTAGAACCCTTGGTTGAAAAACAAAGGGTTAGAGAACCTATATAATCCAGAATGTATAAACCAGCAGGAAGCAAGGCAACACATTGTTACAACTCGCTCTCGCCAGTCATCAGCGCACACCTGCGCCTCATCAGCCTCGGCCTATATAACTCCCTCTACCCTCTGCCTCGGCCTGGAGTCGTCTGCTCGTCAACACTCCCAAAACCTCCAGCGCTCATCCACTTCGCTACCGACCAGTGCATCATTCTCCAAGCACGTAAGCTGCACTTTTCCTCTTACCTTCTCTCCAGCTTCTCCCCTGTGCACAGGTGGACCTCCAGGGCGGCAGAATTCCTCTTCCATGTCTCTCCTCAGCCATACTCTCTCCCGCACGTTGGGAGCGTGCAGCCCCGCTGTCCTCTAGGGAAGCTTCTGCATCACCAATGCCAGCCACCATCTCGCCTGCACGTAAGCAACACAAAGTGGTTATTTCCCACGGGCGTTTGACTGTAGCTAATCCCCTGCTCTTCTCTGTCCTCAGGGTTACCTGGCTGCACGGCGAGCTGTTCTGCTCTCGACGCACCCCGTTCACCCACACCACATCCACATCTCCAAACACGCACTCAAACACCACCAGTTGTTGCAATAAAGCCTTTAAATCTTCCCAAGCCTGTATGTGTTCCCTGAGCCCATCATTACGTCAGTACGACTCCAGCAAAGTGGCTCAGCGGACAGCGGACTCGCACGCCGATTTTCCACCCTCGAGGCTCGGGTGGATTTAATTGCTCATCAGCAACAAGTGATTTTCGATGAACTCACCCAAATTATCCAATTATTAGGTCGCCTGGATCCTCCACCGGCCTTCCCTCAGGCTCCGGTCGGCAGGCCAGCTTCGGTCCCTTCCCCGGCTAGCTCAGCTAGCTCGGAACCGCTGACCCGACTCACTCCCATTCCGACCCCCGCGCGCTTCAGCGGTAAACTCGGTGAGGCGAGAAGGATTTCTCCTGCAATGTGAGTCGGTGTTTCAGCGCGTCCATGGGGATTTTCCTTCTAATCATAGCCGAATTGGGTATGTGGCAAATCTCTTGGAAGGGCGAGCGCTAGCTTGGGCTTACGCTGTCATGGCGAGGTCCAGCTACGCGAACCTGACTTACACCCAATTTGTGCATGATTTTAAGGAGGTTTTTGACCATTCGGACTATGATAACGTCCTAACCACCCGGCTACTCAATCTTCGTCAGGGTAGCCGGTCGGCCACCGACTACGCTGTCGACTTCCGGGTGGTAGCGGCGGAAGTCGGGTGAGGCAAAGCTGAGCTCTACAGCATCTTCACCCGCAGCTTAAATTCATCTTTACAGGACGAGCTGGCCTCCCAGGATATACCGGGCCAGTTATCAGAACTAATTTCCCTTGCTATAAATTTAGATAATCGGCTGAGGGAACGGGCCGCCAAGCGGAGGGCTTCCGGCCGCTCAAGCAGAACTTCCACCCGGGTCCCTCAGTCTCACCCCCTGGTGTTACTTGCTCCGGGGTCCGCTGACGACACTGAGGCAGTGCTGGTCGGTCGGGCTAGACTGCCACCAGTGGAAAGACAGCCCCGCAGAGAGTTGGGCCTCTGCATGTATTGCAAAAGGGGGACGTCCGCGAGTCGCTGTAGGGGGCCTCACGGACACATCCCAATCAAATCCCCTCACTAAGTGCCTCCTCCCGGTTAAGTTCTGTCACAAACCATGGAGTTGTGAGAATTTTATTTCTCAATTTTTTGTGAGAATTTTTCGTGAGAATTTTATTTCTCAAAGCCTGGTAACCCGCTTGGGCATCCCCTGCCAAGCGCTGCCAGCCCCTATTAACCTGGTGACTCTCGCCCATACACCTTTAGAGAAAGTCACTCACAGAACCAAACCAGTCCTGGTCATCATCTCCGGCAACCATAGGGAGGATCTCAGCCTTGTTGTTCTACCCACTTCAGCTTCACCCATCATCCTGGGTTATCCCTGGCTGCGGCTCCATAATCCCACCTTTGACTGGCAGTCCGGCAGCGTCCTCTCCTGGAGCACCTTTTGCATGAGCACCTGTCTCCAATCTGCTGCCTGTGCTCCGTCGTTGCCGCTCCCAGCCTCTGACTCTCCTCCTCCGGACCTCTCCTTGGTGCCCCCGGAGTTCCACGATCTGGGCCTGGTCTTCAGTAAGTCTAAAGCACTGTATCCCCCCCCCCCCACCGCCCCTACGACTGCGCCATTAACCTCCGCCCGGGGGCGCCGTTACCATCTAGCCGCCTCTACAGCCTGTCTGCCCTGGAGCGTGAGGCCATGGACGCTTATATTAAGGAGTTGCTCAGCGCAGGCATCATCCGGCCATCCTCGTGCCCAGTTGGAGCCGGATTCTTCTTCGTGGGCAAAAAGGACGAGTCCCTGCGGCCATGTATCGACTTCCGGTCGCTCAACGACATCACAATTAGGGACAAGTACACGCTGCCCCTGATGGACTCGGCCTTCAACTCCCTCCAGGGGGCCACCTGGTTCACCAAACTGGACCTGCGTAGTGCATACCACCTCGTCCGGATCCGGGAGGGTGATGAATGGAAGACGGGATTCCGGACGCCCAGCGGCCATTTTGAGTATGTGGTCATGCCGTTTGGGCTCACCAACGCTCCAGCCGTCTTCCAACGGCTCATCAACGACGTCCTTCGGGATTTCCTGGGGGTCTTCATGTTTGTGTATCTGGACGACATCTTGATCTTCTCCGGGACTAGGGAGGAGCATCAGGTCCATGTGAAGCGAGTCCTTCAGCGCCTTCTGGAGAACAGGCTGTACGTTAAAGCGGAGAAGTGTGAGTTTTACACCAATCAGACCTCTTTCCTGGGTTTCGTCATTGCTCAAAATCAAGTTCTCCCTGACCCGGCTAAGGTCAAAGCGGTGGAGAAGTGGCCCACCCCCTCCTCCAGGAAGCAGGGGCAACAGTTCCTCGGCTTCGCCAACTTCTACTGCCGCTTTTTTTTTTTTTTTTGTTACTTATTTGTACCCGTACGTAGACTTGGTTTGCAGTCTGGTGACAAGCCACCGGCTGCTGGTCGCTGCGTGCGCGAGCGCCCTAAACCTACATGTTTTTGGTGTGCGGGAGGAAACCGGAGAAATCCCGGAGTAAACCCGCGCAACACGGGGAGAACATGCAAACTCCACACAGCTCACTGTTGGTCGGGGGCTGGGATTGAACCCACGATCTCATGATCCCCGCGATCCCCCGGCCGAGGGTAAAACTGTGCTGCCGCAGTGCTAAACCACTGCGCCACCGTGCAGCTTTGTGCCAAAGTACAGCGCTATCGCCGCTCCCCTGACCCGCCTCACCTCCCCCAAGGTGCCGTTCCAGTGGACCGAGGATGCATCATCGGCCTTCGAGATCCTGAAGATGGAGTTCGCCTCCTCCCGGGTCCTCACTCAGGTCAACCCAGCACTCCAGTGCCTGGTCGAGGTGGACGCATCCGACACAGGGGTGGGGGCAGTGCTGTCCCAGCGTTCACCTGCGGATGGGCAGGTGCGTCCCTGCGCCTTCTTCTCCCGACACCTCTCTCCTGCCGAATGAAATTACGACGTCGGGGATAGGGAGCTCCTGGCGGTGAAGCTCGCTCTCCAGGAATGGCACCATTGGTTGGAGGGAGCAGCTCAGCCGTTTGTGGTCTGGAAGGATCACAAGAACTTGGAGTACCTGAGGATGGCCAAGCACCTGAATGCCCGCCAGGCGCGTTGGTCGTTTTTCGGACGCTTCAAGTTCACCATCACTTACCGCCCCGGCTCCAAGAATGGGAAACCGGATGCGCTGTCCAGACAGTTCGGGCCCGAAGACCCAGAGGATCGAGAACACACCACCCTGCCTACCTCGTGCGTCATGGGGGCCATCTCATGGGGGATTAAGGCCAAGGTCCGGAAGGCACAGGAGGCGGAACCCGATCCTGGTGGCGGTCCGGTCGGGAGATTATTCGTTCCATCTTTGGTCCGGGGCAACGTCATCCACTGGGCTCACACAGCTAATTTCTCCTGTCACCCTGGTATCTCCCAGCTGGTAGAGCTCCTTCAACGGTACTTTTGGTGGCCTGGCCTTAGGAGTGATGTCACTAACTACGTCCGTGCCTGTCCCCAGTGCGCAACGGGTAAGACCTCCACGTCCCCTCCAGCGGGTCTCCTCCGCCCTGGTCCCATGTGGCTCTGGACTTCGTCACCGGTCTCCCCAAGTCCAACTTTTATGACACCATCCTGACCATCGTCGACCGGTTCTCCAAGGTGGCCCATTTCGTGCCTCTCCAGGGGCTCCCTTTGGCGCGAGAGATGGCCGACTTATTGATCCAACATGTCGTAAGGTTGCACAGGATTCCGGTAGATGTCGTCTTGGATTGGGGACCCCAGTTTGTGTCCAAGGTATGGAAGTCCTTCTGCAATGCACTGGGGGCCACGGTGAGTCTGTCCTCCGGTCACCATCCTCAAACAAACGGCCAGTGTGAGCGCACTAACCAGGAGTTGGAGGCAGCCCTTCGCTGCGTCACCTCTTCAAGCCCCTCTTCATGGAGTGCCTGCCTACCCTGGGTTGAGTACGCCCATAACTCTACCTTATCCTCAGCCATCGGTATGTCCCCCTTCTGGGCGTCCCTGGGGTATGATCCGCCCTTGTTCCCTGAGGAGGAAGGTGAGGTGGCGGTTCCATCAGTACAGGCTCATCTGAGGCGCTGCCGGCGTATTTGGACCAAGACACGCCAGGTACTGTTACGCACGACGGAGCGCAATTCTCGGGTCGCCAATCGCCACAGGAGGGCCTCTCCCGAGTATCAGGTGAGTCAACGAGTTTGGCTTTCTACTAAAGACATTAAACTGAAGGCTGAGAGGAAGAAGCTGGCACAGCGCTTCATCGGGCCTTATCCTGTTACCAAGATAATCAATCCGGTGGCTGTGCGTTTGGCTCTCTCCCCCTCCCTCCGGGTCTGCCCGACGTTTCACGTCTCTCATATTAAACCTGTGGTGTCTGACCCTCTTTGTCCTCCTCCCAGAACCCCTCCTCCCCCCAGGATGATCGACGGCATTCTGGCCTGGGGGGTCACGGCCATCCTGGATGCCCGCTGCCATGGCCGTGGTCTCCAGTACTTGGTGGATTGGGAAGGGTATGGCCCTGAGTGCAGATCCTGAGTGCCCCCGTCCTGGGTGCTGGATAATAACCTCATCACGGAGTTCCACCGGGCGCACCCAGGTAAGCCAGCGACGGGAGGCGCTGCTCGGGGGGGGGGGGGGTACTGTTACAACTCGCTCTCGCCAGTCATCAGCTCCAGCGGCGCGCACACCTGCGCCTCATCAGCCTCGGCCTATATAACTCCCTCTACCCTCTGCCTCGGCCTGGAGTCGCCTGCTCGTCAACACTCCCAAAACCTCCAGCGCTCGTCCACTTCTCTACCGACCAGCGCATCATTCTCCAAGCACGTAAGCTACACTTTTCCTCTTACCTTCTCTCCAGCTTCTCCCCTGTGCACAGGTGGACATCCAGGGTTGCAGAATTTCTCTTCCACGTCTCTCCTCAGCCATACTCTCTCCCGCACGTCCGGAGCGCGCAGCCGCGCTGTCCTCCAGGCAAGCTTCTGCATCACCAACGCCAGCCACCTTCTCGCCTGCACGTAAGCAACACATAGTGGTTATTTCCCACGGGCATTTGACTGTAGCTAATCCCCTGCTCTTCTCTGTCGTCAGGGTTACCTAGCTGCACGGTGAGCTGTTCTGCTCTCGACGCACCCCGTTCACCCACACCACATCCACATCTCCAAACACGTACTCAAACACCACCAGTTGTTGAAATAAAGCCTTTAAATCTTCCCGAGCCTGTATGTGTGTTCCCTGAGCCCATCATTATGTCACACATTTCCCACATTTTAATTATTTAAATCATTTGGGTCTTACTAACAATCAGACACTAAAAATGGTGGGAGTAAAAAGTGCAGACTACAACCCAGCAGCCTATTAAATGAGGTCTCCTCATGCAGTTCTGCGTGGATCACTCCTTAAAAGTTCAATTTATATTGTGTACTTTGCAATAATGTCAAGTTCTGGGCATGGTCTGGGACTGTGTCCACACCTTTTGTTCATTTTTGTTCCTTTGTGATTATTATTATTATTATTATTATTATTATTATTATTATTATTATTATTATTATTATTATTACAGTTATAGTCTCCTGTGTCTCACTTCGTCTGCTGTGTCACCCCTGTTTGTCTTTAGTGTTTTTATTATAGTCCCTGTGGTAGAACTGTCTACCTATTGTCTCCAGTCCCTCATGTTTCCACATCCATAGCCACTCTCCCTCATGTGTGCATTGTTCAACCCTTGATTGTTTCCCCAGCTGTCTCAAGTTTGCAATTATCGGTTACTTTATAGTTTGTGCATGTGCTCTGTCTTGGCGTCATCGTCGTTCATCTCTGGTTTTCCTGTGTTGTTTTCTGCCCCCGTGTACTCATTTATTTATGTTACATTTTGTTCCTTGAGTTTGTTTTGTTTATTAATAAATCATTATGCTCTGAAGTTCAGTCCGCGCCTTGGGTCCTCCTTCCACCTATCCTGCACTGGCTGGAAGGCAGTACTATGATAAGTGAAACCTTGATCTTCTCCATCTCACAACCTTTCAACTCACATTTCATTTGGTAAAAGTAGGGAAAGTCACAGAGACGCAGCAAGAGCTGCGTAAAGAACCACTGAGTTGATGATACCACTGATGTGTTGCCTTTGAGGTTGTATGTTGAAGGATTTTCTGCTGGAAATTCTTGTTTGGTCTCTGATACATAGACAGAGCCTGTTTGACTCAGTTTTTGTTTGTTGTCTTTACAAGTTTGAGATTCATGGTGAAAGTGTATAATGTACACACAGATGGTAAAAACAGTTCTCCAAAGAAGGGGATAAAACAGAACTGAAAGTGCAAGAGAGACTTCAATGTAGGAGATAAGTAAAAGAATAAAATCAGGTGTAGTTTTTGTCTTGTGGTTTGAGTTATGAATTTACACCTCATGTACTGCAAAGCATGGCCTGCTTAAAAAAATTAAATGTCTAATATTGGAAAACAGTCTCAAATCAAATCGAGTTTGTTGTCATATGTACAGTAAGGAAATCCATTTCCCTGGACAAAGAAAATCTTCATTTGCTTTCTGCCGTGAATGCCACACAATATATGATGTAAGTCAACAAATAAGATAAATGATAAAATGCACAATATATACAGTGATGAGTAAAAATATAAACAATAAAAACTATAGAAATGGAGCTGCAAATACTATATACATTGAGCAAATTATTGCAACATCAGCTTATATATATATGACTTCCGGTGCCACACGAGTTGACTGCCTTTTTGCAACAGCTGATCAATTTCTTCCTATTTCTATTTACTATCTGGCTCTCTTGCTAATCTTTCGGATCCAGTGACACCTTTATTCCATCCAGACACGTAGATCGCCCAAAGGTCTCCTGAGCCAGCGGACAGAGCCACTGTTTCTTGCAGGAGGCAGTACAATAGAGACCAGCTGTTAGCACTTAACCGGCCCACGATGCTAACGCAAAAACTCGACATACCAGGAGAAATAAGATGGAAACGGCGTGGATGTCGAGCTGGAGTAAGACGGCGGGTGAGGAATATAAGGTACAGACCCGTCCTCCCATCCGTTATTATGGGGAATGTTCGATCACTACTCAATAAGACTGATGAGCTAGCGGCTATCTCCCGCTACGAGAGAGTGTACAGAGAGAGTAACAGAACTAGCAACAGATGCTAACATCGAACTGGAGAGTTTCCAAGCAATACGGGTAGACCGGACACCAGACAGTGGGAAGGCAAGAGGCGGGGGAGTGATAATGTATGTCAATAACAACTGGTGCAGACCGGGACATATCACGGTTAAGGAACAGCACTGCAGCAAAGACATCAAGTTGCTAGCTACTAGCATGCAGCCTACCTATCTCCCGAGGGAATACTTACACATGATCTGCATTGTTATTTATGCAAATCCGACAGCAAACACTGGGACAGTGCGTGACGTCATCCACTCAGTAACTGGCAAGCTGCAGACAGAACACCCAGATGCTCTTCTCCTCATCTCAGGTGATTTCAACCATATTTCACTGTCCCCCATTCTACCCACACTCACCCAGTATTTCACATGCCACACTAGAGACAATAAAACACTGGACTTATTCTATGCAAATACTAAGGAGGCGTACACCTCATCACCACTCCCCCCACCCGGGAGATCGGATCACAACTTGGTTCATCTCCTGCCGGTGTACAAACCCCTAGTACACAGATAATCTCCGGTCATCCGCACAGTGAAGTTATGGTCTGAGGAGGCAATGGACGCTCTAAACGACTGTCTTGAAACCACTGCCTGGGAGCAGCTCTGCGATCCACATGGTGAGGACATCGATGGCCTCACTCACACCATCACGGACTACATCAGCTTCTGTGTGGACAACATCGTACCCACCAAGACCATACGGTGCTGCTTGAACAACAAACCCTGGATCAACCCTGAGATAAAAACACTTCTGAGAGAGAAGAAGAGGATCTTCAGTTCGGGGAACAGGGAGATGCTGAAGTCCGTAGAGGGAGCTGAGGACCAGGATCAGAGAAGGCAAGGACAGCTTCGGGAAGAAGATGGAGGACAAGCTGCAACAGAGCGACATCAGCGGGGTCTGGAGAAACTTTAAAACCATCTCTGGGCTCCGGAATACCTCCCCCCAGGCCACGGGGGGCAGGGAGTGGGCGAACAATCTAAACCTGTTTTTTAATAGGTTTGACCAACCGCCCCCCCACCCCCGACTGCACAACAACCACTACTGCCTCTAAAGTCATCGAGACCTGCTGTCCACACCCCACTTCACCAACACCCCCCAACTCCTAGCACACAGCCCCCCAACCCGACCCTCACTAAGACCCAGGTGAGGACGGAGCTGAGGAAGCTCAAGGCGAGGAAGGCCTCGGGACCGGACAGCATCAGCGCGAAGCTCCTCAAGTCCGGAGCAGACCAGCTGTGTGGGATTGTGGAGCACATCTTCAGCCTGAGCCTGAAGCTGGGGAGGGTACCATAGTTGTGGAAAACATCTTGTGTGGTACCTGTACCAAATACTTCCCACCCCAAAGCTCTGAACAGCTACAGACCAGTGGCCCTGATGTCTCACATGATGAAGACCATGGAGAGACTGCTCCTTGCTCACCTCCGCCCCCTGGTGGGACCAGCGATGGATCCACTCCAGTTCGCCTACCAGCATGGCATTGGGGTGGAGGATGCAGTGATTTTCCTCCTTCACCGTTCTCTGTCCCACCTGGAGAAGCCCGGGAATGCGGTGAGGATCATGTTCTTTCACTTCTCCCGTGCTTTCAACACCATGCAACCGATGATCCTGAAGGACAAGCTGCTGTGCGCAGGGGTGGACCAGCACCTGTCATCATGGATCCTGGACTAAGATAAGATAAGATAAGATAAGATAAGATAAGCCTTTATTAGTCCCACAATGGGGAAATTCCAGGATTGCAACAGCACAGGGATAGCAACACACAGAGCAACAATCAGAAGGCAAGAAAAAAACAAGAACAGCTAGTAAACATATGTACATATTACTATAAATAACTATATATATATATATATATATATATATATACGTATATATAGACACAGTGCGGAACATTATGGTTGGTGAATGTGCAGCAGAAAGTCTAAGCTCTCTCTCCGCGGATGCGGAGGGCCAGCTGGAAGTCTTTGGGCATGATGGCGACCCCCTTAGCAAAGAAGAGACCACCAGGTAGGCCTCGCTGGCCTCCTGCAGAGCCACGACGGCGAAGCTCAGGAAGCGCAGGTTGGTCTTGGAAGTCCTGAGCGATCTCCATCACCAGGCGCTGGATGGGCAGCTTACAGATGAGCAGCTCCGTGGATTTCTGGCAGCAACAGATCTCTCTTGGAGCCACGGGCCTGTAATGGTGAGGCTTCTTCACTCCGCCGGTGGCCAGAGCGCTTCTCCGAGCAGCCTTGGTGGCCAGCTGCCTCCCGGGGGGCCCTCTCCTCCAGCAGATTTTACGGGCGGTCTGCCTGGTTCTTGCCATCGCTCTTTATCATTCCGTCTTATATTTCCTGCACGCCGCCCGAACTCTAGCCCAGCACCCGCATCGTTTTCGCTACAGTTCCCGGTATATCGAGTCTCTCCGCTAGCATCGGGTGGCAGCCGAGTGCTAGCTAGCACTAGCTCTTCCCTGCTGTATCGTCTCCTGCTGTAAACAGAGGCTCCGTCCGCCGACTCGGGAGACCTTTGGGGCGATCTGTGTGTCCGTGATATATATATAGAGTGAAAGGTGTAGAAAGAAGAAGGAAGATTAAAAAAAGGCTGTTGCAACGGGCAGCCAACTCGTGTGGCGCCACCGGTCCAGCGGAACCGGAACCGGAAAAAAAAAAAACCTCACTACCTCACTAACCGGCCACAGTTTGTGAGAACCCGAGATTGTGTGTCCGACATGATCATCGGTAGCACGGGGGCCCCCCAGGGGACGGTTTTGGCTCCCTTCCTGTTCACCCTTTGTACTGCGGACTTCTCAACAACACAACGCACTGCCATCTACAGAAGTTCTCTGACGACTCTGCGATCGTCGGCCTCATCTCCAAAGTAGATGAAGCTGAGTACAGAGGACTTATCCAGGACTTCATGGACTAGTGCCAACGGAACTGCCTCCAGATCAACGCGAGGAAAACTAAGGAGCTGGTGGTGGACTGCCGCAGGCAAGGACAACCCCTCACAGCACCAGTAAACATACAGGGAACAGACATTGAGATGGTGACATCCTACAAGTACCTTGGTGTTCATCTGAACAATAAACTAGACTGGTCACACAATACCGATGCACTCTAC